>CP125978.1:52359610-52959610 GCA_030063025.1 Avena longiglumis
GATGAAGCTCCCGGGCGTCATCATCACCATCCACAGCGACCCGACATGGCCGCCGGTGCGAGGCCAAAGGAGCCGAGCTTCGGCCAGCCGCCGTCATCAGCGGCGGAGACCAACCACGCCGGCAGGCTTCGCCAGTACGCGGCGGGTCAACAACGACGACCCCACCATACTCAAGAAGCCCAACCCGAGGGCGCAAACACCTCAACCTTTGAGGCCACGACGACACCCGCACCGTCGAGCTGGTCCCAGCGACTCGGCCCGGGCGGCAGCGATCGGGGCGGGCATGAGCCCAGCATAGGAAGGCGCTCATCGAAGTTCCTTCGTGAGCAGGGACATCTTCGCATGGAAACCCTCCGACATGCCCGGTGTCCCTAGGGAGCTCGGCCCGAGCACAAGCTAAACGCCGACCCCAAAGTGCGACATGTCAGCGATCGCTGCCCTTCAATGAAGAACGCCCGTCGAGCAATCGCCGAGGAAGTGCAGCACCTACCTGCCGGCTTCATCCGGCCAATCAAATCAAGTGGTACAGCAAACCCAGTCCTGGTCGAGAAAAGCGGGACCTGGAATGTGTCGACTACACAACCTGAGCGGCGCCTGCCCAAAGAAGCGGTTAGTCCTCCCGCTGATCGACCAGATAATCGATTCAACCGCGGGCTCGTCACTATGTTTCTCGACGCCTAATCTGGATACAACCAGATCAAAATGGCTGTCGAGCGAGGAAGACAACGTTCATCACGCCATTGGACTTTACGCTACCGCCATGACCTTGCCTCAAAGCGCGGGCGACCTACCCGGTGCATGCAAGAATGCCTCATGGCGAAATTGGCCGCCAACATCACGTTTACATCGACGATGTGGTCGTGAAATCCGCTCGCCAAGGCGACCTACTCGCCGACTGGCGAAACATTCGCCAACTGCGGCGGTATAAGATAAAGCTCAACCCAGCAAATGCACCTTGGTGTACCCGGACAACTCTTTGCGTCGTCTCCAAGCGGGGATTGAGGCGAACCCCACGAAGATCGACACGATCGCCCGGCTCGGCAAACCGAGTGCCACGCGGCGTTCGAGAAGCTGGCGGGCGGTAAGCGGCTCTCGATCGCTTCATTCCCCGCTGGGCGAAAGGCGATGCCCTATACCGCTGATGCGAAACCCCACCTTCGATTGGGACAAGGAGGCGGACGGCGCTCGCGACCTCAAAAGGTGCTACGCCGCACCACTACTCGCCGCCCCGACAAAGAACCCATGCTGGTTTCGTCGCGGCGTCGAGCGTCGTCGGCCGTGATGGTCGTCGGCGACGAGAGGAAGGAAAGGCGCCCGGTCCAGCGGCGGTGTACTACATCAGCGAGGTCCTCACCGAGTCGCCGCTACCACGATACCAAAAAAAGCTGGTATACGCGGTCTTGAGCTCGGTATGGCCGCACTACTTCCTGGAGCACCCGATCACGGTCGTCTCCTCAGCACCACTGCAAGACATCATCCGCAATCGCGAGGCGACCAGGCGGGTCGCCAAGTGGGCCATTGAGATCGGCGTCCACAACATCAAATACGAGCCACGAAAGGCGATCAAGTCATAGGCACTGGCAGAATTCATCGCCGACTGGGAGGAGGCCCAGCAACCAGAGAAGCTGTCGTACCTCCATTACTGGAGCACGCACTTGACGGCTCCAAGAGCAGACGGTGCAGGCGCGAGGATAGTGCCGACTTCACCAAAGGGCGACAAGCTCCGCTACATCCGTGCCTCGACTTCACGCCCTGCACCAACAGCGTGGTGAGTCTGAGGCCTACTCCACGGCATGCGAGCCGCCAAAGAGATGAAAGTCAATCGCCTTGGCTGCTCGAGATTCCGACCTTGTCGCGGGGCAAATCGCCCGGCACTGCGCCGTCTCCCCTACCATGGCGTACCACCAAGCGGTGGACAAGTTGGGCGGCCACTCATCGGCTACTCCGTCGAGTGGATCGACAGGAAAAAGCGAGGGAGGCCGGCCTGACTCTCTCGCATCGGGTCGGCTCGACTCGCACCACCCGGCGTCTTCCTCGACACGATCACCAAGCCATCAGTCTCTCCCGAGGGAGATCGACATCGAGTCCCACTCAACCAGAGGCAGCCTTGGTCGCTTTTCGTCAGCGAGCGAGCGGCTGGACCAAGCCCTACGCCGCCTACACGGAGGCGGCACCGCCGCGAGGCGAGAGCAGCCGAATGATCGCTCGTCGATGCAAGTCCTACACCATCGTCGACGGCGAGCTCCTGGCGCAGCGTCACCGGCGTGTTCAACGCTGCGTCCAACGGATGAAGGGCGCCAAAATCCTCCATGACATTCACTCCGGTGGCTGCGGCCTGCGCGCCGCTCGCTCTGATGCGCCAAGGCTATGCGACATGGATTCTCTTGGCCCACCGCCGCGCTACGCCGATATCGTCGGCGATGCGCGGGTGCGAAATGCATGTCGAGGCCGCGTCACGAGCTCGGCGCTCAAAACAATCCCCATCACTTGGCCATTATTTGTGTGGGGCATGGACATGGTAGGCCCCTTCAAGAAGGCCCCCTCGGCTACACCCACCTGCTAGTCGCCGTCGACAAATTCACGAAGTGGGTGGAGTCCAAGCCAGTCGAAATCGACGGCGGAAGACCGCCACTAAATTCCTCTGAGCTCATATCACTCACGGGTTCCCAAACAGCATCATCACGGACAGCGGCACCACGCCAAAGGAGCCATGGCGAATTCTGCGAAGAGCATCATATCCGGCTCGACCTCGCGTCGATCGCCTACCGGAATCAACGGCCAGGTGGAAGGCCAGCAAAGCATCCTCCGGCTGACGCGACTCCAAAGTACCACTCGGCGCACCGCGGTCTGGGTCGAAGAGCCCTCTGTCATCTTGGGGATCCACCTCGGTCAACAGATCGGCGGGATTCACTCCCTTCTTCATGGTCTCTGGTGCCAGCAGTCATGCCCACCGACCTCGAACGACTTCGCCGCGGGTCGTCCACTATCTGGAGGCTGCAACGAGCTTGCCCGCCAAGGCGGGATCGACCAAATAGATGAAACCGCGCGACCTCGCTCGGTCACGCCTTGCCATCTACCAGCAAGGACTCGCCGCTACCACGGCGGGTGGCTTCGCACCTTCCGAAGGCGACCTGGTGTTACGCCTCATCGGGACAAGAAGGGCATGCACAAGCTCTCCCCTCCGTGGGAAGGCCCATTCTCTATCGAGCGCGTACCAGCAGCGCCTACTACCTCATCGGCGTCGCGGGGCGGCGAACTTCGGCGTCAGCGACCATGGAATGTAAACCTCCTACGGAAGTTCTACTCCTAGAACCCCACATGTACTCTCCAGTCGCTATGAAATAAAAATAAGCAGTTACCAATTGCGCCTACTCTCCATAACTTGTGCCACTCGCACTCGTAATAACAGCGTTAAGCTAACTGCAGAAGTCAACCTTTGGTACAGCGATCGGAACGGCTAAGTAGTGCGGTGTAAGAGCACTGAATCACCTCAGGTCTTGCATCGTCCACGAAAAACGCCCACCCGGAGCCCCATTGGAGTCGCCTAGCTCGACTGGTTCTACGAGCCAAGACAACTGCCCTCGCTTCTCACAGCGACCTTGGTCCTCCGCATCCCCGGCATTGCGACTCGAACAGCTAAGTACCACGCTCGGGGACTGAAGACCAGTTCGTCGCGAGCGGTCAGGGAAAACGCCAAGTAAGAGAGCATGCCCAGGACTCGCCACGCGACTGACCCCACGGGCCAGGCAGGAGTGACGCGCCCAAACCAACGCGCTAAGTCCTCAACCACCCTCGAGTCGCGCCTAGAACAACCAAGTACCACGCTCGGGGACTCGGCCACCCGACCTCGTTCGCGCAAGGGAAAACGGTAAAGTACAGAGCACTCAAGGGAGTCGCCTAGCGACTGGCTCTTCGAGCTCGGGTGAGTCGACCAAAACATCAAAACACATGATAACAACACATACATCATATACGAGGTAAACCCCACAAAAGAGCGGGGCGCTCGAGGACTCGTTCAAAATCAATCACAAACACACAACAAATACTAAAATAGACACGTCTCATTCATTCGCGTAATGCATTGTTTCATGTTACAAAATATGCCCGCGTAGCGAACCTCTGCTAACACCACAAGGCAAACTACCTTACTCTGAGGCTTCGATGGCGACTCGCCAACATCCGGCGATTGCGGATGAATGCCGTATGGGTTTGACGGATACATCGTCGATTCACCCGCCATCGCCGCGCGAAAAGGCTGCTCGACCTTGAAGTCACGATGCGGCTCGGGTCGTTCGGTAGCGACGGCCGTCTCCCTGCGGAAGGAGGTCGCCCATTGCCCGAACCGTTAAAGTGCGTGGCGGCACGGTCCTGCAACAGGACCTCGGACAGCTCCACCGCGCGATCGATGATGGATATCCACTCGTCAAATCGTCGATGTCGAAATCTTGAAGTGGGCGAGTCAAGGCTCGAGGCGTCGACGCTCCATGCAACGCCGACCGCGTCATGTATTCAACGCGGCGCCTTCTCCAATATTTCCACACCTCAACGAGGTCGCTGGAATCACCTCCGTGGCGATATCTCTTGGAGATAGGCACGGATGCCGTCGCCGACAATGTCGCCGAGTCGACGAGCATACTTACGCCTACTGGCGTCGGCGAGCTCGCCTCCTTCGCTATCGATGATGCGACCTGCGAGTAGAAGACAACAATGAATCGACGGACACTACAAAAGAGACAACCATCGGAAGGAAGGAGTACTCACCAAGCGGCGGACGGGCGAGTTCCGTGATGAAGCATTGAAGCGTTGTATGGTGCGTCACGAAGCCCAGCAATGAGGACTTCCGACACCTTGCGATCCTCCTCGCCGGCTGCAATGGCGGCCTTAGCTCGCTCGTCGGCCGAGCTCGCTTCTTCCTTCGCTTCCGCAGCTCGCTCGAGGTTGGCGATCCATTGTTTAAGCGGCACTCAAGGCCGATTATTGCGCGCTAATTCACCAGTGGGACAAGCCTGGCGAGCTTCCTCGCCGCAGCAAAAGCTTGAACCCCTCTGTTCGCTTCCTGGACGATGGCCAGCTCCTTCTCTGCACACTGCTTCGCGGCCAATCGGTCCGCCGAATCAAGCTGCAGACCCTGCACATCACCGAAAAAGTTAGTCAAAGCAAAAATTCCTAAGTGCCCACCCGCTGAAATTCAGTGAGTGCGCACTCGGGGACTGGCGATCAAGAAATTCCTAAGTTCCCACCCGCTAAAATTTAGCGTGTGCGCTCGAGGACAGCGATCAAGAAATTCCTAAGTGCCCACCGCTAAAATTTAAGCGCGCACTCGGGACCGGATGCGAAAAATTATAAGAATCAGCCGCTGCAAAGCGACCTGATCCTCGGGGACTGGATGTACTGGATGGCTGCGCCAAGCATGCCATGGAGTTATGTCGCGTCCGCAGACGCGAAATAACGCCGGCGTGTCCATGGAGTTGGTCAACTTCAGCATCGGCGGTCCCGAGGCGTGGCTCGGCGCTCCACTCGCCGTGGCGCTGGTCCTGGCGTGGGAAGGTAGCGATAGAGGCACCGCCCCAAGGGTCGCCTCCGCCGTTCCGAGCAAGCGCCCTCCTTCATGCAGCTGCCTCCGTCGCGGGCCCGGCCAGTAGCGACCGCCGTATCGTCGAAATCGTGGCGATGTCATCACCCTTGGCCTTCTTGCCATCCGCCGAGGCGACCTCGTCGCCTTCCTCTTGCGGGAGGGTCCTCCTCGCTAACGGCGGGTGGCACCTTAGCCACGGTTGGATGGCCCATCCTCTTCACTCCGTCCTGCATCAATCGAATAAGCAAAAACAAGCGAGATAGTTATGGAAGGCAAGGAAGGGTGAGTGCACTCACTTGGCGACTAGGATGAAACGTAGCCCGTCACGGAGGCCGGCGGTTTTCGATTCAGGCCGATCGGCGGCCGAGCCCCATCTCCAGGGCGTCGCGTGCCCAAGACACGGGCGGCTTGCCGTCGTTGAGGCCGGCGGAGCCTGCAGGACATCCTCGGCAAGAGCTCCTTGCGGCAGAAGTTCTTGTCAGAGTCGAGCCTCCTTGCGGCCCGAAGCTGCCTGGAGCCTCCCAGCCTAGAGATTGGGGCGAATGGCGGAGGCATTGAAGCGGCCACTTCCTCGGTCGCGCGTCCGGGTGCCAGTGGCGGCGCGTCCTCACCGGGCGGCTGGGAGCATCGGAGCTGCTTTCGGGAGTCTTGGCCAGCTTGGATGGATAACCGTCTTCTTCTTGAGAGCCCTCGCCTCCCTTTCCTTCTTCTTCTTCTTCGGACGGAGTGGCTTGATGGCGCGAGGTGGTCTCAGGAGCTCGTCGTCGTCATCGTGGCCTTCGAGGCTTCTGCCTCGATCTCATTGTCGTTGTCGCGGGTCTTCGGACCAGCGGGCGACCTCCTCCTCGGACTCATCGTTGTCGTCCTCGTCGCCCTTGGCGAAACAGCGGCTTCGCCCGTCTGGGCGGATGAGCCCAGCTCATCGTCTGAAGGAGCCACCCTTCCACCACTTGGAATAGCTGCGAATAGAATGAATCAGAATTACGTTGCATAGACTGCGATTGCGAGCAAAGTAAGGTGGTTACCGTTGGGCTGGGACGCCGGCGGTATAGGGGCGACCCCAGCTGCGGCGTCGGTACACCGCTGGGTAATCTTCTTCAGCGCGGGTAGTCCTCCATTCCATTCGTCGAGGGCCTTCGTCGAGTCTCCACAGCCGTGTCTTGGTACATGTAGTAGTCACGGCGGCGGGGACAACGCCGCCGAGCCAGCGATTGTCTGATTTATCGTCACGGAGGCCTTTCTTTTCAGACCACGGATGGTGCGGAGCATCTCGTCGGCGACCATCCGGTCGTTGGGAAGCTTGCCGACTTGGAGATGGCGGCGGCTCGGACCGATTGGCGGCTGCGGGATCGCCGCCTCGTCCTCGAGTCGCCTACCACGTAGAACCCGACTTCTTCGATGCTCGCTGCCTTGGCGGGCAGCATTAGATCAAGAATGAGGCTTTGGACTTGAGTTGGAATGTCGAGCCGCGCGGCTAGCATTGGGCCTGCTTCCTCGCGGCTGATCCGTCCATGGAGCAGATCTTGCCACAAGGGAAGTAGGCGGCGCAAGTAGCATTCGCGACGCCACGAAATGGCGAGCTGCGATCTTTGTGGGACCAGATCTGAAGGCTGGATCCGTAGTAGGCGCGAAGCGCCCGGAAGAACAGAGGGCGTGAAACCCTAGCCCCGCCGAGATGGTGGTAAACAGATGAATTCCCTCTCGCGGGTTTGGGGTCATTTCTCCGTTTGCGGAAATCATGTGCCAATGCTCGCGGGATCGGCCTCCTCGAAGAGGCTAGCTGCTGTGGCATCCATAAATCCACTACTAGAAAATCGCGTTGAATTTGTGCATTGCATCGTCATCATCATGCATTGTTTGCATAAAATTATTTTCGCATACGCTTTTGTTTTTTCAAACGCCCATCTTAATTCAAATGCAAAGCCGGTACTCGGATTAATTGTTTCGTCTGGCAATGGTTTCAAAAGCCCGTTTAAAATATTAAAACATTTAAATTATTTGTAGCGGGGCAGTCGGGCGAATGACCCGAGCGACCACCCCAGAGTCATCGGTCCATTCAATCCAGCCCACCTAAATCCTACATCTACCTAAAATTCTACCCACCCCTACGACCACCTCACCCTCCCTCAATCCTGTTTGACACCTCACCTCTCCCTCCCTCTAGCCTATCAAACCCGCCACATCAGCCTCACCCACCCCTCTCTCTCCTCTAAACCCAACCCCACAACACACACGGACCACACACACCTGCCCACCCAGCCCACCACGCACACCACTCGGCCTGCCCAGGCCCATGGCCCTGAGGCCCACCTGCAGGCCCCACGCGCCACGCCCTCTCCTCCTTCTCCCTTCCAACGCGCCTCATCCCTCTTCCCGAGCCGCCGCCCTGCCTTGGCGCCCAAGGCCCGCCGCGCCTTGGCCCGCGGCCAGCGCCGCCAGCCCGCCTCGAGCTCGTCGCCCGCCAGCTCCTCCGGCTACGCCTCCCTCTGCGCCAGGCTCGCCCTCCCACCGTCTGCCGCGCCACCTCCGCCTCCCCGGTGTAGCTCTCCTTCAGCGCAGCCACGCCCGCCAGCGGAGGCGCCCGTCCGCCGTCACAAATCGCCTCGACCCCTCCGTCTCTGCGGCTGCTGCGGCCGAGCCTTCGCGTCGGCCCGGCTCCGCCGACTCACGCCCGGCGCCTCGACCCCTCTCTGCCTCTCGGGCCCGGCCAGCGAGTCCTCTACCTCGTCACCGACCCCGTGCCCATGTTCCCTGCGTGAACCCCATGCCTCGTGTGTGCCTCTTCCCTCTGCAAGAAGCAAGCGACAGCACCGCCATCCATCTGCCCCAGATCCCATGTTGAGCTAAGTGGAGATGCTCCGATAATCGTGATGCCACAGTGCGGCTGTGGAATGCTAGACGGCCGGAAGATCTTGATGCCAGGGCGACTATCCATGGGAACAGACAAGACCGTGGGGTCCCTCCTCGACAAGACCGGCTCTCGGTGTCGATGTTTTGAAGGATACATGGTGCTACTCGGATACCCGACATTAATCTCAAGATCGCCTACGGATCTCCATGTTCTTCCTTCCATGAGACCGAACGACAAGAACTCCTTCCCGAACCGATGCGGCGGCGTCGCGCACGCCAAGATCTTCAGGAGCCTGTACCATGTGCGGCGATCGCCCAAGCTCGTCCACGAGACCGTTGTCGTCGAGGACTGCAACCCTCGGTGGACCCCCAAGATCTCGCCGGCGGAACAACAAGGCCTTGAGTTGGAACCGACAAGATCTGCAATCATGGACCCGGAACTCCAAGATCGCCATGGGGCGATAAGCACTTCACCCGGACACGAGACCCGGCGACAAGATCTACCCCCGATATCCGAGCGACCGAGCCGAGCGTTCCGTCGAACCCTGGACCCCGAGACCGACCCCGAACCCCGAACCCCGGAAACCCCAAGATCGTCGAGACCCCTAATGTGTGAACCCTTACCCGAGAACCCTAATTAATAACCTCACCTATATAACTGTTGCATATAAATCGTCATTTCCGCATGCATGTCATATGGGTTGGGGGCCTTATGCAGATTCACCATATAATTAAATATGGGGCTCATATGCGGGCAAATCTAGCCTTATATTGGCCTCATTTAAACATGTGTAGCGAACCGTTGCCATCTATTGTCTTGCTATATAACATTTAATTTGCGGGGTAGCTAAACAACTTGAACCACCTAATTAATTGTCGGGACCCGGTTCCGCTTAATATGACCTAATTGCATCGCATCTTTGCCATGCCATACATCATACATGCATCATGCCGATCTTCTGCCGTTGTATTAAATAGTGCATCCGGTGTTTATTCTAGTGTTTTGCTTCTTCGCGGATAAGGCCGTTGAGTTGATGTGAGCCGCCCGATCTTGGTTGAACCCCGGCAATGTTTTCAAAGAGCATCCCCCTTTCTACCTATCTTACTTTATAGTCTTTGTTCCTCTGTTGATCTATTGCTATACGTGTTGCGATGCTTTAGTTTCCGTACTGTGATATCCTTGCAGCCTTATATTGCCTTGGACACATCCTATTACCGTTGTTTGGTAGATAGTTGGACTTATGTCGTGTCGTCGCTCAAGTGCTGTTGTGTGTCGTCATATGCCCTTTGTTGATGTATTGCGCATGTTGATGTTGGAGATGATTCTAGTTTTACTTATCGTCACTTTAATTTCTGTTTAACAACTAAAATTGAAATAAGCGAGGCATCGGTGGTGATAGATAACATTTGGTTTCGACGCCCACTTGTGTCCCGTAAGACCCCAGTACTTGATACTGTTCCTTGATTTATCGCGCTATCCACATCCGGAGGTATATGGGACCCCCAGCAGTGAGCTTGATTGTCTTATTTCTTGGGGCCAAACTAGTTTGAGGTTTTATTTACGATCCTGTACTTATGCCATGCTACTTTCTTTATTTAAATTGTGCGAGGAGCACACCGTCTTTATTTAGGTAAGCGTAATGTTTTCATTGGTATCGACAAGCCCAGCCACACTTCCGGGTTCCCGATCGTTTCGCCATTGTCGCCAAACCTTGAGTCCGTCTCGAGCTTGCTTACTCCGTTATGCGGGATCTACTCAATGGGGTGGCCCGAAAATATTTCTGAATCTGTGATTGTTATCGTGAAAGCCTCGTTGGGTTTTGTTTTGGTTTTCCGAGGTTGATCGGCGTGTGTTGCTATTGGTGCACGGCCGGGTAAAACTTTACGAAGCCGTGTCCGCGGATATGGGCGACTTAGAGCACAGTATCTCGATCATAGACAAGCATAACTAAGTTTCTGCTATAAATTTGACTTTATAATGACTAGTAATCAGCTTCACTATAACGGAATGGCTAATTAATACGCCCACAATTGCTTGTTTGAGTTGTCTCTTGCGACCATTGTGCACGACTAGTAAGCATGGCAACTTCTAGCGGAATGGCTGAATAAAAGTACCAACAAGCTATTTGGGTTTTATGGGTTATCTCATGTTAAATGTATCGACTAGTAAGTGTTGCCACTACAGCGGAATGGCTAACTAAAAGTGCCCATCGCTTATTTTATCGGGATGATTATCTATACGACTAGTAATTGCTGCAGCGATAAGCGATTAAATATCTACGCCAGCGGTGTGAGTTCCTCGGTTGACTTCCTCGTTTGGTCTCGAGGAAACACAGGATGGTTTGTTTGGGGTTAGCTGGTTGGATCCGGATAGGTCACTCTTACCCTCTCGATAACCGCCCTTGTATCCGAGTCTCTATAGGTTGTTTAGTGCATCTTGCATGCCGCTCGATCCACCATACCTATGTGGCGAGACCGCGGTCTAGCCTTGCTGTCTTGGCCTCGATCTTGGCCCTTCTTTCTTTGCCCTTTGTCGGCACCCCTTTTGTTTAAGCAGGTGTTTTGAGATCGGCGCGTTAGCGGGGTTACCCTTCCGGCTTGGCACAGGCAGGGTTATGGGCATATTGGTTATTCTTGGGGCTCTTAGCCCCATTTGCATCTTGTCCGTAGCTGGACGCTCTATCGTTTTCAAGGTGATTTGGATCTTTGTATATTATATTTGTATTCTTGACTCATTGAGTCATATATATATATATCTACGTGGGTCCCATCGAGGACTGTTGTGTAATGTTATTACTTCGTTTTCCACCCACGAAAGTGCTGGTGGGCACCTTTGAATCGTTTCTATGCGGGTTTGGCGAATTTTGCTCAAACTTGCATAGGTCCGATCTGAGGGTGTTATGCGCTCGTGCATTTGGATCTACCCCAGTTCGGTGGAGGGCCATGGCGAGGTTGGTTGAGGTCGGAGGATTTGGTCGGATGGATCGCGATCAGGGAAGGAAAATGCGTGATCGGAAGAAGTGGCGAAGTTGGCTTTACAATCGCTGCCATTCCCTTATATAGTGGGTGTTACCCGCCAAATCGAGGAAGCCGTTAGCGCGATGATTCGTCAAAAGTTACCGTTGGATTACCCCAACGGCTAGTTTGACCACGCTGACGGTCCAACTCCGGCCACTCGGCTCATGACCCAATCACTATGATAGTGATTCGCCGCTCGACTTAAAGCGATTTGGATCACTTGTTTTCTCCTTAGTACGAGCCGCCGGCGATTATTTGGATGCCTACTCGAGCGCGATTGATCGCCGGGACCACCTCGCCTAATCGGCGGCGGCCTCGGGACTCGATGGGGATGTGCCTACGGTATACTCGGCGGGCGTTTCCGGCCCGTGGTGGCGAGTGGGCCTGCATAACGCGAGTGGATTAAAGCCCACAAGGCACAAGCATTTGGAAGCTGAAGGCCCAGGCGAGTAATAGGCCCAGTCGGATTAGGTTAAACGACTACCGAAGCTTTAACTGAATCGGTTGAGATATGTAAACCCTAGGGGAGGTGAGCCTATATAAACCTCCCTATAGGGCGAGTAGAGACACGTTCCATCATACACCCAAGCGACTCGCTGCCTAGCCGCCGAGCTCGCCCATTGTAACACCTCCATAATACAATCTAGCAGAGTAGGTCTTTACCCTGGGCCGAACCTGGTAAAACCCTATGTCTTTGCCCTCATCTACTTGTGAATGGCTGGCCGCCTGCCCTCGTTCTACTACTCGCTGCCGATTGCAGCATCTGCCGTGACTATTCGCACGACACACTACATACAAAAGTTGTTATTCGATGCTACCGGCCAATTCCTTCAAAGTTGCTATTTTTACAATCCCTATTGTCTATACACAGCAGAATAGTATTCCCCTTTCGGGTCTAGGACACGCATCCAAGAATCCGCCAATTCCTCTGAATTGCTCGTGCTGCGATCCTTTGGCGTAAGACCGTCCCGTGAGCGTTCGATCTGATTTAAAAAGGAGTCAGCCTATATGAATGAAACTAAACAGAATTTGTTTGAAATTAAAACTATAGAAATTGTTTACGTCGTGGAGTTGCTCTAAATTTCTGCCCTTCTCATCGCACGTCATCGGATGAACTCGCATACAAAGTATCCACATAGATTGTTACACGGTCCTGCGTCGCACTTTACGAGAACATAGTTCAATCAAAATAATAATCAAGCATGATAATAACTGTATCAAAACTAGAATCAAAGAGATGCGCGGATATAGCTAGTGGTGCTTACATCTAGTGGTTGAAATGTAAGCTCCTCTTTCCAAACACCCCTTGCCTTGTTGGTGAACCGTTTCCAAGCGCTGCTCGGCGAAGAAAACGAATAAAAGAAGTTATTAAGTACTTGATATCATAAAATTCACGAACGTTGCCGATATAGTGTCGTAATGATTAGAATTACCACTGGAGAAGTATCTGCATGTCCTTCCATGTCTTAAGGGGTTTATGTTTCGAGTCCATGACTAGTACACGCCCTTTATCAAGTTGAATGATTAACAGAATATAGTGGAAGCTGCAAATGCGTAACTAATCAATTATATATTTAACATCGAGTAAGCGAAATAGAAAGTGTATACAAGACAATAACACTCACTCGAAGTTGTAAGGAAATAGTATTTCCCTTTTGGTTTCTTGAAACCTTAACGCGTGTACTATATTATCCTCCGTATCCTGGGGGCTTATTTTGAGATTAGCTTCATGAACCCAATATGGGTCAATGAAGCCAATGTCATAGATTTGTCCTCTTCTGCATTCGAGAATCTTCATTCTGCATATTACAGTATGATTATATACATGCAATAAACAAAATAATATAGCCGGAGACTAAATTAATTGCAGAATTAGTACTTACAGACAATAGGCACTGATGATCGATTTGTCTAAGGCGTCTTGATTGAATAATTGAAATAGTTCATCAAATTCAATGGATATCATGTCATCCCTTTCTTTCACATGATGCTTTTTTGTAACCCTCAAGACTATCGATTAGCCCGACGGACGTGGCATGCATGTACCGATTATGCAATCTTCGCATTTTGTTGAAAGATTGTTTACCTCCTCGAGTTTGACGAGAGGTTTGCCGTCTTGGTATTTGTATGCTACTTCACTCACGGGAAGAACTCTAACTGGGATAATCTTTGGAAATAAATACTCATACCTTGAGCTGGCGACTTCTCCGTATTGCAACTACCTACGGATCATCTTGCTCTTACCCCATATTTGCTTGACCCACATTGGTTTGAGAAATCACCTTGAGAGGCGCAAGTCTGTTTGCTTGTTCTCCGAGCTGGACAACAAATTTCGCTTGCATCGATCTTGCTCTTGAGGCTTTTGTGCCGCATGTGACTTGAGAATAGAACGCTCATAGTCGATGACAGCTTTGGCTCGGGTTGATGAAGATTCTTTAGCATTTTCAACACTTTGGCTTTTATTCTTTGGTCTGGGAACTCTGGCTCTTTCGGCCGCCTCGGCTTAGCGAAAATGTGTCGTTTCCGCATCAACGATCGCCGGTCTCCTCTTGATCAGATCATAAGCTCTCTTGGAGGAAGCTTTGGTACTTTTGGAAGAGGCTCTTGTTTACGTTCGGATCGCCACGCGATAGTAGCGATGCGCTTACGCTTTTATCTGGCGTCGGCGATGGCTCCGGGCGATGGCTACACCGGAGATTGGTGAGGCGATGGAGCGGGTGAGGCGACGAACACGGCTGCAGCATGGCGAAGACCTCGGCGGAGATGGGTGAGGCGGCGAAGATGGCCTTGGCGTGTGATTTGAAGCATGATACAATCCTTGGCCATAGAATGGTGGCGTTTTTGCTTCACCAGCACGGTCACATCCCTTCACCGGCGGTAGTGAAGATCCAAAACCTCAAAGGTGGGCATGATTTCATCCACGCCGACAACATCGTAGCCCTCCCGGGCAGACGGCGGTGGTAAGTTGGTGTGGGTCCAATTGGTAAGGCATAGCCGACCGCCACCTTCATTGATATGTTCACAACTTTGACATGTAGCTCATGATGTGTCATCTCTGTGATATCATCCACTAGGTAGCCAACAGGAGCCATCGGTGCATCATCGTCATCTCCATTGTCATCACCGGGACCTCGGTGGAAGCCACCTGCTTTTCGATTATTCGATAGGACGGTAGCATCGAATGCGGTGTCTTTGAGATGGGCGTAGTACTTTGCTCTTTAAATGTTAATTTCATCTTGTTGTTGCTTTAATCGTTCTTCAATTAAACGCATTCGCTCTTCGACTATCTGCTTCAACCGCCGCATCCTTACTCCTCTGACGGCTTCTATCAGGATATTTCTTCCTCTCTTCGGGAAACCCAATCCTCCATGGTTGGGAGCCGCTTGTGCCTCGTGTTCGTCCATCATGTTCCTTATTTCCAAGGGCGAGTGTGAGCTCATCATTCTCTCTATCAGGAATGAAGTCCCCATCTTTAACAGCCTTTATTGCTTTTCTGATCCTCTCGATTGGCAAGGGTCTTCTTTATGTCGTATGTTATATATACACCTCCTTCCGAGTCCAACGTGCCCCCATGCCCGTAAAACCAATTCCTTGCACGTTCTACCCAATGCATCTGCAGGGGTGATCTTTTTATCACGCAGTTCTGCTCAAGTTTCTCCCACTTAGGAATGCCACAGCAGCCACCTTGCCCCATAGTATGGTGATACTTCTTGTTAGCGACATTGACTTATTCGTTTGACATTTTCTTAGCTTTTCTAATGTCTTGTATTCCACAAACTCAGCCCGAATGGTTTTATCTTCTCAAACTGAATATTCTTGAAATCGAGTCTTCTTTTCACGACATAGTCAAGGTGCAATCTTTTCTTCAGTTGGTGAAACATTGGGCCATCTTCTTCAAAGCCCACTCCACGACCTTAGCCTCCATGGCTCTCCCATGTTGTAAGGTGTCCTCAAGCTGGATCCTCCGCATTTGGATCCAGCTCTATCTTCGTAGTTTGAAATTAACCATGAGCCTCTTCCACAAGAAATCTTTGGCGTGGTTAGGGACAAATAAACATGTTCCCTCTTCATCCGCATTAGGCCTATTCCAATTTCTAATGGTGATCGTGATTAAGTCCCTAACGATTACTCCGCATTATGCCACAAATTTGGTTGCGATAACTCGGGAGCTGTCGGTTTGCGTCTTCACGACATCTTGATCCTGAACCTCTCATTGTCTTGCAACTTTTTGGTTGGGCCTAAATGCTCTTTTCAGAGATTCCTTCGATCCGGAGGCTAAAAGAAGAAAGATCGTTACTATTTCTATATAGATAGCGGATGATTAATTAATGAATTGATTTATATTACATGCACCTCGCCGGAGCGATCGTCTTCTCGATTACACAAGGCATCGCCTTCTCCCTCATGGAAGGCAACACCTTCAACCTCAAACAAGTTGTCTATTAGGTAAAGAGGATCACCCTCACGGAGTTGTTCGAAACATTGATACGTCTAAATTATCTTCCCCACGGATCACACCTTGGATCAACTCTTCCTTTTCTTCGTCTCGGCGTGTGGGTCCATATTTTACGCATAGGTGGAAAAAGCGAATAAGTCAAAGCGGCTAAAGGAGAAAGTTACGAATAAGTCAAAGCAGCTAACGAATATTTTCGGATCGAAGTTGAAACCCTAATATATACATACAATAATAATAAAATGAAGAGAAACCCTAAACCCTAAGGCTATGAGAGGAACATGAGTATAAGGCTACAAAAGGTCTTGATCTATCTATGGTCTTGATCTCGGTCTTGATCTCGATCTCGATATCGTATTCTACCGAGAAGAACCAAATCACCGAAAGAAAGGGAAACAATCAACACATGGCATCGATGCAATGCTCAAGCAATGATGATGATCGACAAGTTAATGTGCATTGGAATGTAACCCTAAAGCATGCTCGACAAGTTAATCGGGGTTAGAGGCGCAAACCCTAACTCAAGGAACTCGGAATCACTGTTAGGGTTACTAGGTGTTCTAATTAAACTTGTCATTTAATTAGATCTATCTATGGTCTTGATCTCGGTCTTGATCTCGATCTCGATATCGTATTCTACCGAGAAGAACCAAATCACCGGAAAGAAAGGAAACAATCAACACTTGGCATCGATGCAATGCTCAAGCAATGATGATGATCGACAAGTTAATGTGCATTGAATGTAACCCTAAAGCATGCTCGACAAGTTAATTGGGGTTAGAGCGCAAACCCTAACTCAAGGAACTCGGAATCACTGTTAGGGTTACTAGGGTGTTCTAATTAAACTTGTCATTTAATTAGATCTATCTATGGTCTTGATCTCGGTCTTCGATCTCGATCTCGATATCGTATTCTACCGAGAAGAACCAAATCACGGAAAGAAGGAAACAATCAACACTTGGCATCGATGCAATGGTCAAGCAATGATGATGAAGCGACAAGTTAATGTGCATTGGAATGTAACCTAAGCATGATCGACAAGTTAATCGGGTTAGAGGGCGTAAACCTAACTCAAGGAACTCGAATCAAGCGTTAGGGTTACTAGGGTGTTCTAATTAAACTTGTCATTTAAGTTGTTGAACAATGCATGATTATAGCATAGATAGATAGTTCTCATTTTCTGAATATTTTGGTATATTATTTGTATTTTTTACGTATTACATTAAAAGTTATTGAATTTACAAGTTTTATTCAAATTCTGAAATTATTAAATCAAATGTTTAAACCTTTTGCACCATAGTAACAACTAGCCATAGTGGTGGCAGGTGGGGCCCAGAGCCACCTCGGCCACGCAAGCAAAGGGGAAGCAGAGGACGGAGCCACCTCGCCACGCAAGCAAAGGGAAATAGAGGTGGGGCCCGGAGCCACCTCGCCCCATTGTCAGGAGGACGCCAGCGTGGCCGTGGACAAGGAGGCGGCGGTGGAGGAAACGGCGCCGGCGACGGTGCACCACCCGATCGAAGCCGCCGCGCCCACCAGCAGCAGCAGAGGGAGGGGGAGGACAGAGGCAGGGAGGGGCGCCGTACCTGACGCGCGGCGGTGGGGGAAGGGTGCGGGCGGCACGGTCGTCTGGAAGGAAGAGGCGGCGGCGCGGTCGTCGGCTGGAAGAGCAGGCGGCAGTCGTCGGAAGAAACGCTGAGGCGGCGGTGTGGCCGGGCGGGCGTTGGCAGCAGGCGGAGGCGGAGGCGCGGCAGCCTGGCGGCGTCGTCGATGAGAAGCAGAGAAGAGAACCAGAGAAGAAGAGAAGTTATATAAAGGGGAGGGGTATACATCCCGTTTGGTGGCTCCAACCGGGACTAAAAGTGCATACATCCCGGTTGGAGCCACCAGGGACCTATAATCAATTTTCAGCGGTGAAGAAGCGTGAGGATCTTTAGTCCCGGTTGGTGGCTGCAACCGGGACGTATTCCCCTGTTTTCAAATTTTTTCAGTTATTTTCTCTCTGTTCCCGCCTTATTTTTTATTTTGGGGTTTAAATTTGTAATGTTTTTTAAATGATAATTACTTTGGAATTTAGAAAAACTTTAAACATAAAAAGTGTTTGAATTTGAATAACTAATTCGAAACCATTTTCTGTTTTGAAAAATAATTAATGTAACAATTTAAACTATGAACCATTTAAAATTAATAATGAAATAACTTATATTTTTTAAATATTAATTTGGAATTTAGAAAAACTTTAAACATAAAAAGTGTATGGATTTGAATAAATAATCCAAAACCAATTTCAATTTTTAAAAAATAATTAATGTAACCATATAAAATTAATAATGAAATAACTTATATTTTCTAAATATTAATTTGGAATTTAGAAAAACTTTAAACATAAAAAGTGTATGGATTTGAATAAATAATCCAAAACCAATTTCTATTTTTAAAAAATAATTAATGTAACCATTTAAAATTAATAATGAAATAACTTATATTTTTTAAATATTAATTGGGAATTTAGAAAAACTTTAAACATAAAAAGTGTATGGATTTGAATAAATAATCCAAAACCATTTCTATTTTTAAAAAATAATTAATGTAACCATTTAAAATTAAAAATGAATTAACTTATATTTTTTAAATATTAATTTGGAATTTAGAAAAACTTTAAACATAAAAAGTGTATGGATTTGAATAAATAATCCAAAACCATTTTCTATTTTTAAAAAATAATTAATGTAACCATTTAAAATTAAAAATGAATTAACTTATATTTTTTAAATATTAATTTGGAATTTAGAAAAACTTTAAACATAAAAAGTGTATGGATTTGAATAAATAATCCAAAACCATTTTCTATAATATGGGCACAACATCACAAACTATGCCGTGATTCAGCACATAACATCGGTCATTTGAATGAAAGCCATGAAACCTCGAACATGATAGGTCATTTTATGAAGGTTTTTGAAACATGATCAATATACCAAGTCGTATTTTTCCTTTCAACTATGTAACAAAATATGACACCAATGCGAAGGATTTTCATTGTTCGGATTTTTTGAATTTATTATGCCGTTTTGAATTATCTGAATTTCTAACTATGGTCGAGGCGTGCATGAAGATAGGGGAGCATCATTAGAACTTGCATTGGATCTCTGAAGAAACCACATATTGCGAGTCTAAAATGATTTTCTCAAAAATCACGGGCGATAGATCATGTACTGTAGTACAAACCGGACCCACTTCCTACCGATTCGGCGGACATTTGTCCTTTTTACGGGATGGACGAAAAGGTTTGAGATGTACTGTTGGGAGATAGTCCATGTAAGGTGGTCTAGTATTTTAGGAAAATGGGACGGTAGCATTACAAGCGGTATTTTGGTGGTTACTTCATAAAGCGACCCGTTTTTTGCTCGGAAAATGGAAAAGGGCTTTTCCATGCGACAAAAGGAAAACTTCCTCTGCAACATTTTTCTCCATACCAATGTCCACACACATGCATAATATGGGCACAACATCACAAACTATGCCGTGATTCAGCACATAACATCGGTCATTTGGACCGAAAGCCATGAAACCTCGAACATGATAGGTCATTTTGTGAAGGTTTTTTCGAAACATGATCAATATACCAAGTCTGGTATTTTTCCTTTCAACTATGTAACAAAATATGACACCACGCGAAGGATTTTCATTGTTCGGATTTTTTTTGAATTTATTATGACCGTTTTGAATTATCTGAATTTCTAACTATGGTCGAACCGGTGTGTATGAAGATAGGGGACGAGCATAGTTAGAAATTGCATTGGATCTCTGAAGAAACCACATATTGCGAGTCTAAAAATGATTTTTTCAAAAAATCGCGGGCGATAGATCATGTACCTGTAGTACAAACCGGACCCACTTCCTACCGATTCGGCAGACATTTGTCCTTTTTACCCGGGATGGACGAAATGATTCGAGATGTACCGGTTGGGATATAGTCCATGAAAGGTGGTCTAGTATTTTAGGAAAATGGGACGGTAGCATTCTGAAACGGCATTTTGGTGGTTACTTCATAAAACGACCCGTTTTTTGCGCTCGGAAAATGGAAAAGGGCTTTTCCGTGCGACAAAAAGGAAAAGTTCCTCCTGCAACATTGTTCTCCATACCAATGTCCACACACATGCATAATATGGGCACAACATCACAAACTATGCCGTGATTCAGCACATAACATCGGTCATTTGGACCGAAAGCCATGAAACCTCGAACATGATAGGTCATTTTGTGAAGGTTTTTTCGAAACATGATCAATATACCAAGTCGGTATTTTTCCTTTCAACTATGTAACAAAATATGACACCACCGAAGGATTTTCATTGTTCGGATTTTTTGAATTTATTATGCCCGTTTTGAATTATCTGAATTTCTAACTATGGACTACCACGAAGGATTTTCATTGTTAGGAAGACATTTAGTCCGGTTGTAGTCACAAACCGGGACTAAAAATATTTTCCGCCATTTCCCACCTCTTCCCGCCAAGTTTTCCCGCCCTTTCCTTTCTACTAGAGCTTTTAGTCCCGGATGTAGTCACTAACCGGGACTAAAGATATTTCCCGCCATTTCCCAAAGCTTCACGCCAAGTTTTCCCGCCCTTTCCCTCTATATTTAAGGTGATCGTGTCATGGCTATCCACACATTCACACCTTCCTCTCTTAGAACAATGGACAACGCCTACTGGGCCATTCTGACCCTCGAGGAGACCGAGGCGCTGTGCACCTCCAACTACCCTTGTCCGGAGACTACCGGCCGCCCGGCCGGATCTTTGCACCGGAGGGTTCTGCCTCCTGTCCCTCAAGGTTCCGCACGCTAGGCGGCCATCACATACCACTTCTACCACGAGCTCACGCCGGAGCAGCGGATGGATCCCCAGTGGGATCCCGACAACTACGACACCTGGAATGCCTTCTTCGCTAATGGCGGAAAGGAGCTTGCAGTGCGAGGGTGATGGCCCGCCACCGGTGAACCACAACGAAGACGGCCGTCGTCTGTGGTGGGCGAACCATACTATCATCAGAGTGATGCGCTACATCGCCGGGGGAGACCATCCTCGTCTACGGTGCCCACGAGTCCACCCGCCACATGCCCCACACATCCGGCGGTGGCGGCGCCGTCTTCAGAGACCCTCTCCCACCACCGTGAATCGAGGCTGGAATGGCCCTGGTATATGCCATGGATGGGCTGAGGATCCCGGAGTGGCGGTGGCGATGGCGATGATGATGACGATGAAAACCACAGCTGCGTGCTATAGGACTAGGCATGATTATGACTAAAGGGGCAGCTTTAGTCACGAGTTAGCTAGTCCCGGTTTGTCCGGTTTTAATATTATTAAATGTCTTGAGTGTTACCTAATAAATAGAGGGAAATGCCTATATAAAGAGGGTTCATATTTAGTCGGTTGGAGAAACCAACGCGTTGAAGGATTATGCAGTGGGCCAGGCAACACTAATAATAGGGGTGAGTGTCGACATTATGTCATGCGGCTTGTAGCTTGTCCCGGATGGTGTCACCAACCGGGACTAAAGATGAGTCAGCACTAATAATAGGGGTGAGTGTCGACATTATGTCGTGAGTGTCGACAATATGCCGAGCTGCCTCCAGCCAGTTTGAGGCATCTCCAAGATGGTTTTTGAGAGTAGGGACACCATTGCGGCCAGTTTCAGGGAGATGCAGCGGAGCCGGTCCTCGGCATCTCCGAAACGGTCATAGAGGCACTCTAATATGTGAAATTAGTTAGCTCGGCGTATTGATCTAGTTAGTGAAGTTACAAGCTGCAAGATGGTTTTCGAGCGGGACACCACTGCGGCCAGTTCGAGGAGATGCGACGGGCCCGGTCCTCGGCATCTCCGAGAAACTGGTCATAGAGGCACTCCCAATATGTGAAATTAGTTAGCTCCGGCGTATTGATCTAGTTAGTGAAGTTACAAGCTGCAAGATGGTTTTAGAGCAGGGACACCATCGCTGCCAGTTCGAGGAGATCTGAGCCCACTGGCATCTCCGAGAAACTGGTCATAGAGGCACTCCCTAATATGTGAAATTAATATTAAAAACTGAGACTACAAAACCGGGACTAAAGGCCACAAACCGCGAAAGATATCCTTCGGTCAAGCCACAAACTACGAAAGACATGAACTAGAGTTACATAATATGAGCATGAACTTCTTGGCATATGTCATTCCTTATGACCGCTTCAGACGTAACCATGGAGCATCTTCTTTACTTAACGGAATGCTTGGGTCAGTTTTCACTGTGAAGGGCGGAATTTCATCAAACTTATTATAATCTTCTGACATGTTTGTCTTGTCCTCGATTCCCACGATGTTTATTTTCCATGAAATAACTATGTGATGCTTTGGCTCATCATATGATGTATTCGTTTGCATATTTTTTCTTTTTTTCGGTCTGGAGGACATGTCCTTCACATAGAAAACCTGAGACACATCATTGGCTAGGACGAATGGTTCATCTCTATAACCAAGATTGTTGAGATCCTTGTTGTCATTCCGCATAACTGTCTATCTTTACCCTTGCCCATTCAGGTTGACCCATTTGCAGTGAAACAAAGGGACCTTAAAAGAGACTCCATAGTCTAGTTCCCATATCTCCTCTATGTAACCATAATATGTGTCCTTTTGTCCATTCGTCTATTGCATCAAAGCGGACACCACTATTTTGGTTGGTGCTCTTTATCTTGGGCGATCGTGTAGAATGTATTCCCATTTATTTCACCCTTGGAAATTCAATACAGAGAAGATGGTGACGGCCAACAAGTATAGCTGATCTCCAACGGTGGTGTCATTCAAGAGATGTGTCCGCATCCAACCACCGAAAGACTTCATGTGTTCATCTAATCCATGATTCAGGCTTCCCGGGTTTTGGAGCGTACAATATTCTTGTGTTCCTCGATATCTGGAGCTGCCAAGGTGGAATTATGTAGAAGCTGTAGTGTGCTTTTTTTGAAAGAATCCCGTCCTACATATCATTGCTTTCTTTCCCAGTGCCTTTTCCACTTAGTCTTCCCTCATGCCGCGAGTCGAAACACCAATCGGCTTAAGGTCAGAATAAAGTCAACACAAAACTCAATGACCTCCTCTGCTCCATATCCCTTGGAGATGCTTCCTTCAGTCTAGCACGGTTATGAACATATTTCTTTAAGACTCCATGAACCTCTCAAAGGGAACATATTGTTCAGAAATACCGGACCGAGAATGGAAATCTCTTCCACTAGATGAACCAGGAGATGCGTCATAATATTGAAGAAGGATGGTGGGAACTCCAATTCAAAACTAACAAGACATTGTACAACATCCTTCATAGTAACAGAATATATCTGGATTGATTACCTTCGAGATATTGCATAGAGGAATGCACACGCTTCACAATGGGTACTCGAACATTTTCCGGTAGAAGCCCCTCAATGCAATCGGAAGCAATGCGTCATAATCACGTGATCATGAGACTTCAGGTTTTGGAACTTTTTCTCGCCATATTTATTATCCCTTTATATGAGATGAGAAGCCCGTCTGCACCTTGATACTGTAAAGGACTTCAAAAAAGATTTCCTTCTCTGCTTTGGTAAGAGCATAGCTGGCACGACTTAAGTGACGCCCTTTATCCGTCTTGTTATCTGTATGCATGTTCTTTGGGTCTTTAATATTTGTTGGTCCTCCCGTGCTTCAGGTGTATCTTTTGTCTTCCCATACATGCCTAGGAATCCTAGCAGGTTCACGCAGAGATTCTTCGTCACGTGCATCACGTCGATTGAAGAGCGGACACGCAGGACTTTCCAATATGGCAGCTCCCAAAATATAGATTTCTTCTTCCACATGGGTGCGTGTCCTGTAGCGACGTCGTTCGGAACTGATTGACCGCCAGGACCCTTTCCAAAGATTACTTCTATCTCCTTGACCATACCAAATACATCATCACCAGCAGGGAGTTCAGGCTTCTTCCGGTGATCTGCCTCACCTTTGAAATGCTTGCCTTTCTTTCTTCGGATGATTGGTCGGAAGAAATCGTCGATTCGCCAGTACACAACCTTCTTGCATTTATGCAAATATGTACCTTCGGTCTTATCTAAACAGTGGGTGCATGCCTTATATCCCTTGTTTATACATCACGAAAGGTTACTAAGAGCAGGCCAATCATTGATGGTTACGAATAACAACCCTCGTAGATTAAATGGCTCCTATTTGTTCTCATCCCATACGTACACTGGTTTGCCCACAACTGTAAGAGTTCTTCAACTAATGGCCTAAGGTACACATCAATGTCGTTGCCGGTTGCCGGGCCTTGGATGAGCAATGGCATCATAATGAACTTACGCTTCATGCACAACCAAGGAGGCAGGTTGTAGATACATAGAGTTACGGGCCAGGTGATGTGACTACAGCTCTGCTCCCCAAAAGGATTCATGCCATCCGTACTTAGACCAAACCATAAGTTCCTTGCGTCACACCGCAAAGTCTGGAAGTCTCTCTCGATTTTTCTCCACTGTGACCCATCGCCAGGTGTCTCAACTTCCCGTCTTTCTTACGGTCTTCGTTGTGCCATCGCAACAACTTTGGCATGCTCTTTGTTTCGAACATGCGTTTCAACCTTGGTATTATAGGAGCATACCACATAACCTTAGCAGAACCCTCTTCGGAGGGGCTCTCCTCAACATCACCAGGGTCATCTTGTGCGATCTTATACCACAACGCGTTGCATAGGGCATTTATCTAAATTCTCATACTCCTTACATGGTAGAGGATGCAGTCATTAATGCATGCATGTATCTTTTGCACATCTAATCCCAGAGGACAGAGAGTCTTCTTTGCTTCGTAGGTACTCTCGGGAAGTTCGTTATGTTTTGGAAACTTCGGCTTCATTATTTTCAACATCTTTTCAAATGAGGAGTCAGCTAGACCAAACTCTGGCTTCCATCGCAACAATTCCAGTGTGGTACCGAGCTTTGTGCTGCCATCTTCACAATTTGGGTACAACCATTTCTTGTGATCTTCTAACATGCCCTCTAACTTCAACTTCTCATTTTCTGTTTCACAGTCTCGCTTTGCATCAGAAATGATCCTACCAAGTTCATCAGCCGGCTCATCTGATGCCCGTTCTTCACCTCTTTCCTCTCCATTGTCTTCCATTGCAGTATCATTGTATTCAGAAAACATATGATGATAGTTGTTATCATCTTCTTCTTCTTCACCATCTTCCATCATAACCCCTCTTTCCCCGTGCTTGGTCCAGCAATTATAGTTGGGCATGAAACCTTTCATAATCAGGTGGCCGCGAATGTTTTTCGAGGAAGAGTACTCCTTGTTGTTCCGACATTGAACACATGGACAACGTATAAATCCATTCTCTTTGTTTGCCGTAGCCACATCGATAAATTTATCCACGCTTTGATATACCCGGCTACCGCGGTCACCGTACATCCATTCCCGACCGTTCATCTGCATCATATAAGTAAGTTTATAAAAAAACAGGACATCATAAATAGTGAAATAACCAATTCACACCGACACATGAATTGTATCAATGACCTAGAAAAGATAAGATTGCTAACCTCGATCGAGGGAAATAAAGAGGAGAAAGCTCAAGTGCGTCTCGGAAACCTTCTATATTTTTGTTCTATGAGAAATTCAACGGGATTATTCACTCAAACATTTCAACAAACACCTTCAATGCATGAATGAGAAAAAACTAGCACACCCCCTCACACCTTCCACCATTCGAAAAAACAGAGTGGAGGCAGAGGGGGCTGGGGCGTTGCATTTATAGAGGGCTGGGGGTCTTTAGTCCTGGTTGGAGCCAGCAACCGGGACTAAAGGTGTGTGCCACGCCACGTGGCTGTGGCCAAACCTTTAGTCCCGGTTGGTGGCTCCAACCGGGACGCATGCCCCCTTACCAACCGGGACGCATGCCCCCTGGCCCCGTGCCCGCTCCTACCGGGACGCGTGCCACTATTAGTCCCGGTTGGTGGCACAACCGGGACTAATACTCTGAGGGGTCGCGAACGGATAGCCCTTTTTCCACTAGTGGCACATTCTAGTCTTGGCCGGAAATACAATACCACACATATGTTGGTCCCCCGGTACCATCATTATCATTGATTTATTAGAGATTCGTGCAAACTATTTTACGGTAAGACCTTTTTACCTTAGTTTAGATTTATACAAGATTTATTAGAGATCTGAAACTGCTTTAAATCTTGCAGATACATACACGATTCAGTATCAATTATAGAATAAACAAAAAAACAAACAAATTAATAGTAGAAAATTAGAAAAAAACAAAATTAACAAAATTTTAATGATACATACAAATTTCAGGAGAACCAGTCAAAAAACATACAAGTTTCACTGCCATGTGGAGCTTAGGTTAGTTCCAACTTTTTAAGGGGGCTTAAGTGTAAATATGTAGGAGTTGTTGACTTTGTAGACTTTGCACGAATCTCCAATAATCTTAGGACATATGTAATGCCGGGTGACCAACCTACTTGTGGTAAATCCATTCTCTAGTCGCGACCGCGGCAACAGGGTGAGTACGACCGTGCAGCTCGCCGGTTCGTCGACGGTGGTCTAGGGCGGCATGGGGTTCTTGACCTCGCGAACGTCTTCGCATTGAAGGCATGCCTCCACGCCTTCGCATTGAAGGCTTGCCTCCTCTGCTCCATCTCCGCACCGGGCGCCATGGATAGAGGAAACTCTATTCCTCCCTCCGTCCCCCCTCCGCATCATGGCTCCATCAGTTTTCCCCTCCCCCTCCGCTCAACTTCTCCGGACACGTTCACCCCTCCCTCGAGCAGTACAAGTCCAGCGAGATCTATGAGGAGAAGATGGCGGCCAGCAGCCGGCGAAGTCCTTGGAGATGCACGTGGTTGGCGAAGTATGTCGAGCGCCGCAGCCGCATACATCCAGCGAGGTACACAGAGCGATAGGTTTTTTTAGCACCTTGCACCACTTGTTAGGACTGTTTTTTCACATAACCACAAGCACACAATTTTTTTGGTTCTATATTTGATAATTGACATCAAATCAGTTTCAATCTATAAGACGTTTTGGTTGGATATTTTATTTTAGGCTAGCAAAAATGCTTTGGACAAATGGAAACAATATAAATTGGAAAGTATAAAAAAATGATGGTACGAGCAGTCCGAATTGTTGTTACTCCATATTCCTGATCAATGTGATTGGAGCCATCAATTGTCGCGATTATAGGAGAGATATTCTGACGTCACAGAATAAAGTGTACGAACGATTCGATGCTTTCTCAATTAGGCTGTAGAACGCATCTGTATACTTACATATATAGGCTGTATACTTACACGGGTTAGTATATTTTTCTCAATGCCTGATGGAGGGAGCACAAGTAGTGTAGATACAGCTTAGGCATAGCTCTGTTTAGGATTATTTTTGGAGGGACAGGATTCTACTCCTAAAATCATGAAGTTGGAGTACACTGAAAAGCATAGTTCGGTGAGGGTTAGAATAAAACCATGAAGCTAGCCGGGAATAAAACCATGAAGTTGGAGTACGTTGACTCAACAATGAGCAAATCTCAAACAGCAATTCACGACACACATCTAAAGAAGATATTTCTACCCCCTCCGGAGAATATAGAGGCCACCTGCCTTCTCAGCCGTTGGATTGGGCGTCCAAACAAGCTGCAGCCGTCCGATTGAGAGGAGGTGGTCCGAACCGTCCGATACGAGGAATCATGGCCGTCCGTGTAAGTGGCTGTGAGACTAAGCTCCTACATCCCGATCGCTGGCTACCGTCCCTGACGGTAGGGGCCTGCGTCTCGCAGGTCCCGCTGGTCAGTGAAGCATGCACGTGGGGCGCCATGTGAGAGGCGACAGAAACGAAGTGGCGCGGTGGCAGCACCCGTGGTTTAGCTAGTGCATCAAGGGCAAAATCGGATTTTTAGGCTGGTTACCCCTGAAACCCTCTCCTCTCCTGTTCCACTCTTCTCTTTCTCTCCTCTCCCTCGTCTCTCCCATGGCGGCGCGCTAAAAAAGGCAAGCGGCGGGGTACCGACCATGGAAGAGAAGGGGGATGTGCTGCAGAGAGGACCGACGCCGGAAGAGGAGGCAGGGAGGAGCAGCACCTGCCGGAAGCGAAGGCGAGAGAAGAGGCGGGGATTTCAGCAGAGAAACCCTAGCCTCCTTACCCTGTAAGAGGAGGCAGGATGGGTTCGCGGGCATTTCAGAGGAGCACAGGCGCGGCGACAGCCTCTCTCTCGAGCACGGGCCCAAACACGGCGTCGTGCGGAGCGTCCAGGAGGGCCTCATGGCGTCCGGGCAAGTCTGCCTCGTGGGCGGCGGCCTAGACCATGCGAGGCCACGCAGAGCGGCTAGAGGGAGTCTCGCCGGCGATCGAGCGCGGCGGCGTCCGGAGGAGCAGGGCCTCTTCGAGGAGGAGATGATCTAGAGGGGATCGAGGAGATCGACCTCTGCCGACGCGTCTCCGGCTCCATGGCAACCGGCAGCGGCGGCGCTCGCCCACAGGTATCACTGTTGACCTCTCCTTTCCCACTCTCTGCTCTCTCTATCTCCTGTCTCTGTCTAAACGGCCGGTGGCGACGATGCAGAGGTGGTGCACGCGAAGATCTTGACCCCTGCTGGTGTGTCCCAGACTCCATGGCGAGAGGCAGCGACTGCATCTGGATGACATCCTCCTCCAGCGAGCCGCGATTGGATCAGTGGAGGTACGATTCATAGCTGAAAGCTCCAAGAGCTTACCTTTTTCTTACTTTTTTTCTCGTTTTTCATCTTCCTTGGGTAGTTCTTTGATTGTTGGCGGAGCAGCCTAGCATTGTACCTCTTCACCGAGGAGAGCTACCAGGTCCTCGAGTTGCTCTCACAAGGTCTGTCTCGCCCCCTTCGGATCTCCTTGTCCCTACAGCAACTTGAAAGTGCGGGGAGATGAGGACGCCAGTGATTTTCCTCTAGAATTGACTACCTAATTTTACACGCTCACTTCATCTTCTTGATATTTCATCTAATTATGGTCTGTCACTCTTTTCTTTGTTCTAGGGTTCACAAACACCATTTACATAATCATCTGCGTAGTGGGTAACTCAAAGTAAATTTCCAAAAAAATTGGCAGTATTGATCTTTCTTTACTGCTTAATTTTTCCCATAAGACTATATCACCAAGAATCCCATTAATGGAGGTTGATGTGGCGTGGAGGAACAAGGACATCGATCTACATTCAGCTTAATTTGGCCAATCATTGGAGTTGCATTCGTAGTGGAAATAACGTCCGAATCCACATGAATCTAACTGAGTTTACATGCGTATACGTAGATAACGGTTCTACATGCATTTGTAAGTATATATTGATGCATAATTCTGTCTTGAGGTTGTTCTGTGCTTATGCATTCTCAACTCAGTTCAGTTCAGTTGTTGCCGGCTTCTCTTCCGTTCTAGCAAAGTTTTTTTTTGTTTTGGTAATAGCGCTGGTGATACTGACTAGCAGAAAAATGAAAAATGGAAAATCTTTATGTTATCCAGATAGTTAAAACCAGTGTATTTTCCTTGTATTAGTTCTTGATATTTAACTAGCTTAAATAGATAACAACCAAGACTAAATTTCGATTGGCTCGCGGCGCTAACGATATATGGAACATTGCCTTTAACTCTTTTCTTGGTTTCAGAGAGAGATTTTATTAAATTTTCTTTATATTCATTTCTACTCTATAAACCATTCATAGATGAATTAGCTCATAGTTCTCGATTTATTGCTGTAGTATAGCCTATATCGAACACATGTTGTTTCTTCAATTGTATGTTTTAGTATTTTCTACTGTGACATATATTTTTTATTGTTGCTCTCTGATGGCATTTGGTCTTTACATGATTTTGATTTACAGCCAACAAACCTCAGGTTATTGTTTCAGTTTCATCTTTTATTCGACGGTGTCTTGGAGCAATGCCTTATCCTTGACGGCGGCGGCTTCCAGTAGTGGTCCTCTTTGCCATTTGGAATCGGTACATAACCTCCTAGCCATTCAAGAAATAGTTGTATATTCAATAGTGCAGAATTCCAATAGGGATGTTTTGGTGTTCAACTTGGCAGGAGTGCTCCTCTCGAGTTTGCTGGTGTTGATTACACACATTGAGCTTCTGGTTCTGATGCAGTTGGAGATCTTAGAGCCAGAGTATGCTTTTCTGAACACATTGCTGGTACTATGCTATACTTAATGCTAAACCACCAATTTGTTGTAATTGAAGCTCCCATTTGTACTATAGGACTACATGCTTTGCATTGCATGACCATTTAATTAAGTGGATGTTATGTCAGGCGATGGACGTGTTCCCTATTCTCGCGACGCCGCAAAAAATTCTTCTCGATGTCGAGGGAATCGCCAATTTTCTAGAAACCACAGTGCAAGCTAGAGATATATTCTTTTAAAAGATTGCAAAAAACAGCTAGAAAACATGCTTTCTATTATAAAGATGTACTGCATTTTCTTTGTAATTTATGGCTTGCATGATGCATGATGTGAAAATTTGAAGATATGCAAACCCCATTTACTATGCACAATGTGTTTGTTTTGTATCCCAGAGCAATCTAAACACTAATTGTCTAAATATGGTGGCTTCTAGCCCTGGCTCTGATTAACTATAATTAACTTAAATGCTTTGCACATTGCCACATTGGTATCTATCCCCTATATTTTTGCTAACAGAAAATTATATTAATATCAAGTGCTTGCTGTAAAATCACTACATATTTTGAACTTCTATGTGGATCTTGTTAGTTTAGAAGCTACATTGAAGGTTTGGGTTTTCAGATGCACTCGTACACGCTTTATTCTAATTGATGCTTTTGAACAGAGTTTGGTTAGGATATACACTTTCTTATAATTTATGTGTTTGAACAGATACAACTGAAAATGTTAGAAGAAGAAGTGCAAGCAGTCTGTAAAGGGATGGAAAAGGTTGAGCATGGATTTAAAGTTTTAGAAAGTGATGGTCCGGGCAGCTCCATCTGTACTCCCCACAAGGTATGGCCGCTCTTTATTTTTTTCTTGGTATACTAGGTACACCAGATTGGAAAGAGAGGAGTTGAGAGAGAGTGAGAACAAGGCTAATTGTAGGAGTTGATCAGGCAGAGATTCCAATAATTCATGCCAGATAAGATAATGCTTAGTTGGTTTTGCAAATCAGAGAATAAAACAATGAAGTGTATAATTTTTCATTTCTAGATATTCGCTAATACTACAATGGTTCACCCGCAGGTTCAGGTTGACTGCCCACTCATGTCCAGGTCCAGGTTCATTGCCCTCTCATATCCGCGACTCCATTTTGTAAGACCCTCGACCTGTGTGGTCCATGTCCACACTTAGCAAAACAGGTACTAGAAAATGGGACATAATTTATATGAGATAGGCTTCATTGTTGTAGATCAAGTCATCAAGAGGTAATATATATGTGTTAGGCTTCATCGTTGTAGATTAGGAGGTAATCTTCTACAGTTTTCTTCTATAGAAATTGTTCCTATTTATTCTTTCATAAGTACACTGTATTTCTCCACCTTATTTATCACTTTTGCCATGTACAATATTTTATTTTTCAAGGTTATGAGCATCTAAATGTCCCTGCTATTTATCTAGCCGTATTTCTTTCTTTCCAAGTTATACATCACTTGAAGCATAGACTCCTTTATCTTACAGATAGTTTTCAAAGAAATGTCTTAAATAAATAATTACCATGGCATACATGATGCTTCAAACTTTGCTTCTCCTTCAGTAGAAGTCTATTTAGCCGCTGATACCGTCAGAAAAGGATCACCATACATACTATTTCAGTAGCATTTTCAAATACGTATCATCTAAATAACCCATCGAGCGGTACATATAGGACATATATACCCCCAAACATAAACATATATGCACTACCAATATTAACTAAAAAGAAATTTGTTTGTGTTGCATGCTTGCTTCGTTATATATTAGTTGTATGCTTCATATTTTATAGAGGCAATTACAAAAGGTGTGATATTAGACAATTGTAAGAAGTTCCATGATAGATCATGGCTGAAAATATGTTATTTTGTATGGTATGCCAAAAATTCCTGTCTATTTGATATGGTTGCATGGATAGTTCCAGCAGCAAGAACCATGGGAATGAAGCTAATTTCTAGAAATTGTTGTTATTCCGCGATATCATACGCAAGAGGTCAGCTCTTCTGTTTACTTTTAGGTGTGTTATGTGCAGGTCTGCTGCTGAATAATAAATATATAAAGAATGGTTAGTGGCCCTTTTATGGCATATTTGGATTATATAGGTTAAGTAGATGGTGCCAAGAATTTCTGGTAGCTACCTCTTCTTCTTATCCAAGAATTATTGTTGTTGGTTTTATTTTATCTGAATAAGAGATGTTTTAGGGACAGAAAGTAACATTTCTTGCGATTTTGCATACCCTAATTTGGTTAACTCATTCGTAAAATATGAAATGCATATGGGCCTTCTTTCTCTTGCTAGGTTTGGTAGTGGAATGTTGATTTAAGCAAAGGGGTCATGTGATCAAGTGAAAGCCGTAAGTGTTGCTTTAAATTCCAGCATGCTTTCCTCTTGTCGCCTCATATACGCTCTGACTTCCCATGACACTTTTTTTGTACTAGGTAGGAAACGCGGCTTGCCGCTCGCTTGCCCGCTTTGCGGGCAACATGACATAAATAATTGTTTTGGAAGAAAATGTAGCAAGGATAGTATACAAAGACACTTTTATTAGACCGAGAGTTATTTTATATGATAAATAGAAGATAATGATGCTTTAGAGTCAACCTTACAACGAAAGAGGAAAATTTAAAGGAGCCACGCTTTACAATCGGAATTTAAGAATCAACCACTGAAGGAATGGTTAAAAATGTAGGAAATATTAAAATAGTAAGATACTTAAAGGTGCAGCATATAAAATCCACAGCGAAAGTATGATTCTTGGAGGATTATCAGCTGCAAACTAACGATGATTAGATGATAAATGCAGTTGTTTATACAAACTTTAGATAACACATATCTAAGAACAAAGGTAGATTATAAAGTCTGATGGTTTAACAAGAACAAAAGAAAGGTGGTGTGATTACAGAGCAGACACATTGAACTGCCCATACATGATCTAGAGAAACGACTTCTAAGATCATAGGCGAGCGAAGCCTGATAGCTTAACCAGAAGTAAGAACAGGGTAGTGATATTGTATATGTCTTAAGTTACATAAATAGAATCCTTTCTACGCCTGGCAGTCCTAGAGAGTTGGTTTTCAAGACCAGTACAGAGCAGCCGCAGGATAATGTCAAGGATATAATACTATAGGGTGGTGAGAACGTGTTTCTGCTCGGTTGTAGTGACAGAGCACGACCTGGTTACAAAAAAAGAGACACGGTACATACTTTGCTTAGTATAAGCAGAATATTATCATGTTAAGAGATGAGCAGCATACACGTTGAAGATCTAGTGCTAATTCTATGGGAACAATTTCTTTCGAAGGGCACGGCGAAGCGGTGTTTTTTCTTTCGTCCTCTCCAAGCTATGTCGCAAGGCATAAACGGCAGGGAAAGATCAAAAATATTTCTAAAGATTGACTGACTTGACCCAGAAATATGCAGTAACAGTTCTACTAATAGCCCGAGAACGTTACCTGGTAGATGCTTCTGTAGTGCTAGAGGGAGATGTGGATTGGTCACTTTTAGTCGAGATGTACTAACGTGTGTGACAAAGGAAGGGATATGAGATATGATACTATCCATAAAAATAACAAACTTAAACTATTCTGTAAAATTTACCCTTACCGGTATGCGAGCTTTTGCCTGATTGGTTGTAACGACAGTCCCTAACATTGTAGATAATTTCTCTTGCAGAGCAAATGCACGAGCGTAGGTTGCGGAGGACCAGAAGAGAAAGAAATCATACATGCCAGGCCGTGCGAAGAAACCACAACTAATACTAAATTTCTCGCTCAGACAACGGCTCAGCACCTGCAGCACAGACAATACACCTATGAGGAGAAAGTAAAGCCTGTGGCAACATCAGGAAAACGCAAGCGTATTCCAGCCAAACCATAGAAGCAAAAATAAGACAAACCCAACAATAGATCGCACCTGACAATCAATCACAGAAACCACACCTTAACAATAGCAATCCTCGGACTAAAGAAGCCAAGCCTCTGCAAGACAAGAAAGAAATAGATCATGAACAGTCACAAATTCTCAAGACAGAAAGGACCAGACAACCTGATAAGAGACCTAAGCCATCCTTGGAGACGACACGGACACAAACATGATTTTATAGGCCTAACAACCACCTTCTAGAGCTACGAACCACGCGAACAAAGATCCAGGCCATGCAAGCGGCACCTCATCTAAAATTACAAGCAGACCCGGTAACATCTCGAGAGAGAAAATGGAGGCCACAAGTAAATAGCTAATCTAAATAAGCTCCTCAGGACCTAGACTAAAGACGAAACCAAGGGCCCAAAAAAACCACAGCAGGCTAAAAACCTAACCTGCATGAAAACCCAAACTAAGCATAACCCGAACAGGAAACCAAACAGACGGGGGAAGGTACAGTAACGCACATACCTGGTATAAGCAAAACCAGCAACGAAACAAATAAAGCATAACCCTGACCCAACCAAACCACACAAGGAAAATTACCACGAGAACAAGAATAGGTCATACCTGCCAACCAACCAACAGACCACAGCCTGAAAGCAGCAATCCCCATATCAAACAGACCGAACCCCTGCAAGACGAAGAAGAAATAGATCAGGAACAGCTAGAATCTACCAGGACATAATCTATATCTAAAACTGAAACAAAAATCTGCTGGCAACTGCATGCAAGCAGCCACTCTATTAGCTAAACTGGAAGCTCCCTTGAGGAGGGCACAATATTCCCTTGAGGCCTGTAGCACCCTAGCAGAGCAACCAAAACCCGCATCTAAAACTAAAAGCAAAACCTAATGGCATCCGCATGTAAAACCACAACCAAAATCTGCAGAATCCTAATAAAGCAAAGCAGAAGACATAAACAAGTAGGTGGTTAAAATGGGACTCTGCAAACCTCAATGAACACCAGACCAAGCATGTGACTGAATAAGAAGTAAAACAAGGGACATAGTAAAGTAGCAAATCACAGAAGTTCTGTTTTGAATTAAAGATTAAGTTTTTTTTTAGAAAGGGGATATCCCTAGCCTATGCATCGATTTATGCATGCAGCTGTACTAAAATCAAGTGTCCGCGTGCTATGTACACACTGTGCGGTTTAAACACGGAAAATGCTTATAATGAAGCCTACCGTAGTACCGGTTTGGGAATATCAAACTGTGCTATTCTACCCTGACCTGAAATTCTAATGCCTCTATGTTACATGCTGGATATCAGGCACATCGATTGTGCTCCAGCATACCGAAGTGAGAAGGAGGTAATCAGTAACTATTTTATCCACATCATTTACATCTAATCAGATAGATGCCCTTCAAATGTGCCTAATGTTCAAACCGTAAACCGCTCTAAAATAATCACCCGGTAATTGCAGAAAACATGTGGTGTTAGATTTCTGAAATAATAACCCTTTGCTTGCATGTGCATTTTTATATCTAGAGTTCCTCTGTCAATTCTTGATGGAGTGCATCTACCAGTACTGACGTGTCTTTTTTCATATTCTAATACATATGGCAATGAACTATGTACTTGCAAACGCCTGTAAAAAATAATTTGATATGTGATCTGCACCAGAAAAAAGAGAATGGAGGACAAAACTGAGTACATTGTTTTTATGCGTGAAGTTTTTAGGATTTCTTAAAAGCAATATTACCAGATCTCTCTAAAACATAATGGCTATAAATGATGAAGAATGTTTATAGTCAGATTGATACCTAAAACATATAGTAAGAATGACGCTGAATACAAGCATATAGATCCATACAAGAATATTTATAGAATCTGCCTATAAACGACAGCATATTTATGACTACCAATGACGTATCACTGATCACTTGTCTAAAGGTTCCAGATTGATACCTAAAATATATATGCTTGTATGAATCTCCCTGGCAAGTACTGGTGAGCTAGCAATAACTGGGTTTCCAGCGCAAAGGCTATAAATAAGAGAGCATCTCAAAGATAACGCTCACGATCATTTCTCTAAAGGTTCGATTCGATACCTAAAATATACATGCTTGTATGAATCTCACGGCAGTCTTGGTGAGCTAGCACTAACTGAGAGAGCATCTCACTGATAACACACTAAAGGTTACAGCTTGATAAGGAAGAAATAGACCTAGACCTACCTAACTTTGGCACCTCTTTGTTGAAGTAAAACTTTCTGCACCAATAGCTTATACCTAACTGGGGCATATTCATGCTTTTATGCAGATCATCAACTGTTCTTGCAAAGAAACCAATAGGAATTTCTATATATGGAGAAAAATAGTATGTTAGTACCTAATGGCTAACATAAATATATTTGATTCAGTACGCACATAATTAGTACTATATGGCTAACATGTATAGATTCGGATGTTTGGAAGAATCAACTCTTCCAGAAGAGATGAATGATTTGATAATCTGAATACGGTCTTCCGGTAAAAATGTATACCTCTATTGCATCACACGAATTCTAAAACTTACCTAACAAATAATCTGAGTACCAATAATGTTGGAGCTTTTAGGACAACCAAGCACAAAACATATATGAGCTCACCTGCCAAATCTACGACCTGTACTCATCAAGGATTAGGATTAAATCTGGCGTTCACATGAATCACTGAAGATGTTCCCGAAGGAAGGGAACCAGCTCACTAGGAAATCGGGGATGGCCTATGGCACCGATGCAGCGGAGAAGAGGAATTAATCTATAGTACCATGTCCAGCAGAACGTGTGACACAACTCTTCCAGCTCCTCCACATCTCTATATGTTCCACTCTCTTGTCCTTAAATAGTACATAGAGTAATCCTAGTTAGGATTTTCATCGAACACCTTACGAGCACAAATAAAAACAGATATGCGTGTTTCAAACGAAGATGAGATTTCATGTCAGCTTCAAGGGGAGAAGCCCCACCAGCATTAGCAACCACCTGGAAAGTAGATGGTGGGTTACTGCATGGTCATTGGTCAGAAAATGTGACCCGGGAATTCTACGGTTGGAGAGGAATGGGGTTACATGCAGTGAATCGGAGCATACTACGTCTGGTCATTTCACATATGTAAAAACTAACATGAAATAGCAAAGAACAAGCAATTCATGACTAGCAAGTTAGGTGGTTCTATTGTCTAGAAAACGATCTACCAAATTGTAGTCTGTACCACTCCTTCGCAAGTCTAAGCCGCCACAAGAAATAAATGGGGGGAGAGAACTTGTAGGTGGAGTAGGTGTTGTTCAGGTCGAGGAGGAGGACGGGATCGAGCTCCCCGCGGCGGCGCTGGATGCACAACTCGAGAAGGCCGCGTCTGACCAAGCTGTGGTGGCGCGGATGGGCCCACGCCCGCCGCTGCCACACTGAGAAGAGGCCATCGCCACCCTAACAATACCACGACCAACGCCTGCTGCTTGGGGAACCCTAGACCGGTGAGTCCCGGCCTACCGCCTCTGCTCCGAGCAAGGCAGGGACGATGCAGCCTTGTTCCCTCCTCGTCCTCCACCATGCCGCCATGCCAAGATATCGGCGAGACCCTCCTGTCCGATCCTCGCGGGCTCTGCTCGATCCGTCGCCCCGACGGCTCCATTCCCCTCCTGGACGCTCGTCGAGAGCTTCCCTGGTCATCTCCGCCACCGACTAGCAGCCATGGGGGCTAGGGTTTTGAGGAGGGAAGGATGGGGAAGAAGGGAGAGCACGGGAGTGGGTGGCGGCTAGGGCCGACCCTGCCTCCTCTCCATAGCCAAGCGCGGGACGGTTTTGCCCCTTGCCATCCAACGAAAACACGGGGTAGCCACCGCCCTTCTCTCTGATTCCCTCTCTCATATAGCGCCATGTACACTCCGTCTCCGACAAGTGGGCCAGGCGAGACGCAGGCCCTCAAATCAGTGGAAAAGCGGGGATGAATGCCGGTGCGGGTAGAAACGCGAAGGCGAGGTGGACGGCTAGGATCACTCTGTCAACTCAATCCGATGGCCAGGAGGGCACATGGCCTCTAAAAGCTCCCTTGGGGGGCTAGAATATTACTTCTTGATTGGACCTCTCTCTCTCTCCATTTATTTAGTCCTTTCTGGGTACTTCTTTTCGTAGAATTACCATTCATCCTACAATGCCAATAGCTTATTAGGTTAAGTTTTGTTTAAAGTGGATGGTAAGTGCATGATAGTAAGTTGCTTTTTAGTTGTACATGGCAGCCTAGCTCGAATGATAGAACTGTGCATTGTTGCTTTTCAACTATACATGGTAGCTAAAATTGGATGTGAAACAATCTTATTGAGTTTATTGTTGCTCTTAAGCTTGGCATTTTTTATTTTCAGTTGTACATGTTGTTTCAATGTAAAGAAGCACATGTTCCAAAAAGGTGTGCTGCTAGCAGACCTGCAATAGGAGGACCATTTAAGCTCAATCATACAGAAAATCAGCGCTTCTAGGATGTTGGAGGCTGTCTATTTTGGCTACCCATCGTCCGCGGATGCGCTGGCAACATCCGGTGTTGTCTGCAGTGAGTATACTATGCTGATACTTCTCAGATTGATACTCTCGATGCATCTTATTATGTACAAACTGTTCCTTTAACCGTAAATTGGATTGAAATTGAAGATGGGTAGAAACATACATTTATACACCTAACAACGATATTGCTTCATATTTCCAATTCAGGTCATTTGATGTGAATCATAGCTGTAATATGAGTACTCGGAAATGACAATGATTAGATGTCGCCTGACTGTTGTGGTCTATTTTTTTATAAGCTTTCCTACATCTAAATGTATTGGTTATACCTAATGTTCCTACGTGTGCAGAACCTAACGGATTTACATGTTCAGACATTGAATGTGCTTGCACTGATGTAAACCCTCAGGTACGAAAAATGCTGGTTCTCTCTGTGATGTGTTCTATGGTATTTTAGTTGCAAAACGATAGTGTGTGCTATCTGATTACATATGTTCTTGTTTAGGTGTCGTCTTCGGCTTCTAGGTAGAGATGGGGTGAAGCCGAGTTTTGTATGATGGGAAGGATTGCTCGAGATTTTATTGGTGTTCTTGTTCGGGAGGTCAAACTCAATAACTATCAGGGACGTGCCAATTGCCAACCTAGTTGTTGCAGCTTCTCAGATTGCACACACGCTGCCTGAGCTGGCCGCTATCGTCGATGCTACCTATAGGTTCTTTGTAGGGGTGAACATCGCTCATTTCCAAGGGGAATGGGCCTCCTTCGGTGTACTCGCGGTTGAAGAACGCCTTCCACACTAATGTTTAGTAGGTCTACAGACTTGATGTTCCTTTCGCCTTGTCAAATCATTTGAGCATTGATAAATTCTGACAGATCATGGAGAAAAAATGTCTTTGCTTATGTAAACAACCAGTATTTATTAGTTTACCGAATAATGTATAGGGTTCAGACTTGGGTATGTTTCCTCCCAGTTTGGTTCTTGTTCTCAGAAACCTATGTATGATGAGACATATAGATAATTGGTGTTGTCCTGGACTTCAGTTTCTTCTGCTTGTCCTGGTCTAATAGACCTGGTGCATGCATACATTTGGTTTTCGGTGTGTTCTTATTCTTTATATCTGTGTTCTTATTCTTTATAGCATCTCTAGGAGATATTGTATATTGATCGGCCTGCAAAATTCATTGGCACTGTAGCTAAAATTGCCATTCTAGATACTTCAACGGGGTGGGGTGGGGGGGGAAATGCAACATCCCATTTCCCCTTTCTCCCCCGCGCAGAAACCCTCGCCCACCGCCGCTCTGACTCCGGCCAACTCCATTGGAAAAAAACTTATTTTTGTCGACTGCCGCACAACCGCCTGATCTACCTATTTCTGGTCAATCGCTAGGCAGAGGAGGGGGGGGGGGGACGGGGGACGCAGCACGTCTGTTCCTCACATGCCGCTACTGCCATCGGAGGAGCTCCGTGTTGGAGATGTCAACAATGTCTATTACTACATGTGTATGAACATTCGGTATGTAAATCCAATGTTCATGAACACTTAAAATGTAGATGAACTCGTATGTACCCTTCTATTTTATTTCAGTAATGCTCATTACTGTATGGTTGGTACCAGTGAGATTTTCATCTGCCTTTTCAATATCGATGTGTTACTCTCTCATACTATGTTCTACTAATGTACTGTGAAGCATTAAAGTATGATTAGATTGAATACTTATTTATCTGAAATCCATTTGAATGTTTTCATCGGTTGTTCATATCGTACTGCCCGCCGCAGGCGGGCAAGCGCGCGGCAAGCCGCGCGTCCCTGCCTAGTAGTACTACGTTGTTGCAATCAGACCTTCAGTTCAAACGAGCAGTACAAAGACTTCCATGGATCAGGACGCGGCACCTTGAAGCCTCGCGCGGCATCCGGCGTGATGGGCTATGTCGACATTACGCCGGAGACCTGGAGCACCGATAAGCCGTACGGCGCGCCTCCGTACACGGACTTGACGAAGAAGGCAGCCTTCCCGACAGCGCCGACCACGTCGCCCGCCATTTTATAGCAAATCGCCCATTGATCTGGTGCGGGAATTGGCAGTCACCCCGCGCCGCTAATTTCGTGCTTTTTAATGCTATAATAATTTCCCTTCTCCGGCATAATGCTTTAATTTCTTTAACAATTTTACTATATTCAGATCGATCAACTTCTCCTTTCTCCGGCATCGACACAACTTCCACACTATCCACTTCAATCAATAAGGGGCTTGTACACCAATGCAAAGCAAGAACTAATCCTTCACGTACAACATTTAGTTCTGCACCTAAAGGGTTATGACAATGAAACAAGCAAGAAGATAAGATAATTCCTCCATTGTGATCGCACACAATCATCCCAGCTCCAGCATGCCCATTATCAAAAGAGTCATCTGTGTTTAGCTTACAAAAGCCTAGAGGAGGCAACAACCATTTAGGAGGGGCGACAGCACCTTGGTCGGACAGGCCATGGAACACTGCCTCCGTCACATCCACAATGGATTTTCCCTTCGTAATATCCTGCTCGGTATGGTGTTTTATTTGCATCAGAGGCTCCCAATAACTCAGCAGAAACCTTCTTGAAACATCAACAGGAGGAGGCTCCTTTCCATGGACAACCTCATTCCTAACATGCCATATCATCCATAGTACCATGAGCAACCTGCCACTCCTAATCTTCGTCGGATTATTCAGGAAGGAGAGAAGCCACTCGACACCCGTGTTCTGGATACTCTGCATATCATCCACCACCATGTGAGCCCACAGCTGCTTAGCAAGATTACAACACACAAAAGCATGAAAGTTGTCCTCTGGTTCGACTCTACAAAGAGGGCATATGTCAGTCTTCTCCAATGTACGCGTGTACTTGTGATACCTTTCATCCGGATTACAGGTGTAGTATAGCTCTTTTTCCCTAGTAGACCTAGGTTATTGAATCCCCGGAAAACAGTAAGCGTGGTGAAGTTACTTTAACGAACCTTTGGAAGTTTTATAATTCTTTTAGTTTTTTACTGGACCAAGAGTTTGCGATCTTTTGTTGTTGTCAATGATGGAGAGAGAGGGCCTGAGGCGTTTGGTTTCACATGTAGCTGTGCAAAATATCTGATGGAAATAAAAATTAATATAAAGTACGGATGTAATAGCTAGAGCAAGATAATTATATGTGGGCAGTGCATCCATAACTGCTATTGCCTCCGCAACCGCTTATAGCAATAGCCTATTAGTCTCATCCATAGAAGAAATAGAACTAATGATATGCACAGTGATATCACCGTTAATCCCAAGTAAATCCCTCACATATAGCCGTATTACCCTTTCTGTCACTAGGATTCCCACCCTGCAGATTAGTCATTACTCATACTCCCTATACGTGGATCAATCCTCGGGGTCTTGGGTACCTGACAAGTCCTTTAAACCGAGGCAAGAGAGGATACAATAATCATCATGTAATACAAACTAATACACGATTCCATATATGATAACATGCACAAACCACATGGCTAGGCCGAAGCCCTTAGCCCAAGGAGAATTACTCACACATAGAGATGAGATCAACAATCATAAACATTGTATTGGAAATCATGAGATCGATAGTAATAGTTTTACAATGTCGCCAATTGGAGATGGAATCTACTATTACAAGTGGTGGACTATGGCTATGATGGTGGATAAGGGTTTGTGAGATTGGATCTATATCTATTCCTCCGGTGGCTCTTCGGTGTTGTCTGTTTCTGATCTCCTCCTCTCCTCTCCTCTCCTATCCTCTCGTTTCTCTTCGTGAGAGGTCTCTTTATTTACGGATCCCTTCATGAAAGTTGTTATGTTTTACCTTGCGGTGTTGATGTATATTATACGGCCTAAACTATACGGCCGAAAAAATGTTCCCGCCGTATAGTTGGTCGTTAAAGCCTCTGTTTTCTCTTCACGACCCCTGGTTTTTTTGGGTTATTGGAAATCTCGTATCTTTGACTTTAATGTTGTGGTTCCCATCATCAGACGGCATTTCCCGTGCAGGGAAAATAGAAAGACAAGATTGCATACCCCCTTTGATCATTAGGCATTAGTGGCAGGATTTAGAGAGATATTTCATCAAAAGTCTGAATAATATCTAGTTTAAATGTGGATGTGGATGGCTATATTTCACAGCCATCAACCTCCCCAAGCTTAAACTTGATCGTCCTCGAGCAAGAAAACCAAAATCAAATAGGAACTTAGCATTTAAACTGAAATAATGAGATGATGATCTTACTCATAATAGGTAGTCCTATATTTCTTCCACTTTATTAATCTAAAAAACTCAGCATAAATAGAGTAATGGAAAGCATATCATTCGGGTGATGACCCACAAGTATAGGGGGTCGCAATAGTATTCGATGGTAGTATTACCCAATTTATTGATTCGACACAAGGGGAGCCAAAGAATAATTATAAGACTTAACAACTGAGTTGTCAATTCAGTTGCACCTGGAAATATTCTTGCTCACAATAGTTTATCAGTAGCAACAGTTTTGTAATTGCAATATCAAAGTAACAGTAGCAGTAAAATAAGAGCAATAGTAACAGTACTAGCAAACATTAGGATATGAGCGCGGTAGACATAGGGATGGATGGATGGGCGTTGCATGGACAATTCTAAACATGTAACTTCAAGATATAGGGAAATTGCAGATAAATAAGATAAAACATCCAAGTACTAAACAATCCTAGGCATGTGTCCCATATATAGTCATACATGCTCGCAGTGAGAACTTGCACAACATCCTTAAGGGAATCTACTGGCAATTAAGGCACTCCTTTTAATAGAGCACCGGAGCAAAGCATTAACACTCCGTGAACACACATGATCCTCATATCACAGCCATCCCCTCAGGTTGTCCCAATTTTTGTCACTTCGGGGCCTTTGATTCCGGACAATAATATGTGTACACAACTTGTAGATAAGATCACAAACAATACTATCATAATGAATCAATAACATGTTCAGATCTGAGATCATGGCACTCGGGCCCTAGTGACAAGCATTAAGCACAACAAGTTGCAACAAAGTCAAATAGCACTAATAGAGATACTAGGAACCATGCCCTAACAATCTTATTCGATTACATGATATAACTCATCCAAACCCCACCATTCCCATAGCCTACATCGGGGGATTACTCACTTATGGATGAGGGAAACATGGATGATTGATGGAGAGGCGTCGGTGATGATGATGGTGATGTTCCTCTCCAAAATCCCCGTGCCGGCAGAGTGCCAGAACGGAGTTTCTGGCTCCGAATCGCGGTTTCTGGTTGTGGCGACGCATCGGAACTCTTTCTAGAAAAACATCAACCCCCCCTGAGTTTTTAGGTCAGAAGGCAACTTATAGGCGAAGAGGGAGTCCGAGGGGTTCCCGAGGCGGCCACACCCCCTGGGCGCGGCCAGGCCTCCCAGAGCCCCACTCCATCTCGTATTCTGGCTCCATGAGTCTTCTGGTGAAATTGGATTTTGGCATATTTTCCGGGATTATTCCTGATAGTTGATTTTCTGCAAAAAAAAACTGGACACCAAGGCAATTCTGCTGAAAACAGCGTCAGTCCGTGTTAGTTGTATCCAAATCACACAAGTTTAGAGGAGAAACAATAGCAAAAGTGTTCGGGAAAGTAGATACGTTTTGGACGTATCAACTTGTAACACCCTCAGAATCGGACCTATGCAAGTTTCAGCGCTTCCCGCCAAACCCGCATAGAAACGATTCAAAGGTGCCCACCAGGCACTTTCGTGCGGGTGGAAAACGAAGTAATAACATTACACAACAGTCCTCGATGGGACCCACAGAACAGATATATATACAACAGCGACTCAAAGAGTCAAGAAAACAGATATAATTTACAAAGATCCAAATCACCTTGAAAATGATAGAGCGTCCGACTACGGACAAGATGCAAATGGGGCTAAGATGTCACACCCTCAGAATCGGACCTATGCAAGTTTTAGCGAAACCCGCCAAACCCGCATAGAAACGATTCAAAGGTGCCCACCAGGCACTTTCGTGCGGGTGGAAAACGAAGTAATAACATTACACAACAGTCCTCGATGGGACCCATGAGAGATATATATATAACGGCGACTCGGAGTCAAGAATACAGATATAATATACAAAGATCCAAACACCTTGAAAATGATAGGCGTCCGGCTACGGACAAGATGCAAATGGGGCTAAGAGCCACGAAGAATAACCAATGGCGTCCATAACCACGAGCCAAGCCGGAAGGGTAACCACGCTAACGACGTCGATCTCAAACCTGCTTAAACAAAAGGGTGCCGACAAAGGGAAAAGGAAAAGAGGCGTCCGCATCGAGGCGATTACGGCGAGGCTAGAATTCGGCGGTCCTCGCCTACATAGGTATGGTGGACTGAAGCGGCAGCGGCAGCATGCACTAAACAACCTATAGAGACTCGATACAACTGGCGAATATCAGAGGGGGGTAAGAAAGACCTATTCGGATCCAACCTGATACTACCATCAAACAAACCCATCCTGGCGTTTCCCCCTCGAGACCAAACGAGGAAGTCAACCGAGGAACTCACACCGTTGGTAGTTTTATTTATTCAGTTATCGTTGCAGCAATTACTAGTCAGGTTTAGATAATCATCCTGATAAAATAAGCAGTGGGCACTTTTAGTTAACCATTCCGTTATAGTTGCAGCACTTACTAATCAGATACAATTAGCATGAGATAACACAAAACCCAGCAGTTGTTGGTACTTTTATTCAGCCATTCCATTGTAGTTGCAATACTTACTAGTCAGGTACAATGGTCGCAAGCGACACTCCAAACAAGCAATTGTGGGCAGTATTATTAGCCATTCCATTATAGTGAAGCCGATTACTAGTCATTCTAAAGTCAAATTTATAGCAATAAACTTTAGTTATGCTTGTCTATGGTCGAGATACTGTGCTCCAAGTCGTCCATAACCGCGGACACGGCTTTCAGAAAGTTTTACCCGGCCGGGGTGCACCAATAGCAACACACGCTCGATTAACCTCGGAAAAACCAAATCAAAACCCAACGAGGCTTTCACGACTAAGCAATCACAGGATTTAGAAATATTTCAGGGGGCCACCCCATTGAGTAGACCCGCAACGAAGTAAGCAAGCTTCGAGACGGACTCAAGGTTTGCGTCAATGGCTGTAAGCGACTGGGAACCCGAAAACTCGGGGTGTCGATACCGCGAAAACACTCCGCTTACCTAAACAGTACAGTGTGCTATCTGTCGCACAATTTAAATACAGAAGTAGCATGGCATAAGTACAGGATGGTAAATAAAACCTCAAACTAGTTTGTGGCCCCAAGAAATAAGAATGAATCAAGCTCTGGCTCAGGGGGGTCCCATATACCTCCCGGATGTGGATAGCGCGATAAAACAAGGAACAGGTATCAAGTACTCGGGGTCCTACGGGACACAAGTGGGCGTTCGGAAACCAAATATTATCTATCACCCACCGATGCCTCTGCTTACTTCAATTTTAGTTGTTAAACAGGAATTAAAGTGAACGATAAGTAAAACCATGATCATCTCCAACATCCAACATGCGGCAATACATCAACAACTGTGGCCCTTGACCACACGCAACAGCACTTGAGCAAGCGGCTACGACGCGCGAGTCCAACTATCTAACAAACAACAGGTAATAGGATGTGTCCAAGGCAATATAGGGCTGCAAGGGATATCACGGGTACGAATACTAGAGCATCGCAACACAGATAGCAATAGATCAACAAGAAGGAGTAAAATACTATAAAAGTAAGATAGGTAGAAAGAGGGAGATGCTCGCCTGAAAACATTGCCGAAGATTCAACCGAAGATCGGGGCGAAGCTCACATCAACTCAACGGCCTTATCCGCGAAGAACCAAAACACTAGAAGAAACACCGGATGCACTATTTAATACAACGGCAGAAGATCGGCATGATGCATGTATGATGTATGGAATGGCAAAGATGCGATGCAATTAGGTCAATGTTAAGTGGAACCGGGGTCCCGACAATTAATTAAACGGTTCAAGTTATTTAGAACCCCCGCAATTTAAATGTTGCGTTATCAAGACAAAAGATAGCACCGGTTCGCTACACAAATTTAAATGAGGCCAATATAAGGCTAGATTTGCCCGCATATGGGCCCCATATTTAATTATGAGGTGAATCGGCATAAGGCCCCCAAACCAATGATATGCATGAGAGATGACAATTAAATATGCAACAAGTTGTTATTACTTTTATAAAATAGGGCTCGAGAAAAGGGGTCACACATTAGGGTTATCGACGAACTTGGGGTTCCGGGGATCGGGGTCGGTCTCAGGGTTCGGATCTGGGGTTCGGGGTTCGACGGAACGTTCTCGGATAGCGGAGTAGCTCTTGTCGCCTCCGCGGTGGTCGGCCATGTTGTCGGTCTTGTCGTCTCACTTGGAGATTGAGGCGTTCGAGGAAAAGCTTGCTTTGGCGTCGGGACATCGGTCTCGCCCTGGTTGCTGTCGTTCTTGTCGTCGTGAAGACCTTGTCGGGACCGCGGTCCGGGTCAGACTTGTCGTCCGGGGAAGTACTTGGCGTCCCTGGCTCCGGGAAGGAGACCTTGACGCGCCGGGGTTCGACGGTGTCTTGGCGTCCCCAGAGGAAGATCATGTCGAGCCATCGGGTTTGGCCTTCGGGGTTTTGGACTCCGGTAGAAGTTCTCGTCGTTCCCTGTCGAAGATCTTGGTATGTCATCTCGATCATCTGTGGCCGGCATCGGGTTGGTCTTGTTCGTGCGGAGATCTTGGCGACGAAAACGGGGAACTTGTTACGGGTCGGTCTTGTCGGCGGTCTTGGGGTTCCACATCAAAGATGGACTTGACTCAACCCACGTGTCCTCGGGAGGTGCTTCCTTCGCGGGCAGAACACGGCGGCGTGCTAGGGTGGCAGCTCGGCAGGGCAGTGGCGTCGAGAGAGGGATGCAGTGCGGCGCGACCGACGCGCCAGCGGGACTTCGCTCATGGGCGGACGCCGCAGATGGATGGGAGGGCAGCCACGGCGGGTCGGCGAGCGGACGGGAGCAACAGCACGGTCGATGGAGGGACCGTGGCGGCAGCGGCTGCGGGCGAGGTGGACGCGGCCAGGGAAGCGCTTGACGGAGAGGTGCGGGGCTCGGGGTGGTTCTGGGCGGCGCCGGAGCGGCGGAGACGGGCGGCTGCAGCGGGAGGTCGGCGCCGGGCGCAGAAGGGCCTTGGAAGGAGGAGGTCGCGCCGTCAGCGGGGCGGGCCTGCTCGGAGGCGGCGGCGACGCATGCCTGAGCACGGAGGACGTGGCGGCGGAAGGCTCGGGGCGCTGGACGGAGGCGACGGAGGGACAGCGGCGGAGGCGGGTAAGCGACGGCGGCTTGAGGCGGAGGCGGAGGCGAGCCGCTGGCGAGGAGAGGCAGCGGAGGGGCGAGGCGCCAGCGGCGGTTGAGGCGGCCGGGCCTGGGGAGAGGAGGCGCCGAGGAGGTGCGAGCGCAGGCGAGAGGGAGTGTGGAGCGGTTGGGGACGGAGAGGGTGGCGGCAGCGGAGAAGGCGCCAGGGGAGAAGCGGGAGGCGGTGGAGGCGAGGCCAGGGCTGACGCAGGCCGAGGCGGGACACACGACCGGGAGAGGGTGCGTGGCGGCGGGTGAGTGGGTCAGGGGAGCGGTTGGAGGGTGGTGCAGAGAGCGAGAGGGAGAGGAGGGAGACGGGGCAGGGGTTGCGGGAGGAAGGGGATGAGGGAGCAGGCGCGGACGGGAGAACGTGAGGGCGTCGGTGGGTGGGTCCCGCGTGGGGAGGGGGTGGACCGGGGAGACGGGCGCGACCAGGTGGGGCGGAATCCCGAGGTGGGCGCTGGGCGGGAAAACAGGTGGGGACGGCGGCAGGCTGCTGAGTGTGTGCGTGAGTGCATGTGAGGGAGGGGAGAGAGAGGGAAAGGGAGGGAGGCTGGGGGTGAGGTGGCAGGGTTTAATTGGGGGGGGGAAGAGAGGGGAGCTGAGGTGGCGAGCTGCTACTGGTTGGGGTGAGGTGGAGAGGAGGGCTGGGTAGGTTGTCTGGTAGCAAAAGGATTACGGGTGGGCCGATTGTTGGACTGTTTTGGCTCTGGGGGTGGTCGTTCGGGTCGGGTCGGCCCGTTCGACTGCCCCCACTAAAAATAATAAATATTTTTATTTATTTCAAACAAGACTTTTGCAAACCGATATCAGACAAAACAAAATATTCCGGCGACCCGGATTTTGGTGTTTGAATAAGAGACGGGGCGTTTAGAAAATAAAGACAGGTTTTCTGCAAATAGTTTTATGCGAGCAAATGCAAGATGATGACGATGCTCAAATGCAATGTGGCATGATGACATGAGCATGCGGTCATGATGATGCAATGCACAAAAACAACGCGATTTTCTCGTAGTGGTTTTGCGGGATGCCACAATTCGACACCACTAACAAGGGATCTCGCCCTCGAGATCCGCCTCATGGTACCGGAAAGAAGGTCGGTGATCTGATCCTTCGCGCTTCGTGTAGATCCTCGCGACACCACTAACAAGGGTCGTTGTTCCTGATCGTCGAGATAACACTACGGAAACAAAAGGTCGAAGGTAGAGGTATCAACATTAAGCCACCTCTAGCTTCCGTGGACGGAGTAAAATCGCTGGATCCACTGATTCGAGGTACAAGAGCGAATGATAAGAGTAGTCGGATGGTGATCAGTCCATCGTGCACCCAAACCATTACTCTGCAGACGAATAGGCGGATTGTGCAATCAACTCTCGGAATCAGACTGAAGGTCTCGACAAGCGAGGTGCGGAAACAAAGGAGGGATGCAGACTCTGCATCGGATCTGGCGTGGATGATGTCGTCGCGTCGGAAAACACCGGAAGGCACAAACAAGGAACAAAGAATGGTACCACAGACGAAGGACTCCTCGGGCAGCATGAACACCGGACGTAGCATCACCGTTACCAAAGGAGGAAGCGAAACCCTGAAGGTACGACGGAAACCCAACCACGAGAATTCCTGGACTCGAAGAAAGAGACGAGAGCGGATTCAAAACTCGCAAAGGTAAGAGGAGAAAAGCAGAGGGGTAAGTAATAAAATCAGACCTAATCAGAACTATCCAACCGATTTTCAAAAATAGTTTTGACACTCTACTTCGGCCGTTAGCTAGGTTATCCTCTGAAATTTGGACTTGTGTATCGCATGGCGGTGAGCTCGATACCACTGTCACACCCTCGAGAATCGGACCTATGCAAGTTTTAGCGAAACTCGCCAAACCCGCATAGAAACGATTCGAAGGTGCCCACCAGGCACTTTCGTGCGGGTGGAAAGCAAAGTAATAACATTACACAACAGTCCTCGATGGGACCCACAGAGCAGATATATATATAACAGCGACTCCATGAGTCAAGAATCTGAATATAATATACAAAGATCCAAACACCTTGAAAATGATAGGCGTCCGCTACGGATAAGATGCAAATGGGGCTAAGAGCCACGAAGAATAACCAATGGCGTCCATAACCCCAGGCCAAGGAAGGGTAACCACCTTAACGACGTCGATCTCAAACCTGCTTAAACAAAAGGGGTGCCGACAAAGGGCAAAGGAAAAGAGGAGTCGATCGAGGCCGGTGCAGCGAGGCTAGAATTCGGAGGTCCTCGCCTACATAGGTATGGTGGACTGAAGCGGCAGAGGCAGCATGCACTAAACAACCTATAGAGACTCGATACAACTGGCGACTATAAGAGGGGGGTAAGAAAGACCTATTCGGATCCAACCTGATACTACCATCAAACAAACCCATCCTGGGTTTCCCCCTCGAGACCAAACGAGGAAGTCAACCGAGGAACTCACACTGTTGGTAGTTTTATTTATTCAGTTATCGTTGCAGCAATTACTAGTCAGGTTTAGATAATCATCCTGATAAAATAAGCAGTGGGCATTTTTAGTTAACCATTCCGTTATAGTTGCAGCACTTACTAATCAGATACAATTAGCATGAGATAACCCAAAACCCAGCAGTTGTTGGTACTTTTATTCAGCCATTCCGTTGTAGTTGCAATACTTACTAGTCAGGTACAATGGTCGCAAGCGACACTCCAAACAAGCAATTGTGGGCAGTATTATTAGCCATTCCATTATAGTGAAGCTGATTACTAGTCATTATAAAGTCAAATTTATAGCAATAAACTTTAGTTATGCTTGTCTATGGTCGAGATACTGTGCTCCAAGTCGTCCATAATCATGGACACGGCTTTGAGAAAGTTTTACCCGGCGGGTGCACCAATAGCAACACGCTCGATTAACCTCGGAAAAACCAAATCAAAACCCGAGGCTTTCACGACTAAGCAATCACAGGATTGAAATATTTCAGGTTGCCACCCCATTGAGTAGACCATAGCGAAGTAAGCAAGCTCGAGACGGACTCAAGGTTTGGTCAATGGCGTGGCGGGGAACCCGAAAACTCGGGGTGTCGATACCACGAAAACACTCAACTACCTAAACAGTACAGTGTGCTATCATCGCACAATTTAAATACAAGTAGCATGGCATAAGTACAGGATGGTAAATAAAACCTCAAACTAGTTTGTGGCCCCAAGAAATAAGAATGAATCAAGCTCGCCTGGGGGTCCCATATACCTCCCGGATGTGGATAGCGCGATAAATCAAGGAACAGGTATCAAGTACTCGGGGTCCTATGGGACACAAGTGGGCGTTCGGAAACCAAATATTTTCTATCACCCACCGATGCCTCTGCTTATTTCAATTTTAGTTGTTAAACAGGAATTAAAGTGGACGGTAAGTAAAACTATGATCATCTCCAACATCCAACATGCGGCATTACTCCAACAACTGTGGCACTTGACAACACGCAACAGCACCTGAGCAAGCGGCTACGACGCGCGAGTCCAACTATCTAACAAACAACAGGTAATAGGATGTGTCCAAGGCAATATAGGGCTGCAAGGGATATCACGGGTACGAATACTAGAGCATCGCAACACAGATAGCAATAGATCAACAGGAAGGAGTAAAATACTATAAAAGTAAGATAGGTAGAAAGAGGGAGATGCTCGCCTGAAAACATTGCCGAAGATTCAACCGAAGATCGGGGCGAAGCTCACATCAACTCAACGGCCTTATCCGCGAAGAACCAAAACACTAGAAGAAACACCGGATGCACTATTTAATACAACGGCAGAAGATCGGCATGATGCATGTATGATGTATGGCATGGCAAAGATGCGATGCAATTAGGTCAATGTTAAGTGGAACCGGGGTCCCGACAATTAATTAAACGGTTCGAGTTATTTAGAACCCCCGCAATTTAAATGTTGCGTTATCAAGACAAAAGATAGCACCGGTTCGCTACACAAATTTAAATGAGGCCAATATAAGGCTAGATTTGCCCGCATATGGGCCCCATATTTAATTATGAGGTGAATCGGCATAAGGCCCCCAAACCAATGATATGCATGCGAGATGACAATTAAATATGCAACAAGTTGTTATTACTTTTATAAAATAGGGCTCGAGAAAAGGGGTCACACATTAGGGTTATCTCGAACTTGGGGTTCCGGGGATCGGGGTCGGTCTCAGGGTTTGGATCTGGGGTTCGGGGTTCGACGGAACGTTCTCGGATAGCGGAGTAGCTCTTGTCGCCTCCGCGGTGGTCAGGCCATGTTGTCGGTCTTGTCGTCTCACGCGGAGATTGAGGCGTTCCGGGAGGAAGTACTTGGCCTGGCGTCGGGACATCGGTCTCGCCACAGTTGCCGCCGTTTCGTCGTGAAGACCTTGTCGACCGCGTCCGGCCGATGTCGTCCGGGGAAGTACTTGGCGTCCCTGGCTCCGGGAAGGAGACCTTGACGCGCCGGGGTTCGGTCTGCGGGGTTCGACGGTGTCTTGGCGTCCCCAGAGGAAGATCATGTCGAGCCATCGGGTTTGCCTTCTTGCCTTCCGGGTTTTGGACTCCGGTAGAAGTTCTCGTCGTTCCCTGTCGAAGATCTTGGTATGTCATCTCGATCATCTGTGGCCGGCATCGGGTTGGTCTTGTTCGTGCGGAGATCTTGGCGACGAAAACGGGGAACTTGTTACGGGTCAGTCTTGTCGGCGGTCTTGGGGTTCCGCGTCAAAGATGGACTTGACTCAACCCACGTGTCCTCGGGAGGTGCTTCCTTCGCGGGCAGAACACGAGCGGCCGTGCTAGGGTGACGGCAGCTCGGCAGGAGCAGAGTGGCGTCCGAGACGAGGATGCACGGTGCGGCACGACCGACGCGGACGCCCAGGTGGCGGGACTCGCTCACGGGCGGAGACGCCGCAGGATGGAGGGGAGGGCAGCCACGGCGGGTCGACAGAGGCGAGCCGGACGGGGGAGCAACAGGCACGGGTCGACGGAGGGACCGCAGCTGGGCAGCGGCAGCTTGCCGGGGCAAGGTGGACGCGGCCAGGGAAGCGCTTGACGGAGAGGTGCGGGGCTCGGGGTGGTTCTGGGCGGCGCCGGAGCGGCGGAGACGGGCGGGCAGCGGAGGGCCGCGGCGCCGGCGCGAGAGGGAGGCGCGGGCGCCAGGGGAAGGCGGAGGTCGCGCAGTCGAGCGGGGCGCGGCTCGAGGCGGCGGCACGTACGCTGGAGCACGGAAGGACGTGGCAGCGGAAGGCTTGCGGGCGGGACGGAGGCGGCCGCGCCATGAGGGGGGACGGCGGCCGGGCGGGAAGGGTAGAGGCGACGGGCGGCTTGAGGCGGAGGAGCGACGCCGGGCGGCAGGAGGGCAGCGGAGGAGGCGAGGCGCCGGGCGGCGGTTGAGGCGGGCGCCGGGAGAGGGGAGGCGCCGAGGAGGTGGAGGAGGCGAGGCGAGAGGAGGTGGAGCGGTTGGGGACGGAGAGGGTGAGCGGCGGCGGCCGGGGTCGCGAGCGGGAGAAGGGGCGACTGGGAGGGGCGAGGCGAGGGCGGTGGAGGGCGAGCCGGGATGCCGCGGCTCGACGGAGGCGGCGGGACGCGGCCGGGGAGAGGGGTGCGTGGGCGGCGGCGAGGTGAGCGGGTCTGGGGGGGAGCGGCGGTTGGAGGCTGGTGCAGAGAGCGAGAGGGAGAGGAGGGAGACGGGGCAGGGGTTGCGGGAGGAAGGGGATGAGGGAGCAGGCGCGGACGGGAGAACGTGGGGGCGTCGGTGGGTGGGTCCCGCGTGGGGAGGGGGTGGACCAGGGAGACGGGCGCGACCAGGTGGGGCGGAATCCCGAGGTGGGCGCTGGGCGGGAAAACGGGTGGGGACGGCGGCAGGCTGCTGAGTGTGTGTGTGAGTGCATGTGAGGGAGGGGAGAGAGGAGGAGAGAGGTGGTGGCAGGGTTTAATTGGGGGGGAAGAGAGGGGAGCTGAGGTGGCGAGCTGCTACTGGTTGGGGTGAGGTGGAGAGGAGGGCTGGGTAGGTTGTCTGGTAGCAAAAGGATTACGGGTGGGCCGATTGTTGGACTGTTTTGGCTCTGGGGGTGGTCGTTCGGGTCGGGTCGGCCCGTTCGACTGCCCCCACTAAAAATAATAAATATTTTTATTTATTTCAAACAAGACTTTTGCAAACCGATATCATACAAAACAAAATATTCCGGCGACCCGGATTTTGGTGTTTGAATAAGAGACGGGGCGTTTAGAAAATAAAGACAGGTTTTCTGCAAATAGTTTTATGCGAGCAAATGCAAGATGATGACGATGCTCAAATGCAATGTGGCATGATGACATGAGCATGCGGTCATGATGATGCAATGCACAAAAACAACGCGATTTTCTCGTAGTGGTTTTGCGGGATGCCACAATTCGACACCACTAACAAGGGATCTCGCCCTCGAGATCCGCCTCATGGTACCGGAAAGAAGGTCGGTGATCTGATCCTTCGCGCTTCGTGTAGATCCTCGCGACACCACTAACAAGGGTCGTTGTTCCTGATCGTCGAGATAACACTCCGGAAACAAAAGGTCGAAGCTAGAGGTATCAACAAATAAAGCCACCTCTAACTTCCGTGGACGGAGTAAAACTGCTGGATCCACTGATTCGATGTACAAGAGCGAATGATAAGAGTAGTCGGATGGTGATCAGTCCATCGCGCACCCAAACCATTACTCGCACACCTAGGCGGATTATGCAACCAACTCTCGGAATTAGATCAAGATCTCGGCGAGGTTGAACAACGGAGTGATGCGCATCAGCATCGATCCGCATAGCGGATATCGTCGCGTCGGGAAAACACCGGAAGGCACAAACAAGGAACAAAGAATGGTACCGTAGTAGACGGATTGCTCAGGCAACTTGAACACCGGATGGTAGAACACCGTTATCAAAGAAGGAAGCGAAACCCTGAAGGTACGACGGAAACCCAACCACGAGAATTCCTGGACTCGAAGAAAGAGAAGAGAGCGGATTCAAAACACGTAGAGGTAAGAGGAGAATAGCAGAGGGGTAAGGAGTAAAATCAGACCTAATCAGAACTATCCAACCGATTTTGCAAAAATAGTTTTGACACTCTACTTCGGCCGTTAGCTAGGTTATCCTACAGTTGGACTTGTGGGGGTATCGCAACCGAGCTCGATACCACTCAACACCCTCGATCGGACCTATGCAAGTTTCAGCGCCCGCCAAACCCGCATAGAAACGATTCAAAGGTGCTCACCAGCACTTTCGTGCGGGTGGAAAACGAAGTAATAACATTACACAAGTCCTCGATGGGACCCATGTAAATATATATATACAATGACTCCAGGAGTCAAGAATACAGATATAATTTACAAAGATCCAAATCACCTTGAAAATGATAGAGCGTCCGACTACGGACAAGATGCAAATGGGGCTAAGAGCCCTGGAGAATAACCAATGGCGTCCATAACCCTGCCCAGGCCAAGCCAGAAGGGTAACCACGCTAACGTCGATATCAACACCGCTTAAACAAAGGGGTGCCGACAAAGGGCAAAGGAAAAAGAGGAGCGTCGATCGAGGCCAAGACACGGCGCGAGACTAGAATTCGGCGGTCCTCGCCTACATAGGTATGGTGGACTGAAGCGGCAGCGGCAGCATGCACTAAACAACCTATAGAGACTCGATACAACTAGCGGCTATCAGAGAGAGGTAAGAAAGGTCTATTCGGGACCAACCTGATAATACCATCAGACAAACCCATCCTGGTGTTTCCCCCTCGAGACCAAACGAGGAAGTCAACCAAGGAACTCACACAGTTGGCAGTTTTACTTATTCAGTTATCGTTGCAGCAATTACGAGTCAGGTATAGATATTCATCCTGATAAAATAAGCAGTGGACAATTTTAGTTAACCATTCCGTTATAGTTGCGACACTTACTAGTCAAATACAATTAGCATGAGATAACCCAAAACCCAGCAGTTGTTGGTACCTTTATTTAGCCATTCCGTTGTAGTTACAATACTTACTAGTCAGGTACAATTGTCGCAAGCGACAAACCAAACAAGCAATTGTGGGCAGTTTTAGTTAGCCATTCCATTATAGTGAAGCTGATTACTAGTCATTATAAAGTCAAATTTATAGCACTACTTTAGTTATGCTTGTCTATGGTCGAGATACTGTGCTCCAAGTCGTCCATAACATGGACACGACTTTGAGAAAGTTTTAACCCGGCCGAGGTGCACAAATAACACACACTCGATCAACCTCGGAAAAAACAAATCAAAACCCAACGAGGCCTTCACGACAAAGCAATCAGGATTCAGAATTATTTGGGGCCACCCCATTGAGTAGACCATAGAACGGTTAATGACTCCGAGACGGACTCAAGGTTTGCGTCAGTGGCTGTAAACGACTGGGAACCCGAAAGTGTGACTGGGCTTGTCGATACCGCGAAAACACTCCGCTTACCTAAACAGTACAGTGTGCTCCTCGCACAATCGTAAATACAGAAGTAGCATGGCATAAGTACAGGATAGTAAATAAAACCTCAAACTAGTTTGTGGCCCCAAGAAATAAGACTGAATCAAGCTCTGGCTCAGGGGGGTCCCATAATCCTCCCGGATGTGGATAGCGCGATAAAATCAAGGAACAGGTATCAAGTACTCGGGGTCCTACGGGACACAAGTGGGCGTTCGGAAACCAAATATTATCTATCACCCACCGATGCCTCTGCTTACTTCAATTTTAGTTGTTAAACAGGAATTAAAGTGAACGATAAGTAAAACCATGATCATCTCCAACATCAACATGCGGCAATACACCAACAACTGTGGCACTTGACAACACGCAACAGCACTTAAGCAAGCGACTACGACGCGCAAGTCCAACTATCTACCAAACACAGGTATTAGGATGTGTCCAAGGCAATATAAGGCTGCAAGGATATCACGGGTACGAAAACTAGAGCATCGCATCACAGATAGCAATAGATCAACAGGAGGGAATAAATACTATAAAAGTAAGATAGGTAGAAAGGGGAAGATGCTCGCCTGAAAACATTGTCGAAGGTTCATCCGAAGATCGGGGCGAAGCTCACATCAACTCAACGGCCTTATCCGCGAAGAACCAAAACACTAGAATAAACACCGGATGCAATATTTAATGCTACGGCAAAAGATCGGGCATGATGCATGTATGATGTATGGCATGGCGAAGGTGCGATGCAATTAGGTCGTATTAAGCGGAACCGGGGTCCCGACAATTAATTAAAAGGTTCAAGTTATTTAGAACCCCCGCAATTTAAATGTTGTTTTAGCATTGCAAAAGATAGCGCCGGTTCGCTACATCAATTTAAATGAGGCCAATATAAGACTAGATTTGTCCGCATATGGGCCCCATATTTAATTATTAGGTGAATCGGCATAAGGCCCCCAAACCACACAAATATGCATGCGAGATGAACAATTAATATGCAACAAGTTGTTATTTCATTTATAAAATAGGGCTCGAGGAAAGGGGTCACACATTAGGGTTCGGCGAGCTTGGGGTTCCGAGGTTCGGGGTTCGGTCTCAGGGTTCGGAGTTCGACGGGATCGGTCTCGGCAGAAACATTCTCGATCAAATGGTAGATCTTGTCGCATCCGGGTTCTCGGCGAGCTCGGCGTCCGGAAGGAGAACTTGTCGTCCAGGGTCTCGGTGCCCGGGGTGAAGTACTCGGCGTCCTCGAGGGAGTACTTGGTTCGGTGTCGGGGCGCATCGGATTCTTCCGGGTCGGTGTCGTTCTTGTCGTCGAGAATATCTTGCCGGGTCTGCAGGTCGGGTCGGACTTGGCGTCCGGGGAGAAGGACCTGGCGTCCGAGAGACGATCTTGTCGCATCCGCGGTCGTCGGGTCATGTCGTCGGTCTTGTTGTTTCACGGCGGAGATCTTGGTGTCCCGTGAAGGAGAGCTTGGCGTCCGAGGGGCAGTTCATGTCGTTCCGTGACGGTCTTGTTGACGGTACTGAGACGGCAATGAACGCCTTGTCACAGACACGGTCCTGGGCAGTATACTTCGGTGGCACCACACAACATCCACCGCAACTTCACCACAGCAGAGGAGCCCCACAACCGATTACAACAGAGAGCACATGAGCTGGGGAAAACGGCCACCACTCGACTGGGATGGTCTGAGGTAAACAAAACTATGCGGGCAGGGAACATAGAATACATGCTCATCGGCATGAAGGCGCAGCAGCAACGAGGAAAAACAGCGGCGAGGCCGTCAGAACACACAGCAAGGCGACTGCAAGGGCACGCATGCGAGGTCGTGGCCGGAGGATACGAACACGACAGGGCGATGGAGGCAGAGGCGGTCGCGGCCGGAGAAGCTCGAGGCCGGCGACGGGGCCCTGCAGAGGGGGGGCCGGCGAGGAGGACTAGAGAGGAGCGCCGACGGTCTCCGGCGGCTCGGTAGGGGCAGAGTGGCGCCTGATGCAGAGCCGGGACAGGGGGCGGCGGAAGGTGGCGAGGGCGAGGCGGTGGGCGAGCGCGTGGCGGAGGAAGGAGGCGGGCGATGGGCGGGGCTGCCGCGAGGTGGAGGAAGGCGGCAGCGGTGAAAGCGCAGCGGTGGCGAGGGAGCTCGAGGAGGCGGAGGCGGGCAGGCGGGCGGCGAGGAGGCAGAGAGCAGGGCCTTGAGAGGAGGAGGCGGCCGCGGTTGGCGGGCGGCGAGAGCGGGGCGGGCTCTGCTGGTGCGGGCGGACGGCCGGCAGCGGGAAGAGGAGGTCGGTGGCCTTGGGGAGGCACCTGGGGAAGGAGGCTGCGGAAGGGGCTGGTTGCGGGGAGAAGAGGATGCGGGGCCAGGCGGGTGGAGGAGGGGGTGCTCGTCGGCCGGAGATGGGAGGGAGGCGGCTGGAGAGCAGCGGCGGCGGCGGAGGGGATCCCACAGGCGGCGGCGAGGTGCTAACGGGGACAGGGGAAGGAGGAGGTGGGACGCGCGGGTGAGGGAGAGGCCAGGGAAGAGAGAGAGAGGAACGGGGCCCGGGGTTGGTGGCTGGTGGGGGGGTGGGTCCCAGGGTGGCGGTGGGGTTGGCGTGGACCGGGGAGTGCATGCGATGCGTGTGCTGCGTGTGGGGTGCTGCAGGTGGGCCCGGGGTGAACAGGGACGGGACCAGGTGGTGGGAGTGAGCTGTGGGGGTGAGAGAGAGAGGGAGGGAGAGAGGGATAGGCCAAGTGGCGGGCTGTGATTGGGTAGGGGAAGGGAAGAGGGTGAGGTGGCTGCATGCCATTGGGTGGGGTGAGGTGGAGGCTGGGGGGTAGACTAGGACAGGGTAGACTAGGGATTTTGGGGTAGACCGTTTTGAAAATGGGGGTGGTCGTTCGGGTCGATTCGGCCCGTTCGACTGCCCCCACTAAAATAATTTAATATTTTTATTTGTGTTAAACGGACCATTTGCAAAACATAGTTAGTCAAAACAAAATATTCCGGAGACCCGGTTTTGGTTTTGAATAAAGATGGGGCGTTTTAGAAAATACAAAATAGGTTTTCTGCAAATAGTTTTATGCAAGCAAATGCAAGATGCTGACGATGCTCAAATGCAATGTGGCATGATGACATGAGCATGCGGTCATGATGATGCAATGCACAAAACAACGCGATTTTCTAGTAGTGGTTTTGCGGGATGCCACACAACTCCCCTCAAGCTTAGCTTATTGCTTGTCCTCAAGCAATTCAGTTGAAAACTGAGTGCGACAAAAGAACTTTCACGAACACATTTGCTTCATATGATGTAAATATTCTTAGCACATGAATAGATACTTAGACAATTCATAACAAGGAGTATGCAACTAAGTCTACTCATTAGTCATTGCAAGCTATGAAGAGATTCCAACTCAATAATAATAAGTAGCATGAAACATAAACATAAGAAACATTAAAATTCTCATAAAAAGGTATGACAGAGTGGTATCTCGCTTTCCTTTGATGGTGAAGCAAACATAAATGCCAAGGCACCTCTGAAGTTCAACTGAAGACTAGAAGTAAAGATGTCAGAGATACAAGCATCAAAGTCATGACATAATTAACCAAGTTTTGAGACAAACACATTACACTAAGAATGACAATTATGCTCTCAAGAAGGTGCTCATAGAATAAGTGGTGGCTCAACAAGGAAGTGAAAAGGTTTTGAAAAGTTTGAAAGGCTTCCAAATGATGAAAGTAAGGTACTCATTAGCTTTGATATATCATTGCCCCTATCATAGGCATCTTTAAATGGTTAAGGTGAAAGTGAGGTCAACTCTTAGTTATATGCTTGACAGACCATAAGCTGGGGATCTCATGTCCCTTGAGTATGAGGGCCGCTCCTCATGCTACTCAACTTTAGTTACTTGCAAGTTCTTGTCATAGTAAGTACATGCGTATCATAGAGAACTGCCAACGGGGTACCCCTTGCACATGACACATGAGCTTTCCCATATCACAGTGACAAGGCAAGCAGAAAATGCGCATCTCAGTAATCTTCTTATTTACCATGGGAATATGGTGATTTTTTCTCTCTTTCCTCTTTTCTCAACTATTTTTCTGAATCTCATATCTCTTTTTTTATAAGAAGAATGCGTCATAGATTGCTCACTATGGTGAAGTTTCCACCATGATTAGCCATGGCTTAGGCTAGCGGCCTAGGGTTTCTCTAACACAGTATACATAACTCCATGGACTTACAAGCTCCCCTTTTATTTCACACCGACGACAACCATAAACAAAAGAGCATGATATCAATGGGGTATATATTTACAGGTGTTTAAAGCATTCCCCATGATAGCACGGTTCTGCTAATTTCCAGCCTATAATTTGCAAGCATATAACTCTCAAAGACAGTCACAATGGTTCAGGTTTATTAAGTGCAAGAAATAAAGTGTGACATCAAATTCGTGAGAGCTTTACTAACTAACTTTCTCAAAACAAGCAAACATTTTATTGGAAGAAAACAAGGCATAATAAATATGCACTGGATAGCAAATGATGCTAATAGGTAGGTATGGTGGACTCTCTGGCAATATTGGTTTTGGGAAGTTGGATGCACAAGTAGAGCGCATACTCAGTGCAAGTGAAGGATATCAATAGAGAGGGAGCGACAAACGAGAGAGCAATAACTGTCATAATCATGCTTGCAACAAAACATGACTAATTATGGCATGAAAATGATACAAGAACTCTGAGGCAAAATAAATCATCGAGACTTACTGACTATTGTTCAGTCATATGCATGTGTGAGCATGTGCCAAGTCGATTCAAATGAAACGTTCAGAGGAGGATACCACAATATCATACCAAGTTATGAATAAAACAATGCAAGTAAACATTTATATGACATGCTACAAACTATTAGCAAGCTAGAGCTAATCATAAGAGAGAAAGAACTACTAAGCATCCATCAATAACATATGCCATACATGAACATACTAAGCATGCTCACAGTGATGAGTATATGTACAAAAATGCAATCAAATAGAGTTCGTTACCAGCCTCTTAGCACACCTCCAGTTGTCATTAATCTTCATTATTGCTCTTCACTTGTGTGTCTTGAATAATAACATGAAACCAAACTCTACTGAGGACTGCTGAACCATGTAAAGAACTTCACAAAACCAAAAAAGAAAAAAAATATTTTTGGTGTTTTCAATTTTTAAAGCAAGCACACAAAGCAAAAAGAAACAAAGCAAAATATTTTTGGATTTTTCTTAAGGCAAACTAAATCTAAAAGGAAAATAAACAAACCAAGAGAAACACCAAAAATATTTTTGGTATTTTTGTGTTTTGGGAAAGCAGAAACAAAAACCAAAAAGAAAATGAAACATGGATATACAAAGAACCGACGAAACATGATATATAGATGAGTGTGATGTCGGTATACCATCCCCCAAGCTTAGGCTTTTGGCCTAAGTGGGGATCAGTCCCATGGTGACCAAGAGGGTGCACCTCCGTAATGCGACGAGGAGGCTCCTTCGTCCTGTACGTGCTCGAGGAAGCCCCTATGTAGTGCATAGATTAGTCATAAGAGGGCGCGTCCCCCCTGGTAGTGTCCATGTAAGCCACAAATGTTTAGCTGCTCGTCCATCTCCTCTTTGGTGCGTGACCAAGGTCCCTGGAAAATACTGAACAAAGTGGTTTGTGGCAAAGGAATTTCCCTCTCTTCCCCATCAGTAAACATCATCCTATAAACCAAACTCTCTAGGGTAGAGCTAGCAGTGACAAAGTGATGCGCTTTCATGGCAGCAAGATCAAGCCTCTGAGGAGCCAAAATTGTATCATTTGGATCAACAGAGAGACTCAAGGTATCAACTACACGTGCAGCAATAATACCCCCATAAATGGATCCTCTAGCAGCTAAGCGGCGAGAAATGAGAGAACCAAGATTATACCTGGTTTCATTGTTGAGTGCAACATCTAGAAAGGCCAAATGATAGTTGGAAATATTGCTAGTGTTCTCCCTACCAAGAATACTAGTGGCAAAATAATAGACAAAATATCTGATGGCTGGGAGTTGAATATTTCTTATCTTTCCGCGCTGGGATCTGCGGTCATCATCATTAGTCACCTCGCGGTAGAGCTCCGACAAATCAGCGGGTTGACCTTGAATATTCTTCACCTTCCCAACCGTGCGAATACCCAAAATTTCACAAAATTGCTTCAATGTCATGGAGATAGGCCTATCATAGATTTTGAATGACACCTCTGACCTGAAAGGATTATTAGTAAAAGAGAAACTCTCCACAAAAGTTTTGGTGAGCATAGCATATTTCTCACTCTCATCCTGCATATAACTAGTTAGACCAACCCTCCTAATAAGAGTTAGGAAATCATTGAGAATCCATGCAACTTGCAAAAAGGTAAAACAAGGGAAGGTAGAAGGGTGCACATCCCCCTCATCTCCCTCGTTGCCAAAACGCGGTGTAATAAGATCCTCGTTGTATGATGGCCTAGCTCTGAAGGATGATATCGAAGGCCTTGTCCTCCTAGGTGCATAACTCTCAAACACTTCTCCAAAGGTGTGTTTGTCCATGACCCTTTTTTAAAATTTTAGACAAACATCAAACCAAGTAATTTCCAAGTTGATAAATGATAAGGAACTACTATAGGAACTTGTTAGAGGGATAAACATGCATCAAAATGGAATATCTAAGCATAGAGCAAGCATGCAAGCTCACACAACCTGCCACCTATAGTAGCAAAATACTCAAGATACAATCTACCAATCAAAAATCTAATTGGACAAGCGGAGGAGGCACATACCAAGGAGCAATCCCTCCAAAAATCAGCAGCAAAGATGGGCCGAGAAAGGAGATAAAAAATCAGGAGCGAGAATAGCAAGAACTCGAGCTTGAGAAAGTTTTCCGGTGTTTTTCAAGACAGAGATAAATAAGTGGCTGGAAGGAGACACTTTGGAGGGCCACAGGTGAGCCACACCTAGGCCAGGCACCACCTGGGGCTGGCCGCGCCACGAGGGGGTGTGCTGGCCTAGTGGGTCCCCTTGGGCCACTCCAAGTGTCCCTCTGCCCCTTTTTTGAGGAAAAAATTAATACGAATTTTCTGTAATTTTTCGGGAAACTTTATTTTTGGCCAATTTTCAGAATATGAAAATTGATTTTCTCGCAGAAAAAGATTTTTTTAGAAGAGGAAAAAGCAAACAAGAACCAAAACTACAGAAGTTCTAAAACACTCTAACAAGCAAACAACTATCAAAACTAAAACTAACTAGAGAGAAAGAAAGGAGAAAAATAAAAGTGAGCAAGTATAACCACTTGTGAAAACATTGTTTTGTTCATTAAAATACTTTTGTTAACAAGGTTGATCAAGTATTGTTACCAAAACAATCTTATATGAAACAAAACTTTGCATTTCACAAAATGATTATGTTACCTCAAACTTGATAGCAATTGTCCCAATCATAATAGTTTCAAAACTTTCTTGTGGAATGGGACAATATATTTCCCCAACTTTGGGAAATAGACAGTATGCTCTTTGTCATTAATATTAAAAGTTTCTTTTCCTTGATTACAATTGATGACATCACCTGCAGTATTAAGAAAAGGTCTCCCAAGAATAATAGACATATTATCATCTTCAGGCATCTCAAGCACAACAAAATTAATTAAAACCAAGCAATTATGAGCCACTTGAACAGGAACATCCTCACATATACCAACAGGAATAGTGTTGACTTATCGGCAATTTGCAAAGATATATCAGTTTGTATCAAATTTTCTAGCTGGAGTCTTTTGTAGAGAGAAAAAGTCATAACACTAACTCCATCTCCCAAATCACATAAAGCAGTTTTAACATAATTATTCTTAATAGAGCAAGGAATAGTTGGTATACCTGGATCACCAAGTTTCTTTGGAACCTTACCATTGAAGGAATAATTAGCAAGCAAAGTAGAAATTTCCTCATTAGGAATCTTCCTTTTATTAGAGACAATATCCTTCATATACTTTGAATAAGGAGGCAACTTAATAGCATTAGTCAAAGGAATTTGCAAAAATAAAGGTTTCATCCACTCACAAAACATGTTATAGTGTTCTTCCTCCTTTGACTTGTGTTTCTTATTAGGAAAAGGCATTGGTTTCTGCACCCAAGGTTCTCTCTCTCTACCATGTTTATTAGCAATAAATTCTTCCTTAGTGTACCTAGTGTTTTTAGTGTGCTTCTCAGGTTCTTCTTTAATTTCTTCCCTATCAGGAGCATCATTTTTATCATTACTACTTTTAGTTTTAGCATCAGAGATAGATATACTATTAGGATCTACAACAGGTTCAGGTGGTTCCTCAACTATTTTGTGTTTCTTTTTCTTTCTCTTATGAGGACTACCATTATTTTCAACTTGTTGAGAATCCTGCTCAATTCTTTTAGGATGTCCTTCAGGATATAAAGTATCTTTAGTGGCTATTCCACTCCTAGTTCTAATTCCATAAGCATGTTTATATCTAGAAGCATTAACTAGCATATCTTTTTGTACCTTAGCAAGTTGATCAATTGGGGTTTGAACCATTTGAAAGTGTTTACAAAGAATTTTAACATCATTAGAAGTTCTTTCCACAATATCTTTTAACTCATTAATAGCTCTAGAGTTTTCCAATAAATGATTCTGAACTTGTTTATTAAAATTACCTTGCTTACAAATAAAAGTATCAAGTTCCTCTAAACATTGATCAGGAGGCTTACCATAAGGAACATCACCTTCATCAAAGTGTTGGAGAGAGTGTACCTCAATAGTGGATGAGTGGGGAATTAGCTTACATAATTCTTATATAGGAGGTAGGTTCGTCACATCTTTAGATCTAATAACTTTCTCCTTAAGACATCTCTTAGCTTCTTTCATCAATTCATCATTTAATGAAATCATTCTCCTCTTCTTTGGTGTTGGTGTTGGAATTGGTTCAGGCACAATTGGTTCAGGAGTAGTACGCTCAGGTGTAATTAACTCAGTTGAAGTCCAATCATCATAATTCTTGCTTATTTTAGCCATTAATTTTTCAGCATCTGTATGAGTTCTTTTCCTGAAAACACAATCAGCAAAACTATGTAGGTATGTCCTAGAATCATCAGTTAGTCCATTATAATAAATATCAAGAAGCTCATTTTTAGGTAATGGACATCTAGGATGTGCATGAATCAAGACACATAACCTTGTCCATGACTCAGACAATTTCTCTTCTTCTCCCTGTTTAAAATCAAAAAAATTCTGCAAAGCAACATGTCTAGCACTAGGAGGAAAATAATTCTAGAAGAAAGAAGTAATCAAGCAATCGGGGCTATCAATGGATCTAGGAGGTAATCTATTAAACCAAGCTTTAGCTTCTCCTTTTAGTGAAAAAGGGAAGATCTTTGTAACAAAGTACTTGCGCATCTTAAAATCATCAGAGAATAAGGCACTCATAGTGGAAAGCTCATTCATATGTGCCACAACACTCTCATTTTCAGTCCCACAAAAAGGTTCTTTCTCAACAATGTCTATATAGGATAATCAAGAGAGAAATAATAATCTTTATCTCTAATATCTATGGGAGTGGTAGCAAACTTAGCATTAGAAGACAGTTTAGGAATAATGGTATGTCTCTCAAGGAGACTCCTAATAGAACTAGCACCACGTGTGTTTCGGTACTCTTAAATAAATTCATCAGTCATTTTAATGTAACCATCATTAATATCATGTCTCTCTCTATACTCAGGTGAGCTAATAGGTGTGATAGTGTCTTCACTAGGAGTTTTAGTGTTTCCTAGTCTAGCCATTGTAGCATCTAGGAAAGGACCTAATGAACCACTCGCATAAAGCATAGTAGAAGTAACATCATGAGTATCAAAGGCAGTTTCAGATTCAGCAGTAGTAGCAGTGTGTGTGGCATGAGTATGTGGTGGTGGTGTAACAAGCTTACTTATAACAGACGGTGAATCAAGAGCAGCAGAGGTGTTTAGAACTGTACCTCTTCTTGTAGTGGATGGTAAAATAGGAAACTTTCCATCACGAGACTTCCCCATGATGAAAGGGATAGTAGTGAACAATAATAGATCCAAGTGAACTTACAAATAAAGCTATGCTCCCCGGCAACGACGCCAAAAAATAGTCTTAATGACCCACAAGTATAGGGGATCGCAACAGTCTTCGAGGGTAGTATTACCCAATTTATTGATTCGACACAAGGGGAGCAAAAGAATACTTATAAGCCTTAACAACTGAGTTGTCAATTCATCTGCACCTGGAAATAATCTTGCTCACAGTAGTTTATCATTTGCAACAGTTTTGTAGTAGCAATAGCAAAGTAACAGCAGTAGTAAAACAAGAGCAATAGTAACAGTAGTAGCAAACAGTGGGATATGAGCGTGGTAGGCATAGGGATGGATGGACGGGCGTTGCATGGACAAGTCTAAACATGTAACTTCAAGATCTAGGGCAATTGCAGATAAATAAGATAAAGCGTCCAAGTACTAAACAATCCTAGGCATGTGTCCCATATATAGTTATACGTGCTCGCAATGAGAACTTGCACAACATCTTTTGTCCTGCCAGCCCGTTGCAGCGGGGCCTCAAGGGAATCTACTGGTAATTAAGGCACTCCTTTTAATAGAGCACCGGAGCAAAGCATTAAAACTCCGTGAACACACGTGATCCTCATATCACAGCCATCCCCTCAGGTTGCCCCAATTTCTGTCACTTTGAGGCCTTTGGTTCCGGACAATAATATGTGTACACAACTTGCAGATAAGATCACAAAAAATACTATCATAATGAATCAATAACATGTTCAGATCTGATATCATGGCACTCTATCCCTAGTGATAAGCATTAAGCACAACAAGTTGCAACACAGTCAAATAACACTAATAGAGATACTAGGCACCATGCCCTAACAATCTTATTCAATTACATGATAGAACTCATACAATCCCTACCATCCCCATAGCCTACAGCGGGGGATTACTCACTCATGGATGAGGGAAACATGGATGGTTGATGGAGAGGCGTCAGTGATGAAGATGGAGATGATCCTCTCCAAATTCCTTGTCCTTAGGTGCCGAATGGAGTTCGGTTCGAATCACGGTTTCGGTGGTGGCGCGAGCGGAACTCTTCTGGAAAAACTTGACCCCTTGAGTTTTTAGGTCAAGGTAACTTATTGGCGAAGAGGAGGCCGAGGGGTGCTGGCGGCCACACCCTTGGCGCTAGGCACGGCCAGCGGGGGTGTGGGCCCCTAGAGCCCCACTCCGTCTCGTATTCTGGCTCCATGAGTCTTCTAGTGAAATAGGATTTTTGGCATATTTTTCGGGATTTTTCCTGATAGTTTATTTTCTGCACAAAAACTAGACACCAAGGTAATTCTACTAAAAACAGCGTCAGTCCGTGTTAGTTGTATCCAAATCACACAAGTTTAGAGGAGAAACAATAGAAAAAGTGTTTGGAAAATTAGATACATTTTGGACGTATCAACGAGTTTTAATGAATCCTTATAGAGGAGCAACATTATTGTTAGCATGGATGATTCAAATGAGTAAACTTTATTCCATGTCATGTAATCAACTCATAAGATTGTCTTTGAACAATAAAGTATAATAATGTAAAATTGAGAGTGTGAGAGTTTGTCATGAAAAGCATATACACTAAAGTATCTCAATTCTCCCACATCAATAAGTCAAGACTTTTAAGCACTACTTTTCTATTTATTGTCCTTCAAGAATTTTAGTTCTTAAGTAATTCAGAGCATGCCAAAATTTTAATTAGTTCATCGGGTTGTGATGGACACTCGTGGTATTACCAAGGTTTTTGTTCCCTTTGCATAATGATTACTCATATCAGCCAGAGGAGTGGTTCCATCATGAACACATCTATACGAGGATGCAAAGAATGTTACCAATTATAGCATTGCTGCTACAAATGTTTAATCAACTCATAGCCAAAATCTAGGAGTTTCCCCCATGAAGATCGTCCGTAGGCTAGCGGAGTTATTGACATCCCATGAATTTTGACACGCATAAGTCTATATAATTCTTATGATCCGCAAGTCAAACTTTGGCATGCTCACAAAACCGCTAAACATTAATTCTATTGAACAAATCCTTTCAAAAAGAGCTATCAAGTCAATCATTATTTTCTATGGTGTTGAGTGTCTCTAGGAATAAGCTTTCAAGACTAAACACTATAACACCATAAGCCTTCAATTATGAGATTTTTTTATTATTACAATTGTTTAGCAAATTTTTAGGCAAGACTTGGTTAACTACAAGAGCTGGAACAAAACATACTCAACTAAATACCCATGCAAACAAAATTTTACTCCAATATAAAGAGCCACTCCACCAATATAATATCTTAACATTTACTACTATCTAGCATGGGTTTCTCAACCTTCAAAAGTGGGGAGTCATAAGGCATACCTCTCATGATTGGTTCCATTTCTCTCTTCCCCTTTGGTTCGTTTCTTGGAAACTCGAAGTCAATCACTCCCCTACAAATATGTGAGAACCTTGAGGAGAATAGAAAAAAGAAAGAGGGAAAATAAAAATAAATGGAAAAATATGTTTGTTGTTTTTAAGATAGGGAATTAAAGAACAGAAAATTGGCGGCAAAGATCGGCTATAAAATCTCAAAAACATATAAAAATTACAAAATATAAAGTGTTGGGGAAACCAACACGAGTTCTTATAAACTCAAAATAAAAGAATTTCTTGAAATATTAAAAACAAACGCCAAATAAGGATAATGGGGTGACTTCCCCAAGCTTAGGCTTTTGCATGACCTTCAAATCATTATGGTGGCAGGAAAAAGTCGTGGCTTCAGTTCACAAATTGATTTGATAAATTACTAGTGGTTTCTTGGAGGTTCAGGGCGAGATTATGCATCCCCTCCACGGTTCCTCCAAGTTCTTGGAAATCTTGATATGTAGAGAACCGGTTGAGTGGCTTCTCCTCTTGATCGGGAACTTCTTGCTCCTCTTCTTGGTCTTCATCCTCATCCGGAATCTCCTCCTCTGGTTGGTGTTATTCAAACTGCAAATCATATAGTAAATTCCCTTCCTCGATAGATAAAATACCATTAGGCAAAGGAGCGGGGTAGAGACGCCGAGCTCCATAAATATGCAAGTAATAAATACCACCTCTCCTAGTAAGCATTCCACAAGCTTTCAAAGTAGAGAAAGCAACATGTCGCTCACCTAGAAATGGTTGAAACTCACCTAGGTCGACGCCCAAGGCAATGTAAAGCATGGTGATGGCGCCTCCACATGTGATTGGCCCTTAGCTTTGGGAGGATTGGTGCTCAAAGTAGCACACAAGAATTGCGCCCAAGTTGAGTGACAAGTTGTTGTTGTTGAAAGCAGCTTTTGCGAGGACCAAGATGTCCTCCTCATTGAGTCTTGTAAAATCATTTAGTGCTTGCAAGGTGTTAGCAATAACATAGAACAAATAGCGAATAGCAAGATGCTGAATATTCTTCCCCTTGTTGACTCTAGAAGTGAAACTCATTCATTATAATAATGATCCGTGGAAGGGCGCATGTCATCAAAAGATGCACGTAAAACATTAACATCATTGTTTGGTAAATTAAAATAATTGCACCATTCATCAAGTGATAATGTATAATTTTTTTTCATAAGTCTGAAAGAAATCATGTCCTATACTTGCCATGTTTTAACAGTGCTTTTCAAAGAACTTAAAAATTCAAGAGTTAACCGCTGATAAGTAAGCACATCATGATATACAAAGTTTTGCAGGCCAACTCTATTGCAAAGTAGACTAAAGTCATTAGAAATACCGAGTTGATTTAATATAATGGGACAAGCCCACTTGGTTGTCTTCACTTCTCTGTTCTTGATCCAGTTGATGAGATCACATTGGAGTTCATCCCTAAACCATATCCCCATGCGGTCCTGAGCTGCAGCGGCAGCCCGAGAAGAACTCTCGGCGGCATGAGCACACGATTAGATCCTTATGTTCATCATATAAAATAATAAGAAAGACAAAAATAATTTTTTGATCCAATAGTAATAAGAATAACATATTCCTCATCATAGCACACCAAAGAATCTCCTCAAAATAATAATCTAGGCAAGAGAGACATGGCAATTAGTTCGAAATAGGTCTCATCCTTGATTGACAATGACAACAGATCAGAGATGAATTTAGAAAAAGTAATTGACGAGGTTCGATCTTATCAATGCCCATTGTTATGGACTTGAGTTTTGGAGAAGATTGGGAGGCTGGAAGTCGTGGAACGGTTAACAGACAAGCAACACGGGACACGATTTTACCCAGGTTCAGGCCCCCGGAGGGAAAACCCTACTCCTGCTTGTCAGGGGTGCGCAGATGCAATCTGGCTTGAGGTGCATATGAGAGGTTGGAAGAGATCCCTCTCGCCGTACCCTCCTGGCCTTTATATAGATATGCAGGTCCCGGGTCAGGTCAAGTCGATTAAAAATTAGGGTTGGTACCCTTTGAAATTCTATCTAATGTAGACTTATCCTCCAAGGAGTCGAAAACGTCATGTGCTTGGGCCACCCGAAGTCTTCATGGGTTGCGTGTCTTGACATGGGCCTTCCTTGGGCTAGACCAGGTATACCAATGCCATGTACCCGTGGGGGTATATCCATGTCAGTAATTGGAGGATCAGAGGAGAAACATACCGTAGATCACTTGTGTGTGAGTAAATCGAATGAAATTGAGTAGGGATGAAGATATCTTGATGTGTTGAGAGAGTTTGGAGGTAGAAGAGAGAACAAGGATTAAAATTTTGGTGTTAGGGGTACCTTCCCGTGGAGTTTTTGTAGTCGCATGAACTATATGGCCATAACTATAGGCCAGAATATGTATTCCCGCCGTATAGTTGGTATGACGGTAATATTTTAGGGTTTCTTCCTGGCGGCGCAAACTATATGGCCAGAACTATACGGCCGGGATTTTTATTCATGTCGTATAGTTGGTCATTAGGTTTGTAGTATCCTGGAAAATAAATTTAATGAAGGCATCGATAACTATACGACCGCAACTATACGACCGAATTTTTTATTCCCGCCGTATAGTTGGTCGTTAAACTTTTGGTATCCTTTGAAAACTGAAGGGTAGATGTCAAAACAACTATGCGATCGGAACTATACGGCCAGAATTTTTATTCCTGCCCTATAGTTGGTCATTAAACCTTCTGGAGTCTCCAAAATTTACTTGTTTCTTCGAAAATTCTTTCTTAACCTAAAACTTAGCGAAACACCATGTTTTGATAGAAAAATGACAAATTAATTTTTTTTACCAACAATAGCATGTATAAGACAGGATTTCAGTACCACCGAACTTCTCCTTCTCAACTTGAGTTTTCTAGCACTCTTTATTCATCATGGAACTTTAACTAAAACTTAAAAACTTTACTCAAACCTTTATTTCACATGGGTTGCCTCCCATGGAACGCTCTTTTATGGTCAATAGCTTGACCATGATGTTGCTCACTTAGGCCAAGTGAGTGGAACACCCACTCCAAAATAGTTGGCCTTCAAAGTGATGGCCTCCTTCTCATCATGCTTGGTTCTATTCTTCCTGGGAAAATGAACAACAAAAGGATCCCACAAAGACAATTGAAGCTTCACATTCCCTTCATGTAGATTAATCAAATCCTTAATAGTTCTTAAGAATGGATGGCCTAATATGATAGGAGTAGTAGTATCTTCAGGCATGTCAACAATAACAAAATCAATAAGAGGAGGACAACATTTAATGTATACTAGAGTATTCTCCTTAATTCCTACAGCTTGTTTGTAGGTAGAATCTGCTAAATGTAATTTTAATTCAATAATTTCAAAAGATCCAAGATTTAACTTATCAAAAAGACTTTTTGGAATTGTTGAAACACTTGCACCTAGATCACAAAGTGCTCCTATCTTATTAGTCCCAATTTTAATTTTAATAGTAGGCTCAAATATATCATCAAGCTTAACAGGTAGTTTTTCAGCAATTTCCTTATATCATCTTCCAGCTCATGTACCTTGATTGCTACCTGATTAATGAAATGTTGATACATAGCTTCATCATTTCCTTCACTTACTAGAATCTTGATATTGATCCTTTTCACAAGATGTTCAACCATGTAATTTGGTCAAGGGGCATTGCTATAGTCAAGTTCTTCAGGCTCCTCCCTTTGGATTCTTATCATCTTGAGGTATTCAACCGGATTGGGCTCAACTTTACCTACAAATTTAGCTAGAATGAGAGTTTGACTCTCAGCTATCTTACCTAGTTGTGAATCAACAATCCTTGTTCTTTCTTGGAGAGCCTTCAAATCATTCCTCAAACTCACAGATTGGTTAGGCAATTTTCCAAGCATATTATCATGGTTCTCCATTATATTAACAAGGATATTATTTTACTCAGTTTGCGAGTCCATAAAGTACTTAAGTGATTCTTGGAGACTAGCATTACTTGATCCAATATTATCATTAGAGTTACCTGCAGGGCTAGAATAATGTTTTTGGAAATTTGGGTTATAGTTCTTCTTCCAAGAAGGGTTATAATTATTACGAGCTATGAAGTCTATTGCTTCAATATTTGATTCTGGGATAGCTCTTACCTGGGTTTCCTTATCATTGACAGCTAATATGAGATCATCTATCTTAGCAGCGAGTTCTTCATTTTCCTTCGGTGTGATGGAGTTCACCTTCTTTGTGTTTGATCTTTCCACATGCCATTGGGCATGGTTGTCTTGCATATTGTCTAGCAGCTGCTTTGCTTTAGAAATTTGTTTACCCATAAATGTTCCTCCAGCTGCAGTATCAAGCATAGAATTAGACACAGGGTTAAGAGCATTATAAAATAAATGGAGAATTAATCAATCTTCCATCCCATGGTTGGGACAGTTTCTCATGCATTCTTTCATTATCTCACATGCAAGCGCTAATGGCTCACGCTCTTCCTATCTAAAACCAGTAATATTAGACCTTAGTTGTATAGTCTTTGCAGGTGGGAAAGATTTAGTCATGAATAAAGAAGTACAATCCTCCCATGATGCAATAGTATTTCTAGGAAAAGATAACAACCATTCTTTTGCTCTTCCTCTAAGAGAGAAAGAAAATAAACGAGCTTGACCGCATCGGGGTCAACATCTTTAATGCACATCATATCACATATTTCAGTGAAATTGTTCAAGTGCATACCTGTGTTCGGTTTCAAGAAAATAAACGAGCTTGACCGCATCGGGGTCAACGAGGGTAGCTATTGCTTCCCCGGCAACGGCGCCAGAAAAAGGGTTGATACCTTCGATCCGGATTACGGATGTAGTATAGCTTATCCCTAGTAAACCTAGGTTATCGAATCCTCCGGAAGCAGAAAGCATGGCGAAGTTACTTTAACGGACCTTCAGGGGTTTTAAAATTCTTTTAGTGTTTTACCAGACCAAGAGTTTGTGATATTTGTTTGTTGTCGATGATGGAGAGAGAGGGCCTAGGGTGTTCGGTTTCACCTGTAGCTGTGCAAAACATCTGATGGGAAAAAAGATAATAATAAAGTACGCATGTAATCGTTAGAGCAAGATAATTATATGTGGGAAATGCATTCATAACTGCTATTGCCTCCACAACCGCTTATATCAATAGCCTATTAGTATCATCCATAGAAGAAGGAGAACTAATGATATGCACAATGACATCACTGTTAATCCCAAGTAAATCCCTCACATACAGCCATACTACCCTTTCTGTCACTAGGGTTTCCATCCTGCAGATTAGTCATTACTCATACTCCCTATACCTCGATCAATCCTCGAGGTCTTGGGTACCTGACAAGTCCGTTAGATTGAGGCAAGAGAGGATACAATAATCATCATATCATACAAACTAATACACAATCCCATCTATGATAAATAACATGCACAAACTATATGGCTAGGCCGAAGCCCTTAGCCTAGGGAGAATTACTCGCACATAGAGATGAGATCAGCAATCATAAACATTGTATTAGAAATCATGAGATCGATAGTAATAGTCTTACAATGTCGCCAATTGGATATGAGATCTACTATTACAAGTGGTGGACTATGGCTATGCTGGTAGAGAAGGGTTTGTAAGATTGGATCTAGATGTATTCCTCCGGCGGATCTTCGATGTTGTGTGTTTTTTATCTCCTCCTCTCCTCTCCTCTCGTTTCTCATCACGAGAGGTCTCTTTATATAGGGGTTTCTTCACGAAAGTTTTTCTATTTGACCTTGCGGTGTAGGTTGAAACTATACGGCCATAAAAAAATTCCCGTTGTATAGTTGGTCATTAAAACCTCTATGTGCTCTTCACGACCCTTGATTTCTTTTGGTTGTTGGAAATCTCGTATCTTTGACTTTAATGTTGTGATTCCCATCATCAAATGTCATTTCCTGCGTAGGGAAAATATAAAGACATGATTTCATACCCCTTTGATCATTAGGCATTAGTGGTAGGATTTAGAGAGATATTTCATCAAAAGTATGAATAATATATAGTTTAAATGTGGATGTGGATGGCTATATTTCATAGCTCAACTTGTTCCGCCAAGTCAGAAGCGAGTCAGTTGCCAAGCACCAAGCAAAGTGCTGGACCTTTGGCGGCACATCCGTCTTCCATATACTATCCCAGATCTTCCTTCTACCATCTAGTGCTAAGCTAGTAGACTGTGTCAAAGACTCCAAGTCTCATCCATATCCATACCATAAGCACTCCGAACTGAAAATAGACCATTTTTTCAGGCGGCCAAGCAATCAAGTCCGAATTCAGCCTTCGAGATGGATGAATACCCAGAATCTCTTTAACATCGGTAGGCATAAAGTATTGGTTGAGTATATATGTCTTCCAACAACCATATTGAACTAGAATATGAGACATAAAACAAAGTCTACATCTGCCCTTGTATGAAATTGGTTTATATGAAGTGGGTCTTGATATCCATTGATCTCTCCAGATTCTAATATTTTGGCTATTGCCCACACACCAGATCAAGCCTTTCTTCACCATCTCTAATCCATAAGAGATGGCATTCCAAGTAGAGGAGGCATTGCCACTAAAAACAGTATCCACCAAAGAGTCATTTGGATAATATTTGGCTTTTAAGACACGCGCACATAAGCTATCAGGTTTGGTGAATAACCTCCAAGCTTGTCTGGCCAAAAGAACTTGGTTAAAGGCCCTAAAGTCACGGAAGCCCAGACCACCCTGCTTCTTTGGCCGCTGTAATTTCTCCCATGAGTGCCAATGGGTCTTTCGTTTACCATCCTTAGATCCCCAATAAAAGTTCCTTACTAGTATGGTTAGATCATCACATACCGAGAAGGGGAGTTTGAAGACCCCCATGAGATATGTCGGCAAAGCCTGAGCCACCGATTTGATAAACACTTCCCTTCTAGCTTGGTCCAGATGTCCACCCCGCTCCCTAAAAGCATCCTCTTAGTGAGTTGTGCCTGTATGTTATGGAATTTTCCTTTTTGACATACACCCATCTGGTGTGGGCAGCACTCGGTACTTCTCCTTAAACAGCAGTGACGTGAAATTTAAGGATAACCTCACCTCCTCCGGTGCATCTGCAATGCATGCCGCGCCAAACAAAGTAGAGCATTTAGAGGCATTATTAAATTGACCCATAGCAGATGCATACACATCAAGAACTCCCTTCACATAATTAACCTGGGCTTGATTTGCTTCAAAAACAGTAGTGTTTTTTTAAAGAGAAGATGTGAAACTCCAGGGGCCCGGCGACACACCTTAATTAGAGATATGGCTGTCTCACTTATACCCCTCTTCAAAATACATGAAAGTCCATCAACAACAAAAACGAATAAAAACGGGGACAAAGGGTCACCTTGTCGTAGCCCAAGTGACGACGCAAATGAATCCAAAACGGTTCCATTGAATTTAACTGCGTATATCACCGAATTAACACAAGCCATGATCCACTTCACGAATCGATGAGAGAAACCCAAATTTTGCATCACCTGCCTCAAGAACGACCAATCGACCATATCATATGCCTTTGAAAGATCTCTCTTATAAGCACAGAAACTCTTTGTGGGATCTTTTTCCTGTTTTATATGGTGAATACATTCGAATGTCAGGAGTGCATTTTCAGTAATCATCCTCCTAGGTACAAAGGCGCTCTGTTCAGAAGAAATAACATCATCCATAATAGGTCTCATTCTATTCACTAGGCACTCAGAGACCACTTTATAAATCACATTGCAAAGGCTAATGGGTTGAAAGACAGTTAATTTCGTTGGGTTAGCCGTTTTTGGAATAAGAACAATTTGATATATGATTATACCCCTCCAGCATGACACCGGTACTAAAAAAATACTTTAACCGCGCATATTACCTTCTCCGGCCTTGAAAAAAGGTTAGCATCAACAGTAAACAACTTCTGAAAGTAATCGGTGGCCATATGTTGCAAAGTACCCAAATCGGTGTGGCATACACCTGCATCATACATTAGCTTTCGGATATTATTCTTCCTCGCCCTCCAAACTGATTTGCTATGGAAGTACTTAGTGTTTCTGCTTCCTTCTTTCAACCATGTTATTCGTGATCTTTGCAACCACATCATCTCCTCCCGATAGAGCAATTCATTCATCTTGTTTGTTATTCTTCTTATCTCTTATCTATCGGCATTCATATGCATTAGTTCCTCTAGTTGAGATCTTGATTTCTATAGATGTTCTTTCACATTACCAAATTTATTTCTACTTCACTCCTGTGGCCTAAGCATAGTGGAGCCGAGAGCGTTTCAACATCGCCAAGATCATTGATATTTTCTACTGACTCCCATGCCTTCTTAAGAACCATGGGGAGGCTATGATATATTTCCCACATGATTTCAAACTATTTGCATTTTTAGGTCTATATTGTGGACCCTCAACCTCACCCTTAATCAGTAATGCCATGTGGTCCGAGCATGGGGTAACCACATGTTTTACCGAGTAGAATGGAAAGACATTCCTCCATGAGTTGGACGCAACAGCATGATCGAGTGTGTCGTGGTATTGCCGACGAGTACGCCATGGAGGGGTCCTCACAATGCGTGTTTAGAGACGTGGGGGAAGGCGGACGGTTGACGGGTATGAGGTAACACAGCTTACCCAGGTTCAGATCCCACGACGGTGGCGGAATCCTACTCCTGCTATAAATCACTATAAGGGCAATATTTCGAGTTACAGGGATTGGTTCGTTGTGCGAGGTTGTCTGAAGTTTTCTATGATCGTGTAAGATTGTGCCCTAAAGGCTCCCATAGGCCCGACTTATATAGTCGCCAGGTCCTAGGGATACAGGGAAAAGTCCTAGCTGGACAGGTTACAGAGTCCTACACCGTCTATTACTAGTCTTGTGTATCTTGCACTCCAAGGCTCCGGGTACATTGGTGACTCCAACCGTAGCCTTCCTTTATCCGGCATGGTCCTCCCTTCGGGATCCATCTAACTGGGCCGCCCAGCAGGCCATGGGCCATGCTACCAACTGTGGGCCAACCGGGTTATCCGGATAGGAGACATGCTATGAGGATACCCATATAGAATATCCCCAACAGTAGCCCCCGGAGAACTCCGAGATCTTGCGCCGTCTTGCCTCTTCACGTGAAAAACTCTGTCTAGATGGATGTCGGCAAATCGTCAAGCAACATCTTGTAGTCCTCCCAAAGAACCCTGCAAGGTTTTCTCCGTCTTCAATATGTAAGTCGGCAAGTTCAATGCCCCACTTCGCGACCCTTCCATAGCGTCGCTGTTGTTGATAATGTCGGACAGTGGAGTCTTGCTCACCACTGTGATTGGGTGCTCCTGGAAATAATGCCTCAAATTCCAAGAAGCAAGGAATACTCCATAAGCTATCTTCTGGTAGTGCGGGTAACGCTGCTTGGACTCCGTCAAGACCTCGCTTACATAGTAAACCGGTCGTTTAACTCCATGCTCATAGCCTGGTTCCCTCCGCTCTACCACGACCACGATGCTGATTACCCGGTTGGTTGCCGCCATGTAAATTAACAGGGGCTCGCCAGGATCGGGCGCTGCAAGGATGGGAGCTGAGGAAAGAATCTTCTTGAGCCGCTTCAATGTTGCATCTGCTTCGTCCGTCCACGTGAATTTGATCGCCTTCTTCAGCAACTTGTACAGCGGCAGAGCCTTCTCTCCAAGTCGGGTGACGAACCGACTAACTGCTGCAACACAACATGTTAGTCGTTGAATGTCCTTTAGGCATGTCGGACGGTTTATGTTTAAGATGGGCTTGATTTTCTCCAGGTTGACCTCGATTCCGCGCTGGGAAAATATGAAAGCCAACAATTTGCCGGATGGAACCCTGAAGACACACTTCTTAGGGTTAAGCATCATGTTGTATTTCCGGAGATTATCAAAGGTTTATTTTAAGTCGGAGATTAAGTCATTTGACTTTTTAGACATCACCGCAATATCGTCCACACAGGCGTGAACGTTCCGACCAATTTGGTCGTGAAGGCAACGTTGCATTGTCCTCTGGTATGTAGCACCTGCATTTCTCAGCCCAAAGGGCATCGTAACATAGCAAAACGTCCCGTATGGGGTAGTGAACGAAGTGGCCAATTGGTCCGACTTCCTCATCTTGATCTGGTGGTATCCTGAGTATGCAGCAAGAAAACACAAAAGTTCCGAGCCAGCCGTCGAGTCAATGACTTGGTCAATGCGAGGCAAAGCAAACGGATCTTTGGGACACGCTTTGTTCAAGACGGTGTAATCAACGCACATTCTTAATTCTTTGGTTCCCTTTTTGGGGACAAGTACAGGATTGGCCACCCATCGGGTGTGAAGGATTTCTCGGATAAATCTAGCTTTAAGTAACCTAGCTATCTCTTTGCCAATGGCGTGTCTCTTCTCGTCTCCAAAGCATCATAGAGGTTGTTTCACTGGTTTGAATTTTGGATCAATGTTTAAGCTATGTTCGGCAAGTTCCCTAGGTACACCTTTCATGTCGACAGGTTGCCAGGTGAAGATGTCCCTATTCTCGCGAAATTGACGAGCTCGCTTTCCTATTTGGGATCCTGGTTCGTCCCAATGGCGGTGACCTTGGAGGCATTGCCTACCACAAGTTCCACCAGCTTGGTCTCGATGGCGGCCTTGAATGCAGGAGCGGAGTCGGAGATCTATTTCTTCGACGCGGGCATCTCTGAGTCATCGACCTTGCTCTGGATCTCTTTGAATTCTTTGTTGTAGAGGACAGCTTCCGCGAAGGCTGCTTCATTAATCTTGCAGTCCCTTGCCTTGGTAAAGCTTCCGGATATGGTGATGACACCGTTTGGTCCGGGTATCTTGAGTTTGTTGTAGACGAAGCATGGCTTGGCCATGAATGTGTGGAATATGTCGCGGCCGAATATGATGTGGTACACGCTCTTGAAGGGGACCACCTCAAAGGTCATGCGCTCTTGGCGATAATTATTAACATCGCCAAAGGCTACCTGAAGTGTAATGCACCCAAGGGAACAAGCCTCCTGACCAGGAACTACGCTGTGGAAGATGGTGTTGGTCCGACTTAGGTTTGCCTCTTTCAAGTTCATCTTCTGCAGTGTATCCACGTACATGATGTTGATGCTGCTTCCACTATCCACCATACACTTGGTGAACTCCACGCCGTCAATCAAGGGGTTGATGACCATGGCGTATTGGTTCTCCGTAGGAATGAGGTCTGGGTGGTCCATCATGTCCTAAGTAATTAGAACCTTCGACCAGCGCAAGTACTGGGGAACTAGGGGTAGAGTAGCCATCAGGATCCTCATAGAGGTCTTCTGTTGTCGGAAGGTGGGGGTGCCAAGGAAAGTGTGGTAGACTGGCGCCTTCTTCACAAAGGGGTTCTTGCCCTTCTCGTTGCTCTTGGTGGCATGCTTGGGGTCAACGTCCTCGTCCATGTCACTTGAATCCTTGGACTCCTCCTCCTTCTTCTTCCCCTTGCCCTTGCCTCATGATGCATTCTTGACTTTGCTTGTAGCCAGACTCCGGGTCTTCCTTGAGGTTGTTGACGAATTTGCAGTGTCGATTGGTATGGGTGGCCTTGCCGTTGACATCGACGTGTACGAGGCACGGCATATCGCGGTACTCCTCGTAGGTTTGGGGAATGCGGAGCGGCGCCGAGGTGGTTTCACTTCCTCGTTGCTGCCCACGGTCGACTCCCCTTCCTTGGCCATGTTGTCCGCCATCACCTCGTTCTGCAAAAGTCATAGCGACCATGTTGGTAGATTGCTTTTCTTCTGGAGCGATTTTCCACTTTGTACTGCTGTTCCTCCGAGCTTGAGTTGGAATGGCCGTTGCCGGCAAGGAGCCGCGAGTGTCGTCGTCGGTAGCTGCGAACTCACTAGCCAACTGAATCATCTGGTTCAAGTCAAGTTGGTGATTGTCCTGCAAGCGCTTCAGCTTATGTCGGAGCAACGTGCCTCTTTCCAACCCATCAATGAAGGCGGCCATGGCGGTCGGCGTGCACTCTGCGAGAATTCTTCATGTCCAGCCAGCAGGAGAGGTAGGCGCGAGATGTCTCGTCTTTCTCTTGCATGCACCGCTGTAGATCGCCAACAGTGCAGGGACGCTTGTATGTACCCTCAAAGTTCTTGGTGAATGCTTCTTGCATGTCCAACCAATTGCAGATGGATTTCTCTGGCAAGTCGTCGATCCATTGACGGGCCATGCCCGCTAACATTAACGGGAGGTACTTGACGGTGACGTTGGGGTTGCCTCCGGCAATCTCCACCGTGTTGCCATAGTCCTGCAACCATGTGGCTGGCTTGGCGGTGCTGTCATAGGGCTTGATGGTCTTGTCGATCCGGAAACCTTTGGGGTAAGTTGCGGACCGTATTGCAAGTCCAAAGCAACGTGGTCCCAGGTATGGTCCTTCCCGGGCCTCGTGGATCTTATCGATCTGCGAACGTGCATCGTATGGCTACGGGTTCTTCTTCTTCTTGTCAACAGGGGATGGGCTGCGTGAATGACGCGGGCCTCCTCCTCCATGGTGAATGCTAGGTGGTGATAGAGGTGGAGGTGGCGGTGGGTTAGCCTTCTTGCTGTTACCCTCCTGCGATGCCTCACGCCTGTCACGGTTGTTGGAGATATGCCCTAGAGGCAATAATAAATGTAGTTATTATTATATCTTTGTGTTTATGATAAATGTTTACATTCATGCTATAATAGTATTAACAAGGAAACATTGATACTTGTGTGATTTGTAAACTTAATTTGAAGTCCCTAGTATAGCCTCTATACATCACTAGCTTGTTGGTTGATAAATGATTGTGGTTTCCCTATCATGAACATTGAGATATTATCAACAACAAGATCATATCGTTAGGAGAATGATATGGTGGACATACTCCTATAGATAAGCGTAGCATAAAGATCAAGTCATTTCAATAGTTCAATTGCTATATGCTTTCGATACATAGTAACCTAATTCCTTCGACCATGAGATCATGCATATCACCTTTACGGATGGATGCTTTGATGACATCAACACCCACACCGTAAATGGGTGGCTATAAAGGTGGCATTGAGTGTTCGGAAAGTATTGGTTGAGACACATGGATCAAGAGTGGGATTTGTCCATCCAATGATGGATAGATATACTGGGCCCTCTCGATGGAATGTCATCCAATTGGCTTGCAAGCATGTGACTGGCTCACAAGGGATCACATATCACGGAACGAGAAAAGAGTACTTATCGGTAACGAGGTTGAACTAGGTATGCGAGATACCGAGCGATCATAACCTCGGATAAGTAAACTATCATGAGACAAAGGGAAATTGGTATCATATGTAAGTGGTTCATTCGATCGCAAGTAATCGTAGAAATATGTGGAGCCATATGAATTTCAGATTCCTCTATTGGTTATTTTTCGGAGAAGTGTCTCGATCATGTCCGCATAATTCACGAACCGTAGGAGACACACTTAAGGATTCAACGTTGTTTGAGTAGTTATGGTATTATGAAAGATAAGAATGTTTTTCGGTCTCGGATGGGATCCGGGATATCACGAGGTGATCCGGAATGGTCTCGAGAATAAGATTCATATAAGGAAAGTCCCGTTTGAGTTCGGGAATGATTAGGTGTTTTCATCGGGAATGTTCTAGAAGGTTCGGAATGTCGGCACTCCGGAGGGAAGGTACATGAATGTGTCATTGCATATTGGAATGATTGCATCATGTACTAAGTGTTCGCTGTTCCAAATAAAGGATTAAATTGAATCCCAAACTGAAAGTCAAGCGGCTAAAACAGTTTGAAAGTCAAACAGCTAAAAGCGAGGCGGGGAAGAGGAAAGAGGAGGTTGAAACCAACTTGGGAGGAGTCCCTCCTCTCCAAGCGGCCAACCAAGGCCGAGTTGGGGAGGACTCCTCCCTCCTGGCGCACCTCCACCTATAAAAGGAGGGCAGCCCCTACTCTAAACACACAAGTTCCTATCCTCTAATCTAAACCCTAGCCAGCCTCCGGTTTAGAGCCGTTTGGTTTAGAGCTTCTAATAGCTTTAGCCTTCGGTTTAGAGCCTTCTAATTGGTGTGTCTAATCCCTAGACCACTAAAGCCTCTCTCATAATCCACCATACTCGCTCCGCTTAAGAAGCCTGGGATCTCCCTCTACTCCGTACCACGCCATTGTCTTGCCCGGAATCGCGAGAGAGTGCTACAACCTCCGGCCGCCTGGAACAAGGGAGAGGAAGGTCTTCGTCGAAACCGAACGTGTGACCGATGGAAGCGCCTGCCGAACGCAGCCAGGAAGGATCGTCTACACGATCTTGAGATCGGAAAGAGTACGACTACATCACCCACGAGAATCCGCTCTCGTTAAACACTTTGGAATCTTCGAGGGTAAGTTATTCCATCGACTCGTTGCTACAATCTAGTAGATAGATCTTGGCTTGTTTGTTTGTATGCGATAGAATTTTTTTGTTTTTCCATGCTACGAACCCCTACAGTGGTATCAGAGCCGTGTCTATATGTAGATCTGTTGCACGAGTAGAACACAATGGTCATTGTGGGCGTTGATGCTTTTATTGTCGATTGCTTCTTGTGTACTTTGCATCTTGCGGTATGTTGGGATGAAGCGGCCCGGGCTAACCTTAGATGACATCGTTCATGAGACTTGCTCCACGCTTGACATGCAACTTGTATTGCATAAGTGGCTTTGCGGGTGCCTGTTTCTCCTAGCATAGTTAAGATCCAATTTACAACGGGTGATCAACAATGCTAGTATCAATGTTGTGGTTCTTGTTCGTAATTTAGAACGACACTTATCGAAAGCCCCAAACCACGTAAAATATGCAAAGAAAGTAGAGGCGTCTAACTTTGTTTTGCAGGGGTGTGCAGTGATGTGATATGGCCATGATTGTGATTATATTTGATGTATGCAATGTTCCTTATTGTAAGTTGGCAACCGGAAGGAGCCATATGGTGGTCTTTAATTCATGTTAAGACCCGCGTGTCTATTCAAAGTAGTTGTAATAGTTGAAGCCGGTGGACGACAACCATGGAGAAGCGTCATTGACCTTGATGCAATGCCGGTGATGATGGAGATCATGTTCGTGCTTGAAGATGGAGATCGGAAGCACAAAGAAGAAAGGCCATATCATATCACATATTATTGAATTGCATGTGATGTTAATCCTTTATGCATCTTATATTGCTTAGTAGACGAGGGTAGCATTATAAGATGATCCCTCATGCACATGAATTTCAAGTCATAAAGTGTTCACCCTTAGTTAGCACCGCTATAAAGCTTGTTGTTTCTAAGCACCACGTGATGATCGGGTGTTAGATTCTACAAGTGTATACAACGTGAGCAAGCCAGATTTTCTCATGCGAAACTAAGGTTTGATCTTGACGATCCTAGCATGTACGTAGACATGGTCTCGAACACGGATCACGAAAGGTAAAGCATGAATCATAGTAGATATGATGAACATGATGATTGTTCGCCATTGAAACTATATCAACTCTCGTGATGATCGGTGTTGATGTAGTGGATTTGGTTCGTGTGATCACTAAAACAATGTGAGGGATGTTGTTTTGAGTGGAGTTCACCTAGTTTAATTTCATCAATTAATTTGAACTCAATTTGTCATAAACTTAGTCTAAACTATTGCAAATATGTTGTAGATCAATGGCAGCCCTACCATCAATTTTAATGCTCCTAGAGAAAGAAAAGTTGAAAACAATGGAAGCAACTTCAAGGATTGGTTCCGCAATTTGAGGATTGTCCTCACATTTGGTAATTTGACCTATGTCTTTGGATGCATTTGGGTGACCCACACCTGGTGATGCTTCCGATGAAGTAAAGAATGTTTACCTCGCCTAAGAATCGGTACTCCATAGTTCAGTGTGCTATCATGTATGGTTTAGAATCGAGCTTGTAAAAGGTTTGAAGAATCGACCCATATGATATTGTCGAGGATCTCAAATTGATTTTTGAGACTCATGCGCAATTGAAAGCTATGAGGCTTCGAAAGTTCTTTAAGCGCAAGATGGAAGAGGGCAGCTCCGTCAGTGAGCATGTGCTTAAGATGTCTGGGCACGCAAACAAACTTCAAAGCTTGGTTATAGTGATTCCTAATGCTTTGGGGACTTACCGTGTCCTCCAATCACTACCACTAAGTTACAAGAACTTTGTGATGAACTACAACATGAAGAACATGAACAAGACGTTACCAGAACTCTTTGCCATGTTGAAATCTGCAGAAGTGGAGATCAAGAAAGAGCACCAAGTGTTGTTGGTCAATAAGACCACCAAATTCAAGAAAGGCAAGTCTAAGCAAAAGGGACACTTCAAGAAGGGTGGTAAGAAAGTTACCACGCCCGAAAGAAGACCAAGGCTGGACCCAAGCACGAATCGAGTGCTTTTACCGCAAGGGAGAAGGTCACCGAAGCGGAATTTCCCAAAGTACTTGGATCTCAAGAACGGCAACATCAAGAAGAAAGGTATATCCGATATACATGTTATTGATGTGTATCTCACTAGTACTGTAGTAGTGCACAGGTATTTGATCTGGTTCGGTTGCTCATATTTGTAACTCAAACAGTCTTTGCGAGAATAAGCGGAAGCTAGCGAAGAACGAGGTGACGATGCGGCGTGGGAGCCGGATCAAAGGTTGATGTGATCGCGGTGACGCTACCCCTTCATCAACCATCGGATTAGTTTTATACTTACATAATTGTTATTTGGTGCCTGTGTTGAGCATGAACATTATATCGGGATCTTGTTTATTGCGAGCCGGTTACTTGTTTAAGTCAGAGAATAATGGTTGTTCGCTTTATATGCGTTTTATGTTTTATGGAAGTGGACTTTTGATAGATTGTCTATTCTTATTGAATCTTGATAGGGGAAATACACATATCAACAACATTGAGGCTAAACATTTGAAATCAAGCGATAATTCGACCTATATGTGGCAATCGCTGCCTTGGTCACATTGGAGTGAAGCGTATGAAGAAACTCCATTCGATGGACTTCTTGAATCACTTGATTTTGAATCACTTGAAAGATGCGAAGCATGTCGATGGGAAAATGACTAAGACTCCATTTTCGGTATGATGGAGCGAGCTACGGACTTATTGGAAATCATACATACCGATGTGTGTGGTCCAATGAGTGTAGCATCATGTGGTTATCGTTATGTTCTTACCTTCACAGATGACTTGAGTAGATATGGGTATATCTATTTCATGAAACATAAGTCCGCAACTTTCGAGAAGTTTAAGGAGTTTCAAAGTGAGGTAGAGAATCAACGTAACAAGAAGATTAAATTTCTACGTTACGATCGTGGAGGTGAATATCTAAATTCTGAGTTTGGCGAGCATTTAAAGAAGTGGAATACTTTCACAATTGACACCTTGGGAACACCACAGCGTAATGGTGTGTCCGAACGTCGTAATCGAACTCTCTTAGATATGGTTCGTTCTATGATGTCACTTACAGATTTACCGCTATCATTTTGGGGTTATGCATTAGAAACAGCCGCATTCACTTTAAATAGGGCACCGTCTAAATCCGTTGAAACGACACCGTCTGAATTATGGTTTGGCAAGAAACCTAAATTGTCATTCCTTAAAGTTTGGGGATGCGAAGCCTATGTAAAGAAGTTACAGCCGGACAAGCTTGAACCCAAAGCGGAAAAATGCGTCTTCATAGGATACCCAAAGGAAACTATTGGGTATACCTTCTATCATAGATCCGAAGGCAAAATCTTCGTTGCCAAGAATGGATCCTTTCTAGAGAAGGAATTTCTCTCGAAAGTGATTGGAAGGAAAGTAGAACTCGGCGAGGTTGTCGAACCTTCTCTTGAAATTGCAGTAGGCGCACCGGAAGAAGTTCTGGTGCTGCACCAATTAGAGGAAGCTAATGATGATGATCATGAAACTTGGTTGAAGTTGCTCTGAGCCTCGGAGGTCAACGAACTCGTACCACTCCATTGGTATGATCCCGTTATGAGTGTCATGTTGGTGGACAACACCGATGACCGAGACATATGAAGCGATGATGAGCCCAGATTCCAATAAATGGCAAAGCCATGAAATCCGAGATTGGATCCATGTACGAAAACCAAGTATGGACTTTGGTGGACTTAGGATGGCGAAGGTCATCGAGAACAAATGGATTTTCAAGAAGAAAGCAGATCTTTGATGGTAATGTTCTGTCTATAAAGCTCGACTTGTCGCAAAAGGGTTTCGACAAATTCAAGGAGTTGACTACGATGAGACTTTCTCACGATGCGAAGCTAAAGTACGTGAGGATTATGTTAGCAATTGCTGCATATTATGATTATGAGATATGGCGAGATGGATGTCAAAACAGCATTCCTCAATGGAGATATTGATGAAGAGTTGTATATGATGCAACCCAAAGGTTTTGTCGATCCTAAAGATGCTAACAAGGTATGCAAACTTCAAAGGTCCATCTATGGATTGAAGCAAGCATCCCGAAGTTGGAATCAACGTTTTGATAAGGTAATCAAAAGTTTTGGTTTTATACAAACTTATGGAGAAGCTTGTATTTACAAGAAAGTGAGTGGGAGCTCTGTAGCATTCTTAATACTATATGTGGATGACATATTGTTGATTGGGAATGATGTAGACCTTCTTAATAGTGTCAAGGAATATTTGAATAATAGTTTTTCAATGAAGGATCTTGGCGAAGCAGCTTACATGTTAGGCATAAAGATTTATAGAGATAGATCAAACGCCAAATATCATTGTCACAGTACATATTTGGACAAAGTTCTAAAGAGGTTTGGAATGGAAGAAAGCAAGAAAGGGTTCTTGCCCATGTTGCTCAAATCGACCTTGAGTAAAACTCAAAGTCCGACATCGCGTAAGATAGAGAAAGGATGAGTAAGACTCCTATGCCTCACCATAGGATCTCTAATGTATGCCATGCTATGTACTAGACCCGACATTGCATATCTTGTTAGTTTAACTAGCAGATATCAAAGTGATCGAGTGGATCATTGGACAATGATCAAAAACATCCTTAAGTACTTGAGAAGAACTAAGGATATGGTTCTTTCTTATGGAGGTGATGAACAGCTCGTTGTTAATGGTTACACCGATGCTAGTTGGAACACCGATCCGGATGATTCTAAATCACAATCTGGATACGTATTTATTTTGAATGGTGCAGCAGTTAGCTGGAGGAGTGCAAAGCAAAGCGTTGTGGCGAGATCTTCAATGAATCGGAATACATGGCTGCTTGGAGGCTTCACAAGCGATATGGATGAAAGAGTTCATTACAGCTGGGTGTGGTTCCTAGTCGCTGGACCCAATGTCTATCTCTTTGTGATAACATGGGCGCCATAGCCAATGCGCAAGAACCAAGGTCACACAAGAAGCTGAAGCATATCAAGCTGCGTTTTCACGCTATTCGAGAACATATCCAGGATGGGGATATAAGGATTTGCAAAGTACACACAGATCTGAATGTGGCGGATCCGTTGACTAAACCTCTCCCGAGGGCAAAACATGACCAACACCAAACTGCCATGGGTGTTCGGTATATTACCATGTAATCTAGATTAGATGACTCTAGTGCAAGTGGGAGACTGTTGGAGATATGCCCTAGAGGCAATAATAAATGTAGTTATTATTATATCTTTGTGTTTATGATAAATGTTTACATTCATGCTATAATAGTATTAACAAGGAAACATTGATACTTGTGTGATTTGTAAACTTAATTTGAAAGTCCCTAGTATAGCCTCTATACTTCACTAGCTTGTTGGTTGATTAAATGATTGTGGTTTCCCTATCATGAACATTGAGATGTTATCAACAAGATCATATCGTTAGGAGAATGATATGGTGGACATACTCCTATTGATAAGCGTAGCATAAAGATCAAGTCATTTCAATAGTTCAATTGCTATATGCTTTCTGATACATAGTAACCTAATTCCTTCGACCATGAGATCATGCATATCACCTTTACCGGATGGATGATTTGATAACATCAAACACCACCGTGGCGGGTGGCTATAAAGGTGGCATTGAGTGTTCGGAAAGTATTGGTTGAAACACATGGATCAAGAGTGGGATTTGTCCATCCATATGACAGATAGATATACTCTGGTCCCTCTCGGTGGAATGTCATCCAATTAGCTTGCAAGCATGTGACTGGGTCACAAGGGATCACATATCACGGGAACGATAAAAGAGTACTTATCGGCAACGAGGTTGAACTAGGTATGCAGAGATACCGACGATCATAACCTCGGATAAGTAAACTATCGTGAGACAAAGGGAAATTGGTTTCGTATGTAAGTGGTTCATTCGATCGCAAAGTAATCGTAGAAATATGTGGGAGCCATATGAATTTCCAGATTCCTCTATTGGTTATTGTTCGGAGAAGTGTCTCGATCATGTCCGCATAATTCACGGACCATAGGGAGACACACTTAAGGATTCAATGTTGTTTGAGTAGTTATGGTATTATGAGAAAGAGACCGAATGTTGTTCGGAGTCTCGGATGGGATCCGGGATATCACGAGGTGATCCGGAATGGTCCGGAGAATAAGATTCATATAAGGAAAGTCCCGTTTCGGAGTTCGGGAATGATTCCGATGTTTTCATCGGGAATGTTCTAGAAGGGTCCGGATTGTCCCAAGACTCGGGAGGGTACATGAGTGTGTCATTGAATGATTTCATCATGTACTAAGTGTTCTTGTTCCAAAACATGAAAGTCAAATTGCCGGTTTGAAAGTCAAGCGGCTAAAACAGAAGCGTGGAAAACAGAGCTGTGGGAAGCGAAGCTGTGGGAAACAAGCAAGAGGAGGTTGAAACCAACTTGGAGGAGGTTCCTCTCCTCCTTGGCGGCGCCCAGCCCTAGGCGAGTTGGGAGGACTCCCTCCCTGGCGCGCCTAGCCCCTCCACCTATAAAAGGAGGGGGGGCTCCTCCTTGAGACACACAAGTTTCTACCTCTAATCTCAGGTTTAGAGCCGTTTGGTTTAGAGCTTCTAATTGCTTTAGCCTGCGGTTTAGAGCCTTCTAATTGGTGTGTCTAATCTCTAGACCACTAATAGCCCTCTCTCATAATCCACCATACTCGCTCGGCAAGGAGAAGCCTCAGATTTCCCTCTACTTGGATACCACTTGTCTTCTTGGGAATCGCGAGGAGAGTGCTACAACCTCCGCTGCTTGAACAAGGAGAGGAAGGTCTTCAGTACCGAGCGTGTGACCGATTGCGGGCGCTAACAGGAGCCTTGGCCGGAAGGATCGTCCACACGATCTTGAGATCGGAAAGAGTACGACTACATCACCCACGAGAATCCGCTCTCATTAAACACTTTGGAATCTTCGAGGGTAAGTTATTCCATCGACTCATTGCTACAATCTAGTAGATAGATCTTGGCTTGTTTGTTTGTATGCGATAGAAAATTTTTGTTTTCCATGCTACGAACCCCTACAATTGACGTGTATCTCACTAGTACTCGTAGTAGTGCCTGGGTATTTGATACTGGTTCGGTTGCTCATATTTGTAACTCAAAACAGGTGCTGCAGAATAAACGGAAGCTAGCGAAGAACGAGGTGACGATGCGCATGGGAAACGGATCAAAGGTTGATGTGATCGCGGTCGGCACGCTACCCCTTCATCTACCATCGGGATTAGTTTTATACTTAAATAATTGTTATTTAGTGCCTGTGTTGAGCATGAACATTATATCGGGATCTTGTTTATTATTGAGACGGTTACTTGTTTAAGTCGAGAATAATGGTTGTTCGATTTATATGAGTAATATGTTTTATGCACATGCACCTTTTATAGATGGTCTATTCTTATTGAATCTCGATAGTGGAAATACACATATCAACAACATTGAGGCTAAACGTTTGAAATCAAGCGATAATTCGACCTATATGTAGCACTGTCGTCTTGGTCACATTGGAGTGAAGCGTATGAAGAATCTCCATTCCGATGGACTTCTTGAATCACTTGATTTTGAATCACTTGAAAGATCTGAAGCATGTCGATGGGAAAAATGACTAAGACTCCATTTTACGGTATGATGGAGCGAGCTACGGACTTATTGGAAATCATACATACCGATGTGTGTGGTCCAATGAGTGTAGCATCATGTGGTTATCGTTATGTTCTTACCTTCACAGATGACTTGAGTAGATATGAGTATATCTATTTCATGAAACATAAGTCCGAAACTTTAGAAGTTTAAGGAGTTTCAAAGTGAGGTAGAGAATCAACGTAACAAGAAGATTAAATTTCTACGTTACGATCGTGGAGGTGAATATCTAAGTTACGAGTTTGGCGAGCATTTAAAGAAGTGTGGAATACTTTCACAATTGACACCGGGAACACCACAGCGTAATGGTGTGTCCGAACGTCGAATCGAACTCTCTTAGATATGGTTCGTTCTATGATGTCACTTACTGATTTACCGCTATCATTTTGGGGTTATGCATTAGAAACAGCCGCATTCACTTTAAATAGGGCACCTAAATCCGTTGAAACGACACCGTCTCAATTATGGTTTGGCAAGAAACCTAAATTGTCGTTCCTTAAAGTTTGGGGATGCGAAGCCTATGTAAAGAAGTTCTGGGACAAGCTTGAACCCAAAGCGGAAAAATGTCTTCATAGGATACCCAAAGGAAACTATTGGTTATACCTTCTATCATAGATCCGAAGGCAAAATCTTCGGTTAAGAATGGATCCTTTCTAGAGAAGGAATTTCTCTAAAGAAGTGACTGGAAGGAAAGTAGAACTCGACGAGGTTGTCGAACCTTCTCTCGAATTAAGTAGCAGCACGGAAGAAGTTCTGTGGTGCACCACCAGAGAGGAAGCTAATGATGATGATCATGAAACTTGGTTGAAGTTGCTACTGAGCCCTGGAGGTCAACGAGAACTCGTACCACTCCATTGGTATGATCCCGTTATGAGTGTCATGTTGGTGGACAACACCGATGACCCCGAGACATATGAGGAAGCGATGATGAGCCCAGATTCCAATAAATGGCAAGAAGCCATGAAATCCGAGATTGGATCCATGTACGAAAACCAAGTATGGACTTTGGTGGACTTACGGATGGCGAAAGGGCTGTCGAGAACAAATGGATTTTCAAGAAGAAAAGATCTTGATGGTAATGTTATCGTCTATAAAGCTCGACTTGTCTAAAAGGGTTTCGACAAATTCAAGGAGTTGACTACGATGAGACTTTCTCACGATGGCGAAGCAAGCTAAAGTCCGTGAGTATTATGTTAGCAATCGCTGCATATTATGATTATGAGATATGGCAGATGGATGTCAAAACAGCATTCCTCAATGGAGACATTGATGAAGAGTTGTATATGATGCAACCCAAAGGTTTTGTCGATCATAAAGATGCTAACAAGGTATGCAAACTTCAAAGGTCCATCTATGGATTGAAGCAAGCATCCAGAAGTTGGAATCAACGTTTTGATAAGGTAATCAAAAGTTTTGGTTTTATACAAACTTATGGAGAAGCTTGTATTTACAAGAAAGTGAGTGGGAGCTCTGTAGCATTCTTAATACTATATGTGGATGACATATTGTTGATTGGGAATGATGTAGACCTTCTTAATAGTGTCAAGGAATATTTGAATAATAGTTTTTCAATGAAGGATCTTGGCGAAGCAACTTACATGTTAGGCATAAAGATTTATAGAGATAGATCGAAACGCCAAATATCATTGTCACAGAGTACATATTTGGACAAAGTTCTAAAGAGGTTTGGAATGGAAGAAAGCAAGAAAGGGTTCTTGCCCATGTTGCCTTCGAACCGCTCTTGCCCTCCCCTTTCACTTACATAGTGGTCTTCTTTGGCCGGCCCACTCATTTCACTCTCAAGCTCTCTGAGAAGAGAGAATCCGATTCAAGATGTTTCGAATTCAGCCTTTCCTTCATGTTCGTGCTTTAAGTCGATTCTTACTTTCAAGTATATATAAGAGAATATATAGGATTTCCCAATGTCGACCTTGAGTAAAACTCAAAGTCCGACATCGCGTAAGATAGAGAAAGGATGAGTAAGACTCCTATGCCTCAGCCATAGGATCTCTAATGTATGCCATGCTATGTACTAGACCCGACATTGCATATCTTGTTAGTTTAACTAGCAGATATCAAAGTGATCCAGAGTGGATCATTGGACAATGATCAAAAACATCCTTAAGTACTTGGAAGAACTAAGGATATGGTTCTTTCTTATGGAGGTGATGAACGACTCGTTGTTAGCGGTTACACCGATGCTAGTTGGAACACCGATCCGGATGATTCTAAATCACAACTGGATACGTATTTATTTTGAATGGTGCAGCGATAGGGAGGAGTGCAAAGCAAAGCGTTGTGGCGAGATCTTCAAGCGAATCGGAATACATGGCTGCCGGAGGCTTCACAAGAAGCGATATGGATGAAAGAGTTCATTACAGAGCTGGGTGTGGTTCCTAGTGCTGGACCCAATGTCTATCTCTTGTGATAACATGGGCGCCATAGCCAATGCGCAAGAACCAAGGTCACACAAGAAGTGAAGCACATCAAGCTGCGTTTTCACGCTATTCGAGAACATATCCAGATGGGGATATAAAGATTTGCAAAGTACACACAGATCTGAATGTGGCGGATCCGTTGACTAAACCTCTCCCGAGGGCAAAACATGACCAACACCAAACTGCCATGGGTGTTGGGTATATTACCATGTAATCTAGATTAGATGACTCTAGTGCAAGTGGGAGGCTTGGAGATATGCCCTAGAGGCAATAATAAATGTAGTTATTATTATATCTTTGTGTTTATGATAAATGTTTACATTCATGCTATAATAGTATTAACAAGGAAACATTGATACTTGTGTGATTTGTAAACTTAATTTGAAGTCCCTAGTATAGCCTCTATACATCACTAGCTTGTTGGTTGATAAATGATTGTGGTTTCCCTATCATGAACATTGAGATATTATCAACAACAAGATCATATCGTTAGGAGAATGATATGGTGGACATACTCCTATAGATAAGCGTAGCATAAAGATCAAGTCATTTCAATAGTTCAATTGCTATATGCTTTCTGATACATAGTAACCTAATTCCTTCGACCATGAGATCATGCATATCACCTTTACCGGATGGATGCTTTGATGACATCAAACACCACACCGAATCGGGTGGCTATAAAGGTGGCATTGAGTGTTCGGAAAGTATTGGTTGAGACACATGGATCAAGAGGGATTTGTCCATCCAAATGACGGATAGATATACTCAGGCCCTCTCGATGGAATGTCATCCAATTGGCTTGCAAGCATGTGACTGGCTCACAAGGGATCACATATCACGGAGCGAGAAAAGAGTACTTATCGAACGAGGTTGAACTAGGTATGCAGAGATACCGGCGATCATAACCTCGGATAAGTAAACTATCGTGAGACAAAGGGAAATTGGTATCGTATGTAAGTGGTTCATTCGATCGCAAAGTAATCGTAGAAATATGTGGAGCCATATGAATTTCAGATTCCTCTATTGGTTATTGTTAGGAGAAGTGTCTCGATCATGTCCGCATAATTCTGAACCGTAGGGAGACACACTTAAGGATTGACGTTGTTTTGAGTAGTTATGGTATTATGAGAAAGAGACTGAATGTTGTTGAGTCTCGGATGGGATCCGGATATCACGAGGTGATCCGGAATGGTCCGGAGAATAAGATTCATATAAGGAAAGTCCCGTTCGGAGTTCGGGAATGATTCCGTGTTTTCATCGGGAATGTTCTAGAAGGTTCGGAATGTCCCAAGCACTGAGGGGAAGGAGTACATGAATGTGTCATTGCATATTGGAATGATTGCACCATGTACTAAGTGTTCTCGCTGTTCCAAATAAAGGATTAAATTGAATCCCAAACTGAAAAGTCAAGCGGCGGTTTGAAAGTCAAGCAGCTAAAACAGAGCGAGGGAAAGAGGAAAGAGGAGGTTGAAACCGACTTGGGAGGAGTCCCTCTCCTCCAAGCCCAGCCAACCAAGGCCGAGTTGGGAGGGACTCCTCCCTTGGCCGCACCTCCCACCTATAAAAGGAGGCGGGGCCCCTCCTCTAAACACACAAGTTCCTATCCTCTAATCTAAACCCTAGCCAAAGCCTCCGGTTTAGAGCCGTTTGGTTTAGAGATTCTAATAGCCCTAGCCTTGGTTTAGAGCCTTCTAATTGGTGTGTCTAATCCTAGACAACTAAAGCCTCTCATACTCCGCCATACTCGCTTAAGGCGAAGCCTGTGAGATCTCCCTCTACTTCGGTACCACGCCGTTGTACCTAGGAATCGCGAGAGAGTGCTACAACCTCCGCCTCTCTGGAACAAGGGAGAGGAAGGTCTTCCGAAAATCGAACGCGATGTGACCGATTGCGGAAGCGCTTGGAGCAATGCCGGAAGGATCGTCTACCCGATCTTGAGATCGGGAAGAGTACGACTACATCACCCACGAGAATCCGCTCTCGTTAAACACTTTGGAATCTTCGAGGGTAAGTTATTCCATCGACTCGTTGCTACAATCTAGTAGATAGATCTTGGCTTGTTTGTTTGTATGCGATAGAAATTTTTTGTTTTCCATGCTACGAACCCCTACAACGGTTGCTTGTCGGACGCGGAGGGTCATGGCGTGACCTTGTCTTGTGTCCTTGGTTGCGCTCTCCGTCATGACGGGTCTGCTCCGTGTTGTCGCGGATGACGATGCCGCACTGCCTTGGCGGGGCATATCCGTATGATGGTGAGCCTTGGGATCTTCACGATGTCGGGGCGATCAGGGCAGTGGCGATGGGCGACGAGGTCGGGCCTTTTCTCCGTGGTCGGAGGATATGGGGATAGCATCCTTCCTATTGCGCGCATCCCTCCGTCTTTGTTCTGATGAACCCGTCTGGGACCCGACATCAAGAGGAGATCTGTCCCTTGGCGGCTTATGCTGCCTAGACTGGCAAAGCACTGGGTCGGACTCAAGCCTCTAAGAGGTGGCCTTTTCCTGCTGCTTCACCGCCTTGGCCACTAGGTCATATACCAGTTCTACTGCCTCAGGCGATCTATCCTGCTCTAGAAGGGTCTTGGTGACGGCGAGGTTAAGGAGTGGGGTGGGCATCACCTGTTTGCCTTCACTGTCAATATATGGCTTGGCCTGTGCCGGCTTCGAGGGAGCCCATCCTAGGTTTCTCCGTACACCAGGACAGTTGATGACGCGAGCCAGAGCTTTCTTGGCCTTCTGCTGCTGCAACAGAGTCTTGTACTCGGCCTCCATTGCTCTAGCCTTCTCTATGGACTTCTGCGCGTTGACCAGATCTTGATCTAGCTTGGCGCCTTGCTCCGCGATGGCCTACACTTCCTCCAGCAGTTGCTAGCACTTCTCGTCAAGCTGAGTCACGTTCCGGGTATGAGCTACGGTTAGTGGATCAACGAGGAGATTGTCGTACATCACTCTATCAGCCGGAGTAACTTGGGCAGCAGCAGACGTAGATGTCGGAGGCGGCAAGTTTGCAGTGTTGTTGTTGCTCGGGCCGGTGCCGAGTTCCTGTGGCGGCTGCACTAGGTTAGGCGGAGGAGGCATGACCTTTGTGCGATCATCGTCAGCAGCAATCAGTGGCCCCTTCCCCTTTTCCAACGCTGTAGGCGGAGCTCGTCCGGGTTGATCTTCATCCATCGTCGTCCCAATAGTGACGAACACCTCTCGAGACGTGACGGCATTGTTGGCTTGCTCGTCGCGCGTGTACTCCTCCTCCATCTCCGGCATGGCGGAGTCTAGTTCCTCTGTACTGAAATCTATCTCCTCCGAATCTGCACTGAAGTCGGCATAGAGCGTGTCAATCACAGTCGAGAGGTGCAGGACTTCCTCGATGACGGTGGAGGTGCAGCGGCGATCACTGAGGTGGCCCGGTGCGGCGATGGCGGCGAGGCGGTGGTGGCGGTGGCTGAATCGGAGGCCCGTCAATGAGCTAAGCGCTGTCTAGCCGCTTGACCTCCGCATAGTTGTTGACGGTGTTCACCATGCCTTGAAGGTGGCGTCCGGCGCCGCTGCCGTCTTAGAGTTTCAAGAAGCGTGCCATGGTCGATCCTTCCACAAAGTGATACATAGCATCATCATTGGGGTAGTGGGCGATCGGCTCGTCTGTGAGCCACTGGCCAGGTAATCGCGGGGGTTTTCGCCCTCTCTATGAACACAATGCGCCAGATCGAAGATGGTAACCACGCCGACGAACTTGGATCTCTGCTGTCCAGATGCACGGGCGAATCCGGCGGACTTGCAGTGATCTTCCACCTTTATATCCTGCACAGGGGTGGTTTGGGTGGGCCTTGAATTTTTCCAACTTTGCCGGCAAACTCCAAAGAGAGATCTGACATTGATCCTTCCGTGAACGTAGCCTGCCCGTAGGCGGTCCGTGTGGGCTTTGATGCTCCTCCGACTCCCAGGGAACTGGTGCCCGAGTCGGTTTCGCCAATGAAGAGGTGGATGTCTCTGATAGGAACGATCGATCACCGCATAGGGTTCGTCTTTGTCGGGATCTAGAACTCGTCGGGAGGGACGTTCGGAACGTTGCCGGAGAATAGAAAGCGACCGATGGCTACGGTTTTGCCGATTCCCACGAAGATCTTGGTCCTCGCCCGCTGAAGAGCCTGAAGTGCCTCTTGCCCCATGGTGGGCGCCAACTGTCGTGGTATTGCCGACGAGTACGCCATGGAGGGGTCCTCACAATGCGTGTTTAGAGATGTGGGGGAAGGCGGGGCGGTTGTAGTGCGGTAACATAGCTTACCCAGGTTCAGATCCCACGATGGTGGCGGAATCCTAGTCCTGCTATAAATCACTATAGGGGCAATACGAAGAATTCTGGGATTAGTTACTGCGAGGTTTATGCTGTGAAGGTTTCGCGGCATAGTAAATCAAAATTTTCTACGGATGCAGCGGAGGAAAGCCAAGATCTAATCTAGGAGATGCAAACAACGAGAGAGATTGGATTAGATCTTCATACCCTTGAAGATTCATGCGGAACGTTCATCGGGCGTGGGTGATGTAGTCGTACTCGCTTCTCCTCCTCGAGATCCGATCCGATCTAGCACCACAAGTGGCGGTGCCTCCATGAGATGCACGTGCAGCACCTCGGCGTATCCTCCTTCCTTGGTCCAGCAAGTATGGGAGAGATGGGTTGGATCTACAACGTGACGGCGGTGCAATTGGTGGAGAATTTCTGCGGCAGGCTTCGCCTACAAGCGTCGGGAGGAGAGAGGAGGCAGCAGGCGGCTAGGGTTGGAGGAAGGTTTAGGGGTTGGTGCCCCAGCCCTCTATATATAGAGGGTGGGCGCAGCCCCCCAAGCCAAGGCCGGCCCCAAGGAGGAAGAGTGGGGGGCAAACCCCCTTCTAGAAGCTCTATCTAGAGTTTAAACCTCTCTTGGCGGCTGGGCCCTATGGGCCTTGTGCCCCTGGCCCAAAGCGCCAGGGCACTCCCTCATAGGCCCATGCCCCTCCCGGAAGGTGGGGCCACGTTGGTCCCCTTCCGGAAGGTTCTAGAAGCACGTACAATACCGATTAACTTGGAACAATTCGAACTCCAAAACTGCCTTGCCTTATATGAATCTTATTCTCCGAACCACTCCGGAACCTCTCGTGATGTCCGGATCCCATCCGAGACTCGAACAAAAACTCATAAACCAATTATCCAATCTATCCTAGCGTCGAGACACGTTAAGTGTGTGACCTGGGTTCGAGAATATGCGGACATGATCTTCTATCAATATTCAACAGGTGCGGAAACCCATATTGACTCCCACATTCATCGATGATCATATCGGATGAACCACGATGCCAGGATTCAATCAATCCCATATATATATTCCCTTCGTCTCGCGATATTTTACTTGCGAGATTTGATCGTCGGTGCCGTCATACCTAGTTCAATCTCATTCACAAGTACTTTACTCGTTCCGTAATCCGATATCGGTTTGTGATTAACTCCTTAACCACATGCTTGCAAGCGGTGTTGATATCGATTACCGAGTGGGCCAGTATATCTCTCCGACTTGGGAGGGACAAATCCCATCTCGATACATACAACCCAACAGATACTTTCCGATCACCTGAGAGACACCTTTATGATCACCCTCTCATAGGATGACGTTTGATGACCTCAAAGCTTTCTTCCGATACCAGGGAGTTGTATTATCTCATGGTCTAAGGAATACAATATTTGACATAAGAACAGCTTCGCAAAGACGAACACGATGACACGATCTAATTGCTTCGCTTAGTTTGTCATCCATCATATCATTCTCCCAATGATATGATCTCATTATCAATTGACAACTCATGTCTATGGTTAGGAAACCTTAACCATCATTGATCAATGAGCTAGTCCATAGAGGCGTACTAGGGACACAGTGTTGTTCACAAACCACACAAGTATTAAATTTTCCGCTTAATACAATTCTAGCATGGAATATAAACATTATCATGAACAAGAATTATAATAATAACATCTTTATTATTGCCTCTAGGGCATAATTACAACAGTCTGAAGTTGTCTATGATCGTGTATGATTGTGCCCTAAAGGCTCCCATAGGCCCGACTTATATAGTTGCCAGGTCCTAGGGTTACAGGGAAAAGTCCTGGCCGGACAGGTTACAGAGTCCTACACCGTCTATTACTAGTCTTGTGTATCTTGCACTCCAAGGGTCTGGGTACATTGGTGATTCCAACCGTAGCCTTCCTTTATCCGGCATGGGCCTCCCTTCGGGATACATCTAACTCGGCGACCCAGCAGGCCATGGGCCATGCTACCAACTGTGGGCCACCCGGGTTATCCGAATAGGAGACATGCTATGAGAATACCCATATAGCATATCCCCAACATAGTGTGACTCATACGTTTGCATTGCCTGATCTCCTATTATTATATGTGAAGGGTATGCCAGAGAAGCCCAGATCGGCCAGACCACAAACTTCAAGTGTATCTCTCAATGCAACCATTTGATTCTTAGCTCTAGGTGAAGTGAAGAAATGTTCAAAACCCCACATGCATTCATTAAAATCTCTTGCTACTAACCACGGAATATCATGCTGCGAGTGAAAATCACACAAACTCGACCAGATGATATGACAAATCTCAACTCGTGGTTCTCTTTAAACGCATGTTAGCCTCCACTTTTGGTCCAAACCTGAATCCTGCACAAGGAAATCGATAAACCGACCACTATGATCCTCCACCAAGACTTGCAGGGACTCATGCCAGAATGGCGCTAGTCCTCCACTCTACCCTTCAGAATCTACTCCTTTAAAACCCTTTAGTCCAAACTGACTTCTCAATCTCCTTATCTTATCATCTCTCTGCCTTGTCTCTGACAAAAACACCAGGTTGGGGGAGTGTGACTGAATAATAGTTGCAATATCTCGAATCATCGAGGCTCCCCTCTCAACAGTTCAAACTTAGTAGATTCATTTGACCCGGGCAACGCTTTGTCACAGAGCCCGCCATCTTCAGCTTGTTTGCAACAAAATCTTATTTTCCTAACCCATCGTTACTATTAACAACCTTCTTCCTTTCTGTATCCCTTTTACAGAGGGGCTTGGAGTTTTTCCCATCTACACTTGACTGAAATTGAGTAACCAAATCAGTAACCCCTATAGCCGAGGAACCATCAGTACTTAAAGCAGCAAGTGTCTTTTTCTTCTCCTAATCCACCACCCACTACTAGGAAACAACACATCTGTGGCGCACCTAAAAAGGACATCTGTAGCACACTAGCAGTGCGCCACTAGCTGCACGCTATGGCTAAGTTTTACCTGTAGCGCACTACCTGGTGCGTTACGGGTAAAAAGTTACCCGTGGCGCACCACCTAGTGCGTCATAGGAAGGGGTCCAGGTGCACCACGCCTATTTTTTTTGAAAAACAAAAAAATGCAAAAAACACCCTCGTTTTGAATTGCAAAAGCAATCGGGTCTGTGCATCACCACCGTCATGTCTCCTCGCTGGAGCATGGCCGTGGCCACGACCTACCACCGCAGGGAGGTGCGGGAGGCCATGGCCGCACTAGTCCTCGCTGGCATGGAGGCGGTAGGAAGGGTGTGGTTGGATAAAGGGAGGTAGGAAGAGAGGGAGGAAGAGAGGAAGAGAGGGAGGAGGGGAGGTCGGTGAGGAGAAGGATTCCGTCGTCGCCCGTCGTCACCGCGAGGAGGAGGAGAAGGCCGCCGTCACTGTAAGGAGAGGATGAGTCCGGAGAAAGGACGCCGGAGAAAGGTGGCCGGAGAGAGGAGAAGGGGAAGGAGGAGAAGGAGAAGGAAAAGGAAAAGGGAGAAGGAGAAGGGAGAAGGAAAAGGAAAAGGGGGAGGGAAAAGTAGAGGGGTAGGTGGGCGGGATGGTGATTCGAATTTTTAATCCCACCCACTTACTCGCGCACTAGGTGGTGGTGCGCTACAGGTAAGGTGCCCTCTATTTTTTTAGCAGAAAAAACGGTCTTTTGACCGTAACGTTTTACTCTTTTCGAATTTTGAAAATCTAAAAAATAAGGTCATTGCGAGCGGATACGAAATCTCGTTCTCGTTATTTTGGTATATTAAACGTTTTTTCGACATCGTATACAAAGGTTATGACCATTTTACCATGTCATGACTTTTTGCATAAAAAGTCAAAATTCTTGTTTGTTAATTTTCCTAGAAACTAGACCACATTACCTACCTACATGTGAAAGGATTTTATTTTTTGAAGTGTTTTTCATTTTCTATTAATTTTTTGCAAGGCTAAAAAGGCGATCCACAGGCGGGGGGAGGGGGTGGAGTTTGTGCAGGCCACTTAGCCGTAGGGCACTAGGGCAGGATGCCCTACAGGTAACTTGACCTAGCTGCTACTACAGGCCGCAACACGCAACACACATGCCCGTAGAGCACTGGGTTAGGGTGCGCTACGGCTAAGTTTCACACCCGTAGCGCACTATGACCTAGTGCGCGACGGGTATGTGGTCTGCGGCCACCTGTGCCCTGGCCCACACATAGCCATGGCGCACCACCCCCATGTGTGCCACGCTTACGGCAGTTAGCTGTAGGGCACCTGTGGGCAGTGTGTCATGCCTATTTTATCCATGGGCACCGCTAGCATGTGCGCCACAGATATGTGGATTACCTATAGCCGTTTTCCTAGTAGTGACCATCCTATCATCCTCCCCATCCGACTCAGAGTAGGAGCCCATTATTATTACCAAAACCCCGACCACCGCGGCCTCGGCCACCAGCACCTCTACCACGACCTCTACCTCTGCCCTCACCATGAATACTCCATTCAGCCTTTAAGTCCTTGAAGACCAGCGAGTTTGGTGGATGAACTCCATCACTATTTTCATTATGTAAGTGGCCAATAAACCCACACAGGGCACACTAGTCAGCTAAATGCTTGTACTTAACTACAAATAGCCGCCTCTTCCACACACGAATGATAGAAGTGACAATTTTGAGAGGCTTTCTCATGTCATACTGAATTATGAACCTGAATAAATTACCTGCAAAATTACATCAGGCTAATTTTAGTAATGAACTAAATATCATAGATTCAAGGAGCTTGACTTGATCACCTTGCATACTCACCTATGTCTCGACTCTTATTTGGTTTAGGTCCGGTCATGGAGATAGGGGGAGTGCGGTCATAATACATTGGTCTATCCCTCCCCCCATAGTGCCAACATTAAGAAATTCAATTCTCTTAATATCATTTTGTGATATGCGAGCTTCATTGATGAGTAGTGGCTATGAACCCAAGGATAATTCTTCACGGTGTTATGCCACAAACTCTTACATGGTGGCCTCGGCCACCACCCTCTTCTTATTTGAAGAGTTGGTTCTTGGTTCGTTTTTATTTGGAGCTCTATTGAACATTTTAGTGGATTTCTATGGGTTTTCTTGATTATTCACAGTGTGACATCTTAAACCAAGCCTATCCCTTGTCTTAAACACTCTATCTCTCATATATGTCCCCAGATAATAAAACCTTGTGTTTTTGGTCAAGGAGGATCAGAGTCTCCAGTGTAGGTGGAAGTCTCTGGTGCAGACCGGAGTCTCTGGTCCAGACGGTTTTCGGGCTCCACTTAAGGGAGGCCGGGGTGAACTAAAACGAACAGTTTCATTCTTCCACCCCCGACCTCTCCTCTCAACCTCGTCGCCTCCCCTTCCAAATCACCTCCCCGGAGGTCACGAAGCCCCCGTGATCCGCTGTGCTGCTGGCCAACATCTTCCCCTCCACCTTTGGGCCCTTCCCACTGGTAGAATCGATCCAATGGACAGATCTGGTACCTCTCCTCCTCTTTTTGCACTTAGGGTTCATCCATTGCTATGTTTTGAGGATTTGTACTAATTTTTCCCACTAGAATCACTTGTATGCGTGCACACTATCACATTATCCTTGTTTCCTTGCCCAATCTGTTAGATTCACTACCTCCCGAGGCCTCCCTGTGCATGCCCAACTCTACCGACCGGAGACTCCGGTCCTCCCGACCAGAAACTCCGGTGTGCACTACGGGGACTCCGGTGTGGAGTGACTCTAACTCGTCAAGCAAAGACTCAAGGCTCTTGTGTTACATATCTGGGACATATATGATCACCTCCATGCTATATCCCTCATTGCTGTTCACAGGTGGCTCTGGTTCTCGTCGTCCCCCTCGCACCAAGGCCAAGTCAAAGAGGGTTGATCCGCGATATGATGAGTCATAGGATCATTTCATTGTGCCCCCATCCAACCGGAGGCAGCGGGCTCGTGATGTAGAATTTATGAGGAGGGAGCATGACCGTATTAAGGAAGAGACTCGTGCCAAGAGGGCAAAGTATGACAATCTCCAATCTTTGGCCCGCATGTAAAAGAAGGAGTGACGTGAGCTGCGCAAGACATCGTTCTATGAATTTCCACAGACCAACGATGACCCATGTTATTGGAGGAAGGAGCAAGGTGTGTTCATGAAAGAAATTTACAGCAAGCTCACCAAGTCACATGTGTGCCCCTAGAAGTACATGTGTGTTGAGAAGATGCAGACCAGCTCATATTTCACTGATGCACTGTGGATTTCTGAGAAACTAGGGCTGTTCGGACTGATGGAGCTCCATCAGGATTACAACATCACTCTTGTGCAGCAATTCTATACCACAGTGGAGTTTGGGTCTGACCAAGCAAGAACAATGACCTGGATAACTAGAAATCATCGCTGAACTAGGACTTTCTATGACTTTGATGATGCCATCTTCGAGGCTTTCTAGGGTGTGTCCTCTCATGTTGGGCACCGTATGCACTCAGTAGCACTTGTGGAGAACAAGAACAAGCTTGCACCTTTGTATGGCAGCTCAGGAGTTGTGGGCGTGTCCAAGGGCCTCAAGCCCCTTTACAATCTTATGTTGAGGATCTTCCGCCATACCATTTCCCCCAGTGCTGGAAATGATGATGCCATCAGATGTGGGTTGGTCAACCTACTATACCATACCCACAAGATTCACCTATCTGGCCCCAAGGCAGACACGGAACCTATTGACATCATGGATTTCATATTTGAGGAGATGGATCATGCCATATTGTACAAGAAGTCCCCTCCCTATGCACCACTTGTCATGAGGGTCATCAACACCCATGCTCATGGTTCTCCTCTTGCTATGCCTTGACGCGCTCAGATCACTGTAGAGCTTCGTTGGGAGACCCCAAGAGGAAAGTATGATGAGCATAGCAGCAAATCTTCCCTCAGAAAGAAACCAAGGTTATCGAACCAATAGGAGGAAGGAAACGACCCAAAGGTGTTGCTAGAAACTTGGAAACCTGCACAACACAAACTCAAGATTTTGCCCCAACGAACAGTGAGGTTCTTAATCTCACCGATTTGTTGAAAACAAAGGGTTAACTGTATGGTGTGGAAGGAAATAGTGGTTTGCAGAAAGTAAACAGTAACCATGGAGGATGTATCAACGGTAAATATTGGACCGGGGTCCATAGTTCACTAGAGGTGTTCTCCTTAAGATAAACAACATGGCATGTTGGTAAACAAATTATAGCTAGGAAATTGACATGACAGAGCAAGGCATAACAATGCAATACTATACATTCATGATCCTATGAGATTTGATTGGGAAAAACAACAAGATACATAGACCGCCATCCAACTGCATCTATGACTAGTAATCTATCTTCAGGTTATCATCCGAAACCCCTCCAGTATTAAGTGTCAAGCAACGGATAACTGCTTTAAGCAAAGTGTGTAAGGTAAACAATCCACTTGTTCCATGAACAAGAGATCGTTGTTTTCTCCCTAGTAGAAACAACACATCTACAACCTTAGAGATTTCTGTCACTTCCCTAGATTAAATAGAGGTATGGACCCACTATCAAGCATAAATACTGCCTCTTTGAGTCACTAGCATCTACTTGGCCAAGATAGCTAATAGAAATGGAGAGCATGCAAGATCACAAACAACACAGACATGATAGAATCAATAAGAAAGAACCATTAATCAATCTGACATAGTAATCTCAATATCCATCGGATTCCCGCAAACACAACATGCATGAATACAAATAGATGATCTTGATCATGAATGGGGCTCACAAGATCTAAACATGGTAGCACAAAGGAGGAGATACAACCATCTAGCTACTACATGGACCCGTAGTCCAAGGTGGAACTACTCACGCTTCATACTGGAGGTTGGCATGGTGATGAAGAAGGCCTCCGAGATGATCTCCCCTCCGGCAGGGTGCCCGGAAGAGCTTCAGATCCCCCCGATCTAGGGACAATGGTGGTGGCGGCGGCTACGGACTGTTTCGTGGAAGATTGATCGGGTACTTAGGGTTTTAGTATCGGGGGATTCTTATAGGCGAAGAGAGGCAAGGTGTCACATCCCAAGATTTTCCAAATCTTGTAATGTGAAAATAAATGAATAAATAAAACTTTGTTTGATTTTCAGAGCCAAAAGAAACTTTTTGAATTCAATTGGAGCTTCAAACCCATTTGAATTAAATAAAACCTAAAGGGATCTAAAAAGATAAACATTTAATAAAAGGAAAAAAAAAGAAATAAACATTTGGAAATACCATTTGGAAAACTCTTAAGTAAAAAGATTTATTTTCAAATGAAATAGAAGTTTATAAATAAAGAATATTTTATAAAGCCAAATTAAACCTTGGCCAAACTTTGGGAATTAAAACATTTTATTAGCAAAGGTTTATATAAATAAATTAATAAGGATTTAATATCCACCTTTATTTAAATAAGAGGTTTTTCCAATTTAAAGTGAAACATCAAAACTTGTTAAAATTATTTAAAATAAGCTACCTCAAATTCACAAATAAAATCTACTAAAATATTTTGGTCTATTTTAAGACTCAAAATAAATATATCAATAAGATAAAAACTTGTTAGAATTAATAATGAAAGTCTACTTTATTTAATTATTAATGGACCCTAAAAGGTTTATATTATTTTAAACAAGTTTTTCCAAACAATCTTATTCTCAAATAAAACCTGCTGAATTGATTAGGAAAATGTTTAGAATTCAAATAAGGAGTTATTAAATAAATCAAAACATATTAAATAAATAAAGGACCCCTTATTTAATAAAGGTTATAAAATAGTATTTTTAATTAATAATTGGTTTAAGTTGATAAACAGAACCAAAAACACAATACAAATATTTGAAATTATTTGAATTATTTTGAATGCTTGAATAGTTGGCTGAAATTCAAATCAGGAAATAAAATAGAAATGGAAAAAGAACACAGAATAAAAAAAAATGGAAAACAACCAACTCAACCAGCCAGCCCAGGAAGCCCATCTAGCCCACTCCTCTCGCGAGCCGTTTTCTTTCTTACTCAGAACCGCACCCTCCCAGCAACCGACAAGTGGACCCCGCCTGAAACGTTTTTCCACTGACGCTGGACCCCACTCTGCCCTGTTCATCGTCCTCCCCGCGACTTCTTCTCCCCCTCACAGCGCGGCCGTTTCTGCCATTGAAGCCGCGGCTTAAATTCGCGTTAACCACGGCTTTCACTGCCCCTGCGACGACGCCTACTTAAACGCCAGCGACTTCACCTCCATTTCCCCCAGACCACTCCCTCTCTCTGCCCCCAGGCCGAGCAAATTTCGACCAGAAACGTCTCTGCTCCGACGATGTTCCGGTGACGATTCCGGCAATACGACACCGCCCCTTGCCTCCCTAAAGACACTCACACACTCTCCTAGCCTTGGCGTTTCTTCCGGTGCCTCCCACTCACCCGCGGAAGCTCCAGAACGTCGGCAACGACGACAACCGTCGTCACCACCATCTGGTTTCTCCGACGAGCCCTCCCCGGTAAGCTAGACCACCCCCTTTCCTTGCGTTGATACTAACTTGTCAGGGAACCGCACACGAAGCTAACCCACTCTCCGTTTTCCTTCCCGTGCTTTGTAGCCACATTCCACGAGACGCTGGCCAGCGCCGAGCGAACTCCGTAGCAATTATCGCCTCGGTGCACCCTCGCCTCCTCGAAACCACTTTGAGCATCGGCGTCGCTCCACGAACCCGGTAAGCTTCCTCTCTCTTCCTCGCTCGGTATCCTGCTCCGCTTGACAGACCTCGCCGCCAACCACCGTCGCCATGCCGCGCCTTCGTGGATGATTGATCAGACCGTTCGATTTAGATCGGCGTAGAAACAGTGACTTAAGCCGCGAAAGTGCGTTATCTGACCACCGATCTGACTTAATCCAACGCCCCACAGCGTGATCCACCCGAACCGTACCGTCCAACGAGCATGCCGCGTGTCACTTATCTCGTTTTAAAATAAATTTGAATCTGATTTAACTACAAACTTCAAACCCTTATATCTTTTGATCCACACGTCCAAATTTGACAAATTTTATATCAATGGATTCAGGAGAACAAGCCCTAGCCAACCATGGCTTTAGTTTTGAAAATAGTATCTGTTAGCTTGTTTGAATTTATAGAAACATTTGTGTACTTGTTTAGAGTATAAAAATTGTTTAAAATTGATTCTAAGATTAAATCTTTGCAAAATGGATTTGTGTGACCCTACTGACCCTAGGAACCAACCCATTGTGTTAAAAATGATTTTTGTGAAAATTAAGTTGAATTATTCAACTTAGCCATTTTCTAGCCAAATAAAACTAATGTTTTGTTCTATGGAAATGCTTTTGTAAAGAAATCTTCGAGAAAATACTTTGAACCAAAACCTACTGATCCAAAACACCAAACTTTGAAAATGGGAACTCACTTGATGAAAAACATAGGTTTTACTTTGATAAAAATAATTTCACCACATAAAATAATGTTTAGATTTTAAAATGGTTTATGGACTAAAAACTTTTGTGAATAACTTTGCCATCTTGGTAAATGACCAATGTGGACCTTACAAAGTTAAAAGCCTAGTGGATACCTCCCTTGAGATAAGACCATCTTAAGAAGGTTCCCATGCATGACTTAGAGTCCATTGCTTTGAGTATGTGAATTATTGTTTGAAAATTTGAAATGCTACTTGATACTATGCTTGATTGATTGTAGTGATATTAGCAAAGTGTGAGACTAGCAAGATCAAGGAGTGAACCTCATTCCCTACCAAAAAAGGCAAGTTACACTATCATTCAAATGACCTACTATTTTCATTATACTTAGTGGATTCTGAAAATTTGCATGAAAAGATATTTTTATACTTATGCTAAGATAAATCCTAATAGGATTACCAATACACTCCTTAGTGAAAATATTGAAGTTGTACATGCTTAGCCATGCTATGTTTTGAAAAGAGATACATGTTGCCATTTTACAAAGGTTGAGAAAAGACTTATGTTTTACATAATAAAACAAGGACTCAATGAACCACCTAGGTGGTGGATACTTTAAGTTTTGGAGAAGGTGGCAACAAAAGAAACCATGTCTATGGAAATCACTTTGTGTTGTGCTCCAAAAGAAAACCACCTAGGAAACTTAGAGATTGAACATGTTTCTCCAATTGTGGCTTTCGTGTACAACCACATGCTATTATGGCTCTGGCTTAGTCAACTACACTAGAGAGACCCATACATTGTCTTTGGTTACCGGACATGGGGATCTGGAATGCTTCATGGGGGCTGAAGACAAGCTAGCAATGATGTATGGGAGGACCTTTTGGAAAGACTTCGTCACACTCTCAGTCTGCCAGTACTCCATCTTGGTGAGCACTAATCCAGTAGGCCACTGGTGGCAACAAGATGAGATTGTGTCATGTGGGTAAAGTGTACTCCTTCTGCAGAAGTTAAATAAAATCTAAGTACTTAGCCGTGTCCCCGGTTATGGACAATACTGAGTAACTAAAGTTTGAACTATGGGAGATCTCGACATTCTAATTTCTAATATAAAAACTTGATGCACTTGGGGGTACCAAGGAATTCAAAGAGATTTTGTTAAGCTTGATGCACTTGGGGAATTACCAAGGTGCTCAAGAGCATGATGTACTTGGGGTTACCAAGGGACTCATGAGATTTTAATGAAAACTTGAAGTACCTGGAGTTACCAGGTAGCTCAAGGGAAATTAACAAGGACTTGAACACTTGAGTTCCTACCAAGGAGTTCAAGGAACTTGGAAAAGAGATTTGACAAATCAATTTGAAAAAGATAGGATAAATGTTGCTTTGTGCAAATAAGCCCTAAACTCTACTTAGCCAAATATGCATGTATGGATAGGATCCACTCATATTATACATAAAGTGAAACTTGCCAATACAATTCAAATGTATTGACCCTTGTGGCTGTAACTTGTAATGTTGCAGGTTGATTGTTCTTATGTGAAGATTGTTTGATTGACTAGGATTACAAAGCCTACAACCAACATCTGCCTGTGGCACTTTGAAGATGATGGACCCCCTGATTATAATTATTCCGCTGCAATGTAATGTGATAGCCAAATGAGCTATATATGATGTAATAAAATTATGTTATTCTTGGTTATAGGTTTATATTATGACCTTTGTATCTTGATATTACATCTTAACTGTGGATGCTAGCTAATGATCCAGGGACTAGCATTGTAAAACACAGGAGGGATCTACCATATTGGGTAAGGAGCTCTACAGATGGTATCAGAGCATTGTGTTGCCTGTAGAATTTGTAAACCCTAGGATTGGACAAAAACCCTTAGAAAATATGAGTTGTATTTTTTCCAAAACTTATTTACAAAAACACTTGTAAACTCTTTCCTCAACCATTTTGGTTTCAACTCTATTTCTCCTCTACTTCAACTTGATGGAAAAACCTACCCCATGGCCAAAGACTACACCATGTGCAAAGGACTTCTCCAACTTCTTCAACTCTAATGACTTCTACTTCTTCAACTCTAATGACTTCTACTTCTTCAACTCTAATGACTTCAACACCTTCAGCATATTCACCAAGGACTTCCAACTTGGATACCACTAAGGACTACAAGTGAGACAAGAAATCTTGCTCAAGATTTAGAGACTGAGGGAATGCAAAAGATAGAAGGATCCTACATCATTTGAAGTATTGTAACCAAGAGTTTTCTCAAAGAAACCATGATCCCAAGTAAGAAGAATCATAAAGGAAGGAAAGATCACAAGTGAACCATATAGATGGACCACCATAATTTAGTTAAGACAAAACACACCCAACTTATGAGGTGTAACAAAAATATTTTGTTGCCTAAGTATGTGCTTGAACCTTGTATGAGTGAAAATGTTGTTTTGTGATTGCATACACATTGCTTGTGTGAATTGTGATGTGTGTGAATAGAAATATTTCCTTAGAAATATCTTGCCCATTCTAATCTCCTTCAAACCAAAACAGATGACTACTCCAAAGGACTCCAAGGTTGATGACACCAACACCAACCAAGCTGATAGCCTGGGAGAGCTCATAGCAACCCAACATCAGTTGAACCAATTGACAGCTCAGTTCCTAGCCAACAATAGTAATGAAGATCCAACACTGCAAAAGTTTTTGGAGGAACAATCTCAACTAATGCTTAAGGTGACTAATCAAATGATTAGCATGGAAGAAAATTATCCTAGAAGAGAGTATGATAGCAAGGATGACAAGAATGTTGTTCTAGATGGAGCCCCAGCTTGCATTATTTGTGGAGACAAGGATCATACTTCCAAGGAGCATGAAGGACAATGCCCCAATTGTGATGAAGACCATCCTGTTGGAGAATGCCCTACCTCTCAAGCTACTTGCTACCTTTGTGAGGGAAGTGATCATACTCCTGGCCTATGTCCCATCTATGCCATGGTAGAACAAAGGAAACAAGAAGGATCCAAGTCTACCAAAGGAAAAGGACCATTACTACCTCCAAACAAGACAACCCGATTCAAAGGATCAAAGAAAATCAAGAAGCCCAAGTAAGACATGAGCCTTGTACAATGTCGTAAATGTAAGGAAATGGGACACTACTCTAGTGGATGCCCAGAGAACATAAAGAATAAAGGAATTGACCAAGTATGGTGCAACAATTGTAATGAACCAGGTCACTTTGTAGCAACTTGTCCACAAGAGCCACGTAAAGAACTCAATGACATTCATTGCTTCAACTGCAAGAATCCAGGACACTATGCAAGCAACTGTCCAGAAAGGATGAAGAACAAGTTGAACAAGCCTATGGAGAAGCTCAATCTTGGTCCATGAGTCAAGCATAGGAATAAAGCAAAGGTTTAACGTAGAGAAATTCCAGGATCCAAGAAGGCCAATATGTAATTTAGTTTGAAAATATTCTAAGGGTGGTAGTACCCTAGTTGTTTTAAACTTGCTTGTAACCCTAGCCTTCCCAAATCTCGGGACGAGATTTATTTTAAGGGTGGTAGCCTGTCACATCCCAAGATTTTCCAAATCTTGTAATGTGAAAATAAATGAATAAATAAAACTTTGTTTGATTTTCAGAGCCAGAAGAAACTTTTTGAATTCAATTGGAGCTTCAAACCCAATTGAATTAAATAAAACCTAAAGGGATCTAAAAAGATAAACATTTAATAAAAGGGAAAAAAAGAAATAAACATTTGGAAATACCATTTGGAAAACTCTTAAGTAAAAAGATTTATTTTCAAATGAAATAGAAGTTTATAAATAAAGAATATTTTATAAAGCCAAATTAAACCTTGGCCAAACTTTGGGAATTAAAACATTTTATTAGCAAAGGTTTATATAAATAAATTAATAAGGATTTAATATCCACCTTTATTTAAATAAGAGGTTTTTCCAATTTAAAGTGAAACATCAAAACTTGTTAAAATTATTTAAAATAAGCTACCTCAAATTCACAAATAAAATCTACTAAAATATTTTGGTCTATTTTAAGACTCAAAATAAATATATCAATAAGATAAAAACTTGTTAGAATTAATAATGAAAGTCTACTTTATTTAATTATTAATGGACCCTAAAAGGTTTATATTATTTTAAACAAGTTTTTCCAAACATTCTTATTCTCAAATAAAACCTGCTGAATTGATTAGGAAAATGTTTAGAATTCAAATAAGGAGTTATTAAATAAATCAAAACATATTAAATAAATAAAGGACCCCCTTATTTAATAAAAGGTTATAAAAATAATATTTAAATTAATAATTGGATTAAGTTGATAAACAGAACCAAAAACACAATACAAATATTTGAAATTATTTGAATTATTTTGAATGCTTGAATAGTTGGCTGAAATTCAAATCAGGAAATAAAATAGAAATGGAAAAAGAACACAGAATAAAAAAAAATGGAAAACAACCAACTCAACCAGCCAGCCCAGGAAGCCCATCTAGCCCACTCCTCTCGCGAGCCGTTTTCTTTCTTACTCAGAACCGCACCCTCCCAGCAACCGACAAGTGGAACCCGCCTGAAACGTTTTTCCACTGACGCTGGACCCCACTCTGCCTGCATCGCCCTCCCGCGACTTCTTCTCCCCTCACAGCCGTTGCTTTCGCCATTGAAGCCGCGGCTTAAATTCGCTAACCACGGCCACTTCCCCTGACGACGCCTACTTAAACGCCAGACTTCACCTCCATTTCCCAGACCACTCCTCTCTCGCCCCAGCCGAGCAAATTCGACCAAACGTCTCGCCCGACGATGTTCCGGTGACGATTCCGGCAATACGACACCGCCCCTTGCCTCCCTAAAGACACTCACACACTCTCCTAGCCTTGGCGTTTCTTCCGGTGCCTCCCACTCACCCGCGGAAGCTCCAGAACGTCGGCAACGACGACAACCGTCGTCACCACCATCTGGTTTCTCCGACGAGCCCTCCCCGGTAAGCTAGACCACCCCCTTTCCTTGCGTTGATACTAACTTGTCAGGGAACCGCACACGAAGCTAACCCACTCTCCGTTTTCCTTCCCGTGCTTTGTAGCCACATTCCCTGAGACGCCTGAACGCGCCCGACGCCGAGCGAACTCCGGCGAGCAATTAGCATCGCCTCAGTGCACCCCTCGCCTCCTCGAAACCACTTTGAGCATCAGCGTCGCTCCACGAACCCGGTAAGCTTCCTCTCTTCTCGCTTCGGTATCACTGCCCGCCACTGACAGACTCGCCGCCAACCACCGCCGCCATTGCCGCTTCGTGGATGATTGATCGGACCGCTCGATTTAGATCGACGCAGAGAAACAGTGACTTAAGCCGCGATAAGTACGTTATCTGGACCACCCGATCTGACTTAATCCAACGCCCACACAGTGATCCACCCGAACCGTTGGCCCAACCAGAGCATGCCGTGTCACTTATCTCGTTTTAAAAGAAATTTGAATCTGATTTAACTACAAACTTCAAACCCTTATATCTTTTGATCCACACGTCCAAATTTGACAAATTTTATATCAATGGATTCAGGAGAACAAGCCCTAGCCAACCATGGCTTTATTTTTGAAAATAGTATCTGTTAGCTTGTTTGAATTTATAGAAACATTTGTGTACTTGTTTAGAGTATAAAAATTGTTTAAAATTGATTCTAAGATTAAATCTTTGCAAAATGGATTTGTGTGACCCTACTGACCCTAGGAACCAACCCATTGTGTTAAAAATGATTTTTGTGAAAATTAAGTTGAATTATTCAACTTAGCCATTTTCTAGCCAAATAAAACTAATGTTTTGTTCTATGGAAATGCTTTTGTAAAGAAATCTTCGAGAAAATACTTTGAACCAAAACCTACTGATCCAAAACACCAAACTTTGAAAATGGGAACTCACTTGATGAAAAACATAGGGTTTTACTTTGATAAAAATAATTTCACCACATAAAATAATGTTTAGATTTTAAAATGGTTTATGGACTAAAAACTTTTGTGAATAACTTTGCCATCTTGGTAAATGACCAATGTGGACCTTACAAAGTTAAAAGCCTAGTGGATACCTCCCTTGAGATAAGACCATCTTAAGCAGGTTCCCATGCATGACTTAGAGTCCATTGCTTTGAGTATGTGAATTATTGTTTGAAAATTTGAAATGCTACTTGATACTATGCTTGATTGATTGTAGTGATATTAGCAAAGTGTGAGACTAGCAAGATCAAGGAGTGAACCCTCATTCCCTACCAAAAAAAGGCAAGTTACACTATCATTCAAATGACCTACTATTTTCATTATACTTAGTGGATTCTGAAAATTTGCATGAAAAGATATTTTTATACTTATGCTAAGATAAATCCTAATAGGATTACCAATACACTCCTTAGTGAAAATATTGAAGTTGTACATGCTTAGCCATGCTATGTTTTGAAAAGAGATACATGTTGCCATTTTACAAAGGTTGAGAAAAGACTTATGTTTTACATAATAAAACAAGGACTCAATGAACCACCTAGGTGGTGGATACTTTAAGTTTTGGAGAAGGTGGCAACAAAAGAAACCATGTCTATGGAAATCACTTTGTGTTGTGCTCCAAAAGAAAACCACCTAGGAAACTTAGAGATTGAACATGTTTCTCCAATTGTGGCTTTCGTGTACAACCACATGCTATTATGGCTCTGGCTTAGTCAACTACACTAGAGAGACCCATACATTGTCTTTGGTTACCGGACATGGGGATCTGGAATGCTTCATGGGGGCTGAAGACAAGCTAGCAATGATGTATGGGAGGACCTTTTGGAAAGACTTCGTCACACTCTCGATGCCAAGACTCCATCTTGGTGAGCACTAATCCAGTAGGCCACTGGTGGCAACAAGATGAGATTGTGTCATGTGGGTAAAGTGTACTCCTTCTGCAGAAGTTAAATAAAATCTAAGTACTTAGCCGTGTCCCCGGTTATGGACAATACTGAGTAACTAAAGTTTGAACTATGGGAGATCTCGACATTCTAATTTCTAATATAAAAACTTGATGCACTTGGGGGTACCAAGGAATTCAAAGAGATTTTGTTAAGCTTGATGCACTTGGGGAATTACCAAGGTGCTCAAGAGCATGATGTACTTGGGGTTACCAAGGGACTCATGAGATTTTAATGAAAACTTGAAGTACCTGGAGTTACCAGGTAGCTCAAGGGAAATTAACAAGGACTTGAACACTTGAGTTCCTACCAAGGAGTTCAAGGAACTTGGAAAAGAGATTTGACAAATCAATTTGAAAAAGATAGGATAAATGTTGCTTTGTGCAAATAAGCCCTAAACTCTACTTAGCCAAATATGCATGTATGGATAGGATCCACTCATATTATACATAAGTGAAACTTGCCAATACAATTCAAATGTATTGACCCTTGTGGCTGTAACTTGTAATGTTGCAGGTTGATTGTTCTTATGTGAAGATTGTTTGATTGACTAGGATTACAAATCCTACAACCAACATCTGCCTGTGGCACTTTGAAGATGATGGACCCCCTGATTATAATTATTCCGCTGCAATGTAATGTGATAGCCAAATGAGCTATATATGATGTAATAAAATTATGTTATTCTTGGTTATAGGTTTATATTATGACCTTTGTATCTTGATATTACATCTTAACTGTGGATGCTAGCTAATGATCCAGGGACTAGCATTGTAAAACACAGGAGGGATCTACCATATTGGGTAAGGACCTCTACACAAGGGCACCCGGGGTGGCCGCAACCCCCAGGTGCGGGCCAGGCCTGACCGTGCGGCCAGGGTGTGTGGCCCCCTGGTGGCTCTCCTCCGTCTCGTATTCTGGCTCCCTGTTCCCAAAGGTAAAATATTGACTTTGGCTTTTGTCCTGTCTAATTCCGAGAATATTGATTTTCTGCCTTTTCTGGAAACCAAAACAGAAGAAAATAGGCAAATGGCACTATGGCATCTTGTTAATGGGTTAGTCCAGAAAACATATAAAAACACCTCAAAGTAAAGACAAAGCAAAGCAAAGTAGAGACTAAACAAGCATGGAACATCAAAAATTATAGATACGTTTTCGACGTATCAAGCATCCCCAAGCTTAACTCCTTCTCGTCCTCGAGTAGGTAAGTGATAAAAATTATAATTTTTAAGGTGACATGCACCATCAAAATCAAGATCAAACCATTTGCAATCATTGAAATCTAGGATCAAAGTACTCTAAACATGAGCATGAAAGAAGAAGTTCTAACAGTAATACATAGTAACTATGCATGCAACATGAAAGGATACAAACAAATATCATGAATAACATGCATTGAAAAATGTTTATTTGTTTCACATATAGAAAACATAACATAGTGGGATTCAGCTTGTCCCTCATGGAGTAGCAAATAGATGCATGTGACACCCTCAAAGTTCATAAGAGTGACTAGATACAAATAGTTCAAGAACAAGCAATATCAAAAATATGAATCAATCAATAAGTTTTGGGACAATGAACATAGAACTAAGAATGGCAACTATGCTCTCTTAATTGGTGCCTAAGGATAGAAGGTGGAGACTCAATATAATAGTGGAAGAAAGGCCCTTTATAAAGGGAAGCAGGGATTTCAAGTCTCATAAAGAGCTTCCAAAAATTATGGTACTAGTTAGCTTTCAGCTCTCATTTCCCCTATCATAAGCATCTTGAAGTGATTAAGGTTAAAGTGAACAAACTACGGAGTATATGCTTGACAAAGTATAAGTTGGTAATCTCATGTCCCTTGAATACGAGGGCCGCTCCTCATGCTACTCAAGTTTAGTTACCGGTAAGTTCTTGTCATAGTAAGTACATGTGTATCATAGAGAACCGCCAACGGGGTACCCCTTGCACATGATACATGAGCTATCCCATAATCAAAATGACAAGGAAAGCAGACAGTGAGCATCTCAGCAATCTTCTTATTTACCAAGGGAAAATGGTTCTTTTTTCTCTCTTTCCTCTTTTCAATATGTCTCTTTTTTCTTCAATCTCTATCTCTTTTTTTATAAGAAGAATGCTTCATAGATTGATCACTAGGGTGATGCTGCAAGTTTCCACCATGATTAGTCATGGCTTAGGCTAACGGCCCAGGCGTTTCTCTGACACACATACATAACTCCATGTACTTACAAGCTCCCCTTTCATTTCACACCGACGACATCCATAAACAAAAGAGCATGATATCAACTGGGTACAATGTACAAGTGCAATGTTGAAAGCATTCCCCATGACATCATGGTTCTGCTAATTCCAACGTATAAGTGCAGGCATATACAACATAAATGACACAATGGTTCAAGTTTATTAGGGGCAAGAAAAATAAAGTGTGCCATCAAGTTTGTGAGAGCATTAATCACTAAGTTTTCACATAACAAAATACTTTTTAATTGGAAGGTAGATGAAAACAAGAATATACTTGGAATGGTGTAACACACCATATATAGGAATTTATAGTGGACACTTTGGAATAACTTGGTTTCTTGGGAGTTGGATGCATGAGTATAGCTTACTCAATACTAGTGGAGGCTAGCAAAATACTGGGAGCGACCAACTAAGAGAGCAATAATGGCCATAATCATGCAGAGCGACAAAACATTACTAATCAAAGCATAAAGTGGTACCACAAGTCAAAAACTAAATGATCATAGAGGCTGTGGTAACTGGTTCATAGTCATAACATGGTGTGATCATGTGCCAAGTCAACCCAAACAAAGCATCAAAGGAGAAAGCCACAATACTATGCTTTTGTATGCTAAAACAACGCATGATTCTCTCAACACACATTAAGCAATCCTATTTGTTTGGAACTAGTCATGCTACAGCAATAATCACTAAGCATAAGGTCAAAACAACATCTAGCATGACATGCTAAAGACTAAGTCACGGTCAAAGCAAGCTCCTATTGTACTACTAAGCAAGAACTTCCTACTCCTTTCCAACACCAATCAACTTATTTGAAACAACACAACGAGAATGGGGGTCCAAACTACTTTATTCAAGAAAACTAAGAAAACAAAAAACAAAAAACAAAAATGAAAAATAATACGCTCCAAGAACAACACAACAATGCATGAAACACGAAGTGTCTAGAAAGACCTGAGTTTTTTATTGATGAAGAATGGGATTCCTTGGGCATCCCCAAGCTTTGACGCTTGTACCTATTGAATATTTCTTGGGATGACACGGGGTGGCATCCCCAAGCTTGAGCTTTTGTCCATTCTTTATCTCATTACAACATTCTTCCTCTACACCTGCACATTTTCCTTCATACAAAACTTCACACAATTTTTATTGGCAACATTAGTGTATTCAAAAGATAATAGACCTTTGGATTTAGTTTTAAAACAGAAAAAACTTTCACTAAAGACACAAGCTACTGTACCAATTTCCTCAAAAAGATCAATTTCCTAAAAAGAACCCAAAAAGGAATCAATAAGAAGCAAATGCAAATAATGGCAGAAATCTATCAAAACAGACCAGCAGGTAGAAACCGATTTTTTCGAAGACCTTGTGTTTCTAAAATAAAAAAGTGTTAAACTAATGAAAGTTAGCTAACAACCTGGACTTACATAGACTTTACAAGAATTTTTACTGTGGAGCACAAAAATACATTTTGGACAAAGAACTCCCAAATCTTACTTCCCTCTCATTAGAGGTTATTCTTGGCACAAAAAGAAAAATAAAAGGATAATGAGCGGTTATTACAGAGGTAATAAATTCCAAGACTCAAGAAAACTATTGGGTTATCTCCCAAGAAGTACTTTTCTTTAACACCTTTAAGTTAGGCACAAGAAGCAAGAATCAAGTATTTTCAAATGAGAAAGCATTAACATCAAACCTTGCTTTCAAAGGAGGAGCAAAAGGCAACTTCTCTCTACTCATAGGGAAGTGTTCGATACCTTTCTTGAATGGAAATTGATATTTAATGGTGCCTTCTTTTATATCAATGATGGCACCAATAGTTCTAAGAAAAGGTCTTCCCAAAGTAATAGGACAAGAAGCATTGTATTGAACATCCAAAACATAGAAATCAACAGGGACATAAGCATTATTAACCATAATAAGAACATCATTAACACTTTCCATGAGTTTCTTTTTAGCATTATCATTAAGTGGGACATACAAATAACAATCTTCCAAAGGTGGCAAATCAAGCATTTCATAAATCTTTCTAGGAATAATAGAGACACTATAACCAAGGTCACATGAAGCTTTGAGATACAATTCATTCACTTGCATATTAATGATGGGTCCCAACTATCTTCTACTTTCCTAGGAATAGAGGCTTTATGTTTCAAATTTTCTTCCTTAATTTTAATGAGAGCATCTGTAATGTGTTTGGTGAAAGCCACATTCATATCACTAGCATCAGGACTTCTAGCAAACTTTTGTAGGAACATAATCACTTTAGAGATATTGCAACCATCAAGATCAAAATCAAACTTAGCATCACTGGTAGTAGATTCATTGGGTTTAGTCATTGTAGTAGGAGGAATAGGGACTTCTTGTGGTTTGGTGGAATCCATATTGGTGGTGGTAATTGTGCACACCCTATTTTTTCTAGCAATTTCAGCTTCTCTTTCCCACTTAGCATGTAGTTGAGCTAATAGTCTAACATTTTCATCAATAGTAACTTGTATGGCATGATTAGCAGCAAAGGTATTTTCCATGGTTTTAGGTTTAGCAGCCATTTTATTAATCAAAGAGGACTGTGCTTGTGCTTCAGACAAAGAGGAAATATTTTTCTCATCACCCAAAATTTTGGACTATAAACTAGGAATTTCTCTATTCAAATTATCAAGTTGTTGACTACTATTTTTCAAGATAGCAGATTGTTCTTCCATAGTTTTAGTGAATATCTTGTTTTGCCAATATTGTATTTGCATAATGTTTTTAGTGGATCTTTCAACTTCTAGAATCCTATCTTCACTAGGCATTCCAGATCTACCATGATAAGTATTGCCATTATTAGGAGGATAAGGCCTATAATTATTGTTGATACCAAAATTATTCCTATATATATTGTTGCTGAAATTGTTGTTTCTAATGAAGTTCACATCAACTTGCTCTTCTTGAGCAACCAAAGAGGCTAAGGGAACATTATTAGGATCTATATGAGCTTTTGCATTAACAAGCATAGCCATGATAACATCAATCTTATCACTCAAAGAAGAGGTTTCTTCAACAGAATTTACCTTCTTACCATGTGGAGCTCTCTTAGTGTGCCATTCAGAATAATTAACCATCATATTATCAAGGAGATTTGTTGCAGCACCCAAGGTAATGGTCATAAAGGTACCTCCAGCAGGAGAATCCAACAGGTTTCTTGAGGAGAAGTTTAAACGTACATAAAAAGTTTGGATAATCATCCAAGCAGTCAGTCCATGAGTGGGACAATTCTTAACCAAAGATTTCATTCTTTCCCAATCTTGAGCAACATGTTCATTATCAAGTTGTTTAACTTTCATTATTTCACTTCTCATATATATAATCTTAGTAGGAGGATAGTATTTTCCAATAAAATCATCTTTGCACTTAATCCAAGAATCAATACTATTTACAGGGAAGGATAGCAACCATTATTTAGCTTTTCTTCTCAAGGAGAAAGGAACCAACTTGAGCTTAATAATATCTCCATCTACATCCTTATATTTTTGCATCTCACAAAGTTCAACAAAGTTATTGAGGTGGGCAGCAGCATCATCAGAACTAGCACCAGAAAATTGCTCTTTCATCACAAGATTCAACAAGGCAGGCTTAATTTCATAAAAGGTAGCATCAGGAGCAGGTGGAGCAATAGGTGTACTCAGGAAATCATTGTTGTTTGTGCTAGTGAAGTCACACAACTTAGTATTATGAACAGAGTTCATTTTTGCAAAGGTGGAGCAAACCAACAGCAGCAGCAACTAGAGCAGGAACTATTTTTTGTGTTTTTTATAATATAAAGCGAATCAAACGAAACTATTTTTTGTGATTTTTGATAAAAAAGGCAAACAAAACAAGGCAAAAGAAACTAAGCAAAACAAAAAACAAAGTAAAGAGAAAGGTTGTGAAGGACTCCCCTTGTGAAGCCGTCCTTAGCCTTCCCGGCAACGGTGCCAGAAAACAGCTTGATGCACTCAGATCACTGTAGAGCTTCGTTGGGAGACCCCAAGAGGAAGGTATGATGAGCACAGCAGCAAGTCTTCCCTCAGAAAGAAACCAAGGTTATCGAACCAGTAGGAGGAAGGAAATGATCCAAAGGGGTTGCTAGCAACTTGGAAACCTGCACAACACAAACTCAAGACTTTGCCCCAACGAACAGTGAGGTTGTCAATCTCACCGGTTTGCTAAAAACAAAGGATTAACTATATGATGTGGAAGGTAATATTGGTTTGCTGAAAGTAAACAGTAACCGTGGAAGATGCATCAATGGTAAAGATTGGATCAGGGTCCATAGTTCACTAGAGGTGTTCTCCTTAAGATAAACAACATGGCATGCTGGGTAAAACAATTACAGCTGGGCAATTAACATGACAGAGCAAGGCATAATAATGCAATACTAGACATTCATGATCCTATGAGATTTGATTGGGCAATACAACAAGATACATAGACCGCTATCCAACTGCATCTATGACTAGTAATCCACCTTCAGGTTATCATCCGAAACCCCTCCAGTATTAAGTTGCAAGCAACGGATAACTGCTTTAAGCAAAGTGTGTAAGGTAAACAATCAACTTGTTCCATGAACAAGAGATCGTTGTTTTCTCCCTAGTAGCAACAACACATCTACAACCTTAGAGATTTCTGTCACTTCCCTAGATAAAATAGAGGCATGAACCAACTATTGAGCATAAATACTCCCTCTTGGAGTCACTAGCATCTACTTGGCCAAGATAGCTACTAGAAACAGAGATCATGCAAAATCACAAACAACACAGACATGATAGAATCAATAAGATAGAACCATTAATCAATCTGACATAGTAATCTCAATATCCATCGGATCCCCTCAAACACAACATGCATGAATACAAATAGATGATCTTGATCATGATGGGGCTGATACGTCCATTTTGCATCACCATTCTATATCAAAATTTTCCTCTATTCATTGAAATATTTCATATTAAGAGGTGTTACTTATGTTATTTCATCTTTTTTTGCATGTTGGATGATTCTTGGAGGATGAACTGCTGGAGTCGGGATTTTGATGGAAAAAGCGGTGTTTTGATGCAATTTTGCGAAGATCAGAAAAATACCATAAAAACTACAGGAAATTATATTTTCCCAGAAGACGAATGATGCCAGAAGGGGAGGCGGAGTTGGGCCACCCTCCTCCAGCGGGCCACCTAGGTGCGCCATGGGGTGTGGCCATCCTAGCCCACCTCTGGCTCCGCCCTCTCGCCCATATCTTCTCCTCGAAACCCTAAAGTCGAGTAGAGCGACCACAGAAAGATTCTGCCGCCTCTATGGGGCAGAAAACACCGAGAGAGAAAGAGCTCTCCGGCAGACAGATTTCTGCCAGGGAAATTCCTTCCCGGAGAGGAGAGATCGTCGCCATCAACACCATCATCAAGCTAGATTTCATCGGGATCATCATCATCCACACCATCATCTCCACCAGCACCATCATCACCACTCCATCCAGCTATAACAATGTTGCCTGTCAAAACCCACCGGCGAGCAGCGACGAGCAACACGAAGAGCGGGGAGGCTCCCAGAAATGCTGGTGGGCCCTGGTCCTGCCGAACGGCGCAAAACTCGACACGTCTGGCTGATGCAAGGGCGTGCACCGAGCTATACCTGGTCAGAAGGTGATGGATTGCTTGATTAGTTTCTGCATGGCAAACAAGTATATAAAATTCGAGCCGGACGGCTCTGTAAGTTTCCGTGAATCGGCTCCTGGAGCCGATTATCCCATGGTTCTGCATTAGATCTACGATAACATGGGGTTTTGCTTGATCAATACAAGTTAAATCGACCTACGACAGTTTAACGTTTTCACCACATAATTGGAACATCCTACACGTAACTGAGCCTGGTAGATACAAAAGATGATAGAAAACTAACCCTAGAGAAGGCCTAACAACCGACGTAAAGTCAATTCCCGGAACAACTCCTCTCGAATTGGCCAACCATATCCTTACATACTACTGGATCGTTCAACCCGTTTGCAAGGCCTGACTATGTGGATATCAAACTAAACCTTGGAAAACAAGGCATAACTATAACAGATCAAATCAACTGAATAAAGATCAAGCAAGATGCTGCCCTTACACCTGAAAAAGGTGCAAAGGCAGCGAGATAACTAAAGGCAGCATAACTAAGCAATCATAACAAAAAGGTACCAATGCTAGCCCAAACAAATCTATGATAATAGTATTACTCGCCATCAACAAGGATTTAGTACGAGTAACACTAAATAACGCATAAGCAGATACTGCCTAGACCGCAAGATGCGATCTAGGCAGCATGACACTTACCCGAAAAAACCCTAGAAACAAGGGGTGGCGATGCGCCGAGATTGTGTTTGTTGTGAACGTGATCGTCCTCTTTTCTCAATAACCTTAGGTACATATTTATAGTCCGGAGACTTTCTATCTTTGGAATAACCCTAACAACTCTATCTCTTACTTAAACCGAAGCGTAACCTACCATAATATACAGATACACGGGCAATTTAGCCCAAATCCACGCACAAGGCTGATCCAGCAATACGTTGCATATATGTATCCTCCAAGCCCATCTTGCTTACGGCCCATCTCCTCCTTTGGCCAAAATGTGGCGATAACACATGCCCCCCTGGTTTTGGCAATAATAATTCCAAAACCACTCTGTTTTTTATCGGGTTACGCGTGGCAGAGCAGAATCGTCACGCCGCCCCCTCATCATGACGCCTTGTCTTCTCAACTTCTCCATGATGCATGATTTGACAGTTTTGGCACCACATTCGAAAACCGCTATGGCATTGAACCACCTCCCACTATTCCCTTATTTAAATTCATCCGAGCTTTGCACCCCATCCTCTTCCATTAGCCAAAAACCCTCTTCCTCCGCCATGGCCTCCTCTTATTCCTCCAAATCATCCGCTTTCCTTCCAATCCTCCAACACAATGAGCGACGGAGCCGACGGAGCACCCGGCAATGGCGGCGATGAGGCTCTCGCCCCACAATGGTGGGACGAGAGGGATCGACTTCGCTGCCTGGTCGAGGACGACGAGTCCTCGACGACGGCGAGGGCCTCCGGTTCCTTGTCGACGGGAACGGAGGCGAGAGCGCCGACGACGCCGTGTCTGGGCGAGGACGGAATCCTGGACGAGGAGGAGGAAGCGGAGGACACCTCCGACGAATACCCGTCGGTGAAGCGCTTCCGCGACGGGTCCAGCGAGGACACCGACGACGACGACGAGGACGAGGAGGGACCCGCTGACAACTTCAGCAGCAGTGGCGAAGACTACGCCGGCAGCCGATGGCGATGACGATAACGACGAAGACAGCGGCATTTACACCGCTTCTAGATTAGGAACTAGTAGTAGTAGTAGTAGTAGATTTCCATTTGTAAGCAATCGGCTCCATTGTAAACAATCGTCTTTTGAATCAACAAAGATTGCTTTCCCAATTCGATTTTGCTGATAGTCAAAATAGGTCAACGTTCCAGAAGCCGATAGTAATGTATCGGCTTTCACCATACTACGCTCATATGGTCAACCAAGTCAAAGCCAAAGAGCCGATGGTAACATCGACTTTCCCCACAAACGTTGACAAGGTCAAATTTGGTCGCATATTTAGATAAATCTGAGCGCTTTCCAATTTCAAACGGTAGCATGACCCTCTTCAAAAAGGCTAACACAGATCTCCAATTGCCTCACCGAATAGATCGAGCTTACATGACAAGAACCCTCGATCCCAATCGCATAGATCCATCTCCCCGGCAAACTAGATGGCGGAATCGTCCAATACCAACACAGCGGTCTCGATTCAAGGTACGCTTCCTCGCGATCTGAACACGGTGCTATAATTAATAGCAAACACCTGAATTAATGCTTTATTCCACCGTTAAATTTTTAGGTTTCGGACATTCTTCCGCGCATCCTTCTCTCCCAAATTCTCTCTGTCTTGGCCCCATACGTAATCTAGTCCTGCCCATCTCGATCTCTTGCAGGCAAACAGAATCCCTTCGTAAGCCAAAACCTAGATTTGAATTCTTGACCGCTATGCGAGCTGGCCTAATCCTCCTGAACATTGGGTCTCTTGGTACAGCAGGGTAGCCAAACTTACCAATCCCAATGGGAAACCACGGAATAGCCGATGCCTTGTATTTGTCATTGTCTCCTTGAGAAACATGAAAATCTTCTAAAAACCATCGGCTATTTCTGGTCCGATGCTCGAATCGCTTCATGTTCGGTCATGGCCCCATGACACCAACTCATTAGACGTGGTGATGATTACTGTCCGACGTTACATCACCCGCCCCTCGCTTTTAAAGTGACAAAGGTCCCCTACAAGCTTTCTTCCAAAACAGATTGACGAATCGGGTGCCTATCTTCAAAGCCACATGAAAACTAAAGGCCTCACGAGAAAGAACACGGCTTTCCTCAACTTCGGCTGGAACATTTCATATTTTGTGGCCCTTCCTTGCTCCAACCAAGAATTATCTCTCCTGGCCTCACGAACTTGCCAGAGGCACTCAACTTGGCATCAAGAACTGTTCCTTGGAGAAGTCTATCGATATCTCCGCTTGATGTCTCACAAACTATTCTCCGGCATAGCAGTCAAAACAGGAGGTCCTTGGTGGTTCATTCAGCTATGGTCTCAGCTGTATTTTCAAAACCATGTCCCAAACTTCCCCCTTTTGGCGAGTTGCACCTTTCCAGATGCCAAAGGGAAGCAGATCCGATGCACCAGCTACGGCCAAGCTCTGTATAGACTGTCAGGTAGTAAATCGATCCTCAGAAGCATCCAAGTGGTTCAGATTTTCTTCCAAGGCACGGACAATCCTATCTTCTTTCCTTACATGGAAGAATCGGAACATTTTGAAAATCCAATCTCCTTCAGTTAGACAACTTTGCCGATCACACCAAAGACTGCGGCTATTTTCCACCGTGATCCGTCCCTGCTTCCTTCCAGTTGGCATGAGCACATCCAATGTAATCAAGCTCGGATACGAATTCTACCAGCCGGTCGTAGTGGCTCGGCAATTTGGCCTTGGACAAGTACCTCCCATTTCTTTCTCCACCATCTTACAGAGAGCAGAGCCGAGCCCGATCCTCTCACCACCAAAGGTGTTATTCCTTCTTCGATGCTCGACCATCCCAATTCCTAACAACCTCAACTTCGCTTCATCAACCGATGGTTTTGAGAACTGGTGGTCGATGTGAAGACTCATTCCTTCAGAGAGCTGGGACCGTTGCTGGAACAGCTCGATGCTGAATATGATATCCCCGTAGAACAGGTACCACTACTTGTAAATTTTCTTGATGCAGCTCACAAATGATTCTTCTAATAACCCGCTCTGTCTCCTTGCAGCAACAAGATGGTCCTGAACCTACACACGGTGATGGCTCCCCCTTCGAATTCTTCCCACCAGCTCCTGTGGTCCTTTTCTGCAAAAACTCGCCACCTTTGAAAAAGGTCGTGATGCAGAACCAGCCGATATCACCACAATCGGCTTCCAAGAGCCAAGCAACTTCTGGGTCAGCCGCCTCTCGAGTTCCAACTAAAACAAGAATGGCGGTGAGGAAGGTAGCTGCCAGGAAGACTTTGAGGCGCCGGAGCCCTTCTCCAGAAAGTTCGCATGTACGCTGATCCATGCCTTGGTTGATCTCTTTCATCCTTGCAAACATGCCTGTGCTTACTAGCTCTCCTTTTCTTGCAGGGTTCCATCGAAGACACCTCCAATGGGACACACAATCCAATCGAGGAGAATCGGGCCCAACAGACTCTGAGAGGACCACCACACCGAGCCAGCCAGATTTGCCACCATCGGCTCCCAGGAAAAGGCCGGTTCCTGAACCTACTGCCCCCCGAGCATCAGTCGAGGCGGGGCCAGCTGTGAGCCCCAAGAGGGCTCGCAAGGGACTGCAAACTTCTTCGTCGAGCCAGGAGGTTTCGAAAGTCATCACCCTCCATGCTCTTACCAATTGTTTTTTATCTGCCGATTCATCACTATTTACATCGGCTAAGCACCTTCCATGCATTTAATCGACACTTCTATTGGGAAAGCCGGGAAGTGCCGATGCCTTTCGCAAGGCTGGATCTAGTAATCCCTGAAGGTGTAGATGAAACGGTTACCACTTTGGCCAAGCCCCCAGCAACAACACACAAGCCGATTGTCTCGTCATCTGCTATCCCCTTGATCTTAGGAGAGGTACGTTCGCTTCGTTCGGCTCATCCTTCCATGTTGGACGCATACTGACGCCATTTCGGCCTGCCAGGGTTGTGATATCTCAGGCCTGCTGACGCTCGACCCTGAATCCATCGAACCAACTCTCTCTGTCGCCAACGATGAACCACGAGCAAGGGCTGTTCTACCTCAATTCCAGCATCTCAAAGCCTTGCTGTCCTCCCCGATCGAGAAGTTGATCGAGGGTTCTGAAGAGGTGAAGAGTGTTCTTGCCGAAATCAAGGACCAACTCCCAGTAGCATTGCGGTGAAGCTTTGGCCGCTTGTAACTCGTCTTTCTACGGGTCAAGGGTGAAGGCTCGTGAGAGGATTAATCTGCGCGCCTAACTCCGCTGAAGGCCAATATTGCGCATAAATGTCGCCGCTCAATGAGAAAAAGGCGTCTCGATGCCAAAATCGACACCTCACAAGACCGCCGAGCTTGCACCCTTGAAAAGGAATTGGGAGATCTTGAAGAGAAGGTCCGGCGACTAAACAGCTCATTCGTGACAAGGAAGCATTCATCGCCGCCCCAAGACGAGCGAAGGCCTCAAAGCTCAATCAAGACTGATCGGAAATACGTGCCTGAACAAGCAGCTAGTGATGGGCAAGGACGAAGATGACGGCCGAGATCGCCGAGGTGGATCGTGTCCGCGCTGACGCCTCCACGCCTTCGAGGCATTCCTTCAGTAGCTTATTCATGTAAACTGACACCTGCTCGTAACAGTTTGACCCTCTAGAGTCGATGGCTGTGCATCGGCTATATTTTTTTTATTGGCCGATTTCATGTATCGCCCCCATATTTCACCGCCCATCATCCCACATGCTTGGGAAATATTTCTTGAGATGGACCGTTGATACCATCGGGAATTTCACGCCCAGCTCCTCAAGCATGTACGCGTTCCTTAAAACTTGATCGACCGTATGGCCCGTGCCAATTTGGAGACCATTTACCATATGTTGCATCCTTAGTCCCCAATGGCAATCTGACTTCCCATACCAGATCGCCAACGTGGAACTCCTTTGGTCTCACCTTCTTATTATATGCACGAGCTACCTTGGCCTTGTTCTCTTTGATTTTCTCAGCGACCAGCCTAAGCTCGCTTAAATCCTCAACACCGCCACTCATCGTACGCATATTCTTGCTTGTTAGATCGTCAAAAGTGACACGTCTCGATCCAGCCGTAATCTCCTGGCAATACGGCTTCTTGTCCATAGACTAGATGGTATGGCGAGGTTTTTATCGCTCCATGACATGACATGCGATAAGCCCATAAAGCCTCGACAAAACCTCGTACAACGCCTAGGGTGATCATCGACTTTCCTCTTGATCACTTGATAAGGCTCGTTGACGCCTGCTTGCCCATTTGCTTGAGCATAGTATGGAGATGATCGGATCGCTTAATTCCCGTGTCCTCGCAGAACTTTCTAAACTCGTGAGAAATGAAGACCGAACCTCCATCGGTCGTGATAGTTTGGGGAATCGAATCTATGAATGACATGTTCTTTCACAAAATCGATAACATCCTTGAGTTCATCGACTTCATAGGGACGGCTTCCACCCATTTAGTGAAATAATCCGTAATGGCCAAAATCCACATGTGGCCTTTGCTTGATGGAGGATTGATCTTGCCAATCATATCCATGCCCCAACCTCGGAATGGCCAAGGCTTGATGATGGGGTTCATTCGACGCTGTACCGTCTGAATTTTTCCAAATTTCTGACATGCTTGACACCCTTTGTAGTACTTAAAACAGTCCTCAAGCATGGTGGGCCAATAAAACCCTGATCGCCTGATCAACCATTTCATCTTGTGAGCCGATTGGTGAGTTCCACATGCGCCTTCGTGTACCTCATGTAGGAGCCGATTGGCCTCGTTTGGCCCCAGACATTTGAGCAGTAGCCCTTCCAGAGTCCTGTAGAACATGTCGTCCCCAATAAGCACATACTTCATGGCCTTGTACCTTATCCGTTTAGGTGCCCCCCGAGCCGAATCTTTCAAGTAATTGAAGATATCGGCTCTCGATCGTCGCCTGTGAACTGTGCACGAACATCGCCTCCTGCCACGCCTTGTAGCTCGAAGCCATTTGTGCGAGATCATTCGCCTCGGTATTTTGCGATCGCGGGATCCAGTTAAAGTTTATGTACCGAATCGCCATCAGCTCACGGCATTGCAACCATAATGGGAAGAGCGACTCGCTCTCACACTTGTATTCCTCCGTGAGTTGGGAAATCACCAATTTGGAGTCTCCAAAATTTCCACTTCTTACGCTCTAGCTTCGATGAGCAACTCCATTCTTGCGACGCCTCATACTCGACGTTGTTGGTGCAAGGGTAGATAGCCTGATGGAGAAGGAATATGTTGCCCCGGGCGACACGAGTAGAATGCCGATGCCGCAACCATCATCACAAACCGATCCATCGAAAAACATAGCCCACGTCAGATAGACAGCTGCTATATCGATGCTGATTCTTTCAGAATAAGGTCGCCAACGCCGACTTTTAACCGCTTTCGCGGGTTGATACCGGATATCAAATTCCGATAATGCAAACATCCATTTGCCGAGTCGGCCTTTCAACATAGGAGCCGACAGCATATGTTTTATGACATCTGATTTGCATATAATGATAATCTCCGATGAGAGCAAGATGTGGCTCAGCTTGGTGCAGGCGAAAAACAGACAGAGGCACAACTTATCGATCTCAGGATACCTTGTCTCTGCATCCAGTATCCTTCTGCTGACGTAAAACACAACTCGCTCCACACCATCATAAACTTGCACCACCACCGAGGCGATGGACGTGTCAGCTACTGACAAGTAAATGTAGTACGGCCTATCCGGCTGGGGCGGAACCAACACTGGCGGCTTCGTTAGATATTCTTTGATCTCGTCGAAGGCTCGTTGTTTCCGCCCCAATGAACTCCTCATCGATTTAATTTCACCAGTCCCATGAACGGCTCTATTCTTCCCGACAGATTGAGATGAATCTTCCGACGAAGTTGATCTTGCCGATGAGATCGCAGTTCTTTCTTCGTGGTAGGTGGCTTCATTGTTCGACCGCCTCGACTTTTCAGCCGATCTCAATTCCGCTCATGGACCAAGAAACCCAAGAACTGACCGCCGTCACACCAAAGGCACACTTCTTGATTCATCCAGAGTTCAATTTTCTTGTTCGGTCCAGACGCTGCAGATCGTCCAAGTGTCCTTGTACTAAAGCAGACTTGACCACCACGTCATCGATATAAATTTCCACCAGCTTGCCGATCAGATCATGGAAAATGTAATTCATGGCTCTTTGGTATGTGGCGCCGGCATTCTTCAGTCCAAACGTCATGACTACGTATTCAAACAACCCCACCGAACACGGACTCAATGCAGTCTTGTGTATATCTTCCGAGCCATAAAAATTTGGTTGTAACCGCATTGCCATCCATGAAGCTCAAGACCTTATGACCAGCAATTGCGTTGATTAATGTCTCTCACACGCATCGGATACTCATCCTTTGAGTGGCTCTATTGAGATCCCGAAAATCTATGGCAACACGCCACGCCATCCTTTTTCTCTACGTGTACGATACTAGAAATCCACTCAAAGATACCGCATGGACGATTAACCTAGCTGTCAACATTTTCTCGATCTCTTTCTTGACTTCTTCCAAAATTTCGGCCTTCATCCGTGCTCGGCTGGAATGGCCGAAACCCTTTTAAGCGGAGTCGATGCTCAATGATGCTCTGTCTAACCCGGCATCTCTCAGATAGTCCCGTGCAAAGCAATGGATATTCTTTCAACAAAGCTATCATCGGACCCCGCAGATTCGGATCTAACTTCTTGCTGATAAATGTCGGTCGCGGCTTATCCCCAGGACCGATGTCAATCTCCTCTAGCTCATCAGCCGAGGTAAACCCATACCCTAGCTTTCCGTCACCTGCTAAATCGATGCTAAACACGGGGCAAACAGTTGGTGAGGATAACAAAGATAATTTGGGCCGATTGCCGGAATCGGCCCCCTTTTTGATTGCATTAGTCAAGGAAGGTTTACAACTTATTCGTGCCCTACAATGGCAGGAATCTCCCTACTAATCGCATGACCGTTTGTCGTAAGATTATCGCTTTTATTTTTGTGGCCGATCGCAGGATCGCCATACCACGCACTGATCGTGGCCTTTGCTACTCTGCCGGGCTGGATAAGACCAGCCTCACCCCGCTTTTTGTAGCTTCAATGCGCCACACCGTCTAGACTGATTCCGAGATCGGCTCTTGGTCTTCGCCTCCCGGATGTTCATGCCGCCTATGGAGATCTCGATCGAATCATCTGCATGAATGACCTCCACTTCACCTCCATCCCATCAGTACAGGGCAATCGTGCATCGTGGATGGAATGCAGATTAGCGTGAATCCAATCCTCCCAGAAGACAGCAGAGGTGCTTTGCGTCAACGATGAAGAATGACGGGATGGTTTTTCGCCCACGCGATCCACGCTCGTAACTCCTTGCGCTTCAAGTTTGGCGTTGAAGTCGCTTAACGTGACGTTGGTTTTGATCGATCTGCAGGAGCGCCCCAAACGCCGTAGCATGGAGTATGGCATTATATTGATCCGCCCGTGTCAACCAACATCTTGCGACAGGCTGCCCATTGATATAACCTCGCAGTGCAGGGCTTTCAAATGTTTGTAGCCCTTCTCGTGGCTTTTCAAAGATAACCGTGGGCCGCAGCCAACCGTGCACCGGTAGTTCTTTGGTTCTTGGAGCGCAAAACTCGACGGAAGTATGAACACCATGTTTGTGCCACCGATGTCTTCGCATCGGCTTTATCGGTTTGGGGCGCCACTCTTTCCTTTTCGGACGAGCCTCCGCTTCCAAGGTTTGAATTTTCACGGCCAGATCGGGCTTTCCTTAAAGTGTGGAGGTATCGCGTCGCTTCCTCCAAGCTACGCGATCGCTGAACTCTACGCTTTTGGGTGTGTTCGAGTCCATCGACACCACCTTGGCGGTGATATCTGTCTTCTTCTTCTTCACCCTTTGGCTCCTCGAGATCTTTTGCTCGAGATGACTCCTCTTGTCTGCTACGAGGCGGAGAGGCCCTAGACGCTGAACACCTAAATCGACATGTGTCATCCTTCGCTGTCCACATTCCGCAGTTGTCGATTGTAGGCAATCGGCTCATTCCGCATCCCAAAGAATACTTGAAGAAAGGACAATCCCAATGTTTATCCACGCCTTCCTTTTCCTTTGACTTTCCCTAGCGAGGTGCTCATATCCTTCATCATCTCTATCGTGGGCGACGCCGGTCATCTCGACGCATACTTGTTAAGAAGATGCGGAGTGTGGCTTCGATATCGCACGCTTCTCACTTGCTCCTTGGTTAAATACCGCATGTCATCATAACGGGCCGGTCACGAGACCAGCCTCCTCTTTCTTTGCCCCGAGCGACCGCTTCCTCCTTATATGTGCCATGGTGGTATACAGGCCCGCCATATTAACATCGAACGAGAAATCTAATCGACACCTCGTGGAGTGGCTGGTTCTACCATGTTGACGCCGAACGGGTTTGTGTCTACTTTCATGGCGAATTGCCCAAGGATCGACGGCCTTTCTATCGCTTTGGATCTGCGACGTAGCTCTTGCAATCATTGGTGGTGTGGGTGAACGAGTGATGCCACTTGCAAGATGGTCTCCTGCTCATCTCTTGATCCGTAGGGATTTTATGGCCTTCGGTAACTTCACCGCTTCTTTCAAAGAAGAATCGAATATCCGCCAGCTTTGCTCACATCAAGTCGAACCCTTTTGCAGGCCCTTGCTTTACCCATTTGCAGGACACAGATCTCGCCTCGAGCCCATTCAGCCACGCCACCTCCTGGTCTTGTAGGATCCTCTTCTTCAGACGACCAGGCCTATCGGACGTTTGAACTTGTCTTGGTACAACTCAGGGTGGCGCTGTTCATACATTGTCAGTTTCTGGGCCATGTGCGCCAATGAATTGTATTCTACTTGGAAAGACAGATCCTTGATAGGTGCTGAGAGACCCAACACTGCCAGCTCGACTGCTTCTTTCTCAGTTAAACGAGCCGAGTAACATCGGTTCTTGACAGTCCTGAAACGCTGAATGTACTCGGCTACCGTTTCTCCCCGCTTTTGCCGCACTCGCCAGATCGCAATGCCAGCCTCGGTAGCTTCGAATGATACCGAATGTGGAACTGCTCTTCCAGCTGTTGCTTCCGTGTCCGGATCGAATCCGATGGCAACGAGGTACCACCCAAAAGCTGGTCCCGCCGAGATTGCGCAAAGAACCTTACGCCAGAATCGATCCGATGTCAAATCATGCCTAATCGCGCTGTATCGGCTCACATGCTCGATCGAGCTCGACCTTCCGATCCGCTAAACCTTGAGAACTGTGAGCCGATACTTGGGTGGCAGTGAATTAGATCAAACTCGGGGTACGGCTTGAATAGCCGATTGTCCTTCTCTTGACGGTTTAACCGGTCTCTCAAGATGGTACGGATTTGCTCCACCGCTTGAGCTGCAGGGCTAAATTCTCATGACTGCCCGTGGCATACTTGGCTAGCCATGCCTGTTTATCGGCGTCCATCCCGACATCCCTGCCCGAAATACCGCTCAAGCCCTCGCTCCAAACTCCCCGCCGTAAATCCTTGTGGTTTGAATCTGGTTGCGCGCCACAGCTATTGCAGTCCCACGTAGGTGCACACATATCCATGTGGGATTTCTTTAGGTGGTTCAAACAGAATTGGCAATCGCTGGTCACCTCCAACCTTGTAGACGACGACGCCGGTGCCCGGTGGCTCCGGAGTCGCAAGCGTGAATGGCACTGGCGGGTCTGGCGATCTTTCTCCTGGTGAGTCCCTAGAGTAGGCCCCGACAGAGAGTACTGATGTTTCATGATCTCCTGAACTACGCGAACCGCGACGCGCTCGAAAGCGTTCACTAGGCTCTCAGAATGGCGGTGAAGAGAATGAGCCACCATGTAATTGACTTCCTGTCGCAGAGCTCTGGTGCGCTCCTCTGAAGGAACAGACAGATCCACCTCATCAAGAGCACCTTCGGGTGAGAACCCTTTCCACCTAATGCCATGCTTACGGGTCCTCTCAAAAGAGCCGATGAGATCGGCTCAAGAGAGCTCTTATATCATCATACCGCCTTGTGCTCATCGTGCGGATCGTCAGACGTGACGGCCGTCCCCCATCGCAGTCGGATGTTGATGCAGATGTTGTTGAATGTCCCACCGGCGCTGTAATGTGTTGCCTGTCAAAACCCACCGGCGAGCAGCGACGAGCAACACGAAGAGCCGGAGGCTCCTGAATCGCCGGGGCCTCGGTCCCTTGGGCAACGCTCAAAACTCCCAGACACGCCCCGGCTGATGCATGCGCACCTGACCTATACCTGGTCGAAGGTGATGGATTGCTTCGATTAGTTTCGCATGGCAAACAAGTATCGTAAAATTCGAGCCATGACCGGCTCCTGTGTTTCTTCGTGAATCGGCTCGAGCCGATTATCCCATGGTTACATTAGATCTACGATAACATGGGGTTTTGCTTCATCAATACAAGTTAAATCGACCTTACGACGCTTTAACGTTTCACCACATAATTGGAACATCCTACACGAATTGAGCCCGGTAGATACAAAAGATGATAGAAAACTAACCCTAGAAGGCCTAACAACCGACGTAAAGTCAATTCCTGGAACAACTCCTCTCGAATTGGCCAACCATATCCTTACATACCATCGGATCGTTCAACCCGCTTTGCAAGGCCCGACTATGTGGATATCAAACTAAACCTTGGAAAACAAGGCATAACTATAATGATCAAATCAACTGAATAAAGATCAGAAGATGTCGCCCTTACACCGAAAAGGTGCAAAGGCAGCGAGATAACTAAAGGCAGATAACTAAGCAATCATAACAAAAGGTACCGATGCTAGCCCAAAAAATCTATGATAACAGATTACCGCCATCAACAAGGCTTTAGTACGAGTAACACTAAATAACGATAGTAGATATCGCCTAGACCGCAAGATGCGATCTAGGCAGCATGACACTTACCCGAAAAAAACCCTAGAAACAAGGGGTGGCGATGCGCCGAGATTGTGTTTGTTGTGAACGTGATCGTCCTATTTTCTCAATAACCTTAGGTACATATTTATAGTCCAGAGACTTTCTATCTTTGGAATAACCCTAACAACTCTATCTCTTACTTAAACCGAAGCGTAACCTACCATAATATACAGATACACGGGAAATTTAGCCCAAATCCACGCACAAGGCTGATCCAGCAATACGTTGCATATATGTATCCTCCAAGCCCATCTTGATTACGGCCCATCTCCTCCTTTGGCCAAAATGTGGCGATAACAAACAATTGTGTTGAATCTTGCATAGTTCTTAGGGGAAACTTTCCCGGTGTTGATTACTATTGTAGTTGATTCTTATGAGTGGAACCATTGAATTATTGTTTATGTTCAGATTGTTATCCATCGTCATATCATCTCTGATCTTGATCCATATGATGTCTCATGAGTAGTTCGTTTAGTTCTTGAGGACATGGGAGAAGTCATGTTGTTAGTAGTGAATCTATGATGAGTTATTATTCAATGGTTTAGTATTTAAGTTGTGGTGCTATTCTTCTAGTGGTGTCATGTGAACATCGACTACATGATACTTCACTATTTATGGGCCTAAGGGAATGCATTGTGTATTTGGCTACTAATTGTGGGGTTGCTGGAGTGACAGACACCTGAACCCCCGTTAGGAAACCTTTGCACAAGGGAGTGTACGATCTCAGAGTTTAAGGCTGTGGTTAGGTTTTTATCTTAATTGCTTTCTTGTAGTTGCGGATGCTTGCAAGGGGTTTAATCATAAGTATGTATTAGTCCAAGTAAGGTCGCTACATTAGCACAGGTTCACCCACACAACACTTATAAAACCAAAGAAGATTAATCAGCTATATGAAACGAAAGCACTTGACAGTATTCCCATGTGTCCTCGAGAACGTTTGGTCCTCATTAGTATTTCCTCTGGCTTGTCCTTTGCTAAGAAAGGATTGGGCCACTTGCTGCAATTATTCGCTGTCTTTATTACTTGCACTTTATTTCCTTGCTTTATCAAAAAACCCTAAGAATATGTTTGCTAAGTATTTACAGAGAACTCTTGAGCCAGTACCACTAGTCAGCACCTTCTGCTCCTCGTTGGGATCGACACTCCTATTTATCGAAAGTACTATGATACACCCCCTATACTTGTGGGTCATCAGGGGCTCACAAGAACTAAACATGGTAGCACAAAGGAGGAGATACAACCATCTAGCTACTACATGGACCCTTAGTCCAAGGTGGAACTACTCACGCTTCATACCGGAGGCTGGAATGGTGATGAAGAAGGCCTCCGGGATGATCTCCCCTCCGGCAGGGTGCCGGGAAGACCTTCAAATCCCCCCGATCTAGGGACGATGGTGGCGATGGCAACGGGCTGTTTCATGGAAGATTGATCAGGTACTTAGGGTTTTGGTATCAGGGGCTTCTTATAGGCGAAGAGGCGAGGCAGGGGCACCCGGGGTAGCCGCACCACCCCAAAGCGCCAGGCTGTCGCATGGCCAGGGTGTGGCCTCGGTGGCTCTCCTCCGTCAGATTCTGCCTGTTCCCCAGTAAAATATTAACTTTGTCTTTTGTCCCGTCCATTTCCGAGAATATTGATTTTCTGCCTTTTCTGGAACCAAAAACAGAAGAAAGGATGCAACTAGCACTATGGCATCTTGTTAATAGGTTATTCTAGAAAACATATAAAAACACCTCAAACTAAAGACAAAGCAAAGCAAAGTAGATACTAAACAAGCATGGAACATAAAAATTATAGATACGTTTTCAACATATCATGCCTCCCAACCTTACGGAGCATACTCTTGTATCTCTGCAGCAAAAAGGACACATGGGGCCTCCTCCTAGACGCTCATATGCCAATGATGAAGGGAATATGCCCGAGAGGCAATAATAAAGTGGTTATTATCGTATTCCTTATTTATGATAAATGTTTATTTTTCATTCTATAATTGTATTAATACGGAAACGTTAATACATGTGTGTTTAATAAACAAAAAGGAAGTTCCTAGTGATGCCGCTCTTATAAACTAGCTCGTTGATTAACAAGATAATCAAAGGTTTCCTGATCATGGACATTGGATGATGTTAATAACGAGGTCACAACATTAGTGTAATGATGTGATAAACATTCATCCGAAGTATAGCATTACGATCAAGGCCATTGTGTTTATATTTCTATAACATCATACGAAGTAATCTTAGTCCTTATACCATGAGATCATGTCAACCACTAACACCGGAAGAGTATCTTGATAACATCAAACGTAATCGTAAGGGTGACTATAAAGATGGGTTCAGTGCTATGAAGGTGTTATGTTGAGGCTCATGGATCAAGAGTGGAATTTTTCCATCCCGATGATGGATAGATATACTCTGGGCCCTCTCGGTGATATAACATTAGTTAGCTTACAAGCAAGTGATTTGATCACTAGAATGTTATATCACAGGAACGAGAAAAGAGTATAGGTCGGTAACGAGATCAAACTAGGTATGGAGATACCGATGATCGAATCTCGGACATGTAATATATCGCGAGACAAAGGGATTGAGTTACATGCGTATAAGGTTCACACGATCATAGAAGTCATTGTTGAATATGTGGGAGTCAGTACGGATCTCCAGGTCTCGCTGCTGATTATTGATCAGAAAGGGGTCTCGATCATGTCTACAATATTCGTGAACCGTAGGGTGACACACTTAAGGGATACCGACACCATTTGGAGCAAATAATATGCCAGAGAATGAAAAAGGAAAATGTAGGAATTTATTTCACTAGACACCGAAACTGTTTCGGTTGAAATTGCTGAAACTGGTTCTGCATGTGAAATTGAATACTAGCAAGGGGTTTTATGTGAATGTTTGTTAATTAAAGTAATTAACAAAATTATGAATAAATAAATAAAAGAATTTTATTTAATGAGAGATTACATTAAATTTGGTGGAAATTTAATGCATGTGAGTGGATTTTGAGTGGAGGCTTTTATGGGAGTGGAGGCTTTTCATTTTGAGTGGGAGCTCCACCCACATGAATGTGGAAGAGGTGGGGGCAGCCACCATGGCTGGCGCCATGCCCTTGGGTGCCCCTCTCCTATAAAAGGCCCCCTCTCATCCTCTCAAAGCACACCTCCTCGTGAAGGATCTCTCTACCCCTTTTAGAATTCCCCATGGTCTCGGATCAGCGAGATACATGTTCCCGGTGGCTTTTTCTGGAAGGATTTGTTGCTTCCGCTGCTTCGCTGGAGCGAGTGCACGGAGGTTTTCGGGGTACCCGAAGGTGTGTGCGATCACGGATGCACCACTGCTTTGCGGTGCTGGACGTGATGGTGCTGGACCGGCTGGACCAGATGGACTTCATCACGATCTTGAGATCGGCAAGCGTTCGACTACATCATCCACGAGTACAACCTCGTTAACGCTATACGGTCTTCAAGGGTATTTATTCTATGGATGTATATCCACCCATTGCTTGTATCTAGTAGATAGATCTTGGTACATAGTTGTTCCCATCGTAGGAAAATTTTTGTTTTCTATGTTGTGAACCCTACAGTGGTATTAGAGCCGGATCTATGTGTAGATGCTTTGCACGGGTAGTACACATACGAGTATGTGGGCGATGATGATCATTTTATTTCTTCTTAGTTGTACTTTGTATATTGGTAGCATAGTGGGATGAAGCGGCCCGGACAAACTTTACATGTCCTCGCACATGAGACCTGTTCCACGCTTGACATGCAACTAGTTTTGCATAAGTGGCTAGCGGGTGTCTGTCTCTCCTACTATAGTCAATATCTAATTTGCAATGAGTTGTCAACAATTTGGTTATCCTCGTTGTGGTTCATGTTCGTAGGTAAGAATGGTTCTATCTTCGAAAGCCCTAAGCTATGTAAAACTTGCAATGGATAAATTAGAGGCGTCTAGTTTAGATTGTTATTGGGCTAGTGTTATGATATGGTGATGTTGAAAGTAGAAGTATGAGATGATACTCTTATAACACACATAACGTGTAGGTTCCATAGACCTTGGCCTTACACATAGAGGTATGATAGAGATCATACCATGGTGCACATGATGGAGATCATATGCGGGAACCATATCATTTCACTTATTAACATGTGATGTTTGATTGCATCTTATATTGCTTGTTTGGCGTTTTATTAGCATAATAAGATGATCCCTAATTTAGATATCAAGATAAAAATGTGTTCTTCCTTAAGTATGCACCAACAATGTTTCGTCGCTTCAAGACATCACGTGATGATCGGGTGTACTTGAATGCACGAGCATATCTCGGGTGTAAGACAGTTACACACGCAAATACTAAGGTTATTACTTGGCGAGCCTAGCATGTACAGACATGGCCTCGGAACATGGACCGAAAGGTTAAGCATGAGTCATATGTTTTGATATGATGACCATATGGATGCTCGCCTTTGAAGCTACACCGACTCACGTGATGATCGGACTTGGTGTAGTGGATTTGGTTCATGTAATCACCAAAAAGGCACGAGGGATATCGTTTTTGAGTAGGAGTTCATTTCTTATTTGGATTATAAGAACTCAATTTATCATAAATTAAATAAAAGTGAATTTTCATAATCTGTTGTAGTCATTGGCATTCGTTCACCACCTTATGCTTAGTTGTAATTGAGATAATAGAACTATAGAATTCTGGATATTTACTTTACGAGATGGTATCATATTGTGTTGAGTGTCAATCTAAAGTTTAAAGTCCTATTGCAAACTTTCAGCAAACTCTGTTTACTCCGTGAAATTTAATAATTAGTATTAAATCAAGAGTAACAATTCCTGTGTTAGTATCTTAAGTATCATGTTTGCCTCCATGGTTCTTGATTTAAATATCAAGATTATCTAGGAGCTGAAAGAATTATTTCAAAAACCATCATGTGTGACAGATATAACGATATCTGAAACAATGTTTTGGTTGCAATATGACAGAATATAATGTATATTCTCATACTGGATGAGAATTTACAAAGGTTGGAGATGCTAGACATCATAATCATCCAAAAGGGTTTTGGAAAGCAACGTTATACTCATGATTCGTCTTTATAAGCTACATTAGCTTGATCATGAAAGTCGTCATGATAAGGATGAATAGAAGATGTATGTAAAGTGATTACTACACTAAAAGATTACTAAAGAATGGATTTTGAGAGAACGCCGATCATTTAATGATGGTGATCTAGTTCAAAGTGAGAGTCCAAAGGTATTATTATTTTAATATACACGCTTTGGACTATGTGTCATGTATATGGCGCCACTGTTTGATGTTGATAGATTCTTTTAAAAGGAAAAGGAAATGTTGAAAGAGAATCTATAAAATATATTTGGCAGAAAAAGAAACGATTGGAAATATCCAATTTAGGTATATAGATGATATACATGTTATGGTTGTATTCTTTGCTTGTTAAACAATGTGGTTCTTGGGTATTGGATACCGAATTGGTTGGTATGAAATTTCATACGGAACGACGCAATTCATGAACCACAATGGCCTAAGTAACTAGCAAGAGAATATGTGATGATGTTCATCGAAAACAAACAAACAAACCGTTGTTTGTATTTCTCATTGACACCAAAGCTTGCCTTCAAGATTTGTTTTAATAATAGTTATTTAAATCAGGTATTATGAGAACAAAGGTTGTTCAAATAATTACCGTATTCCATATAAGATGGATGATTTACAAATCTAGTTGGAGAAATCACATCCATAAAGCTAATGCTAAAATGTTGCAAGACAAATGATTGAAAGATCACTTACGAAGTGACATCGCCGTTTAAATTATATTGGAAAGAAAACATGAAGAAACTCCATTTTCATGGATTTTTGGAGTCTTTGATTTGATCAAGTGAAGCTTGTGAGACTTTCCTCGGGATAAATTAAACTTTGTTCAAAGGCCAAAGAAGAACGATCGACTAAATTATTGAAATTTATACATATCGATGTATGTAGTCCATTATGTATAGTCGTAAGCGATGGATTTCAACTTCATATGCTTTCTCCGGAAATTTGAGTGAATGTTCACTTAATGATAAAGAAGTATGAAATATTTGAAAATGTTCAAAGACTTTCAAGATGAAGTGGAAAATCATTGTAACAAGAAAATAAATGATTTATAATTTTTCATAAGGGATTTATTTGAGTTGCAAGTGTAACAAGAAAAATAAATGAATTATGATGTATCATAAAGGGATTTATTTGAGTTGCAAGTTTAGCAAAAAATACCTAGATTTACATCTCCCGAAACACCCTAGGAGTATGGAGTGTTTGAGATTTGTAATAAAACCTTGTTTGACATGGTTGGATCAAAGGTGTTATTTATAAAACTTCCATTATGTTTTAAAAGATTAAAGCTTTAGAGACTACCGCTTTTACACTGAAAAGAGCTCCATCTTGATCCATTGAAATGACACCATGGAAGTTATGGTTTGGGGTAAAACCCAAGTTGTCATTTCTTAAATTTTGGTATGCCAAGCATAAGTAAGATGTTTAAAACTAAAGTCGGATGAGCATGTCTTTGTAGGTTATTTTGAATAATCATTGGATATTCCTCCATAACACCGAGGACAAAAGGGTTTGTCGCTTGAAATGTGAAGTTTCTTGAAAAAGGAATTTTTCGCAAAAGTTAAGTGGAAGGACAATAGAACTTTGATAAGGTTAACGGACCTTAGCTAAATGTGCTGAGTTGCGCAGTGCCGGAAATCATTCCGGAGGCTACCATAATGCTCATAGCTTATGTGCCTCAAAGGTTGTGGTCACAGAGATCTAAGTTCTTATTAAACCAAGTCGGTCGGATAAACAATCAAATACTGAGATTTGAGAGTAAATCATTATTGTTTGACAATGATGAACCGACTACATGCAAAGAAGCGATGATGGGCCCTGACTCCGTCAAATGGCTTGAAGCCATAAAATCCGTGATAGTTTCATATACGAGAAATCAAGTTTTGAACTTGGAAGACCCTCCGGAAAGGTGTAAAAACCTATCGGTCATATTTGGATCTATAAAGAAACAGACATGGCTGTTTCACATCTATGAAATAGTCGACATGTCGGTAAAGTATTTTACGACAATGTTCAAGGAGTTGACTATGACAAGATTTGATCTTTCTTAGCGATATTTAGTCTGGACGGATTAAAGTAGCAACCACTACATATAATTTGGTATATGGTAGATGAATAAACAAAACAAAGTTCTTCTAATAGAATGGTTACCTAGGACGTGTACATGACACGTTCCAAAGGGTTTTGTTAAATTCAAAGGATGTTAAAAGTGCATGAAAACTTTAATGGTTGAAGTAAGCATTGCGGAGTTGGAATCTTCACCGTGATGAAAAAGGAGTTTTCATCTAGAGACGAGATAATGCTTGCATTTGCAAGAAATTAAGTGGGAGCGATCAGACATATTTCTAATACATTATGTGGAGGACGTCTTGTTGATTAGAAATGATGTATCTTTTATTGAAAAAGGTTAAGAATTACATTTCGATGAAAGACTTAGGCAAAACCCGAATTTTTAGCACAAATATCTACATGGATAGACTGTGACGCTAATATGGTTATGCCAAACGTACATATATGAGATATTGAAGGAGTTCAATATAGAAACGACAATAAAGTGCTCTTGTCGCATGGAAAGAAATTGAATCAAGATTCAAGTGTATCGACACTTGATAAGTGAAACAAGATTCAAGTGCTTTGACACTTGATGAGTGAAATCACAAGGATGTATTGATCACCATGATATGTACACATCCAGATATGTCCTATGCTCTAAGTGTTATGAGCATATACCAGAATGAATCATAAAATGATTATTGGGCGATAGTGAGGATATTCTTATGATCTTTTGGAAGAACTAAGAATATATTTGTGTAGAGGTGACAAACAATTACAAATAGTTCATTGTAAAGCGTTACATTGATACTAGTTTTGTCACAAGATACAAATTAAGTTTATCTCAATTTAAACTATGGGTGGCACAATGAAATGGAAAGGAGTTTCCATGACGGATTTGGATGAAGTCCAAAGTTAAGACATTATGACGGATACTACAACAAAAGGCTAAGTATATGACTGCTATAGTAGCAGCAAAGGAGGGCATTTATGTCAAGTAGTTTGTTATCAAACTAAGGTGTGGTTCGCAACGGTCTAACACTAAAGATATATTGTATGACAATAGTATCGACATGATTTAACCCCAAGGAACTAAAGGTCTCACCGAAAGACCAAATTTATACAATGTCATCGCATTGGAGAACGAGTGATGCGTGAAGACGCAAAGACATGCAAATACACACGGACCTGAAAGTGTCAGATCCATAGAGTATGTTAACCACTTGCAGTTGTGTATATGGAACACCAGAAAGCCATAGGTGTTCAATACGCAAAGTTTTCAAACTAGATTATTGTCTCTAGTGCAAGTGGGAGACTGGAGGGAATATGCCCGAGAGGCAATAATAAAGTGGTTATTATCGTATTCCTTATTTATGATAAATGTTTATTTTGCATGCTATAATTGTATTAATACGGAAACGTTAATACATGTGTGTTTAATAAAAAAAAGGAAGTTCCCAGTTATGCCTCTCTTATAAACTAGCTCGTTGATTAACAAGATGATCAAAGGTTTCCTGATCATGGACATTGGATGTTGTTAATAACGAGGTCACAACATTAGTGTAATGATGTGATGAACACTCATCCGAAGTATAGCATTACGATCAAGGTCATTGTGTTTATATTGCTATAACATCATACGAAGTAATCTTAGTCCATAGACCATGAGATCATGTCAATCACTAACACCGGAAGAGTATCTTGATAACATCAAACGTCATACCGTAACAGGGTGACTATAAAGATGGGTTCAGTGCTACGAAGGTGTTATGTTGAGGCTCATGGATCAAGAATGGAATTTTTCCATCCCGATGACAGATAGATATACTCTGGGCCTTCTCGGTGATATCACATTAGTTAGCTTGCAAGCAAGTGATTTGATCACTAGAATGTTATATCACGGGAACGAGAAAAGAGTACATGTCGGTAATGATATCAAACTAGGTATGGAGATACCGATGATCGAATCTCGGACATGTAATATATTGCGAGCCAAAGGGATTGAGTTACATGCGTATAAGGTTCACACAATCACAGAAGTCATCGTTGAATATGTGGGAGTTAGTACGGATCTCCAGGTCCCGCTGTTGATTATTGATCAGAGAGGGGTCTCGATCATGTCTACATTATTCGCAAACCGTAGGGTGACACACTTAAGGGATACCGACACCATTTGGAGCAAATAATATGCCATAGAAAGAAAAAGAAAAGCGCAGGAATTTATTTCACTAGACACCGAAACTGTTTCGGTTGAAATTGCTGAAACTGGTTCTGCATGTGAAATTGAATACTAGCAAGGGGTTTTATGTGAATGTTTGTTAATTAAAGTAATTAACAAAATTCTGAATAAATAAATAAAATAGTTTTATTTAAATGAGAGCTTGCATTAAATTTGGTGGAAATTTAATGCATGTGAGTGGATTTTTGAGTGGAGGCTCTTTTATGGGAGTGGAGGCTTTTCATTTTGAGTGGGAGCTCCACCCACATGAATGTGGAAGAGGTGGGGGCAGCCACCATGGCTGGCTCCATGCCCCTTGGGATGCCCCCTCTCCCTATAAAAGGCCCCCTCTCATCCTCTCAAAGCACACCTCCTCGTGAAGGATCTCTCTCCCCCTTTTAGAATTCCCCATGGTCTCGGATCAGCGAGATACATGTTCCCGGTGGATTTTTCCGAAGGATTTGTTGCTTCGCTGCCATGGAGCGAGGGCGCGAAGGTTGTCGGGGTACCCAGACGTGTGTGCGATCACGGATTCACCACTACTTTGCGGTGCTGGACGTGATGGTGTTGGACCGGCTGAACCAGATGGACTTCATCACGATCTTGAGATCGGCAAGCGTTCGACTACATCATCCATGAGTACAACCTCGTTAACGCTATACGGTCTTCGAGGGTATGTATTCTATGGATGTATATCCACCCGTTGCTTGTATCTAGTAGATAGATCTTGGTACATAGTTGTTCCCATCGTAGGAATTTTTTGTTTTCTATGCTGCAAACCCTACCAATGAGGAGGAAGAGATCACTGAGACCGAGAGGGCCCCCTTTCCTCCTAGGGCTTGAAGGAAGAATGCCTCCAATGATCCCATGCCTCCCATGACACGCGAGAATGTACACGAGAAGGTCAAGAAGGCCTCATTCTGGGAGACGACCCTCTGTTGTATGAATGTGGACATACGCAAGCAACAACATGCCTCCTACAAGAGCAACCGTCACATGAAGAAACTTCTCAAGGAGATCAAGGTTCAGGGAGAAGCGGAAGATGAGGATGGAGATGATGAGTAAACAGATGAGCATGGCGCTTAACCATCCACTGAGTCAGACTGCACATTCTCTTTTGGGGCATGGAATGCCCAACAAGACAACTTGGTGGATTGGCAGAGTTTTCAGAGGTCACTTTCGGGTTATGGGTTTCAGGGCACATCTTCTTCTCGCCCTCGTGACAAAGGGCCTGCTCCTATAGATGGTGATGATGACTATGAGGAGTAGGATGACGAGGATCAGGACATGGATGAGGATGATGACGAGGAGGACTCTGAGTGTCCGTTGGGGCGATATCTTAGGTCTTTTCCCTTTTCGGCATTTCGATGCCAAAGGGGGAGAAGACACTGTCATCGGGATTTGCATGGGCTTAGCTTGGATTTTGCTCCTTTTTGTGCTTTTTGTTTGAATCTCAAACTTTATTTGCTTTATGTTGCCTTGGTTTGTGAGATACTATGTGTGTGAGGACATGTTTGCTTCTATATTATTGTAACTTTTGTGAGAACTACGTTTAGTATCTATTACCTGACATGCATGTTTTACTTGTTTATCCTAGTGCACATAGTTAGGGGAAGCATTGTTATTCACTGTCATATCTCATTGCAAATATTTGCATGCAAAATCACTTGTTGTCATCGAACACCAAAAAGGGGGAGATTGAAAGGACATTTACTGTCTTAATCAGTTTTGGTGTTCGTTAACAACTCGTGGATCATTTTACAGTATGCTTATGTCTACAGGTTGATATAATGAAAAGTGAAAAGGACCTTGGACTGCGGAATTATCCTCAGAGAATATGCAGGTTTCTAGGAACTCAGGAGTCTCCGGTCTGAACGACTGAGTCTCGGTGTGGTCCGAGTTTCCCAGAATCTCAGGGGGCTCTGAAATTTCCGGTGTAGGTAGACCAGAGTCTCTGGTGCACAGGGACCGGAAACTATGAAAAGTCCCCGGAGGATATTTTCCCAGGGGTGATGGGACATTCAGAATGGTGGTCCGGAGGTCGGTCCGGAGATTGGTCAGAGTCTCCGGTGTAGGCCGGAGTCTCCGGTCTTCACACCAGAGTCGCCGGTCTGAGAAGTCTTCCAATGGTCAGAAAAAGGTTCAGTGTGTGGTGGCCTATAAATAGGGGGCCTTATCCCCTTCCTCCAGCTGCTCGACCCACTCATGAACTCCAACACCATTTGAGCCACCAAATCAACTAGATATCTTCATCCAACCATCCAAAGTCATTGATCTTTGGAGAATCGAAGGAGGAGGCCTTACCAAGAGAGATCTTCATTTTCCACTCATTCACTTGAGGGCCCCTTGCTCTAGTGTTTCTTTAGAAACCCTAGCTTTTGATTTGGTTCTTACAAGCTTGTCTTTGATTGTTTGACATATTGATTGTATTCGGGGACCTCCAATTAGGTTGTGGATGTGTGCCTCGAACTTGTTGTAAAGGTGCTGGCTTCCACCTCCAAGGTTGCCAATATAGTGGAAGAGGTGAATCGAACCCTTTGGGGTGAGGTTCATCGAGAACAATGGAGGCCTCTCGGCATTGGTGACTTGAAACCACCCCTCTCCAAACATAGACGATTTCCTCAAAGGAAGGAACTACGAGAAACAAACCCTTGTGTCTCCGTGTTCTCCACTTTGGTTACTTCTATCCTTTACAGCACTTTACTTAACTTGTTCTTGCTTAGTGTAGGTGCTAGTTTGACATATAGGTAAATTCACCTTAGTTAGATAATCTTGAGAATTTACCTTTTGTGTCAAACCCTAATTTAAAAAAGAGTAAAATTTGAAGTAGAACCTATTCAACCCCCCCCCCCCCCTCTAGATGCCCATACGATCCTTTCATTTGAGGTTTTTTGTTAGAAGTGGAGGGTAGGCTTGAGCCTAATGAAGCCTAGACGGCAGATTCGCCCATGATGGGCATTTACGTTTTCGAGTGGGACCGCGTGTCTCAGGCATGGTGTTCTTTAACTCTCCGTTTTGTTTGTATTTTTCGCTCCTTTTACTCAGTGGTGGGTGAACTGCTCCTTTCTCTTTTCTTACCCAAGATCTTGTCGATGTGAAAAACATCCAAAGCCGATGACCACCAAACGAGCAATATTGGTTTGTGGTCGGCGCTCTGGAGTCTCTCTGATTTGGCACATGCCTAGTTGCTCCCTGGAGTCCCTCTTACGTTAGGGAAGTCGCTGTAGGAGGTGGAGTTCCTCATGCCGAGATGCTGGTGAACCGCGACATGCGCGGAAGCGGCGCGACACCATCTTTGCGCAAGGCCGCCGAGCTCGACGACATGAGGATGTCAGCCCGCTTGAACCACCCAGTATGTGGCGGACTGGCCTTCTACGCATCGCCGTCACAAGAAGAAGAGCTCCGAGCCTGCAAGGCCCAACCCGCCGCTACCGCGTCCCGACATTTGGTCATCCCTAGGTTTGTATTTCGGGACAACTCCGGCCTCGATTGGGATTAGATTTTAGGGTTAATTTGTAATTTTATTTTGAAATTTTTTAAATTCTGCAATGTATTTTAAATTTCACAGTGTCTATGTAGCCTATTTTGATGCAATGCAAAAATTTAAATAGAGAACAACGCTACGGCATTGCTGGAGCAGCCGTGCTACAAAATACGAACTGGTAAAGCGATCAGAGTAAACTGCTGAACAGCTACCGATCGCTCAAAGCTGCGCATTTTGCAACATCTATTAGAGTTGCTCTTACAATAGGTGAATGAAACTAAACCAACAACAAACATGTTATACATAGTTATGACGATTTTCGCATAGATCACGGGATACCTCTAGGTTTAAATTGCAATGGACACATAAGAGGAAATAAATAGATCATCCCAAGATCAGTTCGACGACAGGCATGAGCCTATACTTTTTGATCATTCTCCTCACAGCCATTTTTTCAAAGTCGCTCCACGTACGGACATGTTTGCTTCCCGACCATCTGCCAAACCCTCTGCCTTCTCTTCATTTCTGAAACGAAGATGAAGGATCTGAGAGTTCGAAGCTTTATGTGGTCCCTAGGCTACTCCGGGTGTTTTGTGTTGGCCCAGCCCCACTACGCCGTCGAGTACGGTCCGACGACGATCGATGACGAAGACTTTCCGGCGAGACGACGACCTGCACACACGTAGCAAACAAGCCAAAGCTATTTTGCAATAAGCAGCAGCCTACGTACATGCACAATCAGCTAGCACCAACTCCACGGCTCACGTACTAGGAAAAACAATGTTGATGGCTACAGGGCCCTCTCGGTCCTGTTGTTTGTATTGAATCTCACGGTTGTCTTACAAGGCTACTATATGGGTGTATATATACCCGGCAAGACACAACGTCAATACGAATAGGTGTTGGACTACTAGTCCTACTCGGAACACACACGCACACGACACCGTTCCGTGTCCTATCGGGATTATTATTCCTAACAATCACCCCCCTAAGCACGATGTGCCTAACTTCACAGCTTGGACGCCGATCCTTCCTCGCATCTCCGCAAACTTCACTCGTCCCAAAGATTTAGTTAGGATATCCGCAAGCTGATCATTGGTGCAAACATAGTTGACTTCAATCTTGCTCTCCTCTACACATCGTCAGATGTAGTGATACTTCGTATCAATGTGCTTACTCCTGTCATGATGCACCGGATTCTTGCACAATGAAATTGCAGACTTGTTGTCAATATTGAGCACCACTTGTTCCGTCTCCCGATTGGTGAGATCACCAAGTAGACTTCTTAGCCACACACCTTGACACGCTGCAGTTGCAGCCGCAATATACTCAGCTTCACAGGATGACTGTGCCACCACCTTTTGCTTTTGTGATAGCCAACTTACTATGCTTCTTCCCAAGAAATATGCCACGCCCGAGGTACTCTTACGGTCGTCAATATCTCCTGCCATGTCGCTATCACTGTAGCCAAGTAGCTTCACATCCTCCTTCTTTCGAGTAGACAATACCAAAGTTTGTAGTACCTTTGATATACCTGAGTATATGTTTCACGACTGTCCAATGCTCCATTGTGGGTGCTTCCATGAAGCGACTCACATAGCCAACGGAATAGGCCAAGTCGGGTCTTGTGTTGATGAGATACCTCAAACTTCCGACAACGCCTATACTCCGTTGCATCAACCGCAGTGCTTCACCTTTTGCTCGCTTTAAGACGAGGTTCCATCGAACATGAGTTGGATTGCTTTCTTCCATGCCACACTTCTCAGTATCTTCTTTGCATATGCCTCTTGGCATAGCGTGATCTCACCCAGCTTTTGATGTACCTAGATCCCAAGGTAGTAACTCAACAAGCCTAGATCACTCATCTTGAATAACTCCTTCATCCGTAGCTTGAACTTTGCAATCTCCTTCTCATCCGCTCCACATTATCAATAGATCATCAACATAGATGCCAACTAGTAGATGATCCCTTCCTTTACCTCGCTTATACATCGCATGCTCCAAAGGGCTCTTCTCGAATCCGAGAGAGATCAATGTACGATCAAGCTTGATGTTCCACGCCCGAGGGCTTGCCGTCTGCATAACGCCTTACGTAGCTTCAAAACCTTGTGTTCTTCTCCTCTTTGATGTATCCCGTGGTTGCTTCACATAAACTTCTTCTTCTAACTCCCCATTCAAAACGCGGATTTCACATCCATGTGATGCAATTTCCAAGATTCTTGAGCTGAGAGCGATAAGTAATCTCACCGATTCCATCCTTGCAACGGAGCAAACACTTCTTGAAATCCACACCTTGCTCTTGCACGTATCCCTTGGCCACTAGCCGAGCTTTGTGTTTCACCAACTTCCTTCGCATCCTTCTTGATCTTGTACACCCACTTGAGTCCTATGGCCTTGTGATTGTTGGGTAGATCGACAAGCTCCCATGTATCGTTGTCCGGATCGACCCCAACTCCTCATCCATAGCCCGACGCCAACACTCCTCAGATTAGCATCCTCAATTTCGTCGGCTCCTCGGTGAGTAAACACCGACCTTGTCCTCTCCCTCGCGCATGGCTGTCGAACGAGGGTCTCCGCGGATACAACTCCAGACACTTCGAATTTTTCTGGAGTAGGTGGCCGCCTTTCTTCTCGTGCACTTGGAGGAGACGTGGAAGGACGTAGTACTTGTTTCAGCGTCTACTGAATTTCCTGCAGTTTCGCCGATTGTCTTGCATGTTGGCGACGTGACATCGTCGCCGTGTCCACTTCGGACCGCTAGTCCCTCTGGATGGGAGTGTGCAGCTGATGGGCCACTTGCGTCAGGGCTCTCGTCCGCGCGTGGATTGGATGGCGACGTCGAGCCTCCAGGTGCAGGGCGTGAGCTGCTGCTCGTGCCGGGACTCCCACGCGAAGATACCTCTCCAGGCGTAGCGCTGCTGCTCACTTCCAGACTCCATCTTCAACCAGCGCCTAAATCCGTAACGCCACGGACGCTGTTTCTTGATCATCTGCATCACGAATCACAGAGACTACAGTAAATATTTCATCAGAAATTGATTGTACCGGTTCCGCAGAGCGCCAATTCCATGATTTCTCCTCCTCGAAGACGACGTCGCGTGTCACCACCACCTGTTTTTTCACTGGATTGTACGCGATCGCCTTGAACGTATTCATAGCCGATCATGACCATTGGAGTACTTGATCCGCCAACTTGCTAGTATGCCCGGTCACCGTCTTCACATGCGCCACGCACCGAAAGTGCGAAGATGATCAACCGAGGGCTTGCGCCGTACCATGCTTCATACGGGCGTCATACCAACTACACTCTTAGTTGGTGCCTGTTCGACAAATAGACAGTACTAAGCGCCTCACCCCAAAACCTGCAGCATGCCTTTGCTCTTCATCATGCTGCGCATGGCCACCACGGTTTGGTTCCTTCTTTCCACAACACCGTTTTGCTGCGGTGAATATGGTGCGTGAGATACCGCGGATCCCATGAGCTTCGCAAAACTTCTTGAATTCATTGATTTGAACTCCCACCCCGATCGGTACGGAGGGCCTTCAACTTTGCCTCGACTCCACCTCGGCTGCCATCTTCACAATCTGAACGCTGTAAAAGCTTGATCCTTACTCTTCATAGAACAACCCACATGTATCTACTGAAGTCGACGATGAGCAAAAAGTACTTGTTCCCGGCGGGGGTCGCCGGCGTGATTGGTCCGCATAAGTCTCCATGCACCAACTCAAGAACCTTGCTTGCTCGATATTGTCCCTCCCTTGGAAACGGGGCTCGCCTTTGCTTCCCAATGAGACAACCGTCGCACACCTGCTCAACATGATCAACACACGGTAAGCCACGTACCATCTCCTTCTGTCCAAGTTGTCGTAGAGCTTGGAAATTTAGATGTCCGTAGCGTGCATGCCACTTCCACGCCGAGTCTTCCATGCTTGTCATCAAACATACTGGATCCGCCCGATTGAGATTGAGGATGTAGAGTCTATTCTTCGACCTCTCCACCTTCATGATGAGCTGCCTTTGGCGGTCATATCCCCACAGGAACTCGTCCTCCAACACGATCTTGCATCCACGCTCCGCGAGCTGACCAAGACTGATGATGTTGGTCTTTAGCTTGGGAATATAGTACACATCAGTGAGTACCTTGTGACCTCCATCCTTCAACTCAAACAGGACTGTGCCTCGCCCTGCAATCTCCACCTTCGACCCATCGCCGAATCGAACGGAGCCTCCAACCGTGAGGTTCAACTCAGAAAACTGAGCCTTGTCGCCGGTCATGGGGTTGCTAGCGCTGTGTCGAGGTACCAAACGTTGTGAGCCGTGCATCCTCCGCGGAAGACCTTCTCTTCCACAGCGTGACGATCTCCGTAGCGGACTCCTGAGGAGTTGATTCCTTGGTGGTCATTAACTCGCAAGCTTCGAGCATGAGCATCATCGGTCCATCATCTCCTTCCTTCGCCATGAGAGCCTTCTCCTTTGAACGGTTAGGACACTCCGATTTGAAGTGCCCGAGCTGATTGCACTTATGGCAGCGAAGATTCTTCTTGTCGAATTTCTTCTTTGGCTTCTTCGGCTTGCTGTCCGACTTCTTCGCCGGGACCGAATCATCGCCACTACCAGATGCATCGCTCCTCTCCTTGGCGACCATTGCCTGCCACTAGGCACGTGTAAGCATGAGGTGCTCATCTTGATTCGTGTCGCCGTAGGTGATCTTCATCCGCTCGTCATGCGCCTTGAACCGTCCAACCAGGTCATCCATCGTGATGGTGGTGAGATCAACGCATTGCTCGATTGCCGACACCACAGATATGTACCGCGGCGGCGCCGCGCGAAGGAAACGCATTACGACTGAGATATCTTCCAGCTTCTCACCTTGCGCGCGAATCCCGTTGACAATTGTGGCTACCCTCGAGGCAAAAGCGTCCAGCGTCTCATCTCCTTCCATCTCAAGGTTTTCGTACTTCTTCTGCAAGGTTTGTAGGGTCGCCCTGCGGACGCGCTCGTGCCCAAGATTCAACGTCTTGAGTGTCTCCCACGCCTCCTTTGCAGAAACCTTCGAGATCAGGTGCTGCATCACGTCCGCCGGCACCACGGAGCCGATGGCCGTGAGTGCCTGTCGGTCCTTGCGGTACTTCGGCGCGCCCTTCTTGAACTCGTCGCCGCCGGGATCGACAGCCTCCCAGATGTCGTTGCCCTCCATGGCCCACTCCATCCGTTTCGCCCATGTCGTGTAGTTGCCGCGATCATACCGCGGGTACTGCGACGACACCGATGCACCCGCAGTCGCCGGAGTACTCGCTTGATCCTTGCCCGTCATGACCTCCGTTACTAGGAGATCCTCCCGAGGCTCGATACCAATTGTTGGCCCAGCCCCACGCCGCCGAGTACGGTCCGGCGACGATCGATGGCGAAGACTTTCCGGCGAGACGACCTGCACACACGTAGCAAACAAGCCAAAGCTATTTTGCAATAAGCAGCAGCCTACGTACATGCACAATCAGCTAGCACCAACTCCACGGCTCACGTACTAGGAAAAACAATGTTGATGGCTACAGGGCCCTCTCGGTCCTGTTGTTTGTATTGAATCTCACGGTTGTCTTACAAGGCTACTATATGGGTGTATATATACCCGGCAAGACGCAACGTCAATACGAATAGGTGTTGGACTACTAGTCCTACTCGGAACACACACGCACACGACACCGTTCCGTGTCCTATCAGGATTATTATTCCTAACATTTTGCTGTTAGCAGTGAAGGCCAGAGTGCTGGTTTGGGCTTATTCTGGTCGTCGTCTATATCAGTGTCCATTCAAGGTGTTAATAACAGATGCATTGATACATTAATCACACAATAGGATGGGCATGCATGGCGGACTACCTTTGTATACGGAGAATCGAGACATGATCACAGACATGAATTTTGGGATTTTCTCCGAGGAAGGCGTGCAAACTGGAGCGATCCATGGTTATGCTGTGGCGATTTTAACGAAGTTCTCAGCCAGAGGGCAAATTGCAGCTTTCCGTGAATGTCTTCGGGACTGTGGTTTATCGGACCTTGGATTTGAAGGACCAAATTTTATGTGGACTAATCGACAGGATGCTGATGTTAGCATAGCTCCTGCCGCCGAGTACTTTCTGATGACACCGACGAGGAAATTCCAACAAGACGACACGCACGTACCCGATAGCTTCCGCCGAGATGCACGTGCTGCTAGCCGATCGATTCTTTTGATCTAACTAGTATACTCACGCATGCACACGCAAAACAACTTTGATTGCCAAAGGCTCTTGTCAAGCCTTGCTTTCTTTGATTGCTTCTCAACTCTACGGTGTTGCTTACAAGGGGTGTACCCGTTTATATATATTGCTAGCTATCATCTGATGCTATCCGACTAGAATATGAAGAGCTAACTCTACTCAGATACTAACTCAAATATGTATCGGATATGCACGTGATTAACTAACAGCTGATCACCACGTTAAAGTTCGGTTGGACAGGCCAGTGGCCATTGGCCAATGGTGATTTCATGCATTTGTTCGAAGATTGTACTGTTCAAAACTTGATTACCACCTCGTCGGACCATTATGCAATTGCTATTTGTCTCTCTTAAAGGAGTCAACAGTTGGTAGATCACCGGCAGTGTCATACGGATTCAGATATGAGGCGATGTGGCGCCGAACTCCAGATTACTTTGATGTTCTGGAATCGGCATGGTCAGCGGGGAAGGATGGACTTCCAACTCTTAGCTCGACCTGGAATAATTTGAATCGGATGGCGGGTACCTTGAAGGACTGGAGCCGGGTGACTTTTGGGTCAGTCCGAAATCAGATCCGCAAGATGGAGCGGAAACTCTTTTATTTAAGGGGCCAACCGGTTACAGATGAGAATGTGAAAGAAGAACGAGACGTCGAACGCAAACTCTGTGATTTATTCGAGTGTGAAGAGATCGTGGCTAAACAGCGGTCTTGTGTTGAGTGGTTACGGGAAGGCGACCGGAACACTTCTTTCTTTCATGCTAGGGCATCATCACGGAAGCGCACAAATAAGATCAATACCCTTAATCGTGATGATGACTCAAAATGTGAATCACAAGCGGAGATTAAAGGTTTAGTTCATGAGTTTTATGAAAATCTTTTTTCTTCTGAACCATGTGATTCTGTTGATGCAGTCCTAGATGCCATCCCTTCAAAGGTTACACCCGATATGAATGTAGATTTATGTAAACCGTACACTGATGAAGAGATAGAGGCTGCTCTCTTTCAAATGGGGCCTACGAAGGCTCCCGGACCAGATGGGTTTTCGGCACTTTTTTTATCAGACCCACCGGGAATTTTTCAAGGGAGAAATATGTGTTGATGTTAGGAGCTTCTTATGTGGTGGTGAGATTTCAGAGGGCCTTTGTGATTCGGTCGTTGTTCTTATACCAAAAGTTGCCAAACCGAAGCATTTAAAGAATTTCCGTCCAGTAAGTTTGTGCAACGTCCTCTATAAGATTGGCTCCAAAGTTTTAGCCAACAGATTGGAGGTGATTTTACCAACAATTATTTTTGAACACCAGAGTGCGTTTGTTCCAGGAAGGTTGATCACTGACAATGTGTTGATTTCTTTTGAATGCTTGCATACTATTCGCAACCAGAAAGCCAAGAGACCTTTTTCGCCCTCAAAATTGATATGATGAAGGCGTATGACAGGGTTGAATGGAACTATTTATATGGTTGTCTTTGCAAGCTGGGTTTTGACCCTGAGTGGATAAAATCGATGATGAGGTGTGTTACATGTGTGAGGTATGCTGTTTGGGTGAATGGTGAACTCACCGAACCAGTTATCCCCTCTAGAGGAATCCGTCAGGGAGATCCAATCAGCCCCTACCTATTTCTTTTATTTACAGAAGGTTTGTCTAGCATGCTACAACAACGAGAGGACCGAGGTGAGCTCCATGGTATTCACAATGGTCGACTTGGTCCTCCGATATCCCATCTTTTGTTTGCAGATGATAGCATTTTCTTTGCTAGAAGCGATAATAGAAGCGTGATGGCTCTCATGGATACTGTTCGAATTTATTGTGAAGGTTAGGGACAGAAAATCAACCTTGATAAATCCTCAGTTTTCTTTGGTAACTTTTGTATCGATCAAGTGAAGGAGGAGGTAAAAAATCTGTTGGGAGTACACAGCGAAGCTTTGAATGATCTCTACCTGGGTATGCCCACATATGTGAGTCGCTCTCTAACAGCTACCTTAACTTCATTTGGGAAAGGATTTGGAAGTGCATTAATGGATGGTCTGATAGACCTTTGTCGAGAGCGGGCAATGAAGCTTTGCTCAAGGAAGTAATTCAAGCTATACCAGCCTTTGTAATGAGTTGTTTTTAGCTCCCTTTGACCATATGTGACAAGATCCGGCAGTGATCTCTAATCGGTGGTGGTGAGTGGAGGATGGAAAAAAGAAAATGCACCGGCATTCATGGGAGTGGTTATCAACTCCAAAAGCGTTGGGGGTATGGGTTTTCACGATCTGGCTCTCTTCAATCAATCCATGCTGGCTAAGCAGGGATGGAGGCTACTCACAGAACCCAATTCTCTTTGTGCTAGAGTTCTAAAGGGAAGATACTTTCCAGAGACAGATTTTTGGCATGCCACAAAACCCAGATCTTTGTCGTATACATGCATGGCGCAGTATTCTGTTTGGACCAGAGCTGCTCTTCCATGGCATCCCATGGGGCATCGAAAATGGCCGGACGGTGAAGATCACCACAGATAATTGGATTCCTCAGTTCCCTCCTGGGATTCTCAAACCTACATCACCTATTCCGGCTAATGCTACTGTCCACTGTTTGATAAATGAGGAGACCGGAACTTGGAATACAGAAAATGTGTATGCCTTCTTCTCAGAGGCAACAACGATCCAAATCCTGCAGGTTCCCATTTCGAGGCATGCAGGGGATGATTTCGTTTGTTGGCCGCATACTAGGCATGGGACTTTCTCTGTCCGTTCGGCATACAATCTGGCTCGCACAACCAAATTCATGCATGCCCAGAGTAGGACGGGCCGAGGCATGGTTTCGAATTGGACATCAAATGAAAAGGACTGGAAAGCTATTTGGAAGATCAAAGCACCGGGGAAAATGATTATTCATATATGACGCTTTGTTCATAACTGCTTACCTTGTGGTGTGCAACTCTGCAGGCGTCAAATACCAATACCAGCAGATGAAACATGTGTTTTCTACGGGCGAACAGAGAGTATCGAACATTCTCTGCTCTTCTGCCAGTTTGCTCGTGTGGTATGGCGAGAAATCAAGCAGCGTGTCCTCTTGAAGCTGAATCGCAAATTCTTTATATCTGGCAAGAATTGGCTTTTTGATTTCCTAGCCCGCTCAAATGATCTCCAGGCTACGGTCTTAGCGGTGACTTTCTGGCATATTTGGGAGGCAAGAAACGAGGTGAGGAACTCGGAAGCCAAACCAAATCCTAGCCGTACGTGTGCGAAGATTCTGGCATATGTTGATCTCATTAGAGAGAACCTCTTTAAACAAAACCTATCTCACAGCACAGGTGTGTGTCCAATTCTACAGCAACTTCTTGGACACCGCCGCCGCCGCCGCCAGGTACGGTTTTTATTAACTCTGATGCAGCGATTTTTGAAGCCTCCAATGGCATGGGTCGGTGTCGGCGTGGTGTTCAAAGATCACCAGGGTTCTTGCTTGCTGGCCTGTAGACATTTTATTCTGGGACTCCAATCTCCTGAGCATGCGGAGGCCCTGGCCCTTCGGCGTGCGGTTGAGCTAGCTAGCTCGTGATGAAGGATGGAGCAAAGTTATATTTGCTTCGGATTGCCTCTCCCTGGTGCAGCGGCTGATCTCTTCACGGTTGGACAGGTCGTCAGTTGGCTTGATCGTGGCTCGTATCAAGCAAATGTTGAGTGGCTTCATTTCGGTGTCTTTTTGCCATGTTAAGCGTGTCCTAAATGAAGCGGCGCATATTTTAGCTAAGTCTTGTCGAGATGTAAACTCTAGTTTAGCCGTATTTCTGTCCAAAAAAAAACCTCTGTCCTTCTTTTAGGGACCTATATAGTTTCTTCCAAATACTCCTATAAACCCTTTTCTTGTTTGGCCCATGGGCCATGGTCCCAGCGGATTCCACACCCTATAAAAAACAAAGCATCGCATAGCAAAATTTTCTGATCTACAGAAGGGATCGAGAGTAGGAGATCGATCGAGGTCTTGGCCGGCGACGATGAGCAGACGGTTTGTGTACATGGTGGTCGGGAACTGCTGCATGGCTCCCACCTCGTACACGCTGCACCGCATCAGCCCATCGCGCCTTTTCTACCCCAGGGATTCACCGGAGCGCGCGGCGGCGGCTGGTGCCAGGGCGACAACGATGGAGGCGGCGGAGGCGGCTGCGAGGGCGAGGTCGGCGGCGATGCAGGCCGCTATTAGGGAGAGAGACTTGAAGACGCAGGCCGCTATGATGGAGAGGGGCATGACGGCGAAGGCGGCTCTGAGGGAGACAGTGTGGTCGGCTATACAGGAGAAGGCGACGAAGCGGATGGAGGCGGTCGACGCGGAGAAGGCTCGCTTGCCTGCGCCCCGTATGAGCTTCTCCAGTCCCGGCATAGTCATGGACTTCGCGCTCGTCGGACAAACCAAGGACAAGATCGTCGCCGTGGACGGCGCCGCCAATCTCGATGATTACACCAGAGATGATTGGGACGCACCGGGCCGCGCCGTCCTCTACGACGACGCCTCGAACTCCGTCCGTGCGCAGCTCGGCGTCCGATTGTCTGAGCGCGGGAGGACCGTGCCCGTCGCCGTCGGCGACAACCTGTACTTCATGGAGGAGGAGGTGGTGGTGCCCATGGACAACAACAGGAATATGCAAGCGCTTATGCGATGTCCCGCCCGCGAGTCTTACGGTGACAACAGAGACTTGTACTGGTATTCTTTCTCGCCGCCTCCCTACGACGCCATTGGTACCGGCGAGAACGACCCACGGCCGCGATACCCCGAGAGGAGGGACATGCTCGGGGCCTACGCGGTGGTCGGCGATTCGCACATCTGGGCGTCGACCCGCATCCGCGGGACCTACTCCATGGACACTGCAAGCGCCACATGGAGCAGGGTGAGCGACTCGCCGCTCCCGTTCTGGGGCCACGCTCAGTACGCGCCGGAGCACGGCCTATGGTTGGGCTTCCCCAACGACGAGTGGCAATATGAGTTCGGGGACAGCGGCTTCCTCGGCGCGTGGGACCTCAACTCCGGTGGAGCCTCCGCACCTCTAGAGGCGCTCAGCGTGTGGGAGGGTGGCTTTCCGCCTGCGCCAAGCGAGAGCTTCAATGTGAGGTCACACCTCGTGCACCTGGGTGACGGCGGCCGGTTCTGCGTCGCCAAGCTCTACCAGATGTACAAGCCGCGGCCCAAGGGGGCCTGCTATAGGTGCTACAACGACGGCGTGCCTATTGAGATAAGCTTCGCTGTCCTCACCGGCATAGAGGTGGAGCGCTGCGACGACGGTGAGCTCTGCATGATCAAGCACAGGTCGTGCAAATATAGCTTTGGTGAGTATTACTTTCCCCACGATGTACTGTAGATGGACACGTGATGAGTCATGGCACACATACATCGATCATCACTTCCTTGCTAGGTGGAAATCACTTTGTTACTCGGTGAAAATTTAGAATCCCATGAATCAGATAAGTTTCCGATATACTTGTAAGTTCATTTTTTGTTTCCACATCCTGCCCTTCCATGCATAGGAAACGAGATTATGTGATTGTTAATTTTGGAGAACTTACAATTTCCCTCTTGTTTTAGCGAGATTATGTATTTCAATGTGAGTTTCTTGATTCTAGCGTACGGGACCACTCTCGCTCCCCTCGTTTCGCCTCCTCCTGGCGACCTAGGGGGTCTATCCTAGCGTCGCGCCACCTCCCCCCTCCCTCCTCGTCGCCCCCGGAGGCCCGCCGGCCTAAGAGCGCGGCATCGGTGATGGGGGCGGCGAGGATCCAGCCTCCCGGCCCCAACGTGGTGGAAGGGAAGGGATTCCCCGGCGTTGGACGGGGCCTGCGTAAGGAGCTGGTGCCATGGACGCTCTTGGCGAGGTGGAGGGGCGGCGGACTAGCAGACCATCTGATCTGATCTAGGACGGTGGGCTGCGGGTCGGTGCTCGTTCATCTAGTCTCCACATGTGGTGTTGTATCTTCGTCGAGCTAGCGGTCATGGCGGTCTGGGTCACCATGGATCTGTCGTTCTATTCCGGTGGGTCTTGGTGACCGCTGAAGACCGGCGGTGTGGGGGCTTCCGGTTTGGCTTTGAATAAAGGGGGTTGGTCCTAGGATCCCTCTCGTGCCATGACAAAGATCTACCTGCTACATGACTTTATCGATCTATTCAGAGTGTTTTGTTCCGGAAGATTTCGCTGGTGAACTCCAATGGACGACATGCCAGAGTTCGCCAGATTGGATGGATCTCGATCGCGCACAACCATGTTTTATCTAATCGTTTGGTTTCAGAGGGAGTGTTGTGAATCTTTATAGACTGTTGCCATCAAGGACATGTCATTAGTCCCATGGTGAAGTCGGTCATGAAGAATAACATGAAAGCCAAGGTCTGAAGAATGGTAATGGTAGTGTGATTCCTGTTTGCGATGAGGTTTTGGCTTGGTGTTCTAGGTCTTGGAGCAGCGACATTGGAAAGTGGGGGTGACAGTATAGGAGATTTCCAAAGTTCAAGCTTTTTTTTTTTGGAAATGGGCGCTTTATTACTTAACAATAAGTTTACACCCGGTCTCTGCATAGCTAGGATGCACACGGCCGATCAACCACACAGTCTCGGACCAAATCAATAAAAACGAGATTACAAAATAATGTAAATCAAAATACAGTTTTCTAAACTAGTTAAGAAACATCTATCCGCAACGCTTGCTGCCATCCATGTCGGGAGAAGATATCCCGTGCTATATCCTCCAACCGTCTACAGCCCTCCGCAAACAAGTCGCGAAACTCCATATGTTCCAAAGTTCAAGTTGCAGGGTGAAAATCCAAGGTCTAGGCTTAATTGGTTGTGTCTGACAATAACCTTGTTGAAGGCATTGTTTTGTCAGCGCGGACTTTCTTCAGGGTAAAAACCTATGATCAACGATCAGGGCGATGACGGCGCTAGTGCACTGTTCCCTTCTTGGAGGCGTCGCTTTTGGAGTGAATGGATTTCTGGTGCTGCCTTGGTGGTGTTTGGTCGATGTTGTAGGGCATATATCACCAAAGCATGACTTTTTGTCCTGTAATTCTTTTTTTTTATATGTGCATCCGTAATACCATTAGGGTAATGTGTTGTTGTAGAGGCTGGGTATAATTGGTATCTTGCGATATTAATGTATGCTCATTTTCAAAAAAAAAAAGGTATTTCAATGTAGTTTTCGTTAATATTATCATGTGTTTCTTGAATTACTCTCGGAATCACCCTCATGTCTCCACCCTATTGCTAAGACATGACAATGATCACATTTCTATCTCATGCAAAAGAAGAGAATCAAATCCAAGGTCAAGCGACAACAATAAGAGGATTTCTTCCTTTTCGAAGGGATTGCGAGTCTTCTTAATCATCAATTTGGCACAAGAAAAAAGGAAAAATGCAGTTTTCTTGTGTACTCTTTTTTTATTCTTCTTTTTAAAATAGTGGTATTATATATCCAATATCCCGATCAAAGCATGGACGTCAGAATAAATAGACTAATGATGAAAAGAGGGAAAAATATTTAACTGGATGAGGGGTGAGTATAGCCAGGTGGATCAAGGCAGTGGATTGTGAATCCACCATGCACGAGTTTAATTCCCGTCATCCGTCCGTCGCATTATTAGAAATTATAAAATTGTAATTTTCCATATTTGTAGTTATGTATTTACTTACGTTGACGAAGAATAAAACTATCATATATTTTTTTTCCTTTTAATAATTGTGGGCTTTTTCTACCAAAGAGGCTTTTCCTTCACCGACCCCATGGGGGTTGTCCACATGGTTCATAACTACCCTCTTACTACGGATCGTCTGTCTACCCAACACTTAGATCCGGTTTTAGCCAAACTTTTTTCTATGAGTCGAGCAAATCCAGGACAGGCCACTAGACACAACATTAAGACATTACATCAGAAAATTTGTGGGAACTATGAAACTGTCATCATTGGACTTTAAACTAAAATGTGAGAAATATCTACATATACCAACTAAATTTTCACTTGGATCCCACATGCTAGACAAAGAGGTGACAACATTTCATTACCAACTAAACTTTCACTTGGATCCCATATCGTTGGCTTCAGGCTTGCGCTGTCGGTAAGAGAAGAATGCAGGTACCGAAGGCCGATGTGTGGCCGGTCTCATTTCATTCCTAACCGGGCATTGGGCAAAGTATGCTGCATGTGTGCAGTTGGAGTGTCTAACCAAGTTCAGAACACATCTGTTGCATGATCCAGTAGTAGTTTTCAACAACCGGAGCTAGGAAGAAACAAAACGGCGATGGTGTTGCTGAAAATTGACTGCATTTCATTTCAACCTTTAAAATAAGGAAAGATGAAAACAAGTTATGTTTCCTCAAGATTTTCTAGTATTTCAAACGGAATGTAGAATATGCTACTATTGGTGTGTTGTCTGTTAAAATTTGGTTATGGGATTTAGACTATGGCCTAATACAAATTCTGAAATTCTCAATGTCTATTCATGACTATCAAGGGGTGGCACGGAAGTTTAGTCATACCTTGCTTGTTTGGAGGGAGTTGGACCAATATATACAGTGGAGCGTTTCACTACCTCATAAAAAGAGCGAAGAGGAGTGGCATACACTCGCGCTCCTCCTCCTCTGCTGCCCACCTCGTCACGACGCGCGTGCGGCGTGGCGCCACGCAATTATGTCTCGGTGCCAATTTTATCTTTTTGCTGCTCGAAAAAATTACTGCATGAGTTATTTTTCTATAAGACGTTTCCAGTCTGGAACATGGGTTGTTACTAACTCTTCCGGTCTTTCTGGAACGTGGGTTGCGCCCCATGTCTTACCCGACTACCTCTATAAGAGACTCAGGCGTAAACCCTAACGTGTGTTACACGCATACTTCCCTTTGCCTCTAGAGCCTTGTGTCGTCGCTACTCCTTCTCCATCCCCTCTTCTGGCGTGCATCGGACGACGGGACAGTAGGTCTCTAGAACCACCCGCCTCTTCTGAACCTGTCGGGTGAGAGGCGGTCAGGTTTTTGGTGAGCGTGTCTGTGCGACTACTGACAGCATTATGTCGAACGACCATTCCTTCCCCAACAAGGACTTCTTCCCGGACATCAGCAACCTCTACATCGACGACATGGCTGACGACGCTGCTGTCAACACGAACCTCAACGCCAACTTGAAAGTGAACTTGAATCCTCCTGCAACACCGTAACCAATCTTCTCCTACCTAGTTCAGTTTCTGTTACAGTTTCTTGTACTAGCTTTTGGAATAGATGTGATCTGTTTATCATGGTTGGATGTGATCTGTTCGTCTATTCTACTAGTATGCATGATTAGGTTAATTCCTGCAATTATAGTCATTCTTTATTATTAGTTATTTTGGATTAAACATTATGGTAAATTTCTTATTTATTCAAAAATCCAAAACCTGATTGTAGGCAACTGAATTCAACTGGTTTAGCCGTGGCTACAAGGCTGCCTCCCTTTGATGGTGTGGAGGCTTGTTCCGCCTTTCTTTGTCAGACTTATGCACTAAAGTTATTAATCATATTTACAATGATAATAAATCCAATATTTGGCATTCACGAGTTTTTCATATTAACTTTAGTTGCAGCACGTGGCTAACCAACATGAGTTTAATTATGGAATTTACTAATATCAAGGTCTCTAAGTGTCAAGTGTGTGTGCAAGCAAAACAACCTCGCAAGTCTCACAAGACTGCGGAGGCAAGACATTTGGCACCACTAGAGCTCACATATTCAGATCTTTGTGAGATGGATGATGAGTTGACAAAATGTGGAAAGAAATATTTCATGATATTAATCAACGACTCCACCAGATACTGCTGAAATTTTTCAAAATATATAAACCTGAAGCAGAAAATCAATTTGATCGTAATATTAATCAACTTAGGTCTGATTGTGGTGGAGAGTATTTTTTCAACGAATTTGATCCTTTTTATGCGGAACATGGTATAATCCATGAGAGGATGCATCCCTACTCGCCCCAGTCTAATGGGGTGGCTGAATTAAAGAATCGTACTCTAACTGATTTAGTTAACACCATGTTAGACACATCGGGTCTCTCCAAGGCATAGTGGGGGAGGCGATTGTGACTGCATGTCATGTCCTAAACTGTGGTCCAAAAAAACAAAGAAATTACACCATTTGAGGAACGGGAAAATAAAAGGTTAAAACTCTCTTATTTACGAACTTGGGGTTGTTTGGAAAAGGTAAATGTGTCAATACCCAAGAAGCGTAAGCTTGGACCAAAAATTGTGGATTACGTTCTTCTGGGATATGCTTTTTATATCATTGGCTATAGAATTTTGATAGTAAAATCAGAAGTATCTGACATGCGTGTTGGTACTATTATGGAGTCGAATGATGCGACTTTCTTTGAAGACATATTTCCCATGAAATATTTGTCTAGGTCATCAAATCAGAAGATGCCTAGTTCATCTAGTCAAGAACTAATTACAATTCCTAAACCCACCATTTCGATATAACACTCTGATAATCATGTGGTGGATAACAATGAAGCTCCTACAAGGAGTAATAGACAGAGGACTGCGAAGTCCTTTGGTGATGATTTCATTGTATACCTCGTGGATGACACTCTCACTTCTATTTCAAAAGCTTATGCATCTCAATATGCAGACTACTGGAAAGAAGTCGTTCGCAGTGAAATGGATTCCATCATAGCTGAAAGGGCATGTATGCCCCCCATGTGTGGTTTTAGTAATTAATGACAATCTCTATGGACTAATGTGTAAATTGAGTTCTTTCATGGAGTTCTGACGAGGTTTAATTTCGTCAATGCTCATTGTTATGGACTTGGGTTTTGGAGAAGATGAGGATGCTGGAGATCGTGGCACGGTTAACAGACAAGCAACCAGGGGACACAAGATTTATCCAGGTTCAGGCCCCCGGAGGGAAAACCCTACACCTGCTTGTCTGCTCTTTGATTACGGCGGAACCGAAGGTTACAGGATGCGCAGATTCGATCTGGCGTGGATGCGTGTGCGAAAGTATGAGTCGAGGCTGGTTGAGTTTATTGCATATGTGCCCCCCTCGTTGGACCCTCCTAGCCTTTATATATGGGGAGGCTAGGTCTCAGGTACCGATACGAGTTGGTTACAAGTTGTATTCAAACTCTAGTCTTGAGGTATCCTTGTCTTGTGCGCTTTGGAGTCCGTGTCCATATGTGCTTCGTGCAGCCGAAACGTCTTCGGCGTCCTGGACCCTGGCAGGTCGTCGAGTGGGCCTTCCGTCGGGCTGGACCAAGTATGCTAACATCGGGTACCCGTAGGGCATATCCATGTCAGTATCCCCCGAGTGTCCATCCGAAACGTAGATTCGGGTGGAGACTTAGTTGTCTTGAACCTTGTATTTGGATGTCGGAGTCGAAAGTTGTGTCGAGTGCGAAGCACTTCACCCGGAAGTTCATCGGGTCAGCTGAATTTGTTCGGCTGTTGTAAAGGAATCGACATCATGGACGTAGTCAACACAATGGACTATAGGGTGTGCGATCAGCGCTCCCTATGGGAGTAGCCCCCGAGTGTCTGTTCGAGTCGTAGACTCGAGCAGAGACTTTAATTCAGCCGTTGTTTGCTTCAGATCCATAGGACACATTTTTTTTCGGATGCTTGAATCTATCCTCCCTATGGGAGTAGCCCCCGAGTCCGTAGTGGAGTCGTAGACTCGGCGTAGGACTCGAAGATCTTGTGTGTGCGCGACCAGCGCTCCGGTTTGAGTAGCCCCGAGTGTGGGCGGAGTCGTAGACTCGGGCGAGACTCAAGTCTTGTATCGTGCGCTGTAGGAAATCTCATGGGCGCATCTGACCCGAAAATACATCGGGTGCGCGACCAGCGCTCCTGATAGGAGTAGCCCCCGAGTGTCTAGTTGAGTCGCAGACTCGAGTGGAGACTCATGCGAGAAGAAACCACTGACCCGGAAGTGCATCGAGTCAGTGTCTCATGCATAAGGAGCCAAGAATCGATGATGCAGTCGGAGTTGACGTGGCGGAGTCGTGCGGCGTTTAGCCGGAAGGACTCGACGTTGCGGATGAAGTCAACACCGTTGCTTCTGTCGGGTGAGCGACCAATGTCGTGTCTTTGTAGCATCAAGCAATGCAACCATCCAAGGAGGGACTCGACTCGGGTCTTGATTGTATGGCGTAGCCAGCTCTTTTGTCGACTCATGTTGGAGGACCTAATAGAATAGCTCGACGCGGTCGATGTCCTCGTAAGCTGCAGAAAACATAAAGAATTGTGAAGTACTTGTATCTTGTAAATAATATTTTCCTGTCAGCTTGTATATTAAGATTCTGGTGCCAATCGAGTCGACACTTTTGCACTGTATGCTAGGCCTTTTCGTTAGCCTGATTACCCTTAGTCTCAGTACCTTGCCGAGGCACTCGGAGTTCAAGGATTCGACGATCAGGCAGAATCAGCTACTTGGGCTGTTGCGTTCGAGGTGCTCGAGTGCGTGGAGCCGATGGCGCATTAGGTTACTCTAAGAGGGCGCAGCCCCCGAGTGTTTCGAGTGCGAGTTAAAAAAGAAATTAGCTCTAAGTAGAGGAATACTTAGCTTTGTTGATAGTTGTCGTGGATGGATTCGACGCGGTAGCGAGTTGCACACGGACGTGGTCGACGCGATGAACCACAATCATAGCGGCGACGGGTTTCCGAAGTTGATGGTGGTAGAGAGCTCTACATCCGAAGATTGTCCCGGTCGAAGACCGCACCAGGTCGCCACATCCGAAGGATGTATCGGGTCATCGCAGCCGAAAGCCGCATTGGGTCGCCGATGTCGAGGGAGTCCCCGAGTCGTGGTCACTGAAGCCGATGCAGTCAGTTGCGGCAATCGAAGATCGCGTTAGGTTGTCGTGTCCGAAAGATGAAGTGGTTCACTGTAGCCGAAGGCCGCAGCGGGTCTCGCGGTAGAGTTGGCGGAGCCCCCGAGTATATAGTAGATGTAGTTGATGTAGTCTAGCAGCGTTCGAGATCCGATGTGACGGTCTGGAGTTGACCCGACAAGACGTTGGATTTTGTTTGGAGAAAATCGAGGCGACGGCGAGTGGTGCTGTGGACGGTATCGATATGGCGGAGTAGGAAATACGGCGGTCCGAAGTTGACGGCAAACTGTCTTCATGTATTCCGTACGCTTCTTCCGTGTGGTGATCTAGTGCGCCCGTCTGATTCCGATTTGAAGCATGCAATTTTTAGTCTCGAGAATCTTCTTATCGTACACGCTCTGCATATGCTCTGATCTTTCATGTATGAAACCGGGCACTTTCGACTGGTTCCATATACTAGTAGCAATGTTTTGCTAGGCATGCATGCGCTGCTGGCGGGCCACCCGATTCGAATCGAAGTATACGCGTATCATATTGCCACGTAGCTTTTGTAGAATTTTTGACATGCACCCGTGAGCGCACGAGCCAGGTATAGCTGAGAGTCATTGCCAGGTCACAGGGTCAAAGGTTGATTTGTGGAAATCCGATGCATGTATTAATTATTCTATGCCGCTTGCTCCCTTTAATCCAACGCGAATACAACTGCCTTAAGAATTCATGTTGGAGCTTTTCTGATTGAGATCCCGCGCGCCGCCATATGATGGTGATTACTGGTTGCTTAGCTGCCCGGAGAGGATACCAGATAGATTTCCAAGGCAAATCGACGACCTTGCGACTGTAGTACTTGTCTGAGTCCGGCTGTACACAGGATGCCTATGGAAGGAAATTCCGATCCGAAAGATACTGATCAGCAGTGGTAGATCCGATCGCCGTTGATGATGAGGGATTCAAAGTTGATCTTGCTATAGAAGACGATAATTGTAGATCGCAAGTGATGGGACCGTCACGACTGCACAATCAGCGTCCCCAGTCCCCACGGACGGCGCCAATTGACGAGGTTTAATCTCGTCAATGCCCATTGTTATGGACTTGGGTTTTGGAGAAGATGGGGATGCTGGAGATCGTGGCACGGTCAACAGACAAGCAACCGGGGGACACAAGATTTACCCAGGTTCAGGCCTCCGGAGGGAAAACCCTACTCCTGCTTGTCTGCTCTTTGATTACGGCGGAACCGAAGGTTACAGGGTGCGCAGATTCGATCTGGCGTGGATGCGTGTGCGAAAGTATGAGTCGAGGCTGGTTGAGTTTATTGCGTACGTGCCCCCCTCGTTGGACCCTCCTAGCCTTTATATATGGGGAGGCTAGGTCTCAGGTACCGATACGAGTTGGTTACAAGTTGTATTCAAACTCTAGTCTTGAGGTGTAACACCCTCAGAATCGGACCTATGCAAGTTTGAGCAAAATTCGCCAAACCCGCATAGAAAAGATTCAAAGGTGCCCACCAGGCACTTTCGTGCGGGTGGAAAACGAAGTAATAACATTACACAGCAGTCCTCGATGGGACCACAGAACAGATATATATAACAGCGACTCCATGAGTCAAGAATACAGATATACGGTACAAAGATCCAAATCACCTTGAAAACGATAGTGCGTCCAGCTACGGACAAGATGCAAATGGGGCTAAGAGCCCTGAAGAATAACCAATGGCGTCCATAACCCTGCCCAGGCCAAGCCGGAAGGGTAACCCTGCTAACAGCCGATCTCAACCTGCTTAAACAAAAGGGTGCCGACAAAGGGCAAAGGAAAAGAAGGAGCGTCGATCGAGGCCAAGACACGGCGAGGCTAGAATTCGGCGGTCCTCGCCTACATAGGTATGGTGGACTGAGCGGCAGCGGCAGCATGCACTAAACAACCTATAGAGACTCGATACAACTGGCGGTTATCAGAGAGGGATAAGAGTGACCTATCCGGATCCAACCTGAAGCTAACACCAAACAAACCCATCCTGGTGTTTCCCCCTCAAGACCAAACGAGGAAGTCAACCGAGGAACCCACACAGTTGGCAGTTTTATTTATTCAGTTATAGTTGCGGCACTTTACTAGTCAGGTTTAGATAATCATCCTGATAAAGTAAGCAGTGGGCACTTTTAATTAACCATTCCGTTATAGTTGTAACACTTACTAATCAGATATGAATATCATGAGATAACCCATAAAACCCAGCAGTTGTTGGTACTTTTATTCAGCCATTCCGTTGTAGTTGCAATACTTACTAGTCAGGTACACTGGTCGCAAGCGACAATCCAAACAAGCAATTGTGGGCAGTATTATTAGCCATTCCGTTATAGTGAAGCTGATTACTAGTCATTATAAGTCAAATTTATAGCAATAAACTTTAGTTATGCTTGTCTATGATCGAGATATCGCGGCTCCAAGTCGCCCATATCCGGACACGGCTTTCGAAAGTTTGACCCGCCGGGTGCACCAATAGCAACACACGCCGATCAACCTCGAAAACCAAATCAAAACCCAACGAGGCTTTCACGACTGAACAATCACAGGATTGAGAATATTTCAGGGGCCACCCTTAAGTAGAACCCGCAACGAAGCCGTGGCTCGAGACGGCTTAAGGTTGTGGGGACGGCTGTGAACGACTGGGAACCCGAAAGTGTGGCTGGGCTTGTCGACACCGCGGAATCGTGCCACGATCCTAAACAGTACAGTGTGCTCCTCGGACAAAAGTAAATACAGAAAGTAGCATGGCATAAGTACAGGATCGTAAATAAAACCTCAAACTAGTTTGTGGCCCCAAGAAATAAGACGGAATCAAGCTCTGGCTCAGGGGGGTCCCATATACCTCCCGGATGTGGATAGCGCGATAAATCAAGGAACAGGTATCAAGTACTCGGGGTCTTACGGGACACAAGTGGGCGTTCGGAAACCAAATATTATCTATCACGCACCGATGCCTCTCCTTATTTCAATTTTAGTTGTTAAACAGAAATTAAAGTGACGATAAGTAAAACTAGAATCATCTCCAACATCAACATGCGGCAATACATCAGCAACTGTGGCATATGACGACACACATCAGCACTTGAGCAAGCAACTACGGCGCTCAAGTCCAACTATCTACCAAACAACAGGTAATAGGATGTGTCCAAGGCAATATAAGGCTGCAGGGGATATCACGGGTACGGAAAATTAAAGCATCGCAACACAGGTAGCAATAGATCAACAGGAGGGAATAAAGACTATAAAAGTAAGATAGGTAGAAAGGGGGAGATGCTCGCCTGAAAAACATTGTCGAAGGGTTCATCCGAAGATAGGGGCGAAGCTCACATCAACTCAACGGCCTTATCCGCGAAGAAGCAAAACACTAGAAGGAACACCGGGTGCAATATTTAATACAACGGCAGAAAATCGGCATGATGCATGTATGATGTATGGCATGGCAAAGATGCGATGCAATTAGGTCATATTAAGCGGAACCGGGGTCCCGACAATTAATTAGATGGTTCCAGTTATTTATCTACCCCGCAAATTAAATGTTGTCTTGACATGGCAAGAGATAGCACCGGTTCGCTACACAAGTTTAAATGAGGCCAATATAAGGCTAGATTTGCCCGCATATGGGCCCCATATTTAATTAAGAGGTGAATCGGCATAAGGCCCCAAAACCACAGATATGCATGCGAGAATGACAATTTAATATGCATCAAGTTGTTATGTTATAAAATAGGGTTCGAGGAAAAGGGGTCACACATCAGAGGGGCTCGACGATCTTGGGTTCCGGGGTTCGGGGTCGGTCTCAGGGTCCAGGGTTCGACGGGTTCGGTCTCGACGGAAGCGTTCTCGGTTAGCGAAGCCGATCTTATCGCATGCGTGGTTTTCGGGTCCGCGAAGACGGTCATGGCGTTCAAGGTTGAGAAACTGGCGTTCCGGTCCTCGGGCCTCGATGCGGAAAGGAGTTCTTGTCGGGGCCACGCAGTTGATCTTGGTGTTTCCGGAAGATCTTGCCGACTCCATACGAAGGCCTTGGCGCTCTAGAGCGGTCTTCAGGGTCCATGTAGTAGACCTCGTCCGTTCCATGTCGACGACCTTGGGGTCTCGGCGTCTTCGGGTTCTGGGTAGGAGGCCTCGACGTCCGTGAAGGCGTTCATGGCGCCCCAAGATCGGTCTTCGGGTACCGCGAAGGAGAGCTTGGGGTATCGAGGCTTCAACTATCGATGGCGAACTTGGTCTTGGCAGCGCATGTACGGGTGGCTTATCGGGGTACTAGTCCGTCTTGCAGCTCTTGTTGACCGGAAGGATTGTTCGCCGAGACTCCATCTTGCAGTACCATCAACACCACCGTAGGACCCCTGTTGACAACACCAGGAGGGCGCCCGTGTGTCTTGTCGCTACACACGCACGGCAGCCGAGCGGGCCCGGGAAGGCCGAGACCGTCCGACGCGACCAGGAACGTGCAGGACACGGGGCAGCGGGGCCGAGGCGGCTGCGCGGCGCTCGATGCGACTTCTGTCCGGAGGTGACCGTGCGGAGGGGAGGGTCGGCGGCGGGGCTGGACGGAGCAGAGGGCGGGCCGGCGGCGGCGGTGCAGGGGCGAAGGCGCTGGCTGCGGCGGCGCTGTCGGGCCAGCTGGCAGCCGACGCGAGAGGGGCGTGTGCCGGGCGGCGCGGCGGTGTTGAGCGTGACGAGGGGCGAACGGAGGGCGTGTGGCGGGCGGGCTGCTCGGGGCGGCCGTGGCGGCGACGTCCGTGTGACGCGGGCCGGAGGCGAGGCGGGCGCTGGTCGCCGGGGCGACGCGGCGAGGCCCGGGCGGCGCCGCCGGGCGCGGGAGGCGGCTTCGGAAGGAGCGGGCTAGGTGAGGTCGGTGGAGGAGGTGGTGGCGCGGTCGGCGACGCGAGGCGGCGAGCCTGGGCGGAGGGGTCGTGGCGCCGGGCGCACGCAGCTGAGGGCGGGCGCGACGAGGCGGCGAGGTCGGCGCCTTGACGCGGGAGGAGGGAGGAGATTCGCGGGCGACGTCTGGCGGAGGGAGGTGGCGCGGCGAGGGAGGCAGGGCTGGCGTGGGCGGCCGGAGCGGGTCGGTGGAGCAGCGCCAGAGGGAGGTTGGAGAGAAGGGGAAGAGGAGGAAGAGGACAGGGGCGCGGGCGGCGGTGGGACCCGCGGTGGGACCCGGGAGGCGCATGGGGGAGGGAGTTGGGACCGGGGGAGGCAGGGAGTGGGGAGAGAGTCTGCGGGGCAGGGGTGCTGGCCGGCTGCGGGTGGCCCAGATGGGGTGGGGGCCCCAGCGGACAGCGAGCTAGCGGGGAGGTGGGTCGGCAAGGGAGAGTAGAAAAAGAAAGGGGGGCGACTGCTGTGGTGGTAGTGGTGGGGCTGCTGCGGGTCCAGGTGTTAGGAGAGGGAGTGGGGGTGGCTAGGTGGCAGATGGTGGTTGGTGGGGGTCTGGGATGAGCTGATGTGGCGGCCAACGATTGGAGGGGGTGAGGTGGCCAGGGGTGTGGGTAGGTTGGTGGGTAGCTTTAGGAATTAGGAGGTGGACCGTTTGTAATCTTGGGGGTGGTCGTTCGGGTCAATTTGGCCCGTTCGGCTGCCCCCACTAAAATAATTTAAGATTTTATTTACTTTAATTGGACCATTTGCAAACCGATAGCAACAAAACAAAATACTCCGGAGCCCCGGGGTTTGGCGTTGGAATAAAGATGGGGCGTTTTAGAAAAACAAAACGGGCTTCGCGAAAATAGTTTTGGCAAACAATGCATGATGATGATGATGCAATGCACAAATTCAACGCGATTTTCTAGTAGGGGTAATTGCGGGATGCCACAATTCGACACCACTAACAAAGGATCTCGCCCTCGAGATCCGCCTCATGGTACCGGAAGGAAGGTCGGCGAGCTGCGTCTTCGCGCTTCGTGTAGATCCTCGCGACACCGCTAACAAAAGGTCGCTGTCCGTGATCGTCGCGAGAACACTCCGGGAACAACAGGTCGAAGGTAGAGGTATCAACAAATAAAGCCACCCCTAACTTCCGTGGACGGAGTAAAACTGGACCACCGATTCGGCATAAGAGCGAATGATAAGAGTAGTCGGATGGTGATCAGTCCATCGCGCACCCAAACCATTACCCTGCACACGAATAGGCGGATTATGCAACCAACTCTCGGAATCAGACTGAAGATCTCGACAAGCGAGGTTCGGAACAACGGAGTGATGCAGACTCTGCATCGGATCTGGCGTAGATGATGTCGTCGCGTCGGAAACACCGGAAGGCACAAGAAGGAACAAAAGGATGGTAACACGGTAGACGGATTCCTCGGATAGCATGAAGACCGGTTGTAGCAACACCGTTAACAAAGGAGGAAGCGAAACCCTGAAGGTACGACGGAGACCCAACCACGAGAATTCCTGGACTCGAAGAAAGAGAAGAGAGCGGATTCAAAACACGCAGAGGTAAGAGAGGAATAGCAAAGGGGTAAGGAGTAAAATCAGACCTAATCAGAACTATCCAACCGATTTTGCAAAATAGTTTTGACACTCTACTTCGGCCGTTAGCGAGGTTATCCTACAGGCTGGACTTGTGGGGTATCGCAACCCGAGCTCGATACCACTCAGAACACCTCAGATCGGACCTATGCAAGTTTGGGCAAAATTCACCAAACCCGCATAGAAACGATTCAAAGGTGCCCACCAGGCACTTTCGTGCGGGTGGAAAACGAAGTAATAACATTACACAACAGTCCTCGATGGGACCCACAGAACAGATATATATAACAGCGACTCCATGAGTCAAGAATACAGATATACGGTACAAAGATCCAAATCACCTTGAAAACGATAGAGCGTCCAGCTACGGACAAGATGCAAATGGGGCTAAGAGCCCTGAAGAATAACCAATGGCGTCCATAACCCCGGAGCCAAGCCGGAAGGGTAACCCCGCTAACGACGCCGATCTCAACCTGCTTAAACAAAAGGGTGCCGACAAAGGGCAAAGGAAAAGAAGTAGCGCCAAGATCGAGGCCAAGACACGCGAGGCTAGAATTCCGGTCCTCGCCACATAGGTATGGTGGATCGAAGCGGCAAAGATGCACTAAACAACCTATAGAGACTCGATACAATCAAGCGGTTATCGAGAGGGATAAGAGTGACCTATCCGGATCCAACTCGAAGCTAACACCAAACAAACCCATCCCGGTGTTTCTCGATCAAACGAGGAAGTCAACCGAGGAACCCACACAGTTGGCGCTTTATTTATTCATTAGTTATGCACTTTACTAGTCGTTTAGATAATCATCCCGATAAAGTAAGCAAAGGCACTTTAATTAACCATTCCGTTATAGTTGTAACACTTACTAATCGATATGAATATCATGAGATAACCCATAAAACCCAGCAGCTTGTTGGTACTTTTATTCAGCCATTCCGCTAGAAGTTGCAATACTTACTAGTCAGTACAATCGTCGCAGTTTACAATCCAAACAAGCAATTGTGGGCGATTATTAGCCATTCCTTTATAGTGAAGCTGATTACTAGTCATTATAAGTCAAATTTATAGCAATAAACTTTAGTTATGCTTGTCTATGATCGAGATCAGTGCTCCAAGTCGCCCATATCCGCGGACACGGCCGTAAAGTTTGACCCGGGTGCACCAATAGCAACACACGCTCGATCAACCTCGAAAACCAAATCAAAACCCAACGAGGCTTTCACGATCGAACAATCACAGGATTCAGAAATATTTCAGGGGCCACCCTTAAGTAGAACCGCAACGAAGCCGGCCCGAGACGGGCTTAAGGTTGTGGGGACGGCCATGAACGATCGGGAACCAAAGTGTGCTGGGCTTGTCGACACCATGGAATCGTGCCACGATCCTAACAAAGACAAAGGTGCTCCTCGCACAAAAGTAAATACGTAAAGTAGCATGGCATAAGTACAGATCGTAAATAAAACCTCAAACTAGTTTGTGGCCCCAAGAAATAAGACGGAATCAAGCTCGCTCAGGGGGTCCCATATACCTCCGGATGTGGATAGCGATAAATCAAGGAACAGTATCAAGTACTGGGTCTTACGGACACAAGTATGCTCGAAACCAAATATTATCTATCACCCACCGATGCCTCGCTTATTTCAATTTTAGTTGTTAAACAGAAATTAAAGTGACGATAAGTAAAACTAGAACCATCTCCAACATCAACATGCGGCAATACATCGAATCGTGGCATATGACGACACATCAAGACTTGAGCAAGCAACTACGGTAGCAAGTCCAACTATCTACCAAACAACAGTAATAGGATGTGTCCAAGGCAATATAAGGCTAGGGATATCACGGCACGGAAAATTAAAGCATCGCAAATACGTATAGCAATAGATCAACAGGAGGAATAAAGACTATAAAATTAAGATAGGTAGAAAGGGGGAGATGCTCGCCTGAAAAACATTGTCGAAGGGTTCATCCGAAGATAGGGGCGAAGCTCACATCAACTCAACGGCCTTATCCGCGAAGAAGCAAAACACTAGAAGGAACACCGGGTGCAATATTTAATACAACGGCAGAAAATCGGCATGATGCATGTATGATGTATGGCATGGCAAAGATGCGATGCAATTAGGTCATATTAAGCTTTTAACCGGGTCCCGACAATTAATTAGATGGTTCCAGTTATTTATACCCCGCAAATTAAATGTTGTCTTGACATGGCAAGAGATAGCACCGGTTCGCTACACAAGTTTAAATGAGGCCAATATAAGGCTAGATTTGCCCGCATATGGGCCCCATATTTAATTAAGAGGTGAATCGGCATAAGGCCCCAAAACCACAGATATGCATGCGAGAATGACAATTTAATATGCATCAAGTTGTTATGTTATAAAATAGGGTTCGAGGAAAAGGGGTCACACATCAGAGGGGCTCGACGATCTTGGGTTCTGGGGTTCGGGGTCGGTCTCAGGGTCCAGGGTTCGACGGGTTCGGTCTCGACGGAAGCGTTCTCGGTTAGCGAAGCCGATCTTGTCGCATGCGTGGTTTTCGGGTCCGCGAAGACGGTCATGGCGTTCAAGGTTGAGAAACTGGCGTTCCGGTCCTCGGGCCTCGATGCGGAAAGGAGTTCTTGTCGGGGCCGCGCAGTTGATCTTGGTGTTTCCGGAAGATCTTGCCGACTCCATACGAAGGCCTTGGCGCTCTAGAGCGGTCTTCAGGGTCCATGTAGTAGACCTCGTCCGTTCCATGTCGACGACCTTGGGGTCTCAAGGCGTCGGTTCTCGTAGGAGGCCTCGACGTCCGTGAAGGCGTTCATGGCGCCCCAAGATCGGTCTTCGGGTACCGCGAAGGAGAGCTTGGGGTATCGAGGCTTCAACTAGCGATGGCGAACTTGGTCTTGGCAGCATGTACGGGTGGCTTATCGGGTACTAGTCCGCCTTGCGCTCTTGTTGACCGGAAGGATTGTTCGCCGAGACTCCATCTTGCATACCATCAACACCACCGTAGGACCCCTGCTGACAACACCGTGAGGGCGCCTCAGGTGTCTTGTCGCTACACACGCACGGCAGCCGAAAGCGGCCGGAAGGCCGAGACCGTCCGACGCGACCAGGAACGGGTGACAGGGCACGGCCGAGGCCGCGCGGCGCTGGCGCGATTTCTGTCCGGAGGTGACCGCAGGCGGAGGGGGTCGCGGCGGGCCGGACGGAGCAGGGCGGCCGGGCGGGCGGTGCAGGCGAGCGCGGGTGCGCTCGCGGGCGGCTGCGGCTGGCAGCCGACGCGGGAGGGAGGGCGTGTGCCGGGCGGCGCGGTGTTGGAGCGGTGACGCGGGGCGACGGAGGGCGTGGCGGCGGCGAAAGGTGGGGCGCCGGTGGCGGGCGACGGCGGTGGTGGACAGCGGGCCGGAGGCGAGGTCGCCGCTGGTCGGCCGGGCGGACGGGCGAGGTTCGGCTGGCGCCGCCGGGCGCCGAGGCGGCGAGCTGGAAGGAGCGGGCTAGGACGGGTGGGAGGAGGTCGCGGCGCTGTGTCGGCGACGCGAGGCGGCGAGGCCTGGGCCGAGGGGGTCGCATGGCGCGGCGGACGCAGCTGAGTTCAGGCCACTGCTGACGAGGCGGCGAGGTCGCGGGCTCGACGCGAGGAGGGAGGAGGAGGCCTGGGCGACGTGGCGGAGGGAGGTGGCTGGCGAGGGAGGCTGGCGGGGCGGCGGAGGCTCAGGTGGAGCAGCAGAGCGAGGTTGGAGAGAAGGGGAAGAGGAGGAAGAGGACAGGGGCGCGGGCGGCGGTGGGACCCGCGGTGGGACCCGGGAGGCGCATGGGGGAGGGAGTTGGGACCGGGGGAGGCAGGGAGTGGGGAGAGAGTCTCAGGCGGGGGTGTGGCCGGCATGGGTGGCCCAGATGGGGGCCCAGCGGAATGAGCTAGCTGGGAGGTGGGTCGGCAAGGAGAGAAAAGAAAGGGGCGACTGTGGTGGTGGTGGGGCTGTCATGGTCCGTGTTAGGAGAGGGAGTGGGGGTGGCTAGGTGGCAGATGGTGGTTGGTGGGGGTCTGGGATGAGCTGATGTGGCGGCCAACGATTGGAGGGGGTGAGGTGGCCAGGGTGTGGGTAGGTTAGTGGGTAGCTTTAGGAATTAGGAGGTGGACCGTTTGTAATCTTGGGGGTGGTCGTTCGGGTCAATTTGGCCCGTTCGGCTGCCCCCACTAAAATAATTTAAGATTTTATTTACTTTAATTGGACCATTTGCAAACCGATAGCAACAAAACAAAATACTCCGGAGCCCCGGGGTTTGGCGTTGGAATAAAGATGGGGAGTTTTAGAAAAACAAAACGGGCTTCGCGAAAATAGTTTTGGCAAACAATGCATGATGATGACGATGCAATGCACAAATTCAACGCGATTTTCTAGTAGGGGTAATTGCGGGATGCCACATGAGGTATCCTTGTCTTGTGCGCTTTGGAGTCCGTGTCCATATGTGCTTCGTGCAGCCGAAACGTCTTGGGCGTCCTGGACCCTGGTAGGTCGTCGAGTGGGCCTTCCGTCGGGCTGGACCAAGTATGCTAACATCGGGTACCCGTAGGGCATATCCATGTCAAGTTCCCTTTCATGGAGTTCCTTTCCCACATCGTTCGCTGCTCCTTCCCGGAACAGGGAGTAACAAGTTACAGTTCTTACACTCTGCAGAGGTGCGTTACTTTACCCATGAGAGACCTTAGCCTTGTTGCACAACCAAGTCATGACCTTGTCCATACTTCCTTGGTATGGGGCCCAGTCCAAGATCCAAGCCAACCACTGCACCCTTCGCGACCCCGCATGCCTCCTTGGTGTACACCATGCCCACATATTGAATTACGGCAATGGTTTGTATAGACCGTTAGATGCCAGAACTATCGTGAAACATTGAGGGTTCCCATCCATATGCTGCATATCCTCTACGAATTACCAATTAATATGCACGCTACGAGTGATAACAGCCATGACCTTGCACACCCGGCTACATGCGAGAGGAAGAAGATACAGCTGACTTTTCTGTCTCATTCCAAATCTCATGGTTAACGCGTGATATACGGCACAAGAATCACTGGCGACATTGGTTGTTAAGTTCTATATGATATGTTCCTTTACCACCGGAACTTTCATAGTAAGTTATTACCTTATGGTAATAACCTATAATCACATTATTATGAAAATAGTGTTTTCAGACCTTTTTCAAATGCAGGTGATGTCCATATTGGATTTGTAAACTACTTACAGAAAATAACCAAAGGACATGAGAAATTGTGAACTTGCCTCTTGTGATTGCAAGATTACGCACTCACGGTCTTCGGGTCAGTATAAGATCCAAAATCTGAAATCATCATCATTGGTCCTGTAAGGACTAATGTTTAAAGAAGCAATATGCTCTTATCCATAAGTAATGTGATGCACTTTATAAACGCGAACCCCAGGGATAATGTTGTTCTAGGGTTTGGATACTAGAAATGATGTCATTGAAATGTGTTGTACTTTTAGATGAGTTTAATACTTGTGCTTCTTATTAGGGCTTGTGAGTGTGTGAAACAATATGTAGTTACAATATCATAAAATAATGAGACACACTTAATTGTGAAATGCTATTTAAGATTGCTTATATAAGAATTGTTGTTTTGAAGTGGCAAAAAGAATAACATTTGAAGAAAAGATTTCTTTTCTGAGGTCTAATCAATCTTTGTGGTTAGTTGAATCTGGTCGATGTTAATTCTCCTTACACTTGACTTTAATACGTCTTCATCTTGATCCTTGAAACTCGTCACTCCCTTACACGAATTACCATTTATATCTAGGTCTATAACATCAAGTAATAACTGGGTGTTACATCATGCATTTGCACACCTAATTAAACTTCATGTACAGATCTAGGCAATCAAGAAGATTCAAGAAAATCCAAAAGTCGATAAACAACAAAACATATACCATGTATTATACATAGGTTTTAAATAATTTACAAATGTACTAGATGTTCCAATGGTTTGCTCCACACATATTTACACAACTATCTTACAAGAACTTCTTGTTCTTGTGAGTATATCCTCACTTATTTCGGCAAACCTTTCAAACTACAATACGCATTACCCTCTATGTACATTATTCAAGCACTCATCCCTTGGGATGTCGTTCCTTTCTTACTTTTATCTTCCTCTAGTGCTTCCTGGAGTTCCGTCCATGATGACATGAAGTCCTACGACTGCCTTCTGGAGCGTAAGAGCATCCAGGAGGTGCGTATTCTTGATTAGAAGTACCAAAACTGAGATTAGTCATTGAAAAATGACTAGAGTTGGCGTAAACTTCTACCGAATATTCCTGATTTACCGGCTGACATGGATATGCCCTACGGGTACCCGATGTTAGCATACTTGGTCCAGCCCGACGGAAGGCCCACTCGACGACCTACCAGGGTCCAGGACGCCCATGACGTTTCGGCTGCACGAAGCACATATGGACACGGACCACAAGACAAGGATACCTCAAGACTAGAGTTTGAATACAACTTGTAACCAACTCGTATCGGTACCTGAGACCTAGCCTCCCCATATATAAAGGCTAGAAGGGTCCAACGAGAGGGGCACGTACACAATAAACTCAACCAGCCTCGACTCATACTTTCGCACACGCATCCACGCCAGATCGAATCTGACCAGAACCTTCTTCCGCCGTAATCAAAGAGCGCATAAGCGAGTAGGGTTTCCGGGCCTGAACTGGGTAAATCTTGTGTCCCCGGTTGCTTGTATGTTAACCGCTACGATCTCCAAAGATCCCCATCTTTTCCAAAACCCAAGTCCATAACAATGGGCATTGACGAGATTAAACCTCGTCATTGGCGCATTCCGTCGGGGGGACGCGGGATTGATCGTGACGGTCCCATCACTTGCGATCTACAATTATCGCCTTCTATAGCAAGATCAACTTTGAATCCTCATCATCAACGGCGATCGGATCTACCATCGCCGATCAAGATCTTCGGATCGAATTTCTTCCGTAGGCATCCCGTGTATGGGACTCGCACAAGTACTACGATGCAAGGTTGTCGATTTGCCTTGAAATCTATCCGTATCCTCTCCCGCAGCTAAGCAAGTAAATCACCAGCATATGGCGGCGCGCGGGATCTCAATCATAAAAGCTCCAACATGAATTCTTAAGGCAGTTGTATTCGCGTTGGATTAAATGGATCAAGCGGCATAGAGTAATTAATACATGCATCGGATTTCCACAAATCAACCTTTGACCCTGTGACCTGGCGATGGCTCTCAGCTATACCTGGCTCGTGCGCTCACGGGTGCATGTCAAAAATTCTACAAAAGCTACGTGGCAATATGATACGCGTATACTTTGATTCGAATCGGGTGGCCCGCCAAAGAATAAGATGCATGCCTAGCAAAACATTGCTACTAGTATATGGAACCAGTCGAAAGTGCCCGGTTTCATACATGAAAGATCAGAGCATATGCAGAGCGTGTACGATAAGAAGATTCTCGAGACTAAAAATTGCATGCTTCAAATCGGAATCAGACGGGCGCACTAGATCACCACACGGAAGAAGCGTACGGAATACATGAAGACAGTTTGCCGTCAACTCCGGATCGCCGTATTTCCTACTCCGCCATATCGATACCGTCCGCAGCACCACTCGTCGTCGCCTCGATTTTCTCCAAACAAAATCCAACGTCTCGTCGGGTCAACTCCAAACCGTCACATCGGCTCTCGAACGCCGCTAGACTACATCAACTACATCTACTATATACTCGGGGGCTCCGCCAACTCTACCGCGAGACCCGCTGCGGCCTTCGGCTACGGTGAACCACTTCATCTTTCGGACACGGCGACCTGACGTGATCTTCGATTGCCGCAACTGACTGCATCGGCTTCAGTGACCACGACTCGGGGACTCCCTCGACATCGGCGACCCAATGCGGCTTTCGGCTGCGATGACCCGATACATCCTTCGGATGTGGCGACCTGGTGCGGTCTTCGACCGGGACAATCTTCGGATGTAGAGCTCTCTACCACCATCAACTTCGGAAACCCATCGCCGCTATGATTGTGGTTCGCCGCGTCGACCACGTCCGTGTGCAACTCTATACCGCGTCGAATCCATCCACGACAACTATCAACAAAGCTAAGTATTCCTCTACTTAGAGATAATTTCTTTTTTAACTCGCACTCGAAACACTCGGGGGCTGCGCCCTCTTCGAGTAACCTAATGTGCCATCGGCTCCACGCACTCGAGCACCTCGAACGCAACAGCCCAAGTAGCTGATTCTGCTTGATCGTCGAATCCTTGAACTCCGAGTGCCTCGGCAAGGTACTGAGACTAAGGGTAATCAGGCTAACGAAAAGGCCTTGCATACAGTGCAAAAGTGTCGACTCGATTGGCACCCGAATCTTAATATACATGCTGACAGGAAAATATTCTTTACAAGATACAAGTACTTCACAATTCTTTATGTTTTCTGCAGCTTACAAGGACATCGACCGCGTCGAGCTATTCTATTAGGTCCTCCAACAGGAGTCGACAAAAGAGCTGGCTACGCCATACAATCAAGACCCGAGTCGAGTCCCTCCTTGGATGGTTGCATTGCTTGATGCTACGAAGACACGACATTGGTCGCTCACCCGACAGAAGCAACGGTGTTGACTTCATCCGCAACGTCGAGTCCTTCTGGCTAAACGCCGCACGACTCCGCCACGTCAACTCCGACTGCATCATCGATTCTTGGCTCCTTATGCATGAGACACTGACTCGATGCACTTCCGGTTCAGTGGTTTCTTCTCGCATGAGTCTCCACTCGAGTCTGTGACTCAACTAGACACTCGGGGGCTACTCCTATCAGGAGCGCTGGTCGCGCACCCGATGTATTTTCGGGTCAGCGGTACGCCCATGAGATTTCCTACTACAACTGCACGATACAAGACTTGAGTCTCTGCCCGAGTCTACGACTCCGCCAGACACTCGGGGGCTACTCCAAACCGGAGCGCTGGTCGCGCACACACAAGATCTTCGAGTCCTACGCCGAGTCTACGACTCCACTACGGACTCGGGGGCTACTCCCATAGGGAGGATAGATTCAAGCATCCGAAAAAAAATGTGTCCTACAGATCTGAAGCAAACAACGGCTGAATTAAAGTCTCTGCTCGAGTCTACGACTCGAACAGACACTCGGGGGCTACTCCCATAGTGAGCGCTGATCGCGCACCCTATAGTCCATTGTGTTGACTACGTCCATGATGTCGATTCCTTTACAACAGCAGAACAAATTCAGCTGACCCGATGAACTTCCGGGTGAAGTGCTTCACACTCGACACAACTTTCGACTCCGACATCCAAATATAAGGTTCAAGACAACTAAGTCTCCACCCGAATCTACGTTTCGGATGGACACTCGGGGGCTACTGACATGGATATGCCCTACGGGTACCCGATGTTAGCATACTTGGTCCAGCCCGACGGAAGGCCCACTCGACGACCTACCAGGGTCCAGGACGCCCAAGACGTTTCGGCTACACGAAGCACATATGGACACGGACTCCAAAGTGCACAAGACAAGGATACCTCAAGACTAGAGTTTGAATACAACTTGTAACCAACTCGTATCGGTACCTGAGACCTAGCCTCCCCATATATAAAGGCTAGGAGGGTCCAACGAGGGGGGCACGTACGCAATAAACTCAACCAGCCTCGACTCATACTTTCGCACACGCATCCACGCCAGATCGAATCTGCGACCAGAACCTTCCGGTTACTGTAATCAAAGAGCGCACAAGCAGGAGTAGGTTTTCCCTCGGGGCCGAACACAGGTAAATCTTGTGTCTCCTGGTTGCGTGTCTGTTAACCGTGCCACGATCTCCAGCATCCCCATCTTCTCCAAAACCCAAGTCCATAACAATGGGCATTGACGAGATTAAACCTCGTCACCGGCAACGCTTCCTCAAAGTATGTTGGCTCCTTAGCCTTTTCTTGGATCCAGTCGTACATATTGGTATAGTAGCTATCGGAATACTCTTCTAAGTTGATTGGATTGGTTTCACCCCCATATGGTCTATAAGGCTCTCTATGGTTATAATTAGTCTCTTCTTCGATACCTGTATCACAAGGTATAGGATTTCCTATGGTTCCACCTTGAGATTCTACTCCCCATCCATACTTGTTTGGCTCAGGGTTAGTTGGAATAACTCCATTCCATTCATGTTGTTCGGAGTTGTACTTGGTCCATAAATCTTCAGGTGACTAAGGTTTAGTTTGGTAGTAGGCATAATTTTCCGAGTTTGGATCATCAAACTCAGTTTCTTCATACACTTCTCCTAAAGGTATGTATTTGGTATGCCTAGCTTCTTTATCTAACTTCTTCCTACGTTCCATTGATTTATTAGGATCAGTAAAATCCTCAATGACCGTATCCAGTTCCTAAACTAAGACTTGGTGAGTGTTATGATAAGTGTTTAGCAAAGACCGATAACGATCCATGTACTCTACAGCTAGAGTAGGTTCAGTTTGGACTAGAGTAGAGTGATCTAACTCATGCTCTGGGTTTGAGGTTTCATGGGGTATAATGGTGTGAGTACTACCTTCTAGAGCTTGGGATTTACATTCTCGATCATGGTTATGGCTGTCAAGCACGGAAATCTGATGCCATGCACCTTGCCTCTCCTGATGGCATTTCTCCCTTAAGTCCTAACTTCTTGGGTAACATGGTCATGACAAGGTATTTAGCTAATACCTGCCCATCATAGTAACTGTAAATCTTGACCAAAAGTCTTGATTCACAATCCAAACTCCATAGAAGTTGTCGGAGATTATCTGTCCAATCGAGAGGCAGGCCGCAAGGAACTCGCCAGCGGCACTTGCACGCCGACAGGGCCCGAAGACGTCGACTCTCCTAGTAGTACCAGCAACCCCGGGCAAGGCTCACATCACTACGAAAAATGACGCCTCCAAGAAGGTCACGACGTCCGAGAGGACGCTGTCATCCAATCTGGCCGATTTGGGATTTCACCCCGTAGTGATGGACGGAGGGGTGAACGGGCTCCACAACAACGCCCCCAAGGGGGGAAGCGGCACCCACAGGCGTCGCCGAAGTCGGCACCGACCAAAGTCGGGCGGGACTTTCGTCCGGAGATCCCTGCACCACCTCCAAAGGAGCGACCCGAAGACGACCCATACCGCCCGGCGAGCACGACCAACTACAAGAGAGACGCCCGCCCACACCCCATGCCCGCCGCCCGGCGGGACAAAGAAGCAACACCATCATATTCCGGAGCCGCCGCTCCGGCCTTCACGCGTAGCAGAGCGAACACCTCACGCCAACTCGCCACGCCGCCGTCCAACCACCATGGCGCACCTCTGCCATGAGGATGCCAGCGAGGGCTGCCACGCCCCCGCCAACCACACGCTGTGGCCCGCCAAAGCCGCCACCTAGCCGCTCCTTCGGCTCTGACTTCCTCTCCGGGGACGTGGACGGAGCTTTCAGAGCGCCATTGTTGCTCTTTGGTGTCGTTTGGCAGTGCTCCAGACCTAGTTGTGTGCTAGGTAGTGTGGCCTCGAGGTTTTCTGCCAGTTTTTCCTTAAAAACTGTGCAGCTTGGGGTTTTTTTGGTCCGGTTCCCCTTTTAACCAGACCCGTGTGTATATACGTCTGTACCGGGTTTTGGACGGTTTCCCTTCCAAACCGTCCAATTCTCTTCTTCTAATAGAAAAGGCAGAGCTCTTGCTGGTTGCTCTAAAAAAAAATTATCTGTCCAATCCCCTCCATAGTCATTCAGTGTCCTGTTCATCACTTGAACATTCCGGGGTGGATATCGAGGTGCCATGTGGAACTGTAGATAAGAAATTATCATCACTCACATAGAGTTAAAAATCTTGGGTAATGATCGGATTTGCAATCATACTAAAGAATTATCGCACTAGTAACATGACAGGATTATTCTCAAGTGAATATCCCTCATATCACTAGAGAACTCTTTATTATTGCAGTTATGTCCTACAGGTTCTACCCATTTACTAGGTTTCCAACCTAAGGTCAAAGCATATGCTCTGATACCAACTGCGGTGACCCAGCATACCACTGCATGATGTAGTATACTATAGTCGTTTACATAACACCAATGAAACACCGTTCACTAGTATTACATCCCTCAGAATGGCACAACAGAAAGACAGCGGGTCCAATACATGGCTAAAGGTTACAACTCACTCTTTACACGAGATCCAGAGAACACTCTAGGTTAAATTGAGAGAAAGAACTTCTTACAAAGCAGAATCAAAGATAAATAATGCACCTACTATTATACTTTTAAGTCTAGTATTTTAACTAAGGGGTTGGCATTGCTACTATTGCAACGTACTACAGAATTAGGTTCTTTGGTTAGAGAGAGTATATTTCTATCTAATCAGTAACTTTGTCTTCACTTGAGTTGATGTATATTTTGACTTCCTTGTCTTCGTTGAAGAGCTTTAGCTTTGGATGATGATTCCTGGAGCATAACTTGGTGTAGACGTCGTCTTAATGGCTTCAGAATCTAGCAAGGGTTAAGAAGATACGTTGAGTACGAGCGTACTCATCAAGTTCACTAGAAAAGGAGTGTTTAATGCACTATATCTATAGCCACAGACCATAGGTCATAGGCAATGCAGGGTTTCGTAAACATTTCTTCAAAGGTTGTTTTTATTTTGAAAAGCTATGTCCGTCAGCCTTCACGGGTTTACCAGAACTTTCATGGAGTTCCTTTCCCGCAGCGTTCGCGGCTCCTTCCCGGAATAGGGAGTAACAAGTTACAGTTCTTACACTCTGCAGAGGTGCGTTACTTTACCCATGAGAGACCTTATCCTTGTTGCACAACCAAGTCATGACCTTGTCCATACTTACTTGGTATGGGGCCCAGTCCAAGATCCAAACCAATCACTGCCCCCTTCGCGGCCCCGCATGCCTCCTTGGTGTACACCATGCCCACATATTGAATTACGGCAATGGTTTGTACAGACCGTTAGATGCCAGAACTATCGTGGGACGTTGAGGGTTCCCACCCATATGCTGCATATCCTCTATGAATTACCAATTAATATGCATTCTATGAGTGATAACAGCCACAACCTGCACATCCGGCTACATGCGAGAGGAAGAAGATACAGGTGACTTCTCTGTCCCATTCCAAATATCATGGTTAACGCATGATATACGGCGCAAGAATCAATGGCGGCATTGGTCGTTAAGTTCTAGATGATATGTTCCTTTACCACCGGAACTTTCATAGTAAGTTATTACCTTATGGTAATAACCTATAATCACATTATTATGAAAATAGTGTTTTCAGACCTTTTTCAAATGCAGGTGATGTCCACATTGGATTTTTAAATTACTTTATAGAAAATAACCAAAGGACATGAGCAAGTGTGAACTTGCCTCTTGTGATTGCAAGATTATGCACTCACGGTCTTCGAGTCAGTATAAGATCCAAAATCTGAAATCATCATCATTGGTCCTGTAAGGACTAATGTTTAAAGAAGCAATATGCTCTTATGCATAAGTAATATGATGCACTTTATAAACGCGAACCCCGGGGATAACATTGTTCTAGGGTTTGGATACTAGAAATGATGTCTTTGAAATGTGGTGTACTTTTAGATGAGTTTAATACTTGTTCTTCTTATTAGGGCTTGTGAGTGTGTGAAACAATATGTAGTTACAATATCATAAAATAATGAGACACACTTAATTGTGAAATGCTATTTAAGATTGCTTATATAAGAATTGTTCTTTTGAAGTGGCAAAAAGAATAACATTTGAAGAAAAGATTTCTTTCTGAGGTCTAATCAATCTTTGTGGTTAGTTGAGTCTGGTCGATGTTATTTGTGCTTGCTTCAATAGTTTGGGCTTGAGATGCTTTATGACCTAACCATATCAGACCAAAGTTAACTATAACACATATAACAATGTTTATAGTATTATATTTAGATTCTTGTAGACTAAAGTTAAGTTAAAAAAACATAGATAGTTTGAAAGTATAATGCTTATAACATTTGTACCTTGTGTACTTGGTAATGTTGCCTTAAGGTTACTTAAGAATGGTTATATTTTTACTTGTTGTAGTGGTTTCTTGATTTTATAATGGAATAGTATCATTTAGCTTTTTAAGGATGAGTGGTTATATTTTGCAAATAAGGAAATAATATTACTTAACTACTTATGTATTCACTATAGTGTTGTGATAGTTTTGTAAACTGAAGGTTAAAGTAAATGGAAAATATTTTATTTAATCATAATTTATTCTTGAAGAGTTTATATTGGACAAGAATCTTTTTAGAAAATAAACTACATATATGGTTGGAATGGTAATTCAATGTATTTATATTTAAAATGTGTTGAACCAATTAGACCTTACATTATAATATTTAAGGCTAATATTTCTTATTAGACTTAAGTTGACAATTTCAGAAATACTATCAAATTTTATTTACCTTTATATGAATTAACAACTAAGGAAATAAGTTTAAATTTGAGTTATTAAAATATTTGAATTTTTTATTTAACTCAAAATTTAAATATTATATTTTTATCATGTAGGTATTATTTTTGTGACAATTTTGGTATATTAAATTTATTTTTGTCATTTATAAATAATAAGATATGATTTTGACAACTATTACTTTATAAATACTTAATAAATAATAAATATTTAATTAAGTGAAATAATAATGCATGATTATACTTTTAAATAATAGTTCTTATTTTTCTAAGATTTTTGGTATTTTATTCATATTTTTTAACATTTACCATTATTAGAATATGAATTATCAAAGTTTTATTACTTTTAAAATCTTTATTAAATAATAATTATTTAGATAACTATTACAATAATTTTTGATAATAGTTTAATGTTATAGATTTTATTTTTCTAAAAAAATTCATATATAATACATATTTTTCTGAATTATACAACAAAAGTTATTGATTTAACAAGATTTAATCATTTTTATTTCATTTCTAGATTATGTATATTTGGATTTATATCTTTTATTCTTTCTTAAACAGGAAATAACTTTTTACACGGCACCCACACCTAGCCCTAGTCACTGACCAGTGGGCCAGTGGCCACCTCAGCTCTTAGATTAATAAATGTGTTTGTTACCGACCCTAGTTCTACTCCTAGACAATGACATATGGGCCCTAGGCCATGTCATCTGCCACGCGAGACAAATACTGGGTCAAACACGATGACGTGGACAGGGGTGATCTCACCCTGACATCACCTCGCCGGTGGCATGGCAGACGACGACGAGGAGGGCAGTAGCGGGCGAGTGAGCGTGTGTGCGGGGCTTGTTCGAACCGGAACAACAAGGCGAGTAAGATAGTGGTGGCGCCGCTGGTTTTTGGTCATCGGAGGACAACCGGCGACGAGATCATGCGGCAGTGCTTGCGGGTGATCACGGTGGCGTGGATTTAGGAAGCAAACAAAGCATCTACGCATGCGAGGAGACTCGATGACTCACCAGGAACACGATGGTGTGGTCGATAAGGCGAGGCGAGGTCGGAGACGACGGTGAGGTCGACGAACAGCGCCGGGAACTGAGGGTGCAATTGGGTTGACTTGCGCCTCCTCCGCTAGTGCGAGTTGGGGCAATCGAACGAGAAGAGCACGGCGGTCTCCACCGTGGTCTTATCTGGCCAAGGCGAGCACGGAATCGCCGGCACCGGCTCACCTCCGAGCTAGGGTTCTCGATGATGAAAAGGAAAATGAGGTAGAGAGGGTTTTAGAGGGGGAAATGGGGATGAGGATGATCAGAGGCGTCGCGGTGGCCTCCTTATCCTCTCCTGGCGACGACGGTGTGGATCTTGGCGCAAGGACGACGGCGAACGGCCTCGGCATCGCCACCGAGCTACTTCCAGCTGGAGGAAGATGACGATGACGATTTTGCATAAAAAACCCTGGCACTTCTTTCCTCTCAACCCGCGATCCTTCCCTGGTCCCACATGTCAGTCATAGACGAGAACAAGCTGGGCTGGCTGCTGGGCTTTTGTGGGCTGCACATGTGCGACAGGTAAGAAGAGGGAAGTTGGGCCACAGCCAGGAAATGTTTTTATTTGTTTTTTTCCTTTTTCTATTTTCTGTTTTACTTTTCAGATTTGTATTTAATCTATATTTTGAAATTTTCTAAGAAAGTTTATTTGCTGAATACTTATAGCAACAATTTGTATTTATTTTGATTCCTTTTGTGAACCTTTATGATAAATGTTTTTATATTTCTTTTATTTTCTTTATATGAACCCCTTTTAATATTTTGTAGAATCTTTTCTTATTATTATTCTTTCCATTTTAAACCATGGATTTATTAAATGATATTTCCTTATTTGTTTATAAAACTTAACTCTAGTTAGCTCATAGTTTGAATAGAAAGTTTTATATAAAATGATCCTATATCATTATTTGATGCCTGAAATACAAAAGAAATTAATATAGTTAATAATACTTCCATTAATTTAGAAAATGGCAATGTATATATTCTATTATGATAAACATAAAAGTGTAGGGTTTGAATTGTAAATGTTTACCCAAGGGTTTAGGGTTCTTAATTTTCTTATTTTCTTTTGTTGATGTAAGTAAAGATTTAATAGCTAAACATATTGTCTTCTGTTGGTGATCTTTAATGATATCACCTTTTTTTAAAATAGAAAGTTATTAATTAAAATGTCTTATGGAAAAGAATTGATAAGAATAGTCCTAAGCTCATATAATTATGGTAATTGCGAATTGACAGAGATATGCTTAAGTGATTTTCTAAATAACTATTCCTATAAAATATTGTGGAGATAAAATGATTTATCCAACATATGAGATGGATGTTAAGCTTGATCATAGATTTAGGGTTTAGGGTTTTACTAGGAATTCTTATCCTCCCTAATTCATAAGTATGGACTTATGATTAAGGAATTTCTTTCCTAGATATACTACTTCTTCCTATCCATCATCATGGTTAACATGATGATCTTTACTTCACAACAATATTCTTTTTCACCTATTATTCTTCTAAACTCATGGATGAATACAATGAGTTTGATACTAAATCATTTCATAGTTTTCTCATCTCCTTGCTTGGTTATACCCACTACTTTACTGTTGATAACTTTCAATCCAACAAGTAGTTCTTTCAAACTCCACTCTTAATCTTCCTTAATCATCCATCACTAATATTTCTCCATTAGATGTATACATCCAACTGCCTTTCTCTAAAGCTTACTATCCTTTAAGATGAATAACACTACTTCCATAACTCTATGCTATACTAGCTTTAATTGAATCATACTGTCTTACATTTACTCTAATAATTCATACTCCAACCTCACATTATATTAATGTGACCTGTAATAACTAATCTAGGATCACTTATGTATACTAGGTTTTCAATTATGTTCTACCCACCAATGTAACTTTAACAAGATATAAGTATACAACCCTGGTGAGCAAGGCATGATCATTATAATCCTTTAATCATTTATAGCTTAGATTTTTAGTTGGCTAAGCAAGGCTTTATCAATACAACCTTACAATTGTATTGGAATTATCTTCTTAGTATCTTTAATTAGATTAAGGCTATTATTTATGGACTATTCCCACTTGATCCAATAGAATTACTACTGGTAACTATCTTCATGATTCCCCCTGTAATCTTCTTTACTATCATATAATTATGTAATCTAAATAACTCTTCTTTTCATTTAGGAGTGATTTAACTCCATAAATTATCATATTGATTTGATTATCTTCATCACTCCCATCTTATAGATGTTAACTAACACTAGCATTACTATTTACCTCATCTTAGTTGTTTCTTTAGAGACACTTAAATGGATGCTATGGTATGGTCAGGGGTTGATAGATTAAGAGTTGGTGAATCAATAGTTGGTTACTCAACATTGATGAACAACAGATATAGGAATATAGCTCAATAGATATGATAGGTATTGATATGGAAATAAAAATATATGGTGAATGATCTAAACTTAGTTTCTTTCCTAGTCAATCTTACTTAAGAAGTAGGGTTAGGTATTGTAGGGTTTCGTAGCATGGAAAACAAAAAATTTCTATCGCATACAAACAAACAAGCCAAGATATATCTACTAGATTGTAGCAACGAGTCGATGGAATAACTTACCCTCAAAGATTCCAAAGAGTTTAACGAGAGCGGATTCTCGTGGGTGATGTAGTCGTACTCTTCCCGATCTCAAGATCGCATAGACGATCCTTCCTGCGTTCGCTAGCGCCCCAATGTCACACGTTCGTACTTTCGATGAAGACCTTCCTCTCCCTTGTTCCAAAGAAGCGGAGGTTGTAGCACTCTCCTCGTGATTCCTAAGACAACCAAGTGGAAGTAGAGGAGATCTCAGGCTTCGCCTGCCGAGTAGTATGGTGGAGTATGAGAGAGCTCCTCGGCGATCTAGGGTTTAGACACACCAAGGAGGGGATGCTAGAGCCGGCGGCTAGGGTTCCGTGGACCCCCAAGTCGGCGGCTAGGGAAAAACCCAAGGGGCGGCGGCGGCTATGGTGGTGGCGCCAAGCTAGGGTTTGAGGTGAGTGACTTGTGTGCTCTAGGAGGGAGCCCTGCCCCTCCTTATATAGGTGGAGGGGCCGGAGGCCAAGGGGAGGGAGGGGAGTCCCTCCCCAACTCGGCTTGGGTGGTGCGCCGGCTTGGGGAGGAGGACTCCCTCCCCAACTCGGTTTCACCTTCCTCCTCTTTTCCTCTTTCCAATTTTAGCCGTTTGACTTTTCAAACTAGCTATTTGACTTTTCAAACTAGGATTTGAATTAATCCTTTATTTGGAACAGCGATGACACTTAGTACATGATGCAATCATTCCAACTTGCAATGACACATTCATGTACCCCTTCCCCTCCGGAGTGCCGGACATTCCGGAACCTTCTAGAACATTCCCGATGAAAACACCGGAATCATTCCCGAACTCCGAAACGGGACTTTCCTTATATGAATCTTATTCTCCGGACCATTCCGGATCTCCTCGTGATATCCCGGATCCCATCCGAGACTCCGAACAACATTCGGTCTCTTTCTCATCATACCATAACTACTCAAACAACGTCGAATCCTTAAGTGTGTCTCCCTACGGTTCGTGAATTATGCGGACATGATCGAGACACTTCTCCGATCAATAACCAATAGAGGAATCTGGAAATTCATATGGCTCCCACATATTTCTACGATTACTTTGCGATCGAATGAACCACTTACATACGATACCAATTTCCCTTTGTCTCACGATAGTTTACTTATCCGAGGTTATGATCGTCGGTATCTCTGCATACCTAGTTCAACCTCGTTACCGATAAGTACTCTTTTCTCGTTCCCGTGATATGTGATCCCTTGTGAGACAGTCACATGCTTGCAAGCTAATTGGATGACATTCCACCGAGAGGGCCCAGAGTATATCTATCCGTCATATGGATGGACAAATCCCACTCTTGATCCATGTGTCTCAACCAATACTTTCCGAACACTCAATGCCACCTTTATAGCCACCCAGTTACGGTGTGGTGTTTGATGTCATCAAAGCATCCATCCGGTAAAGGTGATATGAATGATCTCATGGTCGAAGGAATTAGGTTACTATGTATCAGAAAGCATATAGCAATTGAACTATTAAAATGACTTGATCTTTATGCTACGCTTATCTATAGGAGTATGTCCATCATATCATTCTCCTAACGATATGATCTTGTTGTTGATAACATCTCAATGTTCATGATAGGGAAACCATAATCATTTATGAACCAACAAGCTAGTGATGTATAGAGGCTATACTAGGGACTTCAAATTAAGTTTTCAAATCACACAAGTATCAATGTTTCCTTGTTAATACTATTATAGCATGAATGTAAACATTTATCATAAACACAAAGATATAATAATAACTACATTTATTATTGCCTCTAGGGCGTATCTCCAACAGTCTCCCACTTGCACTAGAGTCATCTTATCTAGATTACATGGTAATATACCGAACACCCATGGAAATTTGGTGCTAGTCATGTTTTGCCCTCGGGAGAGGTTTAGTCAACGAATCTGCCACATTCAGATCGGTGTGTACTTTGCAAATATTTATATCCCCATCCTGGATATGTTCTCGAATAGCGTGAAAACGTAGCTTGATATGCTTCAGCTTCTTGTGTGACCTTGGTTCTTGCGCATTGGCTATGGCGCCCATGTTATCACAGTAGATAGACATTGGGTCCAGCGCACTAGTAACCACACCCAGCTCTGTAATGAACTCTTTCATCCATATCGCTTCTTGTGAAGCCTCCGAAGCAGTCATGTATTCCGATTCAGTTGAAGATCTCGCCACAACGCTTTGCTTTGCACTCCTCCAGCTAACTGCTGCAGCATTCAAAATAAATACGTATCCAGATTGTGATTTAGAATCATCCGGATCGGTGTTCCAACTAGCATCGGTGTAACCATTAACAACGAGCTTTTCATCACCTCCATAAGAAAGAACCATATCCTTAGTTCTTCTCAAGTACTTAAGGATGTTTTGATCACCGTCTAATGATCCACTCGGATCACTTTGATATCTGCTAGTTAAACTAACAGATATGCAATGTCGGGTCTAGTACATAGCATGGCATACATTAGAGATCCTATGGTCGAGGCATAGGAGTATTACTCATCCTTTCTCTATCTTCTCGCCGATGTCGGACTTTGAGTTTTACTCAAGGTCGATATAGCAACATGGGCAAGAACCCTTTCTTGCTATCTTCCATTCCAAACCTCTTTAGAACTTTGTCCAAATATGTACTCTGTGACAATGATATTTGGCATTTCGATCTATCTCTATAAATCTTTATGCCTAATATGTAAGCTGCTTCGCCAAGATCCTTCATTGAAAAACTATTATTCAAATATTCCTTGACACTATTAAGAAGGTCTACATCATTCCCAATCAACAATATGTCATCCACATATAGTATTAAGAATGCTACAGAGCTCCCACTCACTTTCTTGTAAATACAAGCTTCTCCATAAGTTTGTATAAAACCAAAACTTTTGATCACCTTATCAAAACGTTGATTCCAACTTCGGGATGCTTGGTTCAATCCATAAATGGACCGTTGAAGTTTGCATACCTTGTTAGCATCTTTAGGATCGACAAAACCTTTGGGTTGCATCATATACAACTCTTCATCAATGTCTCCATTGAGGAACGTTGTTTTGACATCCATCTGCCATATCTCATAATCATAATATGCAGCGATTGCTAACATAATCCTCACAGACTTTAGCTTCACATCGTGAGAAAGTCTCATCGTAGTCAACTCCTTGAATTTGTCGAAACCCTTTGCGACAAGTCGAGCTTTATAGACAGAATTACCATCAGCATCTTTTTCTTCTTGAAGATTCATTTGTTCTCGATGACCTTCCGCCATCCGGTAAGTCCACCAAAGTCCATACTTGGTTTTCGTACATGGATCCAATCTCGGATTTCATGGCTTCTTGCCATTTATTGGAATCTGGGCTCATCATCGCTTCCTCATATGTCTCGGGGTCATCGGTGTTGTCCACCAACATGACACTCATAACGGGATCATACCAACTGGAGTGGTACGAAGTTCTCGTTGACCTCCGAGGCTCAGAGCAACTTTAACCAAGTTTCATGATCATCATCATTAGCTTCCTCTCTTATTGGTGCAGCACCACAGAACTTCTTCGGTGTTGCGCTACTCGCAATTTCGAGAGAAGGTTCGACAACCTCCGAGTTCTACTTTCCTTCCATCCACTTATTTCGAGAGAAATTCCTTCTAGAAAGGATCCATTCTTGGCAACGAAGATTTTGCCTTGGATCTATGATAGAAGGTATACCCAATAGTTTCCTTCGGGTATCCTATGAAGACGCATTTTTCCGCTTTGGGTTCAAGCTTGTCCTCAGTAACTTCTTTACATAGGCTTCACACCCCAAACTTTAAGGAACGACAATCTAGGTTTCTTCCCAAACCATAATTCATACGGTGTCGTTTCAACGGATTTAGACGGTGCCCTATTTAAAGTGAATGCGGTGTTTCTAATGCATAACCCCAAAATGATAGCAGAACTGTAAGTGACATCATAGAACGAACCATATCTAAGAGAGTTCGACACGACGTTCGGACACACCAAGACTGTGGTGTTGCCGGTGTCAATTGTGAAAGTATTCCGCATTTCTTCAAATGCTCGCCAAACTCGTAACTTAGATATTCACCTCCACGATCAGAACGTAGAAATTTAATCTTCTTGTTACGTTGATTCTCTACCTCACTTTGAAACTCCTTAAACTTCTCGAAAGTCTCGGACTTATGTTTCATGAAATAGATATACCCATATCTACTCAAGTCATCCGTGAAGGTAAGAACATAACGATAACCACCGCGCGATGCTACACTCATTGGACCACATACATCGGTATGTATGATTTCCAATAAGTCTGTAGCTCACTCCATCATACCAGAAAATGGAGTCTTAGTCATTTTACCCATCAGACATGCTTCGCATCTTTCAAGTGATTCAAATCAAGTGATTCAAGAAGTCCATCGAATGGAGTTTCTTCATACGCTTCACTCCAATGTGACCAAGACGACGATGCCACATATAGGTCGAATTATCGCTGATTTCAAACGCTTAGCCTCAATGTTGTTGATATGTGTATTTACACTATCGAGATTCAATAAGAATAGACCATCTATCAAAGGTGCATGTGCATAAAACATATTACTCATATAAATCGAACAACCATTAGTCTCGGACTTAAACAAGTAACCGTCTCGTAATAAACAAGATCCCGATATAATGTTCATGCTCAACGCACAAAATAACAATTATTTAAGTATAAAACTAATCCCGATGGTAGATGAAGGGTAGCGTGCGACCGCGATCACATCAACCTTGATCCGCTTCCAACGCTGCATCGTCACCTCGTTCTTCGCTAGCTTCCGCTTATTCGCAAAGACTGTTTGAGTTACAAATATGAGCAACCGAACTAGTATTAAATACGTGCACTACTTAGTACTAGTGAGATACACATCAATAAAATGTATATCAGATATACCTTTCTTCTTGATGTTGCTGTTCTTCAAATCCGCCAAGTACTTTGGGCAATTCCGCTTCCAGTGACCTTCTCCCTTGCGCACTCAGTATCAGGCTTAGGTCCAGCCTTGGTCTTCTTCGTCGGTGTGGTAACTTTCTTACCACCCTTCTTGAAGTGTCCCTTCTGCTTAGACTTGCCTTTCTTGAATTTGGTGGTCTTATTGACCAACAACACTTGGTACTCTTTCTTGATCTCCACTTCTGCATATTTCAACATGGCAAAGAGTTCTGGCAACGTCTTGTTCATGTTCTGCATGTTGTAGTTCATCACAAAGTTCTTGTAACTTGGTGGTAGTGATTGGAGGACACGGTAAATCCCCAAAGCATTAGGAATCACAATACCCAAGCTTTGAAGTTTGTTTGCGTGCGGACATCTTAAGCACATGCTCACCGACGAGCTGCCCTCTTCCATCTTGCAGTTAAAGAACTTTTCAGAAGCCTCATAGCTTTCAATTGCCGCATGAGTCTCAAAGATCAATTTGAGATCCTCGACAATATCATATGGGTCTGAATTCTCAAACCTTTTCTGAAGCTCCGATTCTAAACCATATAAGATAGCACACTGAACTGTGGAGTACTGAGTCTTCCGAGTGAGGTAAACATTCTTTACTTCATCGGCAGCATCAGCTGCAGGTGGGTCACCCAGCGGTGCATCCAGCACATAGGTCAAATTACCAGCTGTGAGGACAATCCTCAAATTGCGGAACCAATCCGCGAAGTTGCTTCCATTGTTTTTCAACTTTTCTTTCTCTAGGAACGCATTAAAATTCATGAAAGGCCTTTCCATTCATCTACAACATATTTGCAATAGTTTAGACTAAGTTTATGACAAATTGAGTTCAAATTAATAATAAAATTAATCTAGGTGAACTCCCACTCAAAACAATATCCTCACATTGTTTTAGTGATCACACGAACCAAATCCACCACATCAACACCGATCATCACGAGAGTTGATATAGTTTCAATGGAACAATCGACATGTTCATCATATCTACTATATGATTCATGCTTTACCTTCGGTGATCCGTGTTCGAGACCATGTCTCATACATGATAGGCTCGTCAAGATCAAACCTTAGTTTCCGCATGAGCAACTGGCTTGCTCACGTTGTATACACTTGCGTAATCTAACACTCCCGATCATCACGTGCTCAAACAACAAGCTTTAGCAACGGTGCTAACTAAGGGTGAACACTTTATGACTTGAAATTCATGTGCATGAGGATCATCTTATAATGCTACCGCTGCCTACTAAGCAATACAAGATGCATAAAGGATTAACATCACATGCAATTCATAATATGTGATATGTTATGGTTTTTCTTCTTTGTGCTTCCGATCTCCATCTTCAAGCACTAACATGATCTCCATCATCACCGCATTGCATCAAGTTCAATGACGCTTCCATGGTTGTCATCCACCGCTTCAACTATTACAACTACTTTGAATAGACACGGGTCTTAACATAAATTAAAGACAACCATATGGCTCCTGCCGGTTGCCAACTTACAATAAGGAACATTGCATACATCAAATATAATCACAATCATGGCCATATCACATCACTGCACACCCCTGCAAAACAAAGTTAGACGCCTCTACTTTCTTTGCATGTTTTACGTGGCTTGGGGCTTTCAATAAGTGTCGTTCTAACTTACGAACATGAACCACAACATTGATACTAGTATTGTTAATCACCCGTTGTAAATTGGATCTTAACTATGCTAGGAGAAACAGGCACCCGCAAAGCCACTTATGCAATACAAGTTGCATGTCAAGCGTGGAGCAAGTCTCATGAACGATGTCATGTAAGGTTAGCCCGGGCCGCTTCATCCCAACATACCGCAAGATGCAAAGTACACAAGAAGCAATCGACAATAAAAGCATCAACGCCCACAATGACCATTGTGTTCTACTCGTGCAACAGATCTACATATAGACACGGCTCTGATACCACTGTAGAGATTCGTAGCATGGAAAACAAAAAATTCTATCGCATACAAACAAACAAGCCAAGATCTATCTACTAGATTGTAGCAACGAGTCAATGGAATAACTTACCTCAAGATTCCAAAGCGTTTAACGAGAGCGGATTCTCGTGGGTGATGTAGTCATACTCTTCCGATCTCAAGATCGCAGAGACGATCCTTCCGTGCCATGCTCAAGAAGCCCCCAATCGGTCACACACGTTAAGATTGACGAAGACCTTCCTCTCCTTGTTCCAGCAGGAAGCGGAGGTTGTAGCACTCTCCTCGTGATTCCGGCAAAGAAACGGCGTGGTACCTAAGTAGAGGGAGATCTCGCAGGCTTCGCTTAAGCCGGAGCGAGTATGGTGGAGTATGAGAGAGCTCCTTGGTGATCTAGGGTTTAGACACACCAAGGAGGGGATGATAGAGCCGGCGGCTAGGGTTCTGGGGACCCCCAAGTCGGCGGCTAGGGAAAAACCCAAGGGGCGGCGGCGGCTATGGTGGTGGCGCCAAGCTAGGGTTTGAGGTGAGGGACTTGTGTGCTCTAGGAGGGAGCCCTGCCCCTCCTTATATAGGTGGAGGGGCCGGCGGCCAAGGGGAGGGAGGGGAGTCCCTCCCCAACTCGGCTTGGGTGGTGCGCCGACTTGGGGAGGAGGACTCCCTCCCCAACTCGGTTTCACCTTCCTCCTCTTTTCCTCTTTCCAATTTTAGCCGTTTGACTTTTCAAACTAGCTATTTGACTTTTCAAACTAGGATTTGAATTAATCCTTTATTTGGAATAGCGATGACACTTAGTACATGATGCAATCATTCGAACTTGCAATGACACATTCATGTACCCCTTCCCCTCCGGAGTGCCGGACATTCCGGAACCTTCTAGAACATTCCCGATGAAAACACCTAATCATTCCCGAACTCAAACGGACTTTCCTTATATGAATCTTATTCTCCGGACCATTCCGGATCTCCTCGTGATATCCCGGATCCCATCGAAGACTCCGAACAACATTCGGTCTCTTTCTCATCATACCATAACTACTCAAACAACGTCGAATCCTTAAGTGTGTCTCCCTACGATTCGTGAATTATGCGGACATGATCGAGACACTTCTCCGAACAATAACCAATAGAGGAATCTGAAATTCATACGGCTCCCCACATATTTCTACGATTACTTACATCGAATGAACCACTTACATACGATACCAATTTCCTTTGTCTCACGATAGTTTACTTATCCGAGGTTATGATCGCTTGATCTCGCATACCTAGTTCAACCTCGTACCGATAAGTAATCTTTTCTCGCTCCTCGTGATATGTGATCCCTTGTGAGCCACATGCTTGCAAGCTAATTGGATGACATCCACCGAGAGGGCCCAGAGTATATCTATCCGTCATATGGATGGACAAATCCCACTCTTGATCCATGTGTCTCAACCAATACTTTCCAACACTCAATGCCACCTTTATAGCCACCCGCCACGGTGTGGTGTTTGATGTCATCAAAGCATCCATCCCAGAAGGTGATATGCATGATCTCATGGTCAAGGAATTAGGTTACTATGTATCGTAAAGCATATAGCAATTGAACTATTAAAATGACTTGATCTTTATGCTACGCTTATCTATAGGAGTATGTCCATCATATCATTCTCCTAACGATATGATCTTGTTGTTGATAACATCTCAATGTTCATGATAGGGAAACCACAATCATTTATCAACCAACAAGCTAGTGATGTATAGAGGCTATACTAGGGACTTCAAATTAAGTTTACAAATCACACAAGTATCAATGTTTCCTTGTTAATACTATTATAGCATGAATGTAAAAATTTATCATAAACACAAAGATATAATAATAATTACATTTATTATTGCCTCTAGGGCATATCTCCAACAGGTATTACCATGATACTCATAGTATAAGCAGATGAGATTAAGATATATTTGTTACATTCTTATTATTTGTGTTATATCCTTTACTTGGTACTCATGAGTGTTTATAATGAATACTATGATATGATCACCTAAGGATCAAATATAATTCATAATGTATTAGGGTTTAACTTTTATTACATTTGATCTACCCTTAGATCAAATCTCCCTTACCCAAAATAAGGTTTTAGCAAAGGTCATATTGAAACTTATCGCAGTCAGCTTGGTGATCTACTTCAATTCCATCAAGTTAAGAGAAGCTTCACTCACTTTAACAAGTTTTGTTCAAAAGCGCGAAAATTATTCGGATTTTCTATGCATGAATGCAATGCACACATCTGGGTTCAGCTTATTTCTAGGCTCTAATGATGGGATGTTACAGACTCTCCCCGACCTGGACCATCCCCGCAGCCGACCCCACCACTCCACGATCCCCACGCGAGCCCCGCGTCCCCTTCCTCCTATCGATCCCCACCCCGCACCCCGCAACCCATGCCTTCCTCGTCGCTCTCCTATGTTTCCCGAGCCAAGCTCCCGCCGCCACGAGCGACGCGCGCCCACCGCTGTCGAGTTCGCACACCGCCACCGTGACACCGATCTCCGTCGCCTCGCCTTCCCGTCTACCCGAACTCGAGCACCGCCGTGGCTCTCTCTTCGGCGCCCTCGCCTTACCGACCCCGCCGAGGCCGGCCGCCTCGGCCGCTGGCTTCGCCCCTTCCTCCGGGCAGCAGAGGCTTTTGCGTGCGGCTCATGAAAGCAGCACCACGCTGCACCGCGCCTCCTCCGCCTCGCAATCCTCCGTAGCATTGCGCCTCGCCACCGCCTTCCGTAGCAGGACGCCACCCCGTCTCATGTTCTCCGGCCGACCTCCTGCCACCATCCATGTCGCGTCGCCAGCGGGTAGCGCCCTGCGCCCCCTCTCCTTGGCCTCGGTCCACGCACGGCCGTCTTCTTCCACCGCCCCGGCAGCCCCGTGCGGCACCTTATCCATGCGTGCGCCTTTGGCCCTCCTCTGTCCATACCCGCCTGCCATACCCTCCACCGTCTCTCCTATGCCGTGCTCACGGCCGCGTTTTTTGTCCCTGTCGTGTCTGTGTAGGGTTTCGTAGCATGGAATTCTACCGCATACAAACAAACAAGCCAAGATCTATCTACTATATTGTAGCAACGAGTCAATAGAATAACTCACCCCCGAAGATTCCAAAGTGTTTAACGAGAGCGGATTCTCGTGGGTGATGTAGTCATACTCTTCCCGATCTCAAGATCGTGTAGACGATCCTTCCGGCGCTGCGTTCAAGGCGCTCCGCAATCGGTCACACATTCGATTTCACGAAGACCTTCCTCTCCCTTGTTCCAAAGAAAATGGAGGTTGTAGCACTCTCCTCGCGATTCCGGCAAAGACAACGGTGGTACCTAAGTAGAGGGAGATCTCGCAGGCTTCGCTTAAGCCGAGCGAGTATGGTGGAGTATGAGAGAGTCCTCGACGATCTAGGGTTTAGACACGCCGAGGAGGGGCTAGGACGGCTAGGGTTTCACCTAGGCGGCGGCGGGCCCGGCTAGGGAGGCGGCGGCTTGGTACTAGGGTTTGGAGGAGAGGATCTTGTGTGTCTCTAGGAGGGAGCCCTGCCTCCTTATATAGGTGGAGGGTCCGCCAAGGAGGGAGAGGAGTCCTCCCCAACTCGCCTTGGTGGGCCGGCGTGGGGAGGAGGACCTCCCCAACTCGGTTTCCTCCTCTTTTCCACTTCCCAAAAATAGCCGTTTGACTTTTCAAACTACGATTTGATTTAATCCTCTATTTTGTTTAGAGATGACACTTAGTACATGATGCAATCATACCAACTTGATATAACACATTCATGTACCCTTCCCCTTCGGAGTGCCGGACATTCCGGAACCTTCTAGAACATTCCCGATGAAAACACCGGAACCATTCTCCAACTCAAACGGACTTTCCTTATATGAATCTTATTCTCCGGACCATTCGGATCTCCTCATGATATCCGAATCCCATTCGAGACTCAACAACATTCGGACTCTTTCTCATCATTCCATAACTACTCAAACAACGTCGAATCCTTAAGTGTGTCTCCCTACGATTCGTGAATTATGCGACATGATCGAGACACTTCTAACAATAACCAATAGAGGAATCTGAAATTCATATGGCTCCCACATATTTCTACGATTACTTATGATCGAATGAACCACTTACATACGATATCAATTTCCCTTTGTATCACGATAGTTTACTTATCCGAGGTTATGATCGCCGGTATCTCCGCATACCTAGTTCAACCTCGTTACGATAAGTACTCTTTTCGCTCCCTGATATGTGATCCTCAGAGCCACCACATGCTTGCAAGCTAATTGGATGACATTTCACCGAGAGGGCCCAGAGTATATCTATCCGTCATATGGCTGGACAAATCCCACTCTTGATCCATGTGTTTCAACCAATACTTTCCGAACACTCAATTCCACCTTTATAGCCACCCAGTTACGGTGTGGTGTTTGATGTCATCAAAGCATCCATCCGGTGAAGGTGATATGCATGATCTCATGGTCGAAGGAATTAGATTACTATGTATCAGAAAGCATATAGCAATTGAACTATTAAAATGATTTGATCTTTATGCTACGCTTATCTATAGGAGTATGTCCACCATATCATTCTCCTAACGATATGATCTTGTTGTTAATAACATCTCAATGTTCATGATAGGGAAATCACAATCATCTATTAACCAACAAGCTAGTTTTATATAGAGGCTTTACTAGGGACTTCAAATTAAGTTTAAAAATCACACAAGTATTAATGTTTCCTTGTAAATACTATTATAGCATGAATGTAAAATTTATCATAAACAAAAAGATATAATAATAACTACATTTATTATTGCCTCTAGGGCATATCTCCAACAGTCTCCCACTTGCACTAGAGTCATCTAATCTAGATTACATGGTAATATACCGAACACCCATGGCAGTTTGGTGCTGGTCATGTTTTGCCCTCGGGAGAGGTTTAGTCAACGGATCCGCCACATTCAGATCTGTGTGTACTTTGCAAATCTTTATATCCCCATCTTGGATATGTTCTCGAATAGCGTGAAAACGTAGCTTGATGTGCTTCAGCTTCTTGTGTGACCTTGGTTCTTGCGCATTGGCTATGGCACCCATGTTATCACAATAGATAGACATTGGGTCCAGCGCACTAGGAACCACACCCAGATCTGTAATGAACTCTTTCATCCATATCGCTTCTTGTGAAGCCTCCGAAGCAGCCATGTATTCAGATTCAGTTGAAGATCTCGCCACAACGCTTTGCTTTGCACTCCTCCAGCTAACTGTTGCACCATTCAAAATAAATACGTATCCAGATTGTGATTTAGAATCATCCGGATCGGTGTTCCAACTAGCATCGGTGTAACCATTAACAATGAGATGTTCATCACCTCCATAAGAAAGAACTATATCCTTAGTTCTTCTCAAGTACTTAAGGATGTTTTTGACCGTTGTCCAATGATCCACTCCTGGATCACTTTGATATCTGCTAGTTTAAACTAACAGCATATGCAATGTCGGGTCTAGTACATAGCATGGCATACATTAGAGATCCTATGGCTGAGGCATAGGGAGTCTTACTCATCCTTTCTCTATCTTCTGCCGATGTCGGACTTTGAGTTTTACTCAAGGTCGATATAGCAACATGGGCAAGAACCCTTTCTTGCTATCTTCCATTCCAAACCTCTTTAGAACTTTGTCCAAATATGTACTTTGTGACAATGATATTTGGCGTCTTGATCTATCTCTATAAATCTTTATGCCTAATATGTAAGCTGCTTCGCCAAGATCCTTCATTGAAAAACTATTATTCAAATATTCCTTGACACTATTAAGAAGGTCTACATCATTCCCAATCAACAATATGTCATCTACATATAGTATTAAGAATGCTACAGAGCTCCCACTCACTTTCTTGTAAATACAAGCTTCTCCATAAGTTTGTATAAAACCAAAACTTTTGATTACCTTGTCAAAACGTTGATTCCAACTTCGGGATGCTTGCTTCAATCCATAGATGGACCGTTGAAGTTTGCATACCTTGTTAGCATCTTTAGGATCGACAAAACCTTTGGGTTGCATCATATACAATTCTTCATCAATGTCTCCAAAGAGGAATGCTGTTTTGACATCCATCTGCCATATCTCATAATCATAATATGCAGCGATTGCTAACATAATCCTCACAGACTTTAGCTTCGCTACTGGTGAGAAAGTCTCATCGTAGTCACCTCCTTGAATTTGTCGAAACCCTTTTGCGACAAGTCGAGCTTTATAGACAATAACATTACCATCAGCATCTGTTTTCTTCTTGAAAATCCATTTGTTCTCGACAGCCTTCCGGCCATCCGGTAAGTCCACCAAAGTCCATACTTGGTTTTCGTACATGGATCCAATCTCGGATTTCATGGCTTCTTGCCATTTATTGGAATCTGGGCTCATCATCGCTTACTCATATGTCTCAGGGTCATCGGTGTTGTCTACCAACATGACACTCATAACAGGATCATACCAATCTGGAGTGGTACGAGTTCTCGCTGACACGTGAGGCTCAGAGCAACTTCAACAAGTTTCATGATCATCATCATTAGCTTCCTCTCTTATTGGTACAGTCACCATAGGAACTTCTTCCGTGCTGCGCTACTCGCAATTTCGAGAGAAGGTTCGACAACCTCGCCGAGTTCTACTTTCCTTCCACTTCTTTCGAGAGAAATTCCTTCTCTAGAAAGGATCCATTCTGCAACGAAGATTTTGCCTTCGATCTATAATAGAAGGTATACCCAATAGTTTCCTTCGGGTATCCTATGAAGACGATTTTTCCGCTTTGGGTTCAAGCTTGTCCTCAGAACTTCTTTACATAGGCTTCAGATCCCCAAACTTTAAGGAATGACAATCTAGGTTTCTTCCCAAACCATAATTCATACGGTGTCGTTTCAACGGATTTAGATGGTGCCCTATTTAAAGTGAATGCGGATGTTTCTAATGCATAACCCCAAAATGATAGCGTAAATCTATAAGTGACATCATAGAACGAACCATATCTAAGAGAGTTCGACACGACGCGGACGCACCATTACTGTGGTGTTCCCGGTGTCAATTGTGAAAGTATTCCGCATTTCTTCAAATGCTCGCCAAACTCAGAACTTAGATATTCACCTCCACGATCGTAACGTAGAAATTTAATCTTCTTGTTACGTTGATTCTCTACCTCACTTTGAAATTCCTTAAACTTCTCGAAAGTTTCGGACTTATGTTTCATGAAATAGATATACCCATATCTACTCAAGTCATCCGTGAAGGTAAGAACATAACGATAACCATCACGATGCTAGACTCATTGGACCACACACATCGGTATGTATGATTTCCAATAATTCCATAGCTCGCTCCATCATACCGTAGAATGGAGTCTTAGTCATTTTACCCATCGACATGCTTCAGATCTTTCAAGTGATTCAAATCAAGTGATTCAAGAAGTCCATCGGAATGGAGTTTCTTCATACGCTTCACTCCAATGTGACCAAGACGACATGCACATATAGGTCGAGTTATCGCCGATTTCAAACGCTTAGCCTCAATTTTATTAATATGTGTATTTCCACCATCGAGATTCAACAAGAATAGACCATCTATCAAAGGTGCATGTGCATAAAACATATTACTCATATAAATCGAACAACCATTATTCTCGGACTTAAACAAGTAACCGTCTCGCAATAAACAAGATCCCGATATAATGTTCATGCTCAACGCAGCACAAAATAACAATTATTTAAGTATAAAACTAATCCCGATGGTAGATGAAGGGGTAGCGTCGACCGCGATCACATCAACCTTTGATCCGCTTCCACGCCGCATCGTCACCTCGCTCTTCGCTAGCTTCCGCTTATTCTGCAACCTGCTTCGAGTTACAAATATGAGCAACCGAACCAAAGATCAAATACCTGTGCACTACTACGAGTACTAGTGAGATACACATCAATAACATGTATATCGATATACCTTTCTTCTTGATGTTGCCGTTCTTCAAATCCGCCAAGTACTTTGGGCAATTCCGCTCAGGTGACCTTCTCCCTTGCAAGAAAAGCACTCAAGATCGTGCTTAGGTCCAACCTTGGTATTCTTCGTCGGTGGTAACTTTCTTACCACCCTTCTTGAAGTGTCCTTCCGCTTAGACTTGCCTTTCTTGAATTTGGTGGTCTTATTGACCAACAACACTTGGTGCTCTTTCTTGATCTCCACTTCGCATATTTCAACATGGAAAAGAGTTCGCAACGCCTTGTTCATGTTCGCATGTTGTAGTTCATCACAAAGTTCTTGTAACTTGGTGGTAGTGATTGTGGACACGTAAATCCCCAAAGCATTAGGAATCACAATACCCAAGATTTGAAGTTTGTTTGCGTGCCCAGACATCTTAAGCACATGCTCACTGACGGAGCTGCCCTCTTCCATCTTGCAGTTAAAGAACTTTTCAGAATCCTCATAGCTTTCAATTGCCGCATGAGTCTCAAAGATCAATTTGAGATCCTCGACAATATCATATGGGTCTGAATTCTCAAACCTTTTCTGAAGCTCCGATTCTAAACCATATAAGATAGCACACTGAACTGTGGAGTACTGAGTCTTCCGAGTGAGGTAAACATTCTTTACTTCATCGGCAGCATCAGCTGTAGGTGGGTCACCTAGCAGTGCATCCAGCACATAGGTCACATTACCAGCTGTGAGGACAATCCTCAAATTGCGGAACCAATCCGCGAAGTTGCTTCCATTGTTTTTCAACTTTTCTTTCTCTAGGAACGCATTAAAATTGATGGTAGGGGCTGCCATTGATCTACAATATATTTGCAATAGTTTAGACTAAGTTTATGACAAATTGAGTTCAAATTAATAGTTAAATTAATCTAGGTGAACTCCCACTCAAAACAACATCCCTCACATTGTTTTAGTGATCACACGAACCAAATCCACCACATCAAAACTGATCATCACGAGAGTTGATATAGTTTCAATGGCGAACAATCGACATGTTCATCATATCTACTATTTGATTCATGCTTTACCGTTCGGTGATCCGTGTTCCGAGACCATGTCTGTACATGCTAGGCTCGTCAAGATCAAACCTTAGTTTCGCATGAGAAATGGCTTGCTCACGTTGTATACACTTGCGGAATCTAACACACCGATCATCACGTGGTGCTTCAAACAACAAGCTTTAGCAACGGTGCTAACTAAGGGTGAACACTTTATGATTTGAAATTCATGTGCATGAGGGCTCATCTTATAATGCTACCGCTGCCTACTAAGCAATACAAGATGCATAAAGGATTAACATCACATGCAATTCATAATATGTGATATGATATGGCCTTTTCTTTGTGCTTCCGATCTCCATCTTCTAGCACTAACATGATCTCCATCATCACCGCATTGCATCAAGGTCAATGACGCTTCTCCATGGTTATCGCCCACGCTTCAACTATTACAACTACTTTGAATAGACACGAGGTCTTAACATAAATTAAAGACAACCATGTATTCCCGCCGTTGCCAACTTACAATAAGGAACATTGCATACATCAAATATAATCACAATCATGGCCATATCACATCATCAGACACCCTCGCAAAACAAAGTTAGACGCCTCTACTTTCTTTGCATGTTTTACGTCGTTTGGGGCTTTCAATAAGTGTCGTTCTAACTTACGAATATGAACCACAACATTGATACTAGTATTGTTAATCACCCGTTGTAAATTGGATCTTAACTATGCTAGGAGAAACAGGCACCCACAAAGCCACTTATGCAATACAGGTTGCATGTCAAGTGTGGAGCAAGTCTCATGAACGATGTCATGTAAGGTTAGCCCGGGCCGCTTCATCCCAACATACCGCAAGATGCAAAGTACACAAGAAGCAATCGACAATAAAAGTATCAATGCCCACAATGACCATTGTGTTCTACTCGTGCAACAGATCTACATATAGACACGGCTCTGATACCACTGTAGGGTTTCGTAGCATGGAAAACAAAAAAATTCTAACGCATACAAACAAACAAGCCAAGATATATCTACTAGATTGTAGCAACGAGTCAATATAATAACTCACCCTCGAAGATTCCAAAGTGTTTAACGAGAGCGGATTCTCGTGGGTGATGTAGTCGTACTCTTCCCGATCTCAAGATCGTGTAGACGATCCTTCCGGCTATGTTCCGCAGCCCCGCAATGGGTCACACGTTCGATTTCGACGAAGACCTTCCTCTCCTTGTTCCAAAGAAAATGGAGGTTGTAGCACTTCTCGCGATTCCGCAAAGACAACGGCGGTACCTAAGTAGAGGGAGATCTCGCAGGGCTTCGCCTTAATCCGGAGCGAGTATGGTGGAGTATGAGAGAGTCCCTCGATTATCTAGGGTTTAGACACGCCGAGGAGGGGGCTAGGACGGTGGCTAGGGTTTCACCTAGGCGGCAGCGGCGAGTGCCCTAGGGCCGGAGGCGGCTACGGAGGCGGCGGCGGCTTGGTACTAGGGTTTGGAGGAGAGGATCTTGTGTGTCTCTAGGAGGGATCCCTGCCCGTCCTTATATAGGTGGAGGGGCCGGCCGGCCAAGGGGAGGGAGAGGAGTCCCTCCCCAACTCGGCTTGGTGGGGCGCCGGCGGTGGGGAGGAGGGACTCCTCCCCAACTCGGTTTCCTCCTCTTTTCCACTTCCCAAAAATAGCCATTTGACTTTCAAACTAGTCGTTTGACTTTTCAAACTAGGATTTGATTTAATCCTCTATTTTGTTTAGAGATGACACTTAGTACATGATGCAATCATACCAACTTGATATAACACATTCGTGTACCCTTCCCCTCCGGAGTGCCGGACATTCCGGAACTTTCTAGAACATTCCCGATGAAAACACCAGAACCATTCTCCAACTCCGAAACGGGACTTTCCTTATATGAATCTTATTCTCCGGACCATTCCGGATCTCCTCGTGATATCCCGAATCCCATTCGAGACTCAACAACATTCGACTCTTTCTCATCATTCCATAACTACTCAAACAACGTCAATCCTTATGTGTCTCCCTACGGTTCGTGAATTATGCGACATGATCGAGACACTTCTCGATCAATAACCAATAGAGGAATCTAGAAATTCATATGGCTCTACATATTTCTACGATTACTTTGCGATCGAATGAACCACTTACATCCGATATCAATTTCCTTTGTCTCACGTTAGTTTACTTATCCGAGGTTATGATCGCCAGATCTCTGCATACCTAGTTCAACCTCGTTACTGATAAGTACTCTTTTCTCGTTCCCGTGATATGTGATCCCTTGTGAGCCAGCCACATGCTTGCAAGCTAATTGGATGACATTTCACCGAGAGGGCCCAGAGTATATCTATCCGTCATATGGATGGACAAATCCCACTCTTGATCCATGTGTTTCAACCAATACTTTCCGAACACTCAATGCCACCTTTATAGCCACCCAGTTACGGTGTGGTGTTTGATGTCATCAAAGCATCCATCAGGTAAAGTTGATATGCATGATCTCATGGTCGAAGGAATTAGATTACTATGTATCAGAAAGCATATAGCAATTGAACTATTAAAATGACTTAATCTTTATGCTACGCTTATCTATAGGAGTATGTCCACCGTATCATTCTCCTTTTTTTTTGAGAATCACCATATCATTCTCCTAACGATATGATCTTGTTGTTAATAACATCTCAATGTTCATGATAGGGAAACCACAATCATCTATTAACCAACAAGCTAGTTTTATATAGAGGCTTTACTAGGGACTTCAAATTAAGTTTTCAAATCACACAAGTATTAATGTTTCCTTGTTAATACTATTATAGCATGAATGTAAACATTTATCATAAACACAAAGATATAATAATAACTATATTTATTATTGCCTCTAGGGCATATCTCCAACAGTCTGTGCTTGTTGAACTGGTGAGTCCCTGCAGTGCGCGTTGAAGCCTTCCCTTTTGATCTGGTGACACAGTAACTTGTTTTGGCCCAGATCCATGTCGTTGCTTTATCGATAATAAGGCGCTATGTGTGGTGAAGTATATGCGGCGACGGCGAACCCTGAGACCTTCGACACGATGGTGCCTACTTCCAAGATCTCCGGCATGGATTGAAAAGTTCCCCGAAGACCGAACCCTCGGCACGTCAAGATCGTCTTCCCGGATGCCATGACCTTCGTCACGGATTCAAAGCCCTATCCGAAGACCCGAACATGAACCCTCAGCGAATCCCAATATCACCGATACCCGATGTGTGACCCCCTTTTTCGATACCCTATTTTGATAATATAATACAACTTGTCGCATATTCAATTATTCATGCTTGCATCTCATAATGTGGTTTGGAAGCCATATGCGGGTGAATCTAGTCTAATATTGGCCCCATTTAAATTTGTGTAGTGAACCGGTGATATATTTTTGCCTTGATAAGACAACGTTTAAATTGCGAGGTGGCTAAACAACAAGAACCTATTAATTAATTGTCGGGACCCCAGTTCCACTTAATATAGCCTAATTGCATTGCACATTTGCCATGTCATGCATCACACATGCATCATGCCCGATCTTTTGCCGTAGTATTAAATAGTGTATCCGGTGTTTCTTCTAGTGCTTTGCTTCTTCACGGATTAGGTCGATGAGTTGATGCGAGCTTTGTCCCGATCTTCGGTTGAACCTTCGGCAATGTTTTCCAGGCGAGCATTCTCCCACTTTCTACCTATTTTACATTTATATTCTTTATTTCCTCCTATTGATCTATTGTTATTCGTGTTGCGATGCTCTAGTTTTCGTACCTGTGATATCCCTTGCAGCCTCTATATTGCCATGGACACATCCTATTGCATGTTGATTGATAGACAGTCGGCCTTGCGAGTCGTAGTTGCTTGCTTAGGTGTTGCTTCGCATCGTCGATGTTCCACCTTTGTCGGGTGGTTGACACATGTTTAATGATGGAGATGATCATGGATTTAATTACCATTTAATAACTAAAATTGAAGTAGGTAAATAATGCAGAGGAACCGGTGGGTAATAGACAATATTTGGTTTTTAACCGCTCACTGATGTTCCGTAGGACCCCGAGTTCTTCAAACATGTTCCGAGATCGAACGCGTTAACCACATGTGGGGTGTGTGGGCACCCCCATCGATTAGTACCTGATTTCAAAGTACTGTACTGGGGCACAAAGTAGTTTGGGGCTTTATTACTATCATGTACTTATGTCATGCTTTACTGCTTTATTTACGATTGCGCGTGGAACGTCTGTACTGTTTAGGAACAAATGTGGAATGTTTCCGCGGTATCGACAAGCCACCACATTTTCGTTCCCATTTACAACCATTGACACAAACTCGGGTCCGTCTCGAGACGGTCGACTTTTGTTATGGTAGTTTAGTGGGGTGGCCCCCCGTGCTTGCTTTGGGTCTAGGAAACGTCGTGTCCGAAACCTCGTCGACATACCGTTGGGTGTATGTTTTGTGATCTTGTACCTACCTGATCTGAAAACAAGGGTGTAGGTGCGTGTAGAAACTTTGGTGCACCCCTGCGGGGTTAAATCTTTTCGAGAAGCCGTGTCCGCGGTTATGGACGACTTGGAGCACAGTTCTCGATCACAGACAACTATAACTAAAGTTTATTGTTATAATATGACTTGTATCTGATATGACTAGTAAGTTGGATAACCACCATGGAATGAATGAATAAAACTGCCAACTGTGTGAGTTTCCTCGGTTTGACTTCCTCTTTTGGTCTCGAGGGGGAATACCAGGATGGGTATATTTGGTGGTAGTATCAGGTTGGTTCTGAATAGTTCTTTCTTATCCCTCTCTGATAGCCGACAACTGTATCGAGTCTCTATAGGTTGTTTAGTGCATGCTGCGCTGCCGCTTCAGTCCATCATACCTATGTAGGCGAGGACCGCCGAATTCTAAGACCCGCCGTGTACTAGCCTCAGTACTGACCGCTCCTCTTTTCCTTTTCCCTTTGTCGACACCCTTTTTTGTTTGATAGGTTTTGAGATCGACGTCGTTAGCAGGGTTACCCTTCTGTCTTTGCCTGGGCAGGGTTATGGACGCCATTGGTTATTCTTCAGGGCTCTTAGCCCAATTTGCATCTTATCCGTACTCGGACGCTATATAGTTTTAAAAGGTGATTTGGATGTTTGTACTGTATATTTGTATTCTTGACTCATGGAGTCGTTGTTGTATATATATGTTCTGTGGGTTCCATCGTGGACTAATGTGTAATGATATTACTTCGTTTTCCAACCGCACGCAAGTGCCTGGTGGGCACCTTTGAATCATTTCTATGCGGGTTTGGCGAGAATCGCTAAAACTTGCATAGGGACGATCTGAGGGTGTTACAGCAAGCAACTACGACTAGCAAGGTCGGATATTCACCAAACAACAGGTAATAGGAGGTGTCCATGCAATATAGGATGCAAAGGACATAAAGTGGTACGAAATCTAAAGCATCGCAACACAAATAGCAATAGATCAACAGGAGGAAGTAAAGACTAGAAATGTAAAATAGGTAGAAGGGGGAGAATGCTCGCCTGGAAAACATTATCGAAGCTTCATCCAAAGATCGGGTCGACACTCGCATCAACTCATCGACCTAGTCCGTGAAGAAGCAAAGCACTATAAGAAACATCAGATGCACTATTTAATACTACGGGAGAAGATCGAGACCGTTGTTGACTTAGCCGTAGAGTTCCAGGACTGTGGGTGCATTTTACTCGTGGAAAAATGTAGAGCATATTCAGTCACTTTCTCCAAACGAGGCGTCTGAGGCCATGTTTGTTTGGGCTTGTTTTTCTGCTTCCTAGGCTTTTGGGGGTCCAAAAACAGTAGGCCAAACAAACAACAAATATTTGTAAAGCGCTGCTGAAAAGCTGGGTCGTGAAACGTATCATTTGAGCGTGCGAGAGCAAAAGCGAGGCCGGGTTGCTTCTGGTTGCTTCCCGAGCTTATGAAAATGCAACGAACGGATTTACCCCCTGAAGTTTGAAACAATTACCGAGAACTGCCACCACGCTAGGCCTCGACAGCCCCTGACTCCTGACCTGTCTCCCTCGCACGCTCGTAGGACAGCAGGAGCCATGGCGCTAACCCTCGTATGCTAGGGTTAGGGTTCCCCGCCGTAGCCCTTCGTCGATGCAACCTTCCTCCACCAGCACCCTTCCGCCGTCGTCGCCCTTCCCCCGACGCGACCCTCCTCCACTAGCACCCTTCCGTCGCCGCCCTTCCCCCCGACGAGACCTTCCTCCGCTGCTGCCCTTCCCCCGATGGAGTTCCGCACCTGCTGCGCTGCACTGCCACCCCTCCTAGGCAGCGTCCCCCAGCTGGAGGTCTTCCCTTGATCTCGCGGATGCGTCCCTGACCATGCCTACGCCATCCATGCACCACTGTGACAACTTCCCTCCTCGCTTCTACACACCGCACTCGCCATGCTTCCATATCCATTCTTCTTGACAGCAACATCATCGTTGATTTGGGCGCATCCAGGCGCATGAGGGGTCCATTTTGGGGCCTGCAGCAGCCGCGAGGGCCTCAAACTCGCATGCGATAGACCAACGAAAAATATGGATAGATCGAGAGATAATTCTAGATGAGCAGGTGGGTGGAAAAGGGGCTCTGGTACGCTTCATCATGAATGATTTTCCTCCGAGCATACCAGATTGCCCATAAAGTAACATACACGAAACGAAACGAGTGGCACGAGCAGCTCTCTCCCAAGCCTGACATACTCGACTTTCTCTCCCTCATCTCACTCTCTTCACCAGAGCTATGTCGATGGTCCTGGATGGAGCTGGCAGATCGAGCGGAGCTCCACCGGGCACCCGACGGCTTGGGAGACTGGGTGGTGGAGACAGGAAGGTCGACAACGAGTAGAGGGACATGTGTGGTGGACCTGGATGCAGGAGGGGCAAGGGCGACACCGGAGAAGCACGAGGTGGGGCATGGGATGTTGGAGACAAAGGCGGGTATTGGTGGTTCTACCCCGAATGATCTTGGTGGAGGCCACGGGGAGGCGCTCGAGAGGCCAAGCGACGAGGATCTAGATATGAGCTCGTGCGGTGGGAGACGGGAACCTGGTTAGCAGGCGACACACGTGCTGGAGGGGAGGCCGGAGGTCGGTGACGAGCACCGGTGGCCATGGCGACACGCGTGGCCACCTGAGATGGCTCTCGTAGTCGGAGCTGGACGTGAGATAAGGGTCGATTTGGGAGAAATAATTCTATTCGGATTGGTCCACCTGTGCGGATCAACTAATGCGATTGCCACGTGGCATTTTTAGATTAAAACAAATAACCAAATCTGTGGTCACGTGATATCACAGGATTTGGTTAAAGAATCATTTTCCCGATTCGGGGACAGAGAAGACGACGCAGTGTAGTAGGCGTGGTGTTTGTTTTTTGGCGAGGGTAAAGCGCCTTGGGCGACGGTTTTTGTTTGATTCGGCGGCTGAGGCCTGCGGCCGCCCAGAAATGCACATACGCACCTGGCCACTCCCAGGCCAGACGGCGGATAAAACCACAAACCTGAAAAGATCCATTCCCCCCTCGCCTCTTCCCTTTCTCCCCTCGCGCCGCTCTGCTACTCTCCTCCGTCATGTGAACATCTCATCCATCCGCAGATCGATTCTTCGTAATGCCCTGCTCTGAACTTTCATGTTGATTTTTTTTGTTCTTTGGCAACTGTATAAGGGACAGGAGTGCCACCAGCAATGGCGGCGGCGGCGGCGACGGCGATGGCTGGCCGATGCGGCCGATGGACCCGGAACAGCTGCGGGAGTGCGGGCACCGGATGGTGGATTTCATCGCCGACTACTACAAATCCATCGAGACATTTCCCGTCCTCAGCCAAGTCCAGGTACCAGTACGATCGCTCTTCACTAGTAGTATTCTGCAATTCCTGCAATACGAACTTCTGCAACATTATCGCCTATATATGTCGTGTTCTGTAAATAAACTCTCTGCTATACATAACTACTCTCCTACTGGTCGGGTGATTTCACATATTGCAGCCAGGATATCTCAAGGAACTTCTTCCGGATTCAGCTCCGAACAGACCTGATACTCTGGATGCCCTTTTTGATGGTGATCTTTCCTTCCGGTGCACGTCGCAATTTACGTTTCAATTGCTTTAACAAACCTAAATTTATTAAGCAAATCCTTCTGGTGCTCAGATATACGGGAGAAGATAGTGCCGGGAGTAACTCACTGGCAGAGTCCAAACTATTTTGCTTACTACCCCTCAAACAGCAGCACTGCTGGATTCATGGGGGAGATGCTCAGTGCTGCCTTCAACATCGTCGGCTTCAGTTGGATTACCTCGCCTGCTGCAACCGAGCTAGAGGTTATAGTCTTGGACTGGTTTGCGAAAATGCTCAAGCTTCCGACCCAGTTCCTGTCATCATCTGGTAAAGCTGCAAATCATATATTTTTTAGGTTTGATGCATAAACTATTTGTTGATCAGAACATATATACTTTTTGCAATTTGGTTCTTGATATCTAGCACCTCATGATTAATTGGCATCTCCAGATATGATATTACATTAGAAGGTTCTGGTTAACAAACACCATGTGGAACTTCCCATACTTGTCTATTCAATTATTTGTTTATCGTGCATTTCCCATTCTTCATTTATATTTTCATGTTTCATTCTTCCTTGACATATTGATTTGTCTAGTCTAGTTTAATCGTTGTTACATAGTATCCTGAACTACTTGTTCAAGCTACTTCCATTAAAAAATGTGGTCATTTCTTACTTTACTGCAGGCTTGAATGCAACACACTGACTGCAATTTTCAGTCATACTGTGCTCTAAAAAATATGTTATGAAAAAAAATGCAAGAAAAATCTAGCAACATTATTTCCACAGACAAACATACACTTTTCACACACTATTAGTCATAATTTCGAACAGTTGATGGCATGCACCCTAGGACAATCTACGTTTTTGAACCGCTGTAATACTTATCAAGCTGTACCACTAGCAATCGCATAACCATTTAGCCATGTCATATGTCATTATCAAGATTGCCAGGATGGTGGTCCTATTTAGGATTGTTTTCATGTCCGTGGATCTTTCCATCATGATAGAGGATCGTATCTCAAAAATCATGGCTCTAGAGATCGTATTGTCTGAACCACGGTACTAGAGTCATATGCTGCAACCCGATTATTGTCCTATGTGGATTGGAATCGAAGTAGTTTGATAGGATCCTATGATCCTGTGATACAGACTGTGATTTGGATTATCCTTGATTCAGGACATCTACTTTATAGATGCTGCTTTAGTAGAATGTACATGTAGCTGCTATCTTTTGACATAGTATCTGCATATCCTTAGCTAAAGTGACACTTCTGAGTTTCTCTACTTCGTCCCTCTTTAAAGCTCTTGGTGGAGGAGTAATCCAGGGTACCGCCAGTGAAGCAATCCTTGTTGTACTATTGGCTGCACGAGATAGGACTTTAAAAAAGCAGGGGAAAAAGTCCCTTGAAAAATTAGTAGTATATGCATCTGATCAGACACATTCTGCTCTGCAAAAGGCATGCCAGGTATGCATATATAATTCAACTCAAGTCTGGCTAGAATGATTTCTAGTTATCTTTTGTTATGAATAAATTACATGTCTTAGTCTATTCGTTGGATTTGATGCTATTCAGAGAATGGCAAAGGAGTAGTTAGATAATGTGCATTATGTACGTGTGCTCTTTTTATCTGTTTTGACCCGAGCTAAAATTATTTTGTTTATAGATTGCAGGAATTTTCCCAGAGAACTTCAGAGTTGTGAAGGCTGACTGTAGTAATAATTATGCTGTTGCACCTGAAGCAGTTAGCGAAGCCATTTCTGTTGACTTGTCATCTGGGTTGATACCATTCTTCTTATGTGCAACAGTAAGCAATAACCCGGGATTTCTTTGATGCAAGCTTCTTACATTTAATGAAAACTTATGTGAATTTAAACATTGAAATCTCTACATGATTTACTATACTTTATTAAATAACTACTTGAGCCAATATTACTTTAAGTTAAAAAAATGTTACTACTTGAAGTTTAAAATCCTGATACTAGTCTGATGTCCAACTATCTTTGTGCAAAATCACGGCAGCTACATTTATGTATAAAAATGTGTCGCAGTAGTGTGTTGTCTTGAATTATTTTGATCTTAATTAATTCTTGTCTACTTGCACACGGTGCAGTCTGTGTATGCGGGGGGTTGGTGTGGGGGATGGGGGCAATTTTCTGATAATGGAAAAAATATTACGTGAAAATGCTCCTCAAGTTGTAAATTTCGTGAGAATAGGGTGTATAAGTTTGAAAATAATCTCAAATAATTTGTAGCTCTAGTACCATGCATGTTCTACAACCATGCAAAATTTCACGATTAAATTCAATCTCTTTTTCAAGATAAAAAAATGCTTAGTATATACCATGGTAGGCCTATCCCCGTGGCTCCATAGGTCCGTTGGGTTGATAGTATATGGGGTGTTCGCTCTTCTGAGCTTGTATATACTTGTACAAAACTCTCCTTTCTATCAATGAATCGAAACACGAGGCTTTTGCATTTTCGCGAAAAGAAGTGTCCCTCGCATGTGGTGCTGAGACATGGCCCTTATTTTAGTCCGTTATGTGCCTCTTGGGTTGTGCCACAAACCACCATCTCTGGGTGGAGGGTGGCAAGATTATTGGCCTGTGGCAGATGGTCGAGATCATGCTGAGCATCCGGGTCTTCACCAATGCCCAAGCCTCCATAGAGTTGCCCTAATCCACTATCATATTAGGCCACTACCTGTTCGATGATCCTGATCAGCTGCTCACCTTCAGTCGTGGTTCTTTTCGGGTGAGGAGTGGTAGAACGATATTAATTTTCATGCGCAAACCAGAAGAACCAAAAGCCCGAACTTATGGAGAAATTTGAACAATCCACATATACTTAACAATAACATGATTAATGTTACAAAAAGTAATTACTGGAATGCTATTCTTCTTTGTGTAATAGTTATGCTTAGCTTTTCATCTGCTCCTTAGTACACTTACATTTTTGCCCCATGTTTACTTTCTAAAGAAAGTTCTTATTTGTTTCAGGTAGGCACGACATCTTCATCGGCTGTGGACCCCTTGCATAAACTAGGAAAGATAGCACAGGTGTTTAGACCCGTTGGTTGTGATAATTAGGAAACTATTAAGTTTAGTATAATAAATTAATCGATCTTTCTATGGATTTAATATTTTATGTTCCTATCTCTTATAAAAAGTATTTGAAAAAATGTGTTGAACTTCTGCCAATTAGGAATAGAACACTGTTGTGTTGGTGCTACTTGAAGACCTAGTTTATGCAACACTGTTGCTCATGATGGAGCCTGACAATTTGGTCTGGAGCTGGACATCCTGCTCCACTGATTAGATCTAGTTGTTAGTGTTGTATGATGCAGTGTTCGTTCTTTCTTCAGCTTGTATATAACTCTTCTTTCCTATCGATGCATCGAAACACAAAGATTTTGTGTATTCGCAAAAAAGTTGAAGACGTCTGATCGGTTAACAGCGGTTCCCAGAAATTTTAGATGGGACCAGAATTTTGAAAAAGAATCCTTTTTATATAACTGAATTTAATTTTCTTTCCGTATTTTATTCCTAAGTTATTCAAATTGTTAGCTGAGCTAAAAATAGGTTTTGATCAGTTCACCGGTGGGAAACTGGGACCAGTTCCTGTGTTTGGGATCTTTTACGGAGCATTCTTTTGGAATGTTGGTTCTGTAGTCCTAGTTTTGTTAGCTATCTTATTATTTTGTCTATGACTTGTGTCAATTATACATATAGATTTTTAAATATACTGAGGAGTGTAAGTTGATAGATTGCTTCTGTTTATTATTATCGGTAGGCCCATGACATGTGGTTCCACATTGATGCTGCATATGCTGGAAGTGCTTGTATATGCCCAGAGTACCGACATCACCTTGACGGAGTGGAAGAAGCTGATTCATTTAATATGAATGCACACAAATGGTTTCTCACAAACTTCGATTGTTCCTTGCTATGGGTTAAGGTAATCCATGTGATGATGTTCCAATTGGAATACCATGTTTTACACATCTGAAAATTTTCTTGTTTTCAACAAACAGGACAGGAGTTATCTCATAGAAGCATTATCTACAAATCCAGAGTTTCTAAAGAATAAGGTTAAGATATATCATTCCCTTCTCTGCTTTTCTCGTGGAGATTTTCATCATTGTTCAAGGTAGTGGATTAGTCTACCTTTTTAAAAGGTCACATTTCTCTAGATTGCGAAAGCATGCTGTTTTATCTGACTCCTAGCGGGAATTCTAGTGTTAACAATATGGTTATCACCGGGACCAGAAATCCTGTTAGATACTGGTAGCTTTTTTTTCCTAGCGGGAATATGCTAGTTTGAGCTCTTTCTTACTCTACTTACAACTGTATGTTGTTCGAAGCTGTACTTGCCAACTTTTTGAAACGAAGCAAGAGAAAAGAGTAAAATCTGACCAATTACTGGCTCCCGGCAGGTCATAACATCGTGGGAAATATCTCCCCGAGTGTTTGATGAAGATTTCTGCTGCAATTTCAATAATTACATTATTTGCATTAATATGATACATAAAAATTCCCTGCAGTTTTTATCAGTTGACTGGGCAAACTGAAGTATATATTTCAAGAGAACATAAGAATTGTGTTTTAAGAACAATGGCAAGGTCTGCGTGCCTGCAATCGAATTAATAAAAAATACATGTAAAACTCATTACTGAGTTCCAAAATTTGAAGTATCCTTTTATGAGTCGTTTTTGTAAAATCATCACCCGATTGGTGTTACAAGTGTTTTACATTTTCAGGCTTCCCAAGCAAATTCTGTTGTTGATTTCAAGGATTGGCAAATTCCACTTGGCCGTCGTTTTAGGTGAAATTCTCTTGACAATGCAAATGCATGATAAATTTTGAGGCTAAACACATCTTTGAAAGAACATGAGCCCACATGGCTATCATAGAAAAAGAATCTTACAGTTTAATGTTGCTCAGCACCATATATATCAATGCGTTAACATCCAGCTTTCCAAGTGCAGTCGTACTGTTGTTCAGCACCATATATATCAATGTGGTAGGACTAGTTCCTTGTATGACAATCGCATTGATTTCTCTTACCAAGTGGAGCTTTTGTTTTAGATCACTCAAGCTATGGATGGTCTTGAGGCTTTATGGAGTGGAAAACCTGCAGAGCTATATCAGAAAGCACATACAGTTGGCTAAACATTTTGAACAGCTTGTATTATCTGATTCAAGATTCGAGGTAACAGAAAAAAAGAAACCAATTAGCATATACCTATTTTAATGGTCCCACGAAACTGTCCGTTCTGAAATAAAATCATGTTTTCTTCTTCTGTTGGAATTTTTTTATTTCACGGGTTTCTTATTTATATACTTCACTAATTTAGGTAGTGACTCCGAGGAACTTCTCCCTTGTTTGTTTCCGCCTTGTGCCCCCGACCTCTGAGGATGACGATGGCCGTAAACTTAACTACGGCCTAATGGATACTGCTAACTCAAGTGGAAAGATCTTCATATCACATACGGTCGGTTATTAGCAGACAGACCCGCTGATGATCCGTTCGTTAACCATATGTATATATAGCCGCTGATTTTTTCTGTGGTACTTTTCTTGTCCAACAGGTTCTTTCTGGCAAATTTGTCTTGAGGTTTGCAGTTGGAGCGCCGCTGACCGAGGAGCAACACGTGGATGCCGCTTGGAAGCTCTTGCAAGACGAGGCCAGCAAGGTCTTGAGAAGCGTGTAGATTATAGATGTAATGCGCTCGTTGATGAAGCCCTGCCATTCAGGCCTCTTATCCTGAGGTTTTGATATGTACTTTAGAACAGATAAAATTATTAAGAAACAGAGTCTCCTTTATCTCCTTGATGATCAGTACGCCGCACGGGCCGCCCAGGTCTTCATCGTTGTCTAATTAACGCCTGAACCAAGAGCTCGGAGTCAGTCGGTTTCAATCTGAATACGAGACATTCCCCGGTTCTGTGCCTCCTGAAGCATTAATCTTCTTCAGCCTGGAAAGCATCAGAGACATGGTTTAGCTTGCCTGCATCCGCGCCACCACGCAGTATTAATCTTCTTCAGAACATCTTGTTCAGGAGGGGCCTTTTCCACTTGGGTTGGGTACAGTTTTGGCAGTGTGGCTTTGTTTGCTTCACGTATGCATCATCAATCATATTCCGCCGCCAAACAATAAGGCCTGGGATTTGTTGATCTGTCCAAGGTTTCAGGGTTCCTCCCTCGGCATCAATCTTGTTTCTGGCTTTCCACCAGGTCCACGTGAGTCGAGTGCAATGCGTCTGAGTTTGGTCTTATATAGTATCCTGATGTAGCAGTTCAGCGAGCACATGCTTCTCCCTCTTCCATGGCGGTCATCGCTACTTATTAGTGAATGATGATGGATTGCTTGGTGAAAACGTTAAAAATGGTCATGTACTTATTAGTGAATGTATCCAGCAATTGATCTACGAGCAATTGCCTAGTGTTTGCGAGCAGACATGTTGCTTATGTCTAGGAATCACTACTTTCACAACATATAGTCTAGTGTTTGCGGGCGGACGGCAGGTTGAGCTCCGGGCTACATCACTCTCCGTTCGCTCGAATGTTTTGGGGCAAATTAAATAAAAATAACCTAAAGTCATAACAAATTTAAAGATTAATCCTATTCGAAAAGAAATTCAACCAGGATAGCCCTTTTCTGCCACTCCCGCCCGCGCGGCGTAGAAGGCACGTATGCAACGCCATCCAGGAGGACGTCGCACGCCTGCCACGCTGTCTGCCGGGGCCCGGTGCCGCACAGCTGCTACGCTGGCTCCCGCATGCAGCGCCGTCAAGCCTGTCGCCACATGCATGTCTGTTGCACCACTCGCCACGGCGCCCGCACGCCCTGCCACGCTGGCTTCGCGGGCCCCAGCAGCTTAAGTGCGGCGCCAGTCGTGGTGGCGCCACACCCACCTGTGACGCACCATGGTGGCTGACGCCGCATACCTGGAGCCCTTAAGGTGGCGCTGGGTCGGCCTAGCCCGACCCTCTTCTCCATTTCCTTCCTTTCCTTACCACTAACCACTTAGAACGGCGGCAGCGGCAGCTAGGGCTCACTCTTTCCCAATCTCCACTCAAAACCCCAAGATTTGAAGAAAAACTTAGGGGATTTCTTCCCCAATCGCCTCACCAAGGTATTCTCCTCTTCCCCTCAATTTCATCCGCAAATTTTAAGTTATTTGTCCCTAGTTTGAAAAATTCCTCCAAATGCTAGGACATCAATTGGATATGTAAATTTGTATGGAGCAATGAGGTGTTTGGTTGATATATAGAGTTAGGATTGGTATATTAAACCTTCATGTATATAGATAAGATTGTTAGGGTTAGGGTTAGGGTTAGGGTATGGTTGTATGAGCTTGTTGTTAGTGTAAATATTGGCATAGATACTTATTGAATTTATGTACCATTATGTTCTTATATTTATTTTAGGGTCTAGAATTGTCCATGTTCATCATATGGACAAGGAAGCTTTCTTGAGAGGCAATATTGAGCCGGACCCGGATGAGATTGACTTGGTGTTTGATCGTAGTCCAAACTATGCGGAGGTGTTGCAACAAGTCCGGGTAGATTTGAATTGAATGGATCCTAGTGATGTTGTTGAGTTGGAGGGTAGGCACAATGTGGTATTTGGGATGCACAATCGTTGGAACACAATGTGTATCAGCTCGGAGCAACATTGGTTTGCATACAAGGAAGTGGTGGCCGAATCACAAGACAAAGCTCTTGAGTTATTTGCCACGAAAAAGGTTGATGGTAATATGCAAAGGAGTATCATACCGGTTGCCTCCCCATATGAAGCTCGGAGTCCTCCACCCATGAACCAAGAGGAATTGACTGAGCCTCCTTTGACCCAGCAAGATGAATTGAGGACATCTCCGAGTCCCATTTCAAAGAATCAAGATGAAGCATTGGAAGAGGAGAATTATGAGTATGGGGATAGTGAGAGGGAGGTTGAGCTCTGTGACAACACTATTGGAAATTTGGACTTATATCATACACAAGAGAACATGGATCATGACATCCTGTATTCTCGAATGTATGCATCAGACTCGGATGAGGATGGTCCCGATGAAGAAGTTGATGAGGAGGGGTTCACTAAGGATGAGGCCGAAGTGCATGAGAAGGTATTGGGCAGGGATCATCGGGTACCCTTGTTTCGTGATCTTAGTCTAGCGGATGAAGCCACGGTTGATGGCGGCAAGGGTGTAGTGCTTGGACAAAGGCCAACTTCCTATCGGGATGTTAGTCACGAGAAGAATGGGATTTCAAAGGGACAGAGGTTTGCCACATTGTTGGAACTTAAGCAATGGCTCAAGGACTTCTCTATTAGGTATCATCGTCCTTTCACGGTGGTTCACTCGGATGTGAAGAAGCGTTACACGGTTAAATGTGAGGATGATGGTTGTCCTTGGATAGTGCGGGCAAGACCATACAAGGGGGGCCTTATTGGCGCATTTCAAGCTATGTGTTAACGCACATGTGCCATGGAAAAAGGGTGGATGGCAAAGATGTGAAGCACGAGCACCGACAGCTGACCTCTGAGTTCATCGCCTTTAGGCTTACTAGAGGTCGTTCACAACAAGTTCCTAGGCACCAAATTCCTAGGCAACAAGATCCTAATCGAACAAGCATGTTTACATACCTAAATGGACCATTCCCGTATGTATATTCTTATATAGTGACATATCTTGTTCCAAATTTTCACCTTCATGCTTACTTAACTAACTTATATCTTTCATTCTTATAATAGGTATGACGACTCAACCCAACAAGGACAATGATGGGGAAGGTGTGAACTACTCGAAGTACTGGGCGGACGCTATGGAGGTGGTGAGGAAGAGGCAGAGAGGAAGAGGAAGGAAGCTGAGGAAGAGGCAGAGAGGAAGAGGAAGGAAGCTGAGGAAGAGAAGAAGAGGAAGGAATTTGATTCGGTAGTTCAACTTGCTCGTGACTTGGCTAAAAATAAGGATGAAGAGGACGAGGTGAAGAGGAAGAAGGAAGAGGAGGAGAGGAAGAGTAAAAAAGAGAAGGAAGAGGAAGAGAGGAAGATGAAAAAGGAGAAGGAAGATGAAGAGAGGAAGAGGAGGGCCAATGCTAGGCCACCTTGCACCGACCAAGAGGAAAGGCCACGGAAGTCGTTTCGTACTTCAGAGGCCCATGGAAAGGAGGTTCCTATTTGTTGGTGTGGAACCGATTGCATTGTTAAGCAGTCCCAAGACTACTATTCCGATAGTTGGGGAAAGAAGTTCTTCATGTGTGCCAACTACAATCTCTCTCCCGAGCGTAGCCGCAACCCATACGACACTCCACCGGTATACTTAAAGCTTTTTAGTTATTCATGTGTCCCAATTATTCCATATCATAGCCTCTAACATGCACTATTTTCTTGTAGTATCCCCCTCCGGTATACAGGTACTACACTTGGATAGATCTCGAGCAGCCTCAATCCAACAAGGCTATCCAAGAGATCGATTTTGCCATAAAAAGAAGGTGCTACTTCGAAGGGCTGCATGACAAGGAGATGGTGAAGAAGTGCAAGCAACATGATGACGAGCTCTGCAAGAAAGAGGAGGAATGGGCGCGCCTCGCTAAGGAGGCTCGTGATGCAGAGAGGGAAAGGCTGCATGGAACGGCGTGGAGTTCCATGGAGGAAGATGAAGAGAGGAAGAAGAAGGGAAAAGGGCCTCTGCTCTAGACTTTGAATATGTAACCGGGAGCTCGCGTACTAGCAAGTGCTCTATTTCGTGATGTCGAAGACGGGTTATCATTATTTGTGTGTGACTTTAGTGTGATGGGTGAACTTAGTGTGATGTTCGAACTATGTGTGATGGGTGAACTAAGGTTATTCTCATGTATGTTTGATGTTGATCAGACACTTACTAATGTATGTGTCTGATGTGTGATGGTTGAACTAATGTATGCCTGGGAGTGTGCGGCGCCATCTCCCACGGCGCGACACGTACAGCCGTTGTGCCACACGGATCCTGACGCGGCAAGCATACCTCCTGTCAATTCGATAGGAGGAGTCCTGGAGAGCGTGCGGGTAGGGCCTGAAGCGTGCGGCGCCAGCTGCCACGGCGCTGCACGTATAGTTGCGGCGCCACGCTAATCCTGGCGCGGCAAGCATACCTCCTATCAATTCGACGGGAGGAGTCCTAAAGAGCATGCAGTGCCACGCGTGCTGGCGCTGAAGGGCCTGAAGCATGCGGCGCCAACTGCCACGGTGCTACACGTATAGCTGCGGCGCCACGCTAATCCTGGCGCGGCAAGCATACCTCCTGTCAATTCGACAGGAGTCCTAGAAAGCTTGTGGCGCCATGCGTGCTGGCACGGCACGGCTTGACTTGCAGCGCCAGATGCCACGGCGCTGCACGTTCAGCTGTGGCGCCTCGAAAATCCTGGCGCGGCATGAATGCCTCCTTTCAAACCGAGAAGGAACCCTAGGAATCTTGCGGCGCCACGCGGACTAGCGCGGCAGGCCTGGGAGGGTGCGGCTCCCGGCGCGGCAGGCCTGGGAGGGTGCGGCGCCACGAGGGATGGCACGGCAGGCCTAGGAGGGTGCGAGGCGCCAGAGCACAGGAGGCTGGCGCCTCCCTAATGGCGCCAGCTTGTGCAAAGGCCGCCGTCCATGGCGCCGCAGGCCTGGAGGTAGTCTGAATGCATTCACATCTTAGAACAAGTCTCAAACAACATTGTCATACACATTGTCAAACATAGTCTAAATGCATTCACATCTTAGAACAAGTCTCAAACATTGTAAAACATAGTCTCAAACATTGTCATAGAACATAGTCTCAAACAACATTGTCATAGAACATAGTCTCAAACAACATAGTCTCAACGAAAATAGTCTCAACCAACATTGTCATAGAACCAACATAGTCTCAAATAACATCGAACTACTACTTTCTAGCACGCTTGCTCTTGCATCCTCTCCTCGGAGCAATCTTCTTCTTCTGGCACGGCTCGTCCTCAGGATCGGATTCGACAACAGGAGGATTTCTTGGCCTTAGCTTGATTGTGGACCGTACCTTTCGTTGATACTTCTCCAATGGCATGTCGTTCGTCACGGTCTCATCTTCGTCTTCGGCCTTTACAATAAGAGCAAAGATCTCATTAGAGTGATACTACCTCTGTTTCAAGGCTTAAGGCGCACATGCTTTCCAAAGCAAAGTTTGACCAAAAGAATTGAGCAACAAAATCTTGATTATATTATACATAATTAGTACCGTTGGATTCGTATTGAAAAATACTTTTCAGTGATACTAGTTTTATACCAAAACTCTTTACGTATTTAGAGTAATTCTTGGTCAAAGAAAAAACACGCAAAACGAGGACGCCTTAAGCCCTGAAACGGAGGGAGTACATGGTAATTCAAGAAAGATGTCATCGCCGCAAGTTTATCTCTTACCATGGAAGATTGCTCCGCGTCGAGGCTGCTTTCCTCTCATGAAGTGGACTTTGTCGGTTGCTTGAATGACGTCGCAACAACCTCGGGATCCCGACAACCAAGCAAGTTCGTGAAGCATCGTAGCTTTTGTGCATGCTTACAACGAAATCCCTTAACTTACTATTGCCCTCCTCGTCCCGCGGAAACTCCAAAGCGCCCTTAAACTCATCCTCCTGCTTCTGGACCTCCATGTATTGCATTGCAAGCAAATAAATGACACATATTACACAATTTGGCATATCACAAATCCAAAAAAGATAGTAACGGGAACATGAACTACCGACTTACCACAAATTTCATCACGGGAGCAAAGGTGGTTTGCCGCCCTTCTCTAACATCTTGGTTGTACTCAAGGTTCCTCAGCTCGTCCCACGCAGGCAACGGCTCTTCCAATATATCTTCTGGATATGCATCCGGTAGGAGCTTATTTTTTTTCACACGAGTGTTCTCTAGAAACCAATGGAGGTACTCGCTGAAAGCGTCCTCGTAATGGGGTTTTGCGACCATTCTTTTTGATTTCTTAGCTTCTCTCACACACAAAAGAAACCTAGCCACGTGTTTTTGGTGAATCTTGCCCCAGTTGGTCTTCTTGCTCTTGAGCCTGTCCAACCTGTATGTGAATAAAGTGCAACTTGTTTAGCACACACAACTATCATACATTGTCATCAAAAACATGTATAGAACCAATTCTTACCGATGAAGAGCTTTGTCGGTGTCCTGGTAATCCGGAGGGGTATCCTCATAGAGACCAAACTGTCTCATAACCCGCTGCGGCATATAATGCTCAACAACCCACATGCAAATCATGGGACACTCCATATACCATAGAATGCATTCCGCGTCGCACTGCGGGTTAAGACAGAACTCCTCGCAGCCAAAATTGTCCCTAGCAGGACCATATACCTCCCATACAACCTTAATCGGAAACAACATAGTTCAATGAGAAGAGCACTTGAAAGGAATGCTAAACAGTGTATGGTCAGAAATTCTTACTTGCTCCAGGAGAAGGTTATCAAACTCATTGGCGTACCTCAGGTACGCGTTTTGTAGGTAGGTTGGAGGCTTTGAGACCACGTCCCAATTGTAAGTCCATGTGGGACACTTCAACCTTTCCCCGCCATCGGTATAGGGTTTGGAAGGCATATGTTTTGGCCTACCAACTGGAAAATGTTCCCACATCCACACCGAGAGGAGTAGCAACGGACCACTGATATAAGCCTCACCCCCAGTCCTTCGAGAAGCCTCGTCTAGATACGCAAAAAAGCAAACAAATTTAGGCATGCATAAGTTGGAATAGCATATGTAAAGATGGGAACTATAGAAACACCCCATTACCTGCCGGTACAAGAAGGCCAATGCCGTCGAACCCCAGCTCCATTTTTTATCCATCACAGTCAACGCCTTCAGCCAATGCCAGTGAGCCATGTTGCCCTTACCATCAGCAAATATAGTCTTCGTGATGACATACCACACATACACACGGGCATATATAATAATCTCATCCTCACTAGCATTCTCAGGACAGGTACTAAAGTTTTGTGCTATCCACTTGAAAGTAGCCAGGACACTTACCACCGATAAGGGCACACAACCACTCACGCCAGTTGTCGGAGCCAGTGTTAATGCACAAAGGATCCCCCTGGATAGGGAGTGCAAGGATCATGGACATGTCCTGCAGAGTAACGGTCATCTCACCGGTACGGAGGTGAAAACTATGCGTCTCCGGCCTCCACCGGTCGACGAGCACGGTGATGGCAGCAGGGTTCATGTGTGGTAAACCACAATTGACCATATGGATGAATGGGAGCAATCCTAGCACTTTGATGTGCACCATGTACCGATCATCATACCGCATCATCTTTTGGAAATGCCCGTGATACCTCAGTCGTAGGGGAACAAGAGGTTGCACACATAGAAGCTCGATTATAACATGTCCATCCAACTGTTGGAATTATGCCCTAGAGGCAATAATAAAGATGTTATTATTATAATTCTTGTTCATGATAAAGTTTATATTCCATGCTAGAATTGTATTAAGCGGAAACTTTAATACTTGTGTGGTTTGTAAACAACACCGTGTCCCTAGTACGCCTCTATGGACTAGCTCATTGATCAATGATGGTTAAGATTTCCTAACCATAGACATGAGTTGTCAATTGATAATGAGATCATATCATTGGGAGTATGATATGATGGATGACCAAACTAAGCGAAGCAATTAGATCGTTCATCGTGTTCATCTTTTGAAGCTTTTCCTATGTCAAATATTGTATTCCTTAGACCATGAGATAATGCAACTCCCTGTACCGGAAGAAAGCTTTGAGGTCATCAAACGTCATCCTATGAGAGGGTGATCATAAAGGTGTCCCTCGTGATCGGAAAGTATCATTGGGTTGTATGTATCGAGATGGAATTTGTCCTCCCAAGTCGGAGAGATATACTGGGCCCACTCGTAATGGATATCAACACCGCTTGCAAGCATGTGGTTAAAGAGTTAATCACAAAGTGATATCGGATTGAACGAGTAAAGTACTTGCTGTGAACGAGATTGAACTAGGTATGATGCATACCGACGATCGAATCTGCAAGTAAAATATCACGAGACGAAGGGAATATATATATGGGATTGATTGAATCCTGGCATCGTGGTTCATCCGATATGATCATCGATGAATGTGTGGGAGTCAATATGGGTGCCCAGACCCCGCTGTTGATTATTGATAGAAGATCATGTCTGCATATTCTCGAACCCGCAGGGTCACACACTTAACGTATCTCGACGCTAGGATAGATTGGATAAATGGTTTATGAATTTTTGTTCAGAGTCTTGGATGGGATCCGGGATATCACGAGAGGTTCCGGAATGGTCCGGAGAATAAGATTCATATAAGGCAGTGCAGTTTTTGGAGTTCGGAATTCTTCCGGGTTAATCGGTATTGTACCGGAAGCTTCTTGAACCTTCCGGAAGGGGACCAACGTGGCCCCACCTTCCGGGAGGGGGCATGGGCCTATGAGGGAGTGTCCTGGACGCATTGGTCCAGGGGCACAAGGCCCCATAGGGCCCAGCCGATCCTAGATAAGTTTAAACTCGTTTAAACTAGAGATAGGATTTCTAGATAAGGGAGAGTTTAAATCGTTTAAACTAGAGATAGGATTTCTAGATAAGGGAGAGTTTAAATTGTTTAAACTAGAGATAGGCTTGGAGGAGGGCAGGCTGGCCCCCTCTATATATAGGGGTGGTGCGCCTTCCCACACACACCTTCCTCCAAGCCCTAGCAGCCTTGCTACCTTCCTCTCTCCTCCCGATTGTTTATAGGCGAAGCCTGCACAGTAAATTCTCCACCATATATACCACGCCGTGTTGTAGATCCAATCTATCTATCCACCATACTCGCTGGTCCGAGGAAGGAGGAGACGCCGAGGTGCTGCACGTGCATCTCACGGAGGCACCGCCACTTGTGGTGCTAGATCGATCGGATCGCGAGGAGAAGCGAGTACGACTACATCACCCACGTTCCGACGAATCTTCAAGGGTATGAAGATCTAATCCAATCTCTCTTGTTGTTTGCATCTCCTAGATTAGATCTTGGCTTTCCCTCTGTTCGCTCCGTAGAAAATTTTGATTTACTATGTCGCGAAACCCTTCAGTGGTATCAGAGCTAGATCTGTGCGTAGATGTGTTTCACGAGTAGAACGCAACATGGTTGTTGCGGGCGTTGATGTTTTCTGTTGCAAGCCTCTTGTTTGTGTTCTTCTTATGACGCGGGATAGTGAGATTGAAGCGGTCTAGGCCAACCTTACGCGACGTCGTCATGAGACCGGCTCGACTTGACGTGTGGCTTGTACCACACATGCGGCCGGTGGATGTCGGTTTCACTATAGTTGTCATGGGATTAACACCGAGTTTGGCAACCATAATATCACCGTTGGCTTTCCGTAGTAAGAATCGTTTAGCATCTACTCCCATAAGCCACGTAAAACATGCAACAACAAAGTAGAGGCGTCTAACTTGTTTTTGCAGGAGTGTTTTCGTGATATGGTATGGCCCAAGATGTGATGTGTATATTGTATGCGATGATCATGTTTTGTAATGTTTCATGACTTGCATGTCGATGAGTACACAACCGCAGGAGCCATATGGTTGTCTTTATAATTGTGTATGACCTATGAGTCAACTTCTTATACGCCATGTAATAGCTTTACTTTATCGCTAAGTAGTTAGCAATAGTTGTAGTTGCTATTCGTGGTGGAGGCAATCATGGTGGAGTGATGGAGATCATGCGAACGCACAAGATGGAGATCATTGCGAAGATTGGCTATACCATGTCACATAAAGTTATATGCATGTGATGTTTATCCTTTATGTATCTTATTATGCTTAGATCATGACGGTAGCATTATAAGATGATTCCTCACTTAAAGATCAAGATAAAAACTGTTCTCCCAAGTATGCACTGCGAAAGTTAAATCGTGTCCAAGCATCACGTGATGATCGGGTGCTATAGACTCTACGCCACATACAACGGTGCAAGCTTTTGCACACTCGAAATACTTGGGTCTAACTTGACGAGCCTAGCATGTGGACATGGCCTCGGAACACAAGAACCGAAAGGTTAAGCATGAGTCATATGAATGATATGATCGACACTTTGTTGTCCACCATTAAAACCACATCTTCTCGTGATGATCGGATTAGGTGTGGTGAATTTGGATCGTGTTCACTAAACAACTTGAGGGATGTTGAATTTAGTGGGAGTTCATCTAGTAATTTGATTAAGTTGAACTATTTATCATGAACATAGTCTAAATTGTACTTGCAAATACTGTAGATCACATGGCCAAATCCAACTTCAACTTCAACGTTTTTGCTGAGAAGGAAAAGCTTAGAAACAATGGGTCTAACTTCACCAATTGGTTCCGCAATCTAAGAATCATTATGTCTGGCGGACAAAAGGACTATGTCCTTGGTAAAGCGTTAGGTGACCCCCAGAATCAGCTGGCGTGATGAGAAAGCTGTCTATCAGTCGCGCAAAGATGATTATGGTGTGATTAAGAGCACCATGTTGTTTTCTATGGAACCGGAGCTTCAAAATCGTTTTGAAACCTGTGGCATCCCGCAAAACCACTACTAGAAAATCGCGTTGAATTTGTGCATTGCATCGTCATCATCATGCATTGTTTGCCAAAACTATTTCGCAAAGCCCGTTTTGTTTTCTAATAAGCCCCGTCTTAATTCAAAACACCAAACCGGGTCCCGGGATTATTTTTGTTTTGGCCGCTATCGGTTTGCAGACGGCCCGTTTAAATCAAATAAAATATTATTTATTTTTGTAGGCAATCGAACGGCCAACCCGACGAACGACCCAGATTTTTAAATCGGTCCAGATAGGCCAGCCCTCTAAATCCTAAACCCACCCAATTAGCTACCCACACCCAACGCCACATCACACCATCCATTAGCATCATGCCACCTCACCCTCTCCCTCCCTTTGACCAATCCCATGACTCCACCGGACCCCTCTCCACTCTGCCCTTGGACCCGGTCCACCACCTCCCACCACCACGGCCCACGCTGGCCCCTCCACCACCCACCCCCTCCCCTTCCTCGCCTCCTCCCACCTCCACCACGCCCTTCCAGCGCTCCTCCTCCTCGATGCCTCTCGCCTCACCCCGCCGCCAGCTCCCTCCGCCTCCCCTCCCTATGCCTCTCGCTCCTCGCCTTCGCTGCCTGCTCACCCCGGCTGCCTCTCGCCCGCCACCACTCAGCCGCCTCGCTCGCCGCCCTGTAGCCTCTCGCCTCCCTCTCGGCCGCCTCACGCTTCGAGCCTCTCGCCTTCACACGCGCCGCCTCGCCTCAAGGCTTCGCCTGCCGAGCCCTCAAGGCCGCTTCCGCCTCTCCTCCGGGGCCTCCCTTCCGCCAAGGCCTCGGCCTGCGCCCATGGCCACGCCCTCGCCTCCGCCGGACCACCTCCGCCCATCAACTCGCCTCTGGCCACTTTCGCCCCAAGCCGCCTCACCCTCTTCGCCCCGGCCTGGCCACATTGTTGCCAGAGCCGCCTGCGCCTCGGCTCCGCCGCCGCTCCGGCCTGCCCGCCACCCTCGGCCACCGCCTCCTTCGCTGCCATTGCGCCGGCCGCCTCCTGACCCGGACGCGCCTTCCCTCCGTCGCAGAGACCACTCGACGAACAGGTCTGATGGGAGTTGTGGCAAGATCGTCCCGTCCGCAACACCGAAGTGACGCAGACCCAAGTCTGAACCACTAGGATCCAAGATCGTCATCACGGACAACGCGCTCGTCGACACGGGAACCGGACACGACGATGCCCCGAGACCTTCACCACAGAACTTCGAGTACATCTTCGCGAGCTCAAAGAACCCCGGTCCCAGATTCAAGGTGCCAACCTCGACGCCAAGTTTTCCTCTCGGACCACGGAGCCCTTCCGGAGCCCGAACCAAGCTCGATCCTCTAACACGGAAGATCAACCTGGCGCTCAAGTTCTCCTTCCGATTCAAGGACCCGACATGGTGCGACAAGTACTTCTACCCGAGCATAAGGTGCGCGTCAAGAACCACGACGGAGATGCCAGACACCAAGTCGTCGCGACTCGAAACTGCTTCGAGGCGAAGTCCGGATCTAAAGACCGCCAAGATCGTCACCGGTACGACAAGCACTTCGCCACGGATGCGCCAAGATCTACCCTCTTATCCGAGAACGTTTCCGTCGAACCTCGTCGATCCCGTCGAACCCTGGACCCGACCGACCCTCGACCGGACCTCAACCCCGAACCCCCCAGAACCCCAAGATCGTCGAGACCCCTCCAAGTGTGAACCTCTTATCCGAGAACCCTATTTCATAACATAATACAACTTGTCGCATATTAAATTGTCATTCTCACATGCATATCATTGGTTTGGGGGCCTTATGCCGATTCACCTAATAATTAAATATGGGGCCCATATGCGGGCAAATCTAGCCTTATATTGGCCTCATTTAAACTTGTGTAGCGAACCCGTAGTACTTCTTACCTTGTTAAACAACATTTAAATGCAGGGTTTCTCAACAACATGAACCACCTAATTAATTGTCGGGACCCCGGTTCCGCTCAATATGATCTAATTGCACCGCATCCTTGCCATGCCATGCATCATACATGCATCATGCCGATCTTCTGTCGTTGTATTAAATATTGCATCCGGTGTTTCTTCTAGTGTTTTGCTTCTTCGCGGATAAGGCCGTTGAGTTGATGTGAGCTTTACCGATCCTCGGAAAACCTTCGACAATGTTTTCAATGAGCATCTCCTCCTTCTACCTATCTTACTTTTATAGTCTTTATTCCTCCTGTTGATCTATTGCTATACGTGTTGCGATGCTCTAGTTTCCATTCGATATCCCCTGTAGCCTTATATTGCCTTGGACACACCCTATTACCCGTTGTTTGGTAGATAATTGGACTTGCGCGTCGTAGTTGCTTGCTCAAGTCTATGTGTGTCATATGCCACGATTCTTGATGTATTGCCGCATGTTGATGTTGGAGATGATTCTAGTTTTACTTTTCGTCACTTTAATTTCTGTTTAACAACTAAAATTGAATAAGCGAGGCAGGTGGGTGATAGATAATATTTGGTTTCGACGCCCACTTGTGTCCCGTAAGACCCAGAGTACTTGATTCCTGCTCCTTGTTTTTGCCGCTATCCACATCCGGGAGGTATATGGGACCCCCAGCCGAGCTTGATTCGGTCTTATTTCTTGGGGCCACAAACTAGTTTGAGGTGTTTTACTATCCTGCACTTATGCCATGCTACTTTGTATTTAAATTGTGCGAGGAGCACACTGCATGCTTAGGATCATGGCACGATTCCTGGTGTCGACAAGCCCAGCCACACTTTCGGGTTCCCATGCTCACTGTCCCCCATAACCTTGAGGCCGTCTCGAGCTTGCTTACTGCTATGGATTCTACTTAAGGGTGGCCTCAAATATTTCTGAATCTGTGATTGTTCAATCGTGAAAGCCTCGTTGGGTTTTGATTTGGTTTTTCCGAGGTTGATCGAGCGTGTTGCTATTGGTGCACCCGCCGGTAAAACTTTCAAAGCCGTGTCCGGATATGGGCGACTTGGAGCACGTTTCTTGATCATAGACAAGCATAACTAAAGTTTATCGCTGTAAATTTGACTTATAATGACTAGTAATCAGCTTCACTATAATGGAATGGCTAATTAATACTGCCCACAATTGCTTGTTTGGTGGTCGCTTGCGACAATTGAATCTGACTAGTAAGTATTGCAACTACAACGAAATGGCTGAATAAAAGTACCAACAACTGCTGGGTTTGGGGTATATCTCATGCTATCTGTATCTGATTAGTAAGTACTGCCACTATAACGGAATGGTTAACTAAAAGTGCCCACTGTTTACTTTATCAGGACGATTATCTATACCTGACTAGTAAATGCTGCAACGATAACCTAATAAGTAAAACTTCCAACTGTGTGAGTTCCTCGGTTGACTTCCTCGACGGTATCGAGGGGGAAACGCCAGGATGGGTTTGTTTGGTGTTAGCTTCAGGTTGGATCCGCATAGTTCTTTCTTACCCCCTCTGATTTTCCGCCAGTTGTATCGAGTCTCTATAGGTTGTTTAGTGCATGCTGCCGCCGCTGGCCCACCATACCTATGTAGGCGAGGACCAATTCTAGCCTCGCTGTAATCGCCTCGATCGACGCTCCTTCTTTTTCCTTTGCCCTTTGTCGGCACCCCTTTGTTTAAGGGTTTGAGATCGACGTCGTTAGCAGGTTACCCTTCCGCTTGGCTCGGGCAGGGTTATGGACGCCATTGGTTATTCTTCGTGGCTCTTAGCCCCATTTGCATCTTGTCCGTAGCTGGACGCTTTATCGCTTTCAAGGTGATTTGGATCTTGTATATCATATCTATTCTTGACTCTTTGAGTCGCGTTATATGTATCTGCTCTGGGTCCCATCGAGGACTGTTGTGTAATGTTATTACTGCTTTCCACCCGCACGAAAGTGCTGGTGGGCACCTTGAATCGCTTTATGCGGGTTTGGTGAATTTTGCCCAAATTTGCATAGGTCCGATTCGAGGGTGTTACAGTGGTATCGAGCTCAGCCATTGCGATACCCACAAGTCCAAATGTAGGATAACCTAGCTAACAGTCGATGTAGAGTGTCAAAACTATTTTTGCAAAATCGGTTGGATAGTTACGACTAGGTCTGATTTTACCTTATCCCTCCGCTATTCTCCTCTTATCTCGACGTGTTTTGAACCCACTCTTATCTTTTCTTCGAGTCCGTGATTTCGTGGTTGGGTTTCCGTCACCTCGTGGTTTCGCTTTCTCCTTTGTAACGGAGTGCTACGATCATCAACTGCAGCTTGTCTGTTATGCCCTTCATCCGATCTTTTGTTCTTGAACTCCGTATCCATATGTGTTCCTTGTGGATATCGATGTCGTTGAAAACATATGAGAAGGACGAGCTTTGGTGAAGTTGGAGTCACCGTGAGCATGTGTTGTTCATGCCAATGGAACCATCGCGGAACCTAATCATTGTGTCTTTCATACGATCTCTGTTGTCTCTTCTGGTGTTTCCGACGCAACTTCCGAACCTCGCTTGTCGAGATCTTCAGGCTAATTCCGAGAGTTGGTTGCATATCCGTCTATTCGCGTGCAGAGTAATGGTTTGGGTGCGGGATGGAGTAGCTACCCTACCACTGCTCTTATCATTCGCTCTTGTACGTTGAATCAGGGGATCCGGCAGTTCACTCCGTCCATGGAAGTTAGGGGTGGCTTTATCTGCGATACCTCTACCTTCGACCTTTTGTTTCCGGAGTGTTCTCCCGACGATCAGGAACAACGACCCTTGTTGGTGGTGTCTCCAATTTCAAGATGGCGGAAGAACTCTTGTTAGTGGTGTCGCGAGGATCTACACGAAGCGAGAGGATCGAACCGACCTTCCTTCCGGAACCATGAGGCGGATCTCGAGGGCGAGATCCCTTGTTAGTGGTGTCGAATTGTGGCATCCCGCAAAACCACTACTAGAAAATCGCGTTGAATTTGTGCATTGCATCGTCATCATCATGCATTGTTTGCCAAAACTATTTCGCAAAGCCCGCTTTTGTTTTCTAATAAGCCCCGTCTTAATTCAAAACACCAAACCGGTCCCGGATTATTTTGTTTTGGCCGCATCGGTTTGCGTGACGCCATTTAAATCAAATAAAATATTATTTATTTTTGTAGGCGATCGAGCAGGCCAACCCGACCAACGACCGCCAGATTTTAAATCGGTCCAGAGATAGGCCTCTAAATCCTAAACCCACCCAATTAGCTACCCACACCCAACTGGCCACATCACACCATCCATTAGCATCATGCCACCTCACCCTCTCCCTCCCCTTTGACCAATCCCATGACTCCACCTGGACCCCTCCTCTCTCCCCTCAGCCTTGGACCCGGTCCACCCCTCCCCTCTCCTGGCCCCCCCGCCCCCCCCTCCCAGCTCACTCACCACCCGCGCCCCTCCACGCCCTCGCACCCCACCCCCGCGCCTCCCCTGCTCCTTCCTCGCGCTTTCCTCCCACCTCATCTGCCCACGCCACCACCCAGCAACCCCGCCGCTCCTCCTCGATGCCTCTCGCCTCCCTTCCCCGCCTCAACGCCCCTCCTCCTTCCCTCAAGACGGCATGCTCACCCTTCCGCCGCTGCCCTAAGCGCCCGGAGTCGCCATCCGCCATGGCTCGCTGCCCCGCCTCTCGCCTTGCCACTATCTCGCGCTTTCTGCCGCCCGCGCCGCACGCCGCGCCTCACGCTGCGCCCTTCGCCCTCCCTCCTCTCGTCGGAGCCTCGCTGGCCCTGCCGTCCGCGCCGGCCGCCCGCCGCGCGAGCCGCCCGCCGCCCTCGCCTCTCCGGCTCCCGCCGGCAGCCGCCGCCTCGCCATGGGCTCCGCCCTACGCCCTCGCGGACCACCCCTCGCGCCCTATCAACCCGCCCGCGCTCACTCGCCAGCCGCCCCGCCTCTACAGCCCCGCCTGCGGCGCCCACCTGCCCGCCAGAGCCGCCTCTGCGCCTCGGCTCCGCCCGCCGCGTCGCCTCGGCCGTGCGCCACCCCACCGCCTCGGCGGCCTCGCCGGGCCAGGCCGCCTCCCCGACCCGGACGCCGCCTTCCCCTCGTCGCGAGACCACTCGGCGAACAGGTCGATGGGGTTGTGGCAAGATCGTCCGTCGCAACACCAAGTGACGCAGACTCCAAGTCCGAACCACTAGGATCCAAGATCGTCATCACGGACAACGCGCCGTCGACACGGAACGGACACGGCGATGCCGAGACCTTCACCACAGAACGAGTACATCTTGAGCTCAAAGAACCCCGGTCCGAAAGGTCGAAAACCGGACGCCAAAGTTTTCTCTCGGACCGAGCCCGTTCCCGGAGCCCGAACGGCTCGATCCCTCTAACACGGAAGACCGAACCCTGGCGCGTCAAGTTCTCCTTCCGGATTCAAGGACCCCGACATGGTGCGACAAGTACTTCTACCCGAGCATAAGGCTGGTGCCGCGTCAAGAACCACGACTCGGAGATGCCAGGACACCAAGTCGTCGCGACCCTGAAAACCGTTCCCGGAGGCGAAGTCCGGATCTAAAGACCGCCAAGATCGTCATCACCGACAAAAGCACGCCCGCGGATGCGCCAAGATCTACCCTCTTATCCGAGAACGTTTCCGTCGAACCTCGTCGATCCCGTCGAACCCTGGACCCCGAGACCGGACCCTGGACCCTGTCGAACCCCGAACCCCCCAGAACCCCAAGATCGTCGAGACCCCTCCAAGTGTGAACCTCTTATCCGAGAACCCTATTTCATAACATAATACAACTTGTCGCATATTAAATTGTCATTCTCACATGCATATCATTGGTTTGGGGGCCTTATGCCGATTCACCTAATAATTAAATATGGGGCCCATATGCGGGCAAATCTAGCCTTATATTGGCCTCATTTAAACTTGTGTAGCGAACCCGTAGTACTTCTTACCTTGTTAAACAACATTTAAATGCAGGGTTTCTCAACAACATGAACCACCTAATTAATTGTCGGGACCCCGGTTCCGCTCAATATGATCTAATTGCACCGCATCCTTGCCATGCCATGCATCATACATGCATCATGCCGATCTTCTGCCGTTGTATTAAATATTGCATCCGGTGTTTCTTCTAGTGTTTTGCTTCTTCGCGGATAAGGCCGTTGAGTTGATGTGAGCTTCGCCCCGATCCTCGGGGAAAACCTTCGACAATGTTTTCAGGCGAGCATCTCCCTCCTTCTACCTATCTTACTTTTATAGTCTTTATTCCCTCCTGTTGATCTATTGCTATCTGTGTTGCGATGCTCTAGTTTCCGTACCCGATATATCCCTATGACCTTATATTGCCTTGGACACCCTATTACCGTTGTTTGGTAGATAGTTGGACTTATGCGTCGTAGTTGCTTGCTCAAGTCTTGGATGTGTGCGTCATATGCCACGATTCTTGATGTATTGCCGCATGTTGATGTTGGAGATGATTCTAGTTTTACTTTTCGTCACTTTAATTTCTGTTTAACAACTAAAATTGAATAAGCGAGAGGCATCGGTGGGTGATAGATAATATTTGGTTTCGACGCCCACTTGTGTCCGTAAGACCCCGAGTACTTGATTCATGTTCCTTGTTTTTGCGCTATCCACATCCGGAGGTATATGGGACCCCCCGAGCGAGCTTGATTCAGTCTTATTTCTTGGGTCCACAAACTAGTTTGAGGTGTTTTACTATCCTGTACTTATGCCATGCTACTACGTATTTAAATTGTGCGAGAGCACCTTTGTCTTGTTAGGATCATGGCACGATTCCGGTGTCGACAAGCCCAGCCACACTTTGGTTCCCGATCGTTCACTGTACCCCCATAACCTTGAGGCCGTCTCGAGCTTGCTTACTCCGTTATGGATTCTACTTAAGGGTGGCCCAAAATATTTCTGAATCCTGTGATTGTTCAGTCGTGAAAGCCTCGTTGGGTTTTGATTTGGTTTTTCCGAGGTTGATCGAGCGTGTGTTGCTATTGGTGCACCCCGGCCGGGTAAAACTTTCTGAAAGCCGTGTCCGCGGATATGGACGACTTGGAGCACAGTTTCTTGATCATAGACAAGCATAACTAAAGTTTACTGCTGTAAATTTGACTTATAATGACTAGTAATCAGCTTCACTATAATGGAATGGCTAATTAATACTGCCCACAATTGCTTGTTTGGTGGTCGCTTGCGACAATTGAATCTGACTAGTAAGTATTGCAACTACAACGAAATGGCTGAATAAAAGTACCAACAACTGCTGGGTTTGGCGTATATCTCATGCTATCTGTATCTGATTAGTAAGTACTGCCACTATAACGGAATGGTTAACTAAAAGTGCCCACTGTTTACTTTATCAGGACGATTATCTATACCTGACTAGTAAATGCTGCAACGATAACCTAATAAGTAAAACTGCCAACTGTGTGAGTTCCTCGGTTGACTTCCTCGACGGTATCGAGAAACGCCAGATGGGTTTGTTTGGTGTTAGCTTGGTTGGATCCGCATAGTTCTTTCTTACCCCTCGATTTTCCGCGGTTGTATCGAGTCTCTATAGGTTGTTTAGTGCATCTTGCTGCGCTTGATCCACCATACCTATGTGGCGAGGACCGTGAATTCTAGCCTCGCTGTCTTGGCCTCGATCTTGACGCTCCTTCTTTTTCCTTTGCCCTTTGTCGGCACCTTTTGTTTAAGCAGGTTTGAGATCGGCGTCGTTAGCGGGTTACCCTTCCGGCTTGGGCGGGGTTATGGACGCCATTGGTTATTCTTGAGGGCTCTTAGCCCCATTTGCATCTTGTCCGTAGTGGACGCTTTATTTTTCAAGGTGATTTGGATCTTGTATATCATATCGTATTCTTGACTCTTTGAGTCGTTGTTATATGTATGCTCGTGGGTCCCATCGAGGACTGTTGTGTAATGTTATTACTTCGTTTTCCACCCGCACGAAAGTGCCTGGTGGGCACCTTTGAATCGTTTCTATGCGGGTTTGGTGAATTTTGCCCAAATTTGCATAGGTCCGATTCCGAGGGTGTTACAGAGTGGTATCAGAGCTCAGCAGTTGCGATACCCCACAAGTCCAGCCTGTAGGATAACCTAGCTAACGGTCGATGTAGAGTGTCAAAACTATTTTTGCAAAAATCGGTTGGATAGTTCTGACTAGGTCTGATTTTACTCCTTATCCCTCTGCTATTCTCCTCTTATCTCGACGTGTTTTGAACCCACTCTCTTATCTTTTCTTCGAGTCCAGGATTTCTCGTGGTTGGGTTTTCCGTCGTACCTCCAGGGTTTCGCTTTCTCCCTTTTGTAACGGAGTGCTACGATCATCAATCTGCAGCTTGTCTGTTATGCCCTTCATCCGATCTTTTGTTCTTGAACTCCGTATCCATATGTGTTCCTTGCTGGATATCAGTGTCGTTGAAAAACATATGAGAAGGACGAGCTTTGGTGAAGTTGGAGTCGACCGTGAGCATGTGTTGTTCATGCCAATGGAACCATCGCGGAACCTAATCATTGTGTCTTTCATACGATCTCTGTTGTCTCTTCTGGTGTTTCCGACGCAACTTCCGAACCTCGCTTGTCGAGATCTTCAGGCTAATTCCGAGAGTTGGTTGCATATCCGTCTATTCGCGTGCAGAGTAATGGTTTGGGTGCGGGATGGAGTAGCTACCCTACCACTGCTCTTATCATTCGCTCTTGTACGTTGAATCAGGGGATCCGGCAGTTCACTCCGTCCATGGAAGTTAGGGGTGGCTTTATCTGCGATACCTCTACCTTCGACCTTTTGTTTCCGGAGTGTTCTCCCGACGATCAGGAACAACGACCCTTGTTGGTGGTGTCTCCAATTTCAAGATGGCGGAAGAACTCTTGTTAGTGGTGTCGCGAGGATCTACACGAAGCGAGAGGATCAGACCGCCGACCTTCCTTCCGGAACCATGAGGCGGATCTCGAGGGCGAGATCCCTTGTTAGTGGTGTCGAATTGTGGCATCCCGCAAAACCACTACTAGAAAATCGCGTTGAATTTGTGCATTGCATCGTCATCATCATGCATTGTTTGCCAAAACTATTTCGCAAAGCCCGTTTTGTTTTCTAATAAGCCCCGTCTTAATTCAAAACACCAAACCGGGTCCCCGGATTATTTTTGTTTTGGCCGCTATCGGTTTGCAGACGGCCCGTTTAAATCAAATAAAATATTATTTATTTTTTGTAGGGGCAGTCGAACGGGCCAACCCGACCGAACGACCGCCCCAGATTTTAAATCGGTCCAGATAGGCCAGCCCTCTAAATCCTAAACCCACCCAATTAGCTACCCACACCCAACTGGCCACATCACACCATCCATTAGCATCATGCCACCTCACCCTCTCCCTCCCCTTTGACCAATCCCATGACTCCACCTGGACCCCTCCTCTCTCCACTCAGCCTTGGACCCGGTCCACCCCTCACCTCTCTGCCACGCGCCCACCTCTCCCAGCTCACCACCCCACGCCCCTGCCACGCTGCCCCGCCAGAGACCCACCCCCCGCGCCTCCCCCTTCTCCTCGCCTTCCTCCCCGCGCCCCCTGCGCCCACCGCCCACCAACCCCGCCTCTCCTCGATGCCTCGCCTCAAGCTGCCGCCCGCGTTCCCTCCTCGCCTCCCTTCACACGCGCTGCGCCGTCCGCTCGCCTCGCTTCCGGCATGCTCACCTCATCGCCCGTTCCCCTAGCGCCGCGAGTCGCCCTCGCCATCACTTTGGCTCGCCGGCCCGCTCCTCTCGCCCGCCACCATCTCCGCTCTGCCTTGCGCCGCCGCCCAGCCTGCGCCTCACGCTGCGGCCCTTCCGCCCTCACCTCGCTGAGCCTCACGCGGCCCCTGCCGGCGCGCGGCCTTACGCGCCGCTGGGTCCCGTCCGCCCGCTCGCCTCTCAGCTCGGCCGCGGCTCGCCTCGCCCGCCTCGCCCGGCGCTCGCCCTCGCTCCGCGGACCACCTCCGCCCCCATCAACCTCGCCCAGCGCTCCTCGCCCAGCCGCCCCGCACCTCTCGGCCCCGCCCGCTCAAGGCCCGCCACCGTTGCGCCAGAGCCGCCTCTGCGCCTCGGCTCCGCCGGCCGCGTCGCCTCGGCCCGTGCCACCCTGCCGCCTCGGCGGCCTCCTTGGCTGCCGCCCGGCCGCCTCCACTGGACCCCGGACGCCGCCTTTCGTCGCGAGACCACTCGGCGAACAGTGCGATGGGAGTTGTGACAAGATCGTCCCGTCCGCAACACCAAGTGACGGACCCAAGTCGAACCACTAGGATCCAAGATCGTCATCACGGACAACGCTCGTCGACACGGAACCGGACACGGCGATGCCGAGACCTTCACCACGAACTTGAGTACATCTTCGCGAGCTCAAGAACCCCGGTATCGAAGGTGCGAAACCACGACGCCAAGTTTTCCTCTCGGACCACAGGCCCGTTCGGGAGCCGAAGCTCGATCCCTCGTCTAACACGGAAGACCGAACCCTGGCGCGTCAAGTTCTCCTTCCGGATTCAAGGACCCCGACATGGTGCGACAAGTACTTCTACCCGAGCATAAGGCCGGTGCCGCGTCAAGAACCACGACTCGGAGATGCCAGGACACCAAGTCGTCGCGACCCTGAAAACCGTTCCCGGAGGCGAAGTCCGGATCTAAAGACCGCCAAGATCGTCACCGGTACGACAAGCACTTCGCCGCGGATGCGCCAAGATCTACCCTCTTATCCGAGAACGTTTCCGTCGAACCTCGTCGATCCCGTCGAACCCTGGACCCCGAGACCGGACCCTGGACCCTGTCGAACCCCGAACCCCCCAGAACCCCAAGATCGTCGAGACCCCTCCAAGTGTGAACCTCTTATCCGAGAACCCTATTTCATAACATAATACAACTTGTCGCATATTAAATTGTCATTCTCACATGCATATCATTGGTTTGGGGGCCTTATGCCGATTCACCTAATAATTAAATATGGGGCCCATATGCGGGCAAATCTAGCCTTATATTGGCCTCATTTAAACTTGTGTAGCGAACCCGTAGTACTTCTTACCTTGTTAAACAACATTTAAATGCAGGGTTTCTCAACAACATGAACCACCTAATTAATTGTCGGGACCCCGGTTCCGCTCAATATGATCTAATTGCACCGCATCCTTGCCATGCCATGCATCATACATGCATCATGCCGATCTTCTGCCGTTGTATTAAATATTGCATCCGGTGTTTCTTCTAGTGTTTTGCTTCTTCGCGGATAAGGCCGTTGAGTTGATGTGAGCTTCGCGATCCTGGAAAACCTTCGACAATGTTTTCAAAGTAGCATCTCCTCCTTCTACCTATCTTACTTTTATAGTCTTTATTCCCTCTGTTGATCTATTGCTATACGTGTTGCGATGCTCTAGTTTCCGTACCGATATATCCCTGCAGCCTTATATTGCCTTGGACACACCCTATTACTGTTGTTTGGTAGATAGTTGGACTTTTGGCGTCGTAGTTGCTTGCTCAAGTGCCGATGTGTGTCGTCATATGCCACAGTTGCTGATGTATTGCCGCATGTTGATGTTGGAGATGATTCTAGTTTTACTTTTCGTCACTTTAATTTCTGTTTAACAACTAAAATTGAATAAGCAGAGGCATCGGTGGGTGATAGAAAATATTTGGTTTCGAGCCCACTTGTGTCTGTAAGACCCAGTACTTGATTCCTGTTCCTTGTTTTTGCGGCGCTATCCACATCCGGGAGGTATATGGGACCCCCGAGCGAGCTTGATTGATCTTATTTCTTGGGTCCACAAACTAGTTTGAGGTGTTTTACTATCCTGTACTTATGCCATGCTACTTTACGTATTTAAATTGTGCGAGAGCACCTTTGTCTGTTAGGATCATGGCACGATTCATGGTGTCGACAAGCCCAGCCACACTTCGGGTTCCCGATCGTTCTGGCGTCCCATAACCTTGAGGCCGTCTCGAGCTTGCTTACTCCGTTCGGATTCTACTTAAGGGTGGCCCCGAAATATTTCTGAATCCTGTGATTGTTCGATCGTGAAAGCCTCGTTGGGTTTTGATTTGGTTTTCGAGGTTGATCGGCGTGTGTTGCTATTGGTGCACCGGCGGGTAAAACTTTTCAAAGCCGTGTCGCGGATATGGGCGACTTGGAGCACGCTTTCTTGATCATAGACAAGCATAACTAAAGTTTATGCTGTAAATTTGACTTATAATGACTAGTAATCAGCTTCACTATAATGGAATGGCTAATTAATACTGCCCACAATTGCTTGTTTGGTGGTCGCTGCGACAATTGAATCGACTAGTAAGTATTGCAACTACAACGAAATGGCTGAATAAAAGTACCAACAAGCTTTGGGTTTGGCGATATCTCATGCTATCTGTCGATTAGTAAAATCGCCACTATAACGGAATGGTTAACTAAAAGTGCCCACTGCTTACTTTATCGGGACGATTATCTATACCGACTAGTAAATCCGCAGCGATAACCTAATAAGTAAAGCGCCAACTGTGTGAGTTCCTCGGTTGACTTCCTCGGCGGTATCGAGAAACGCCAGATGGGTTTGTTTGGTGTTAGCTTGGTTGGATCCGCATAGTTCTTTCTTACCCCTCGATTTTCCGCCATTGTATCGAGTCTCTATAGGTTGTTTAGTGCATCTTTGCCGCTGCCGCTTGATCCACCATACCTATGTGGCGAGGACCTTGGTCTAGCCTCGGTGTCTTGGCCTCGATCTTGGCTCCTTCTTTTTCCTTTGCCCTTTGTCGGCACCCTTTTGTTTAAGCAGGTTTGAGATCGGCGTTAGCGAGGTTACCCTTCCGGCTTGGCACAGGCGGGGTTATGGGCATTGGTTATTCTTGAGGCTCTTAGCCCCATTTGCATCTTGTCCGTAGCTGGACGCTTTATCGTTTTCAAGGTGATTTGGATCTTGTATATCATATTCGTATTCTTGACTCTTTAGTCGCTGTTATATGTATCTACGTGGGTCCCATCGAGGATGTTGTGTAATGTTATTACTTCGCTTTTCCACCTTGCGAAAGTGCTGGTGGGCACCTTTGAATCGTTTCTATGCGGGTTTGGTGAATTTTGCCCAAATTTGCATAGGTCCGATTCGAGGTGTTAAAACCTATCCGGGCCCTTTGAGATTCTCGAGGTGAAAACCATGTTTGAGACTCAAGCCCGTTCGAGAGATATGAGATCTCGAGAAGTTCTTTAATCGCAAGATGGAGGAAGGAGTTCCGTTAGTGAGCACGCCATAAAGATGTCGGGCTACACTCAACGCTTTGAGCAAGCTGGAATGCACGATTCGGAGGAGCTCAAGATTGATGATGCAATCACTCCTCCCAGCTACAAAAGTTTTGTAGTGACTCATAATCAGATTGGTTCCGATCGATCACGAGCTCTTCGCATGGTGAAGGCTGCGGAAGTGGACATCAAGAAGGATAATCACGTGTTGATGGTCAACAAGCCCTCCTTTAAGAAAGGTAAGGAGCAAAGAAGCCCTTCAAGAAGGCGTGACCCTTAATGCCCTGCTGAGAAGAAGCTGGTCCGGTCCTAAGCGGACAATGAGTGCTTCTATTGCAGGACAGGGTCAATGGAAGAATGTCCAAGTACTTAGCGGACAAGAAGGCTGGCACCATCAAAGGTATATTTGATATACATGTTATTGATGTTTTCCTTACTAGCCCTCGTTGTAGTGTCTCGGGTATTTGATACCGGTTGATTGCTAATACTTGTAACTCAAAGCAGAGCTACGGAATAGACGGCGGCTGCGAGGATGAGGTGACGATGCGTTGGCAGCGGATCAAGAGTTGATGTGATGGCGTCGACACGCTCTCCTTAGTTTTACCTTGGGATTAGTTTTAAACCTTAATAAATGTTATTATGTGCTGCGTTGAGCATGAACATTTTAGGATCATGTTTATTGCAAGACAGTTATTCATTTAAATCGGAGAATAATGGTTTTCTATTTATATGAGTAACATCTTTTATGGTCATGCACCTCTTGTGAATGGTTTATTTCTTCTAAATCTCGAAAGGGATGAAACACACATCCATAACATTGAGGCTAAGAGATGCAAAGTAGATAGTGATAATACTACTTATTTGTGGCTTTGTCGTCTAGGTCATATTGGTGTAAAGCGCATGAAGAAACTCCATTCGATGGACTTTTGGAGTCTCTTGATTTTGAATCATTTGACAAATGCGAACCATGCCTCATGGGCAAGATGATCAAAACCCGTTCTCGGTATGATGGAGCGAGCAACGGACTTGTTGGAAATCATACATACCGATGTATGCGGACCGATGAGTGTTTCGGCGGTGGATATCGCTATTTTCTCACTTTTACCGATGACTTAAGTAGATATGGGTATATCTATTTAATGAAACATAAATTTGAAACGTTTGAAAAGTTCAAAGAATTTGAATGAAGTGGAGAACCATCGTATGAAAGATTAAGTTTCTACGATCCGATCGTGGAGGTGAATATTTGAGTTATGATTTTCTCACGCATCTTAAAGCAAGTGGAATCGTTTCACAACTCACGCCACGAACACCACAGCAATGGTGTGTGCGAGCAGGAATCGAACCCTATTAGATATGGTTCGATCAATGATGTCTCTTCTTGATTTGCCGTTATCATTTTGGGGTTATGCATTAGAAACCGCTGCATTCACTTTAAATAGGGCTCCATCTAAATCCGTTGAGACGACACCGTATGAACTGTGGTTTGGTGCTAAACCTAAGTTGTCGTTTCTTAAAGTTTGGGGATGCGAAGCTTACGTCTAGAAGTTGATGCCGGACAAGCTCGAACCCAAAGCGAGAAATGCATCTTCATAGGATACCCTAAGGAAACCATTGGGTATACCTTCTATCACGAGAAGAAGGCAAAGTGTTTGTCGCAAAGAACGGTTCCTTTCTTGAGAAGGAGTTTCTCTCGAAAGTAGTGAGTGGAAGGAAAAAAGAGCTAGACGAGGTTATTGAACCTACTCTTGAATTGGAAGTAGCGCGACACCTGAAATTGTTCGGTGCTTTGCACCAACAATAGAGGAAGCTAATGACAAGGATCATGAAGCTTCGGACGATCTCACTCTTGAGCGTCGCGGTCGACAAGGTCGCGTGCCCCTCCCGAGTGGTACGGCAACCTGTCTTGACTGTCTTGTTGGTAGAAGACGGTGAACCTCGAACTATGAGGAAGCGATGATGAGCCCAGACTCGAGAAATGGCTGGAAGCCATGAAATCCATTGGGATCCATGAGCGAAAACCAAGTATGGACTTTGGTGGATCCTCCTAGCGACGAAAGGCCGTTGAGTGCAAATGGATATTCAAGAAGAAAGCGGACACGGATGGTAATGTTACCGTCTATAAAACGGCTTGTCATAAAGGTTTTCGACAAGTTCAAGGTGTTGACTACGATGAGACTTTCTCTCCCGTAGCGATGTTTAAGTCCATTCGGATTTTATTAGCAATTGCTGCGTTTCATGATTATGAAATATGGCGGATGGATGTCAAGATCGCTTTCCTCAATGGGAACATTGATGAAGAGTTGTATATGATGCAACCCAAAGGTTTTGTCGATCCTAAGGATGTCGATAAAGTATGCAAACTTCACGTTCCATTTATGGTGAAGCAAGCATCTCGGAGTTGGAACCTTCGTTTTGATCAAGTGATCAAGAGCTTTGGATTTGTTCCAAATTGCTCTGAGCTTGTATCTACAAGAAAGTGAGTGGGAGCTCGGTGACGTTTCTGGTACTATATGTGGATGACATATTGATTATTGGAAATGACATCAACATGCTTAACGATGTGAAGAGTTATTTGAACAAGTGTTTTTCAATGAAAGACCTAGGTGAAGCTGCTTATATATTGGGCATCAAAATCTATAGAGATAGACAAAGGCGCCTAATAGCTTTAAGCCAGAGTACATACCTAGACAAAGTTCTGAAAAGGTTCAGAATGGATAAGGCAAAGAAAGGTTCAGTGCCTATGTTGTCAGGTAAGATATTGAGCAAGGCTCAGTGTCCAGCTACGGTAAATGATAGGGAAGCTATGAGCAAAGTGCCTTATGCATCGGCCATAGGTTCTATCATGTATGCCATCTGTACTAGACCGGATGTGTCCAATGCTCTTAGTTTGATGAGCAGATATCAAAGTGATCCGAGTGGAACATTTGGACAGCCGTGAAGAACATCCTAAAGTACCTAAATAGAACTAAAGAAATGTTCTTAGTCTATGGGGTGATGAACGACTTGTCGTAAAGGTTACGTCGACGCTAGTTTCGACACCGACAAGGATGATTCTAAATCTCGACAGGATACATGTATATTTTGAATGGAGGAGCTGTGAGTGGAGAAGTGTGGAGTGGAGAAGCTGCAAGCAAAGCGTGATCGCGGGATCTACAATGGAAGCGGAATACATGGGCTGCTGAGCGTCAAGTGAAGGAGTTTGGATCGAAACTTCATCCGAGCTTGGCGTGGTTCCAAGTGCATTGGACCCAGGAGATATTGTGTGACAACACCGGCGCCATAGCACTCGCTAAGGAACCAAGATATCATCCAAAGACCAAGCATATCAACCAAGTTTCATATAATCCGAGATTATATAGCGTATGGAGATCGAAGATTAGCAAAGTACATACGGATCAGAATGTCGCAGATCCACCGACTAAACCTCTTCCACGTGTAAAACATGATCAACACCTCGGTGCCATGGGTGTGAGATTGTTGCCGATGTAAACTAGATTATTGACTCTAGTGCAAGTGGGAGATCGTTGGAATTATGCCCTAGAGGCAATAATAAAGATGTTATTATTATAATTCTTGTTCATGATAAAGTTTATATTCCATGCTAGAATTGTATTAAGCGGAAACATTAATACTTGTGTGGTTTGTAAACAACACCGTGTCCCTAGTACGCCTCTATGGACTAGCTCATTGATCAATGATGGTTAAGGTTTCCTAACCATAGACATGAGTTGTCAATTGATAATGAGATCATATCATTGGGAGAATGATATGATGGAAAGACCCAAACTAAGCGAAGCAATTAGATCGTTTCGTCGTGTTCATCTTTGCGAAGCTTTTCCTATGTCAAATATTGTATTCCTTAGACCATGAGATAATGCAACTCCCTGGTACCGGAAGAAAGCTTTGAGGTCATCAAACGTCATCCTATGAGAGGGTGATCATAAAGGTGTCTCTCAGGTGATCGGAAAGTATCTGTTGGGTTGTATGTATCGAGATGGAATTTGTCCCTCCCAAGTCGGAGAGATATACTTCGGGCCCACTCGTGTCGATATCAACACCGCTTGCAAGCATGTGGTTAAGGAGTTAATTACAAAGTGATATCGGATTACGAAGCGAGTAAAGTACTTGCGTGAACGAGATTGAACTAGGTATGGCATCGTACCGACGATCGAATCTCGGGCAAGTAAAATATCGCGAGGCGAAGGAATATATATATGGGATTGATTGAATCCTGGCATCGTGGTTCATCCGATATGATCATCGATGAATGTGTGGGAGTCAATATGGGTGCCTGACCCGCTGTTGATTATTGATAGAAGATCATGATGCATATTCTCGAACCCGCAGGTCACACACTTAACGTATCTCGGCTAGGATAGATTGGATAAATGGTTTATGAATTTTTGTTGGTCTCGGATGGGATCCGGGATATCACGAGAGGTTCGGAATGGTTCGGAGAATAAGATTCATATAAGGCGGTGCAGTTTTGGAGTTGAATTGTTCGGTTAATCGGTATTGTACCGAAGCTTCTAGAACCTTCCGGAAGGGGACCAACGTGGCCCCACCTTCCGGGAGGGGGCATGGGCCTATGAGGAAGTGTCCTGGCCGCATTGGGCCAGGGGCACAAGGCCCCATAGGGCCCAGCCGATCCTAGATAAGTTTAAACTCGTTTAAACTAGAGATAGGATTTTTAGATAAGGGAGAGTTTAAATCGTTTAAACTAGAGATAGGATTTCTAGATAAGGGAGAGTTTAAATTGTTTAAACTAGAGATAGGCTTGGAGGAGGGGCAAGGGCTGGCCGCCCCCCTCTATATATAGAGGGGTGGTGCGCCCCCTTCCCCTACACACACCTTCCTCCAAGCCCTAGCAGCCTTGCTACCTTCCTCTCTCCCTCCCGATTGTTTGTAGGCGAAGCCCTGCAGCAGAAATTCTTCACCATATACACCACGCCGTCGTGTTGTAGATCCAATCTATCTCTCCACCATACTCGCTGGTCCGAGGAAGGAGGAGACGTCGAGGTGTTGCACGTGTGCATCTCACGGAGGCACCGCCACTTGTGGTGCTAGATCAGATCGGATCGCGAGGAGGAGAAGCGAGTATGACTACATCACCCACGTTAAAAGCGTTCCGCTGTGCGAATCTTCAAGGGTATGAAGATCTAATCCAATCTCTCTCGTTGTTTGCATCTCCTAGATTAGATCTTGGCTTTCCCTCTGTTCGCTCCGTAGAAAATTTTGATTTACTATGCCGCGAAACCCTTCACCAACTTGAGAAACACATAATGATTTGGAGGGTTTATTTTTCTTACCTTGATCCCCTCGGCGAGAATGTAGCCACGGTGACACTTATCATACACCGGCTCAAGAAGCGACATGCCTTCGACGAACCCGATTTGTATATGGGGTGGTGTACGGGTTTCTTCCTCTTCCGAGTCCGACATTCTAGATAATTAAAAAAAGTACAAGTAAATTTGTGAGCATCTTATAAACCAACTACTAATACGAATAAATTGCTGTGTGAGCAAAATTATGTGGGCACCTCTATGTGAGCAATGTGGCCATCTACATTTTTACAAACCATTATTCCAATGTGGCATCTCTATGTGAGCAAAATTATAAACCATTGTTTCTATATGGGCATCTCTTTGTGACCTAATTTTATATGTGAGCATCTATGAGAGCAAAATATATAAACAACTAGGTGATACCCCGCGCGTTGCTGCGGGAATTAATAGAATTATATTCAAATGATATGGTTCTAAAAGCCAGTTCAACACAATATAAAAAATGAAGCAAGAAAATGGATGTGCCGATATGTGAACTCAAAACAGAAATAGTTAATATTGATTATATTAGATAATACATAATATAACATAATTATTGAATATAAGTAGCATGATACATGGTAAATATTATTTAGATTTTTTGCGTTGGGTGCCTTCTTCTTTGATGACAATCTGGACATACAGGATTTCTTTCTTCATGTACTCAAAGATGTATTTGGCATCCTTGAATGGTTGATCTTCAAGAAGCTTTGTGGTGTTGTGTTCGTGCGGAGCACTTTCTTTAAAAGTGATACACGTCGGTGGTTTTGTAGTATTCTTCATCTCCAAAAAAGCTTCCATGTACCTCTTGTGAGTTTCTACTGATGAATGGTGCATCAACGTGAATCTTGGAGAAAAGGGTAGTGTGGTGTTAAATAAGGTAAGCGCAGGAAGCTGAAAAAACAAATAAAACTTGATGGAGTAGCCATACCTGCTGCCTTCATGCTGATTGTCCATGTATTGCCAATAGACAAAAGTCAGGTGCAGAAAAATATGTTATACTCCTCGTGGACATCCATAGCCAAGCAGAATCAAATTCATATCCACATTATGCTAAGAATTTTCTGCTATATACATGTGGACAAATCTAACAAAGTCCATCGTATTGAAATGGGTGAAGGGCGCTACTGATATAAAAGCACACTATTATGAAATTATGTATCAGCACCTATCTAAACAACATGGATTTGGATGAAGAAACCATATTCTTTAGCAGCACATATGGAAAGAATATGTACCAACAGGACTCCACGAATATGGGCATGCATCAGGGATGGACTGGCTGTTTGTCCAGGTTGTTCAGGAGCTGAAGAATTAAAAAAATACACTATCATGAAATCATGTATATGTAGGAATTCAGGTCAAGCAAACAAACATAAAAAATTAGGAAGAAAAATGATTAAGAAAGGTTAGAAATAAAATCACAGAAATAAATTTGATTTAGAAAGCATGTTCTTCATGTACTTATCCAACATGACGGGAGTTGGATGAACCAAATAAAAATAGAAAGTAGCATGATATCCTTATTTCTGTAGCTCCAATATCATTCTAGCCGCAGATGCTACTAAATCCCAAATGCTACGGCCGCACTATTGCTGATAAAGTCATGGAAATTCCATATCTTAAACGGGAACTGATCTAATAAAGCATAAAAGCTTAAGAACGTGGATGTAAAGACATTACCAAAAGGAACTGGCAGGATGGTAGTCAGCGACGAAGGACCAAGAACAACAGTTTGCATTCAAATTGCTGCACACATGTGGAAGTAAAAAACTATGAATCATCTTATGTGCTAAAGACAATGGAGGAAAGGGAAGAGTGTAGCTCACCGGCGGAAGCGCCAGAACCCACCTGGACGATGAGAGGGTGAAGGTGGAGCTGACAGCTTAAATGGAGTGAAATCTGTGCGAACTCGTCGTCTGGCGCCACTGTCCGTTCCTCGCAGGGATCGTGGGGTCTGGGGGAGAGGAAGAGAGGGCGGCATCGCAGAATTGATGATGAAGAGTGAGTGGGGGCATCAATGGTGGTATGCGGTGGGGACTGGGGAAGATCCCTTCAGTTTCTCTAGATGTTGACGGAGAAGAGGAATAGTACTGGACTGGTCAAAAGGTTTTGTTTTAGATCTGCCTGGTTCATTACGTGAGAATCAGGACTTGGGTGGATGTGGGTCGATCCTTCGAAGGGTCAGGCCATAAAAAAAGCACAGGTAGTCTGGAGCATACCATTGCAATCCGATGGATGGAATTTTATGGAGTGACGTGGCTTCACCAAATTTCAGCTTGCAAACATTAAATGACTTCTAGTGGGGATGAACTTTATAGATATTATAGATTCTATCTATATGAGCAAAGTGACCAAGGTTCCAATAGTTATGAAAAAAATTACAACTAACAAGTACATGGAGAATTCATAGTATGGAAGTTAAAATTCTATCTATAACTAAAATGTACATAAGCTACTAAGCAAGAATATTCCCACATTATTATCTACAACAAACATACTAAAAGCTCATCCTATATATTTTCCAACCTCAATCATACTAAAAGCTCATCCTATACATAAACATACCACCATATTATCTATTCTCCCTCTAAGTAATCAACAAATCAACTATATATCTTCATTTTTAGATAAACTAGGGTTTCCCTAAACCATCAACATTAGGGAAAAATAGAGAGTTTTCTTGGACAAATTTAAGAGGAATACCTGGGAATGTGGTGAAGAACAGATCCACGGAGGGATTCTTCAAGATCTGAGCAATTGGGGGAGGGATTAAAGGAGGGGGCATGAACCATAGCCACCGCCGCCATGTCTTTGTTCGTGAGGGGAGAGGGAAGGAAGGAAAGATAGAAGAGGGTCGGGCTGGGCTGACCCAGCGCCACCTTAAGGGCTCCAGGCATGCGGCGCCAGCCATCATGGCGCCGCACAGGTAGGTGCGGCGCCACCACGACTGACGCCACACTTAAGCTACTGGGCCCGCGAAGCCAGCGTGGCAGGACGTACGGTGCCTTGGCGAGTGGCGCAGCAGACATGCATGTGGCGCTATGCTTGACCTTGCATCAAGACAAGCGACAATGCGCGGACCTCAGACACAAGCGCCACCATGGCGCCGCACGGGAAAAGGGAGAGTTATCCTGGTTTTCTTTTCGAATATAGTTAATCTTTGAATTTGTTACGACTTTAGGTTATTTTTATTTAATTTGCCCCGTTTTGGGGTCACAATTCAAGATGCAGAGGCCTTATGTGCACATGTGCCAAGGTGGAACAGTCAACCCGAGTTATTTTCCATCTTGGGCCCTTGAAACAGATCTGACGAACCAGATTCATGCAGAAACTAGTAGCACACATGGGGGTTGTAGCACTAGATATTCTCTCCAGCACACACTGTCACCACAACCTCAGGAGAGTTTCAAGTTTCGAGACCAGATTGAGGGAGCAGGCATGTAAAATTTCCGTCAGTCGACGACAATAACTAATACTTGCTACTAGAATACAACAAATATATAACAATAACTAATAAGTTACACCTTATACAGGCTGTAAGATTAAGAATACACACTGCATAAGCACGTTCCTTGTCAAGTTTTTTAACCCCTACATATGTATATAACACAGGAAAGAATGTTTGTTAGCCATGTCACAGCTAGCCACTAGGAGTGGGTATCAAAGCCAGCATTTGGTTCTTGATGATACCCATGCACATCTCGATCTCCCTGAAGATCGGGACGTTCTGCGAGCTGCATGGTTGCAGGCGCGAGAGCGCTGAATCGAGAATGTGCGCTACTTCGGCAGGATGATACTGCTTCTCCGTGCAATTCTGATGCATTGAAAAGATTACCACCCATTAGACCACCAGACACATACACATTACAACCGAAGAATATGCACTATGGTTTACCTGTATCATAAGGATGGTAGCTACACAGGATGAAATCAACTCTGAAGGGAATTGGGCTTCGGAATCACGGCCGTTGGGCAATCTAGGACTGGAGATGTTAGTTGTCGCAGGGTCAAAGCGGCCAGACGTGCTGCTATCTTGACAGGCTGAATTTGCCTGTCCCGAATCGGGAGGTATCCGCCTTATGCCTAGTATGCTTGAACCAGAGCCGGTACCACGGATATTCAGATTGTCTAGTGCTTCCCCTATTTTCGCAAAAGCATTCTCCCCGTCACTTACTTTGCACATCGCCTGGTCACACAGAAAAATGACAGCATGTAAATTAAAAACAAAGCAAAGTCTTCTACTTCACTCACACCAAAAGTACATGGACAGAATAAAATAGGCAATGCTTCAGACATAAAAAAAATCTAGGAGTTATATGCTCCATGTATCCAACAATAAACCAAATTCAAGGGTGCGGCATACAGAATATTGATTGCAAAAATGGAAGAGGAAATCATGAACAAATCATGTGCTGGTGATTACTCAAAGTAATTCTAGAATCTTTAGTTCCCTTAAGGATTGAACCGAACATATATGATTGTTGAAACAAAAATTAGGTTCTCTTTGCTACTTATTCTCTTTTAGTTTCACGTATTTTATCATTACCTCAATATTTATGGTTAGATTGCCAATTTGAAATATTTTAAAAATAATATGATCTGGTGAAGATCGAAGAGCATTATAGGGTGCATGAACTGGTTAAAAATAGTTTAATTTCTGCACTCTGACAACATATACACTTCTAACTATTACCATGCAGTGAAACTGATCTGTACTACCAGATGCAGATGGTGAATATCTAGGACTGCTGGACTGAATAACTAACATGATACTGATAGAAATACAAATAGGTATGAGTATCTAACCTGAATAGCAACATCAACCATCGTTTTAGCTCTGCACCTCGAAGTCTCAATAATTTCCATCACTTGGGATCCAGACTCCTGATTAATATAACCAAAAAGGTTACATGTGTCTGGTGTTCTATTAAAAGCTCCACCATTTTCCGTGCATTTAGGATATGACTGTGTTGGTTGCCCATGAAATGTGTTACGTTGCCGCAGAGAAAGCAAGGCCGAAGCCACCTGAGTATGAAATATATTGTTGAATCTTGTAAGTGCATGAAATCCGCACAAAAAACTACTGCAAGTGACATCTAGAACTGGGAATTACATGATCATTCGAATCTCTTAGCTGTACAAGCACCATGGCATATTGCTTCCTGAAGTGCTCCAAATCTCTAATAGTTTCTCCATCCTTTTGCTTCCCAGACACCTCTTCATTCATGTGCCTCAACTCTACCAGCAAAGCTTCCTACAAAAGATTAAATAGTTCATAGACATAAATATTGTGCACTTGGATCGTGTAAAAATCGTAAAGCATGTGTAACCAATAAATTATTATTGGACACTGTTGGCCCATAATGGTATTTGGACGATCCTAGAACCCTACAGTAACAGCGTGATGTGTGAACCAAAACAAACTTGTATGGTCATACGGATTCATCCAAATTCAATCCTCAACTGGGGCTTCAAACTTTTAAAAACAAAGGTGGTTCTGTCTTCATCTTCAAACACTAGAGAAAACACAATCACAAGGCCAAAGTCTGTTGCACTTGCCTTTTTATCAAGAGCACGTGATAGTTCAGCAAGAGCCCTTATATCTGCTTCTCTTTCCTGTAGCTGTGACAGTGTACATGGCTGGCTATATATTGCCTGTTGTGCAGCAACTGTAGCCTCATTCACTGTAGTTTTGGCGTGTGCAACTGAATCAAATGTGTCTCCCTGTTGCAGAAATCCCACAAGGGGAAACAGTTAGGTTATTCCACATTGAGTACATATATTGTAAAGCTTCCAAGTGGATATGCTGTCACCTTAGCTTGGTTCATTGAAATACTTATTGGGTGACTAGAAAGTACAAAGGAAGTTGCATCAGCACTGTCGAAACTCACATTTGGTGTGAATCTTGCTGCACTTCCACCACCGTACTCTTTAGACCGATCCTCAAATTTTACTTCTGAGAAGCTGCTGCAGTATTTATTCACGATATTTTGCCTTCTGAGAGACTCAGGGAAATTTTCCAGTGGGTGTAGTGGCATACAATCAATATCCTGTAATATAACAAGCTCCTCAACATTAACAACCTTTTTCAAGTGAGTAACAGCAACCTATTTGACATGGCAATATTTCATCTTTACATCAGTATTTGTTATTATATTTGAATAGAGACAAAATAGGAATCATTTGCACTAAACCACCAAAAAATATTCCATATGAATGCCCCTCCCTCGGGTATAAGACAAATGAATAGGTATAGCTGTGCAAGGAAAGCAAATCACATGAAAGCATAGTGACCAAAACACAAGATGTATAATAAAACAGGAACCATCCTAGAATTTTGTGCAGTCGAGTTATTTTACCTTTGACCAATAAACTTTTATGATTTTTAGACTAAGCATATGAACATAAAAATTAGTAGATTACGGTCTAGAAAGATACTCTTGCCATACTATATATTTTTAGATTTCACAATTATTATACACAGAAGAAACTTGTGGACTAAAATCGAAATTGTGTTTTGGGACTATGTGAGTGTACAAAACAACAGTACTTTGTGACTGGACTAAGCAACTGTTAAAGATTCACGGCAAAAAAAAGATTTAACAGAAAAAGTGACGCCAACAAGGCTCTAAAGAAAAGCCATGGGTGTGCTTGGTCAAAGCATACTTCAAATGTAAAGAGTGAAAAGCAAGGAACAAAAACAAAACAAAAATGTTTATATTCTGCTAGTTTTCAGTTCAGCATTAATGACTCGTAGTTTTTTGGTTCATCCACATGGACAAGTGAAGAGAATCAGTTTATTGAAATCATGCATTGCAGAATAGAATCCAGGAAATCTAAACAATCAGCAGAAAATGTTTTAAACAAGACATAAAATAAAACATGTCACCGAAATAACCAAAACAGAAAGTAGATAAGACATTGGTTACCATCACAAACTCAACACCCATCTCCGATCGATCAAATTGAACCCGGCAACGATCACGGTCAACAGTCAAAACACTGCCATCATGAAGTTCCCTTGTTTTGGGATGACAGGCTATAACACGCTGTCCAACTGCTAAAGGCCGAGCAAGATCAGCCGGTAGACCTTCTCGAACACCAGACTGGAGTTCAGCATAGTGTTGCCTGACTGACTCACGATACTGAGAAAGCTTGTCTCTCTCCTCGTGTAAAAACTGCTTCGACAATCGACGTGGCTTTCCAAGAGAACTGCAAAAAAGTTGATTCAGAAAACAAATGAAGCTAAAGCAAACAAATCAAATTAAGATGACAGACCTCCTTATAACACCCCACTCAACACGAGTCAGCCTTGGCACATGACCCAGCTTAACATGATTCAGGTACTCGACAAATTCACTCTTTGCAAACCATGGGTAATCAATTGCACTATAGAACCATTCAGACATGCACCATCTCCGAAGAAAACGGGAAGATAAGCAGTGAGAGAGCTTGTCCTGCAAGAGGTGCGGGTAATATAAGTTGTAACTTCTACACCTTGTGCATGATGAGATGCATTGATCAGAAAATTTTCTTGAGAAAACATCAAACCTTAAGCTCGACAGCGTTATTCACTGGGTAGGTAACATTATTGCAGGAATCATCAGCACCCTCAGAAGGCTTACACTCTGGAGCGAGTGCTTTCAAAATGCCTAATTTGCGCCGGCTTTTAGCCTTCGACGTCGAGTCAGATTGCTGAGTTATCGCATTTTGTGTTGTGTCCATATTATCCATGGCTTCTTTTGCAAAATCATCATGTGCTGGAGAGCTTTCCTGTGCTTTGGACTTGTTTTGTTTTGAAACTGGACTAACACGGGCAAGCCTACCCTTATTAGACGCTACCTTCCCTTCTTCTGCAGAAACCTAGCAAATGCAGATATACAAGCAAATTTATATTGCGCCATTTAAGCACACGGGAAAATTTCTCAACAGCAATAAAATTTACTTCGATTAAGGTACGTCTTAGTGGCCTTACCATTTTATATATGCCATTGATTTCAAAAACTATATACCACATGGATAAGAGAAGGAGAAAGTTAAGAAACAAGGTCAAACAACAAAATAGTGTCATTCTCTTAGGTATGTTGCCCCAAATGGAGGTTTAAGGATTAAGGATCTGAGAAAGCTAGATTTTATTCTTTTTACTAAATGGTGGTGGAAGTTAGATAAAGAGTAAGTTCACATTGACAAAAACATATCTTGGCAATCTCTTACTGCCACAGACGAAACATAGACAGAACCAATCTCCTTGTTAGACTAACTTGTTGACTGGCAAAAAATATTTGCAAGAGAAAATGACAAATCTGAGCAATGCGACTAGGTTTTTGGAGGATGTTTCGCAGAGACTATTCTTAAGCCGCTATTTTCCCTGTGTTAATCTAGCGAATGAAACTGAAATTACTGATGCTGCGGTACTAAATCCTGCTGAAGGTTTATGTTTAAATGAAAAATGTTTCGCATTGGACTTAAATGCAGAAGAGTCAACTGAAGGCTCATGTTTAAATGAAAATTGTTTATCGGGGAGCAACAAACAAAAATGCGAAGCTACAAAAGGACTGCGCACCTCAGTCTTCTCAATATCTTTTAGTGCATTCTTTTCATCTTTGGAGATCTGAACATAAAGTAGCAAATATTTGCAAATCATAAGCAATGTATACAGGTGACATGTTCAACAGGTAACAATGTTGGAGGTACCTTTCCAGTGGAAGACTTCCTTTTCTTTTTCTCCATTTTAACACCACATTTACAATCTTGCTGCTTTATTTCAGAAACAGCACTCCCATCATGATGTGGATCTTTAGTAATTCTAGCTTTTTTCCTAGTAATCATCTCATTGTTTGCAAGTTCTGACTGCCTTTTGATCTTCTTTGTTTTTCTGGCATTATTATTTTTCTCAAAAAATGGTACTGCTGCAAGAGGCTTCTCATCGGATTCAGTGTCTTTGCTCTCATCCTTAATGAGTGCTGATGATTCTGGAAAATAGGCATCAGAAGAATCAATAGCATAATCATACACAAAGCGTTATAAACTTATCATATCGATCAAAAAAAATCAGCAAGACCACCTTCGTTCATAACTTTTCTGAGATGTTGACACCATGTTCTGACCACTAAAACTTACAGAAAGTCTACTGTGGCCCTCGTTAAACAATTTGTTCAGTATGCCCAGTATCTAAATTCTAAAAGTCTTGTGGTTGCAAACAGAAGCCAGTGAATGGAGTTAAGTGTGTTGCGGTAAAACAGATGGAAGGCATGCAGGGCAAATCTGTGCTACATCCAAGGCAGAGCACAACTACAGTGTTGCCCAGAAAACTAGTCGACAATGCATGCAGGTGACCAATAGCATTACAATAATGACAATTATTATTGAAACATTTACTGCATCCATTTCTTCCAGAAGACATGAGGAAGCACCAGTTGTGCAGGGATGTTTGGGGCTGTGGGGGTCACAAGTGGCCCTAGTACGTATAGGAATTTATCCAAAATTCCTTTAATTAGACTCCACAAAAGATTAGAACTACATACTAGAACCCCACTGATGATCAGCTCTGACTCCACTGTATAGCAATTGCAAGAACTCAAGTAATAAACTGGCTAAGCTGTCCATTGCATGGTTTCGCCACCGCACCACATAATCATTAAAAAAGCAAATATCATTACTCCCTCTGGCTCTAATTAATTGTCACAGCCCCTTTAAGTGGTATATGAAATGTTATGCCAAGCAGTACGTCAGTTAATTAGGCCAGAGGTAGTACATGATATGATGATAATGAATAAAGTAAGGTGCAAGGAAATTAAATAATAAAAATATAGCTTACAATTTCTGAATTAGCACCATAGTATGAGATAAGACTAACCAGATTCAGCATTGGAAGAAGGTTGTAGAATATTCACAGATATATCAGCTAATGTATGCAATGCATCGAGAGCCGAGCTTTCATCTGCCAAACGAAGTCCAATTAGGTAATCAGGACCAGAGGTTTGTGCTACATAGATACAAAAGCAACATTTCCAACAAGTTATCCTTACAACTTAGCAAGCATTACACAATAAAATAAACAATATATGGGTAAAAAGCAAAGCCGAACAGAATGCATTAGAAAGAACAATAGATCCTCCTCGCGAAGTTTGCATAGCAACATCGATTTCAGTGTAGTAATCAACTAATCATTACATAGTAATGTTTGAGCTTTCCATGGTAGGGAGATTGAGTTGATTTTACAAATGCAACAACCCAACAAGACAACCATTATTCTGAAATAAAAATTGATAGATAACCATCACAGTGTAGGATAAACTTATTTTCAGCGCACAATCGAAAAAATACAGTACTATAAGAAACTCAACCCATTGTCCATCGTGCTGGTATACTATTGTCATTTGATAATATGAATATATCTATTGTATTCAAAAGTTCACAAAAGTCCATTAACTTTACTGAAAGTATCACCGCACTAGAAGCCTAGAAGATAATATGCCATGGTCATATTTCAATCATCTCATTACCTATTTTAAAATAAAAGATATTGCTAGAACAGACATACCGCCAAAAAATAGCTGGCGACTTCTTTTGTTCGATTTATTAGATAGCCATGAAGCTTTACTTCCTAATGCGTCCACCTCTGATTCATATTTAGCCTTTCTGGCGCTGTACCCTTCTTCGGTGCCACTGCAAGCCTCTCTGTCGTCCTCGAATTGTTCGTCTGCTTTGAGTGCAGCTTTCTTTCTTCTCTTCTGAGCCCTCTTTAATTTCTGCTTAGCCTTGCCAGATGCAGAATCTTCATTATTCATAAAATAAGAAGCATCTTTGGGGTGGTCACCAGTCTCTGCTTCCCTGCTTCCTAAGCTACCTTCCGGATAATCGGCGTCTACTTGAAATCCATGCATCTTTGAGCTTCCCATCTCTGAATCCGCATTCTGCAAGCATTATACAGATTTGATCATGCAATTACTTTGCAAAATAAGCGAGCTAGAGATAAAGAAGAAAAAGATTCTGGGTTCTTACTTTTCTGTCGGTACTTTTAACAGGAGACAGGAACATACGATCACTTGATCTTCCAGGTGTTTGAGAAACCTGAGGTGAGCCTCCTCTTTGACAGACCTCTGCCAGAGCTAGAGCAGCTACATGAGCACCTTCATCGTCACCATTAGTAGCATCTGGTTTTGCTTGTCTATTTGCTGGACCTATCTTGTCATCACGTTGGTACATGCTTGCAACAGGCACTCGTGGAGTCCTTTTTCCAACAGCACGTGGCCTGTTCCCTACAAACAAGTCTAGACAAGTTTCAAGACCTCAATCCTAATTTTCTTTGTTTAAGAAAATTAAAAAATGTACGTAACATTCTTTTTATGGTTAAACAGTGTCAGGTCTTAATACTGTGCAGCCATAAAGCAAATTTCAGAGGCCATATTTTCAACCATTAAATACTTATTGGTCCTAAAGTGGCGAGTAGAAAATAATAACACATGCCATCAGCTAAATTCAGTGCAAAAATAACATGTATAAAGGAAGAGCATAAGAGGCATCAAAGATGCCTATTAAGATCCCACACAAAATGAGAAAATGAACAGAGTAGTTTACGTAAAAGATGGACAATCTCATGTTCACGTACAAAATAAAATAGGAAGATTAGAGGGACTACATTATGATGGCAGTGAGCATACTATATATTTAACACTATTATTTTTTACGGGGGCAAGAGACTATATTGAGTTATTGACATCAAAGTTGGCCGGTCTAAGGTGATAATAAAATTTCCAAGGTAGATGAACACTTCGGAAAACAAGTAATTAAATTAATTCCAGACAATTTGTGTTCACATATTATGCAGGTATCTTAAGGTGGAGACTGGGTCAAAAATAGGGGGAAGCCAGAGAAATCAACTTTTGGCTTTTTCATTAAGTTGATTCCAGCTTCACAGAAACAAAATGGATAAGACAGGTGTTTGAGCTGACTTAGCTCCTAGACAGACAAGCTGAAGCTACAAGCCATGCCAAGAAAAAGTAATACTACTGTCGAGATCTTTTACCAAAATTATGTTCACCATAAAAGATAGTACAGGATTCTATCTTACAATTTTTTAAAAAAAAAAACTCTATGGGAAGCCTTGAACAGTATAAACAATAACCCAAATTCATGTCATCTTGACATGAGACCAGGTGGTGCGATTGCACATCCACTCCCCTGCCCAAGTGAACTAGGCTGCCTTCCTATGAGTTCATAGTAGATTGTGAAATGTTTTGTGCTCACAGTTGAATTGTAGATTGTGAACTGTTTATACTAACTAGCACACTAGTATAAACTTGGACCTACATGCTTTTAGTGAATGAAACTGGGATTTGCTATGTGTTTTCCTTAGGAGTGGCATGGTTCGTCCCAGTTCAGAACTGCACCTATTCTAGCAACCGAATTCTCATACTCCCTCCAATCCAAATTAACGGACTCAGATTTATCTAGATTTGGATGTATCTAACACTAAAACATGACTAGATACATCTGAATCTAGACGAATCTCAGTCCATTAATTTGGATCGGAGGGAGTATATAAACTGCATAGATGGAACATTTGGGCCAAAGAGTGTGCTACACTCGATCCATTTCCTTTAGGGGAGGGGGAGCAAGAGCAAGCTCTGCAGAAGTCAAGTCGCCGTTGCCTTATCCCCTTGCAGTCCATCAGCAGTCCATTTCCTTTAGGCGAGGGAGAGCGGGAGCAAGCGCTGCAGAACTCAAGTCACCGTTGCCTTATCCCCTTGCAGTTCATCAGCAGCTGAGGGAGCCGGTTGCCAGCCCTGCTCTCCAGCACATCCTGTCCGCCAGGGCTCCACTCAGCTCCCACTTCTCACTTGAGGCCACCAGATCTGCCCCCAGTGAGGGCATCACCAGAGGCCAGAGCCCTCCCCTCCTCTGTTGCCACTAAATGGTGCAAAGTAAGGAGTCCACAGTTTATCTCTTGATTATTTCTGGATTTGATTTTGCTATTGAAAATGATCGATTGAAAGGAGAAAATGGAGTTCTCGTCAAAATGAATGGGTTACTGATTTTGCATAACCTCCTGATTGCTTGCTATGTTGTATCTATGTAAAAAAGCTAGTTAACATAACGCTCGCCCTCCTCGCTTGCTGCTCTGCGAACTGGGGTGAGTGGGTAACTAAAATAGGTCCGTCCCTAAATTCCAATGGACTGATTTCCCTCTGTATCTTTTTTTTTTCTGATCCGAACCTCTGAACCAAAGTGATCAATTTCTCAGAGCAGGAAGACTGTCAATTGAACTGAGCCGCATCAGGCCCACCCCTAGTTTTCCTTTGTAGATAAAACTTTATTAGATTGAAATGAGAATAAAAAATATATAAAAAGGAAAAGGGCAAAGGGCAAAGGCCAATATGCTACTATTTACAGTATACTTGAATTTTCTTGTTTTTTAACACATTTAGACTTTGATGCTGAAATTACCTCCAGAACGTTTCTTCTTTAACAAAGAAAGGCATCCATAGCTCGATGAAGCAGGCTGAGATTGCAATAGATCAGGGTAGCGTGTATCCGATGTCTTCGACACAGACTGAAGCTTTGCACGACCACGCTTCGGCTTCCTAGAAACTTTCAGTGAATCGTTACTCTCACGATCACTGTTACTTCCATCCTACGGTTCAGAGCAGATGCCCTTAGTTACAAACATTCTTGATAAATGCAACAAAATAACACAGCATACTGACAGACTACTTCTCTAAACTGTAAACCAAGGCTGCACATATGCCACCATAAGTGCTAGGTCCACCATTCCGCTACTTCACAAGAACAAACATGTGCTGTAATCTTATACTAGACAAAAATTCATTTCATTTGACGATGTTGAAGTAATTCTTCAAGAATGCTTCTATAAATGATGGCAAAGCAATGCAGAAGTCAGCCTGAACACTACTAAATAGCTTAATGTAGTCAACACAAATGACTATTACAATCTCAATAGTTGAAAGGTCCTAAGCATCTCGTACTACTCTATTACAAGATGCAACAAATAGTTCCTGTTCCCTGAATCTGTACTTGATATAGTTTTCACATATATCAAGAATCAACTAACATTTAATACAGTACTTTATGGAACTCCTGTTTTTACAATCTTTTCAGGTATCCATGGAAAGAACTACAGAAGCTCGTGAATATTATAGCCATTCAAGTTTAACTTACCAGAATATTATAGTGATCAGTCATCATCGCTATCAACCCTGCAGCAGTAGCAGTTCCTTCTGGAAGAGATAAATATGCCTAGACATACAACAGAACTTGATCAATTTATCAGCATAACCGTCAATAAAATAACATTTGAAAATAGCAAAAGAAAGACAAGCACATGCAACTGAATTGTGCTACATAAACAATCACACACATGCAAACTGAATTGTGCTACTTATACGATATATTTAAGCGAGCTATTACGCATATATAGGTGCATAGCGGGACATAGGGTTTGTAAAAAGATGGAATCATGGGAACAACAGAAATTAATTGATACCAGCCCTGAGACCTTATGCTATGGAAATGCCGTTCTGCTAAATTGCTACAAATTAGTCCACTAAACTAAAAGTCTACAAGAAACAGCATCATAACAATAAATTCATCTTAAGACATTTTTTCTAGTCAGGATTGAAAGTTGAAACAAGGGGATGCATGATGGCAATCAAGTGCAGACAATCTCTCAAAAAAATAATCAAGTGCAGACAATCCAGAACAGCCACCGACCCACCATACACAAAGGAAGGCTGGGATTTACCCTATTCATGTTGTAAAGAGCCTCCACCATATCAGATGTTCTATCATGGACGGCTCCAGCCACCTGCAAGTTGAGATGAACAATCAGTAACATAAATGAGGTTTCAAACTAGATAGCATAGTTCTTAAACCTTCCCCAGCCCAACAGTTGTATCAGAGGAAACGAGTGTGGTAAGCTTGCCAGGTTAAGGTTGCCTCTCAGGACCAAGAGATGTAGGTAACTCAAAAATTGGCTGACTGGAGTAGGGTTTTGACTAAAGAAGCCCAAGGCAGACCAACATGGGTTTGGTGTGCAGTGAGTTGAGACTGGGCGTTTGGGTGGCAAACCCACCTTTTACAGCCACGAGGGGATGCAACCGTGGTAGCACACTGCTGCTACTACTTGAAACTTACATTTGCAATTCCTTTAGGAATGCAAGGATCTGAAAATATATAACTAGTCCATATTTGTACACTGATCTTGATCTTGTTTCTCGGTAGGTCGGAGAGTGCTGGGACTCTGCTTGGACAATGGTATATTTTAATATGGCGCATTACCTTCTCATACGTTGTGTACATTGATATAACAGCATGATCTGATGGATTACAAAGATTATTTTCGCTGTATATAGGACAGATATATTTAACAAACTTGAAGATAACAAACATGTAGTCAGTGCAGTGACCTACACAAGAACACAACAAGCCAATAGCCAGCTGGGTCATAATACTGCTGCTCGATATCTAAACGGTTTGGGTTTCATGTTGGTGTAGTATGTGGTTACCTAAAGAACAAACTTCTAGCTGTTTATTAAAGTAATACCACTCCACAATAAAGTAGGCAGAAATCAAACCTTCCTCCAATCTTTTCCATATTTTCTATAAGCTCCGTAGAAGTGCTCCAGCTCATCTTTACTCCACTGAGAGCCAAGGTCAGATAGCTTTTTCTTCTGCAAACAAATATTTCTACGATCAATGATCAACAATTTAATTGTAGTGTATAATAAACCACAGTAGAGCTCAACACAAAACATATACATGGATTACTGCATTAGCATTCAGCAATCCCCTACACATGCTCCAAATTTTTCCAACACAAATATAAGATGTCAAGAGAAATTGATTAATCCTTGACAGTTCACACCACATACAATACCGTGTAAGCAAACGTCAGTTCAGGAATCAGGATAACTACAGAAAAAATTACTTCTTATAAATGTGCAGAACTAGACAGATGAAAAAAAATGATTTAAGAAATTTAAGACACTGCATAGCGCAAATACTTACTCGCACTTTACTTTTATGTCCAACTGCCGCATCCTTATCATTCCAGTCTTCACTAATTTTGGCATAGCGCTTGTTTACATTTCTCACTTTTCTTGTGGAAGACATCGAAAGTCACAGACCTACCTGAAACACAATCCACTGGAAATTAGATGGTTTACTTCACTTGGATGAAAGCTGCAAACGGGAAATGAAAAAAAAGGAAATCTAAGCAGGAAGGCTCTTCCGTGGCAAAACATGTATTGCATACACAACAGAACCTTAATGCCATGTATTTAAGGAAAGTTAGGGTATTACACACACAACGCCTAGCCTTAAGTGCTGCATTGCTGGAGGCGCAGGCAGTGCATTAACCCTTAGATGGATGCGGGGAAGAACTCTGTGTCTGCTTTTAATGTCACTGGTCGATTTCTTTACTTTTTTTTATCATGAGCGAACACACGATGATGCCTCTACCGGTTTTGTTAATTTCTAATTAGCAGCAGCACCGCATTACTAATATTATTGTCTGGGACTTTAGCTAGCTAGCGTCCAGCTCGGAACCAGACGCGCGCGCGGGAAAATCGGATAATAAGGCAGCGAGTAACAGAATGCAGCGAGAGACATCCGGCGCGCGCGCAGGGGGGTTAGGAACAATACCGGGAGTGCGCGCGCGCGTGGGCGGTGACCTCGGCGCCGGAGGGCGCCCGCTTCTCGACGAGTCCGCAGCGGCAGTCCGGGCGGATAGGGCCCCTCCCCGGATCTGATTGGGGGAGGGCTTGGGTGGTGGTGAGGAGCTGAGGACGGAGCTAGGGTTGGCTGGTTCGAGGGGGAATTGGGAGAGAGCTCGATCGGGGTAGCGGGGAGGCGCGGAGGCGTCGAGGAATTGGTGGCGATGGGTGCAGTGCGGGAGAGGGGGGGTTGGGGGTGGGGATTTTGCGCAGGGGAGAAATGGGGGGTTCGAACTTGGAGGTGGGCAGAGGGAGAGAGGTGAGGGAAGAAGAAAGTGTCGCGGCGCTGAGAAGATGCTGCAACATTGGGAGGGAAGAGGAGGTCCCGTTCAGGCCCGGCCCTGAGGGAGGCCCGGAACCGAGGGCCAGCTAGCTACTGGGCTGGCTGAAATGCGATTCTCCATTACTTCTTCACCAGCAAGTCCTTCCGTGGCCTTTTGCCGTTTCTTCTTCTTTTCCTCGCTCGTTCCTGCAGGTCGTGTGCGTTTCACGTTTTCCAGTTGGGCAGTGCTGAGCGTCCTGGGGATCAAATCTCCCAATCCCCGGGATGGAGGTGCTCACACGCGTTCTTCTTTTGATTTTTTATCTAACTCTCACTTTTGCTTCTATAAACAAGAATGTAGCAAAACTGATAAGGATTATAGCACAAAAGAAGTTCCTCGAAACAAGATGCCAAATTTATATAAATATAAAGAATCAAGTTGAGATCACGCCAGTAAAGACATCGCCCAAAAGAAAACAAAAAGACTAAAAGAAAAAAGCGAGAAAGTAAAGCCGACAACAATGGCTTGACGACAAGGATGACCCGCAACCCGCGCCCTCGGAGAATTTCCACCACGCCTCCTCCAAGAAGGAAGCACGACGACGACGTTCTTGTGCCGGACTACTCCCTAGGGTTTCCTGCACGCTACAAGAGGGAAGAGGTACACCCGACGCCCTTCATGAAGGAAGGTGACACCCGCAGCGCCACCGCTTGGTGTCAATCGACAAGGATTTCTCGACCACTCAAAACCACACTCCCGAACCCTTCAAGGCTCCACCAAGCTCAACCGCCCACCAACATACGCCACCACCTTGCAACAACCCCGATCTCACCGTGACCCACGTTGTGAGTGGCAAGAACGAAAAAGGAGGAACATCGGAGTCGGCAAGATAGCAACACGGGAGGAACTTCCTCCACCACCTTCCATGCAGGCCGGCCGGATCGGCGAGAGGGCAAACCAGACCCACCGGGTCCGTAAGCCCAAATGGGCGCGTGAAGCCTTCCACCGCTGCGCAAGGGTGCCACTGTCTCGCCAACTCAACACTAGTCCCTCCCTTCTCCTACCGGAAGATCCACCACGGCAGATCCTCACGCCAAGCGCAGCGCCATCGACCTCGTGATCACCGGGCTTGCGGACCACCGCCACCGAGGTGCAACACCACGAGCTACCTCCGGAGCCACTCCCGAGGGCTTCCCACACGACCACCTTCCAGGGCCGCCGGCCTTCACGAACTCGCACCCAGGCAAGAAACACCACCATAACAGTCCATTGGCGTGAGGGAGGTCACATGAAGACTATTCTAGGCAAGAGGCCGTGAGCACGACAGCCCAAGCGAGCCGTGTGCAAGTCAACCTCGCAAACCATGGCAATGGATGCCATCCGGCCACTGGTCTGGACCGCTGGTCGGAACGGTTTCCACCACCATGGCAAGGAACCGAGAGCACAAGAACGAGCCCGCCATGAACGTGGCCATGGCCCGCCAGCCCAGATCGGGCCTCCCCGCAGATCGGGCCCGCGAGGCCCGGCTCGCGGTTTCGCCGTCGCCGCCGCTTCTTCATAGCTCCAAAGCCGCTTCGCCACCGCCGCCACTGAATCGTCCTAATGCGCCACCGCCACGGCGAGCTCAAGGTGCCGCATGGCGCCCGTACCGCTTGCAGGTACGCCGAGCGGGTAGAGGCCCATGGCCGCACCGCCAAGCTTTGCTCGCGGCCGGCCATGAGGAAGGGCAGGAGAAGGAGAGTCACCAGTCGCCCGTCGTGACGACAGCGGACGGACGGGGTTCTGGTGCTTTCTATTTGCAAGGAGTCGTTCGATCATTACTAAATCCGCACACAAAAAAATGAAGTTCACTCCCAAAACAAAAAGAAAAACACAAACCTTGTCGGAAACCTCACCGAAAACATTATAGCACAAGTTATGGAATATTGTAGCAAAAGTTATGGGATATTGTAGAAAACTTGACCTCGGCGGAGACAGTTTAGGAAAAATTATTGTGCCCGATCTCGCCGAAGAATCTTCTCGGAAATGTTTTAGCAAAAACTTTTAACTATTTGTAGCAAAACCAAAAAATGATTGTATCAAAAAAATTATGACTTCATAGCATCCCTAGTAAAAAAAGGCGAAATCCTCGAACGAGACTTATGATGCCAAATCGCAGTCGATTTCACCGGAGACCTTGTAGTAAGAAAATTCTAGTATAGATGCAAAACCTCAAAAGAAATGTGGCAAAAAAAAGTATAGTACACTATCAAAGCCAGGCGCCCAAGATAGCAAAAGGCTGTCGTCCAAGGTAGCAGAGTCGGACTCAAGCATCAGAGCCGGACGTCCAAGGTAGCAACGCCTGACGACTTGCAGCAGCGACCATGGCAGACGGCTTCTAGTAGATTAAGCCATCCCTTGTAGATGCATGGGCCGGCCTTTGAGACAGAGGAGAGTAGCGTTTGTACCACGGCGGCAGCGGCGAGCTCCTACACCAGTCGGGGGCTATCATGCGTAGATAAAGCACAATCAAGATGAGGGGGAGTTTGGGACGGTGGCTCAAGGAGACAAGTTAGTGGATGACTACGGCGGTAGGGCGTGGGCTAACTACGGCGGCACGGTCGACCCCAACTCTGTATCTGGGTGGTGGCGTGCGAGCTGCGTGCGTGAGTCCTAGCAGCAATGGAGAAAGGATTTGGGAAGGAGCGGCGGGAAAGGGTCAAAGGGATAAGGTAGAGTGGCGGGCTCGGGCGGGGTTATTTTCTCTAGCCACAATGTGCCACGATAAGCCGGAGGACGCGAACTCGCGCGATCCCTGCATTGGAAGCGAGTGTTTTCCTTTTCAGTTTTGGTCCACCGATGAGTGAAATGTATCATTAGTCCTGGAAGTTGTCGGGTATGTCTAAAATTGTCCTAGAAGTTGGAATGTGTATTAAAAGAATCATCAAGCTTGTCATGAATACGTATAGCGGTGACATGACAGTGTTATTATCCTATTAGCCAGAGAACTGATCAAAACATAGCCTCGTGGTAGGTGGCTAGTGGTGGGAACTCACCAATCACCATCACTAGTGATGCATGGCGTACATGGCATGGTGCCACATATACACAAGTTACCGATGATGCAATGTGAGTGAATTGCAAAAAAACACCACAATTGAGGAAAAGTCATCGAACACTCACCAAAATGCATGTTTTCCGGTGGTTGTTTTGTGAAGAGTTGATATTTTTTCCCATGAACAACACATCAGAGGATAGTTATATCATTATTTAGGACGACCGGAACCATATACGAAATATAATGGCATCCCTTATGAACCTGCAGAAGAGGTGCAAACTAACATGTTCTGTGTTTCATGTTCGAGCTCTATGCAAAGTAAGAAAAAATAGTTAGTGTTGTAAATTTTGAAAAAACATATGGCAACAAAAAAATTGTAATTGAATTAGGGTACTACAAGATAGCAGAAGGATGCTAGGGAGGAAACAATAGTAGGAACTTAGCCTAGGACAAACTAGATAGTAATCAGCAACTATGGAGCAGGAAATGCAAACTAATATTTTTCAGTGACTTGGATTTTGCAAGAAAACCACAATAGCAAGCCGTTACTATTGTATGGAGTAGATGAGACATGTGGATGACAAAATAACTAGCATGTGCATAAATTAAAATTTATAGAGCAGGAAATACAAACCAACGTGTCTACTGACCTTATATGTAGCACAAAGAACAAGTATGCCCGTAACTTGGTATGTACACGCACGGATATGAAAATATAGTTCACTGAGATAGGTTTGAACCTACTATACTGTTGACAAAATTAAAATGAGTTGGATATTTGGTTACCTTGGTTGGAGAGACATCTAAGCATTATTGGTATCTGTGCGGGTGACGTCCAGGTCATCGAGGGTGTTGCGGTTGCGGTGGCTGTTGGCGTTGGAGAAGGAGATTTTGGACGGTTGATGTCGGCTTGAGCATGGTGGACGAGAGCATCGTTGAGGCAAAATCAGTTCAATGCACGGTGACGTCGGTGAAGCGGCTCCGGTATGGTACGGTTGGGGTAGCTATCGGCGGCGGGGAAGCAGATCTTGGTGAGTCGATGACGCATTTAGCGCCCTGGATGGGAAAGTGGAGAAAGGAGGTCAGGTGCGGTGGACAGCGAATTCGGTGACCTGGATCGGGCGCGCTGGATGTCGGTGAAGCAGCAATGGTGCGTTGGATGAGAACGTTGTTGGGTTCGCAACATAGAAAACAAAAAAGTCCTACAATATAAACAACTGAGCACCAAGATATATCTATCTAGATACAAGCAACAGGTGGATATACATCCATAGAGAACTTACCCTTGAAGACCGACAAAGTATTATGAGATTGGTTCTCGTGGATGATGTAGTCATTTACTTGCCGATCTTAAGATCGTGATGAAGTCCTAGCAATTCCAGCACCGCAAAGCAGTGGTGCATCCGTGATCGCACACACGTCCGATACCCCGACAACCTTCCGAGTCCTTGCTCCCGCAAAGCCGCAAATTCTTCCAGAAAAAGCCACCGGGAACATGTATCTCGCTAAGTCGAGACCATGGGAAATATTCTAGAGAGGGAGAGAGATCCTTCGCGAGGAGGTGTGAGTGAGATGGAGTGAGAGGGGTGCCTTTTATAGGAGGGGGAAGCCAAGGGACATGGCGTGGAAGCCATGGTGGGTTCTCCCACCTCCTCCTCATTCATCTGGGTGGAGCTCCCACACACATAAAAGACCTCCACTTAAAAATCCACTCATACATGCATTTCCACCAAAATTAATGTATCTCTCATTTAATAAAACTATTTTATTTATTTTCTAGATTTTTGTTAATTACATTAATTAACAAACATTCACATAAAACCCCTTGCAACATTTCAATTTCACATGTAGAACCAGTTTTAGCAATTTCACCCAAAATAATTCTGGTTTCCATTGAAATAATTCCAGCGCTTTGATATTCTTTCTCTGGCATCTTATTTGCTCCAAGTGGTGTCGGTATCACTTAAGTGTGTCACCCTATGGTTCACGAATAATGCAGACATGATCGATACCCCTCTCCGATCAATAATCAGCGGCGGGATCTAGAGATCTGTACTAACTCCCACACATTCAATGATGACTCTAGTGATTGTGTGAACCTTTAACATTGTAACTAAATCCCTTTGTCTTGCGATATTTTACATGTCCGAGATTCGATCATCAGTATCTCCATACCTAGTTTAATCTCGTTACAAACATGTACTCTTTTCTCATTCCCGTGATATAACATTCTAGTGATCCCCATCACTTGCTTGCAAGCTATGTCAATGTGATATCATCGAGAGGGCCCAGAGTATATATCTCCATCATTCGGATGGAAAATCCCACTCTTGATCCATGAGCCTCTATATAACACTATCGGAGTATCTGAACCCACCTTTATAGTCACCCTGTTACGGTGTGACGTTTGATGTTATCAAGCTACTCTTCCGGTGTTAGTGATTGGCATGATCTCATGGTCTAAGGACTAAAGTTACTTTGTAATGATGTTATAGTAATCTAAACATAATGACTTTAATCGTGTTACTATACTTTGGATGAATATTCATCACATCATTCCACCAATGTTGTGACCTCATTATTAATAACATCCAATATCCATGATTAGGAAACCTTGATCATATTGTTAATCAACGATCTAGTTTATATGAGAGTCATAACTAGGAACACTTTATTTGTTTATTAAACACACATGTATTAAAGTTTCTAATTAATACAATTATAGCATGAGAAATAAACATTTATCATTAATAAGGAATAAGATAATAACCATTTTATTATTGTCTCTCGAGCATATTCCTTTCAGTCTCCCATTTGCACTAGAGTCAATAATCTAGTTTGAAAAACTTGCGCATTCAACACTTATGGTTTTCTGGTGTTGTATATACGCGTTTTCTAGTGGTAAACACAACCTCTGGATCTAACACTTTCAGGTCTGTGTGTATTTACATGTCTTTGCGTATCCATGCATCACTCATTCTCTAATGAGATGGTATTGTATAAATTTGGTATTTTGGTGAGACCTTTAGTTCCTTGGGGTTAAATCATGTTGATACTATTATCATACAATATATCTTCATATTGTTAGCCCACTATGAACCACACCTAGTTTGATAACAAACTACTTGACACAGATGCCCTCCTTTGCTGCTACGATAGCAGTCATATACTTAGCCTTTTGTTGTAGTATCCGTCATAACGTCTTAACTTTGGAATTCATCCAAATCCATCATGGAACCTCCTCTCCATTACATTGTGACACTCATAGTTTAAATTAAGATAAACTTAATCTTGATACAAAACTAATACCAATGTAACACTTTATAATGAACTATTTGTCTAGTACCAATGTAACATTTTACAATGAACTATCCGTCAAATATAACGTATTCTTAGTTCTTCCAAAGATCATAAGAATATCCTTACTATCGCCCAATTATCATCTTATGAATCATTCTAGTATATGCTCATAACATTTTAGAGCATAGGACATATCTGGATGTGTACATATCACGGTATGATTGATCAAAATATTCATGTGATTTCACTCACCAAGTGTTAAAACTCTTGAATCTCGTTTTACTTACCAATCGTCAATACACTTGAATCTTTATTCAACCCTTTCCGTGCGACAAGAACCTTTCTTTGTCGTTTCCGTATTGAACTCATTCAACATCCCATCTACGTATGTTTGGCACAACCATATTAGCACCTCAATCTATCCATATGGACATCGATGCCTAATATTCGGGTCTTGCCTAAGTCTTTAATAGAAATCAAATTTTAATGAAATTATTAACCTTTGTCAATAAAAGATACATCATTTCCAATCAACGAGATGTCTTTAACATAATGTATTAGAAATATCTCTCAGTGCTCCCACTTAATTGTAGGGGTTCATAGCATGGAAAATAAAAATTTCTACCGCATGAACACACACAAGCCAAAATATATCTATTAGATTATAGCGACAAGTCGATAGAGTACTCACCCTTGAATATTCCAAAGCGGTTAACGAGAGAAGATTCTCGTGGCTGATGTAGTCGCTCAATTGCCGATCTCAAGATCGCGTAGACGATCCTCCCGGCGTCGCGTTCCGGCAGCGCTCCCGCAGTCGGTCACATGTTCGATACTCGATGAAGACCGTCCTCTCCCTTGTTCCAGCAAGCAGCAGAGGTTGTATCTCTCTCCTCGTGATTCCGGCAGCACGACGACATGGTGTCGGAGTTTAGAGGGGAGATCCCACAGGGCTTCGCCTAAGCTGGAGCGAGTATGGTAGAGTAGAAGAGGGCCTCGGTGCGGTGACCCAGCATACCACTACATATGTAGTACACTATAGTCATTGACATGACATTCACAGAACACCATTTCATAAATATCACATCCCTCAGAGTGGTACAACAGAAACATTGCGGGTCCATATTACAAACATACATACATTATTATTACAATACTAGAAGTTCAAGACTTCAAAAGATTCAACTTACAACCCAAATATAAAGTGTTTCAGCGGAAGTTTTAAAGTACAACTTCATCTCCGAATTGAGCTCAGCAACTTATTATTATATAAGATCCATGTTGCTCGGCTCAATTGGTTACTAATACTAAGGTAATTATTCTGACTCATGGTGCTCTCCTCCATAGACGACGTCATAGTCCACCCTTTCTACAGCACCGTATAGACCGGGATCTTCATAGAAGACCTCCTCTTGGCTTTCACCTGCATACATTGGGGTATATTCTAGATCCCCAGAGTCCAAGCAGGGGATCAAAAGGAAAAGGTGAGTAACAGCGTTACCCAGCAAGTTCATTATATGCAAGGTGGGAAGTTTGATGCTCTATCTACCACTTCGGACTATAAGTCCTTGACACTATGCAGTTTTCGTAAATATTTCTTCAAAGATTGATTTTATTGTTAAAAACTATGCCCATCAGCCTTCACAGGTTTACCAGAACTTTCATGGAGTTCCTTTCCTGCCGTATTCGTAGCTCCTTCCCGGAACAGGGAGTAAGAAGTTACAATTATTACACTCTACAGAGGTGCGTTACTTTACCCATGAGAGATCAACTCCTTGTTGCACAACCGGGCATACTTTCCCATCCACAATTCCATGATGTGGGGACTAGTAGGTGATCCAAGCCAATCACTGCCCTTTCCGCGACCCCATATGTCTGCACGATCCTTCGGGGCTGGCTCACCTCCGTTAAGCCCCCTTTCGGGCAGGCTAAAACCCTGATGAGTTCCCGAAGACTCTATGAGATGGTGATGCCCCTGTCAAGTACCATATAGGTCCGACTATACCTTCGACAGTCACTCATAGACAATCTAGACACCAAAAACGTGGGGCCTAAGGGTTCCCATCCATATGTTGGATCCGCACAAGGAATCACAACGTCACGTTAAGGTTGTATTGCCTCCATACGAAAGAAAGAGATACAGCTGACTTCTTTGTCCCATTCCAAATCGCATGGTTAACGCGTTATATATGGCGCTAGAATCACTGATGTCATGGGTGGTTAATTCCTAGGTGATTATCTTTGTTGCAGATAGAAACCTAAGTTCTACTGCCCACTATATCATCATTTAGGATGATATCAACAATTTATTTATTTGAAAAAATAACACTTTTCTTTCCTCGAAATATAGATGATAACACACAATTTACAAATACTTTGATAAAGACTCTTCAAAGGACATGAGCAAGCGATGAACTTGCCTTGTGATTGCAAGGTAGTGAAGTTGGATGCTTGCACTGGACCTTGAGCTTCTATGTCTACAAAACATCATTATTGCCCAGTAAGGATAATATTTAAAGAAGCAAAAATGAACATGCATAGTAATGTAATGCATTACTTGTGATTTACTTTCTTTATGTGTTTTACCTAGTATTTTAGTTATCTGGAATATCTTTAGGAACTTAAGAAATTCATTCTTTTAAGAAATAACCTTAATATTTGATAAATATTATTTTCTCTATTTTATAATGTAATATATTTTTAATAGAGTTAAAAACTAATTTTTATTTAATTTTAACTCTTATATTTATTTATTTAATAATTATTTTTAAGAATTAGCATTTAAATAAATGAGATTTTATTTTGGTTACTCTAAATATTTATTTAGTATTTTTCTAAAATACTATAATAACAAAATATAATAAAAGTTATTTTTATTGATTTTTATGTATTTTCTTGAATTTTATAAAATTCCATAAGGAATATATATATTATAAAATCCTTAACCATAAAATCCATTTATTAAAAATGGTTTCTTAATTTAATTTAATAGGTTATTTTATTATGAGTCTAAAAATATATTGTTTGTATTTTTCAGACTTTTATTTTATTTTCTAGAATTTATTGAGTTTTAGGGGTATTTTAGTGTTTTACTTAATTCTTAAAATTCCTGTTAGGGTTTTGGGCCAACCCATTGGGATTTTTGGGCCCATCTTGACCCATTTGGCCTGGTCAAAGGATTTCCCCGAAAGGGTACTGGCCCTATCGGCCCAGTCCCCTGCCTCACTGTCTCTCGACCTCACCCCTTCTCATCCTCGACCCCGTGGTCACTGACTCCGCCGTCGTGCGATTCCCGTCGTCGTGGTCCGCCCTGGATGTCGTCGTGGTGCATGGTGTAGGTGTCGACCATGCCCCATCATATGGTCCAATTCGATTTGGACTTGGGGCTCTCCTGCGGCTAGACTGGTTCTGTCCCGAACCCTAGGATTTGGGGTGGTGCCGGTGACGCCTTCGCCGCTGCCCCCAGTGGTGCTATGGTGGTGATGTGGTTGCGGTGGTGGTGTTCCTGGTCTTCAAACGCTGCTGTGGCCGCCTCCTCGGCTCGGTGCGGGTTGCAGCACCCCTTGGATGCTCCCCGTGCCGCCGTGTGCTCATCGGCCTCTCTGCTTGCTCTTCTAATCCTCAGCGGGGACCTACGGTGAGTTGATTTGGTTTCCCCCTTGTGGTTGTTTGTCCTCTGTCCCTCCTGAGCTAGGCTGTGTGATTCTGCCTTGTATCCCTAATTAGGGTATTGGAGATATGCCCTAGAGGCAATAATAAAAGTAGTTATTATTATATCTTTGTGTTTATGATAAATGTTTACATTCATGCTATAATAGTATTAACGGGAAACATTAATACTTGTGTGATTTATAAACTAAATTAGAGTCCCTGGTAAAGCCCCTTTGTAATACTAGCTTGTTGGTTGGTAGATGATCATGGTTTCCTGATCATAAACATTGAGATGTTATTAACAACAAGATCATATCATTGGGAGAATGGTGTGATGGACATACTCCTATAGATAAGCGTAGCATAAAGATCAAGTCATTTCAATAGTTTGTTTGCTATAAGCTTTCTGATACATAGTAACCTAATTCCTTCGACCATGAGATCATGCTAATCACCATCACCGGAAGGATGCTTTGATGACATCAAACACCGCACCGTAACTAGGTGGTTATAAATATGGCATTGAGTATTCGGAAAGTATGCGTTGAGGCACATGGATCAAGAGTGGGATTTGTCCATCCATATGACAGATAGATATACTTTGGGCCCTCTCGGTGGAATGTCATCCAATTATCTTGCAAGCATGTTACTGGCTCACAAGGGATCACATATCACGGGAACGAGAAAAGAGTACTTGTCAGTAACGAGGTTGAACTAGATATGCAGAGATACCGACAATCAGACCTCAGATAAGTAAACTATCACGAGACAAAGGGAAATTGGTATCATATGTAAGTGGTTCATTCGATCTCAAAGTAATCATAGAAATATGTGGGAGCCATATGAATTTCCATATTCCTCTATTGTTTATTGATCAGAGAAGAGTCTCGTTCATGTCTGCATAATTCACGAACCGTAGGGATACATACTTAAGGATTTGATGTTGTTTAGTAGATATGGAATGTAAGTAGGGATACCGAATGTTGTTCAGAGTCTCGGATGGGATCCGGGATATCTAGAGGAGATCCGGAATAGTCCGGAGAATAAGATTCATATAAGGGAAGTCCAATTCCGGAGTTCGGGAATGATTCCGATGATTTCATCGGAGAGGTTCTAGAAGGGTCTATAAGATTCACTAGACCGGAATGGGAAGGGTACACGAATGTGTCATGGATAAGTGGAATGATTGAATTATGTCCTAGGTCACTTGGTTGAGCATTTGCAAGAAAGAAATTAAGCTCCAAATTGAAAGTCAAAAGGCAAGTTTAAAAAGTCAAACTGGGACAGTGTATCCTCGTGGAGGAAGGAAAGAATCCTTCTTTCCCTACACCACAAGCCAACTAGGAGAGGGAGTTGGGTAAGGATTCAAACCCCCCTCTCCCAAGATGCTATCCCTCTCATAAATAGAGGGGAGGGGGTGCCCCAAGGACACACAACACCATCCCTCCCTACCTAGTCGTCAGCAGCCACCGCCGCCATCGCTTATCGACCATTGCCAAGCATGCCGCCTCCCTAGCCACCGCCGGCCATGCCTCCTGCTCTACGGCCCTCTAAACCCTAGATTGCCGGAAACCCTGGATCCACCATAACCTGCTCCGGCTTAGGCGAAGCCCTGCTGGATCTTCGCTCTACTTCCGACACCACGCCGTCATGCTGCCGGAATCGCGAGGGGAGAACCGCAACCTCCACTGCCTACTGGAACAAGGGAGAGGAAGGTCTTCATCGAGTATCGAACGTGTGACTGACTGCGGAAGCACTGCCGGAACGCAGCGCCGGAAGGATCGTCTACGTGATCTTGAGATCGGCAAGTGTACAACTACATCACCCACGAGAATCTGCTCTCGTTAACCGCTTTGAAATCTTCGAGGATGAGTAATCTAATCGACTCGTTGATACAATCTAGTAGATAGATCTTGGCTTGTTTATGTGCATGGAGTAGAAATTTTTTCTTTTCCATGCTATGAACCCCTACAGTGGTATCAGAGTCGTGTCTATATGTAGATCTGTTGCACGAGTAGAACACAATGGTCATTGTGGGTGTTGATGCTTTTGTTGTCGATTGCTTCTTGTGTACTTTGCATCTTGCGGGATGGTGGGATGAAGCGGCCCGGGCTAACCTTACATGACATCGTTCATGAGACTTGCTCCACGCTTGGCATGCAACTTGCATTGCATAAGTGGCTATGTGGGCGCCTGTTTCTCCCAACATAGTGAAGATTCAATTTACAATGGGTGATTGACAATACTAGTATCAACGTTGTGGTTCTTGTTCGTAAGTTAGAACGACACTTATTGAAAGCCCCAAACCACGTAAAACATGCAAATAAAATTAGAGGCGTCTAACTTTGTTTTGCAGGGGTGTGCTGTGATGTGATATGGCCATGATTGTGATTATATATGATGTATGCAATGTTCCTTATTGTAAGTCGGCAACTGGCAGGAGCCTTATGGTTGACTTTTAATTTCGTTAAGACCTGCGTGTCTATTATTCAAAGTAGTTGTAATAGTTGATGTTGGTGGATGACAACCATGGAGCGGTGCCATTGACCTTGACGCCACGCCGGTGATGATGGAGATCATGTTCGTGCTTGAAGATGGAGATCAGAAGCACAAGAAGAAAGACCATATCATATCACATATTTTGAATTGCATGTGATGTTAATCCTTTTATGCATCTTGTATTGCTTAGTTCGTGACGGTAGCATTATAAGATGATCCCTCTCACGAAATATCAAGTTATAAAGTGTTCATCCTTAGTAGGCACCGTTGCCAAAGCTCGTTGTTTCGAAGCACCACGTGATGACCGGGTGTGTTAGATTCTGCAAGTTTATACAACAGGAGCAAGCCATATTTGCTCATGCGGAAGCTAAGGTTTGATCTTGACGAGCCTAGCATGTACAGACATGGTCTCGGAACACGAATCACCGAAAGGTAAAGCATGAGTCGTATAGTAGATATGTTGAACATGTTGATTGTTCGCCATTGAAGCTACATCATCTCTCGTGATGATCAGTTTTGATGTGGTGCATTTGGTTCGTGTGTTATCACTAAAACAATGTGAGGGATGTTGTTTGGAGTGGGAGTTCACCTAGATTAATTCAACTATTAATTTGGTTCGTGTTATCACTAAGCATGAACATTATATCTGGGTCATCTTTATTGCGAGACGGTTACTTGTTTAAGTCAGAGAATAATGGTTGTTCAATTTATATGAGTAATATGCTTTATGCACATGCACCTTTGATAGATGATCTATTCTTGTTGAATCTCGGTTTTAGTAATACACATATTAATAACATTGAAGCTAAACGTTTGAAATAGAGCGATAACTCGACCTATATGTGGCACTGTCGTCTTGGTCACATTGTAGTGAAGCGTATGAAGAAACTCCATTCCGATGGACTTCTTGAATCACTTGATTTTGAATCACTTGAAAGATGCGAAGCATGTATGATGGGTAAAATGACTAAGACTCCATTTTCTGGTATGATGGAGCGAGCTACGAACTTATTGGAAATCATACATACCGATGTGTGTGGTCCAATGAGTGTAGCATCACGCGGTGGTTATCGTTATGTTCTTACTTTCACGGATGACTTGAGTAGATATGGGTATATCTATTTCATGAAACATAAGTCCGAAACTTTCGAGAAGTTTAAGGAATTTCAAAGTGAAGTAGAGTATCAACTGATGACCCACAAGTATAGGGGATCGCAACAGTCTTCGCAGGTAGTATTACCCAATTTATTGATTCGACACAAGGGGAGCCAAAGAATACTTGCAAGCCTTAACAACTGAGTTGTTAGTTGAGATGCACCGGGAAATAGTTCTCCCTCATAGAAGTTTATCAGTAGCAACAGTTTGTAGTAGCAACAGCAGTAGTGGAACAAGAGCAATAGTAACAATAAAAGTAACAGTGGAACAAGAGCAATAGTAACAGTAACAGTAATAGTAGGATTCGAGTGTGATAGGCATAAGGATGGATGGAAGGGCGTTGCATTGATGAGTATAAACATGTAACTTCAATATCTAGAGCATTGCAGATAAATAATAACAAGAATCCAAGTACTAAACAATCCTAGGCATATGCTCCAAATATAGTCATATGTGCTCGCAATGAGAACTTGCACAACATCTTCTGTCCAGCCAGCCCGTGGCAGCGGGGCCTCTAGGGAACTACTGGCAATTAAGGTGCTCCTTTTAATAGAGCACCGGAGCAAAGCATTAACACTCTGTGAACACATGTGATCCTCACACCACGCCCATCCTCCGGTTGTCCCAATTATTGTCACTTTGGGGCCTTTGGATCCGGACAATGATATGTGTACACAACTTGCAGATAAGATCACAAACAATACTATCATAATGATTCAATAATAAGTTCAGATCTGAGATCATGGCACTCGGGCCCTAGTGACAAGCATTAAGCACGACAAGTTGCAACAAAGTCAAATAGCACTAATAGAGATACTAGGCACTATGCCCTAACAGATCTTATTCAATTACATGATAGAACTCATCCAATCCCTACCATCCCCAAGCCTACATCGGGGGATTACTCACTCATGGATGAGGGAAATATCGGTGGTTGATGGAGATGCGCTGGTGATGACGATGGCGATGATCCTCTCCAAATTCCCTGTCCCGGCAGGGTGCCAGAACGGAGTTTCTGGATCCGAATCTTGGTTTTTGGTGGCGGCGGCGGAGCGGAACTCTTTCTGGAAAACCATCAAACCCCCCTTGTTTTTTTATGTCAAAAGGCAACTTATAGGCGCATAGGGAGGCCGAGGATCTGCCTAGGGTGGCAGCACCCCCACCAGGCGCGGGGTCAGGTGGGCCCGCCCCTAGGGCGGGTCTGGGCCCCCTAGGCCTCCCCTCCGTCTCCCCTTCTGGATCCGTGGATCTTCTGGTGAAAAATAGTTTTTGGCATATTTTCCGAGATTTTTCCTGATAGTTGATTTTTTGCACAAAAACAAGACACCAAGGTAATTCTGTTGAAAACAACGCCAGTCCGTGTTAGTTGTATCCAAATCACACAAGTTTAGAGGAGAAACAATAGCAAAGTGTTCGAGAAAGTAGATAAGTTTTGGACGTATTAACTCCCACAAGCTTAGCTTATTGCTTGTCCTCAAGCAATTCAGTTGAAAACTGAGTGCGATAAAAGAACTTTCATGAACACTTTGCTTCATATGATGTATATATTCTCAGCACATGAGTAGATGCTTAGACAATTCATAATAAGAAGTATGCAACTAAGTCTACTCAATAATCATTGCAAGCTATGAAGAGAAACCAACTCAATAATAATAAGTATCATGAAACATAAACATAAGCAACATTGCAATGCTCATAATAAGGTATGATAGAGTGGTATCTCGCTTGCCTTTGTTTGAAGAGCACAATATGAATGTTGAGGAACCTCTGAAGTTCACATGAAGACTAGAGATAAAGATATCAGAGATACAAGCATCAAAGTCGTGACATAATTAACCAAGTTTTGGAACAAACACAAGAATGACAACTATGCTCTCAAGAAGGTGCTCATAGAATAAGTGGTGACTCAACAAAATTGTGAAAATGGTTTTATGAAGGTTTGAAAGACTTCCAAATGCTGAAAGGAAGGTACTCATTAGCTTTGATATCTCATTGCCCCTATCATAGGTATCTTCATATGGTTAAGGTGAAAGTGAGGTCCACTCTAAATCATATGCTTGACAGACCATAGGCTGAAAATCCCAAGTCCCTTGAGTACGAGGGCCGCTCCACATGCTACTCAACTTTGGTCACCTGAAAGTTCTTGTCATTGTAAATACATGCATATCATTGAGAACCGCCAACGGGGTACCCCTTGCATATGGTATAGGAGCTTTACCATAACCAAAATGACAAGGCAAGCAGACAACGAGCATCTCAGCAATCTTTTTATTTACCATATGCATAGCTTTTTATTGAGGATGCTTCATAGATGCTCAATATGGTGATGCTGCAAGTTTCCACCATGATTAGGCATGGCTTAGGCTAGCGGCCCAGGAGTTTCTCTAACACAATGTATAAACTCCATGAACTCACAACCTCCCCTTTTATTTCACATCGTCGACATCCGTAAACAAAAGAGCAAAGTATCAGCTGGATAGGATATCCAAAAGGTGTTGAAAGCGTTCCCTGTGACAGCACGGTTCCGCTGACTCCTAGCATATAATAAGTAAGCATATAACTTTCATGGACTGGTCACAATGGTTCAAGATTATTAAGCGCAAAAAATAAAGTGTGCCATCAAGTTCGTGAGAGCTTTACTAACTAACTTTCTCAAAACAGACAAACATTTTATTTTGGAAGAAAACACAACATATATAAAATATGCACTGAAGTAGCAAATGATGCTAATAGGTAGGTATGGTGGACACAGCTGGCAATTTTTGGTTTTGAGGAGTTGGAAGCACAGGTAGAGCACATACTCAGTGCAAGTGAAGGCTAGCAATAGAGAGGGAGCGACAAACGAGAGAGCAATAACTGTCATAATCATGCTTACAACAAAACAAGACTAATTATGGCATGAAAGTGATACAAGACCTCTGAGGAAAAATAAATCATCGAGGCTTACTGCCTATTGATTAGTCATATGCATGCGTGAACATGTGCCAAGTCGATTCACATGAACAGTCAGAGGAGGATACCACAATATCATACCAAAGTATGAATAAAACAATGCAAGCAAACATTCATATGACATGCTACAAACTATTAGCAAACTGGAGCTAATCATAGACAAGCAAGAACTACTAAGCATCCATAATGACAAACACCTTACACAAACAGGCTAAGCATTCTCATAATGATGAGTATATGTACAAAAATGAAACAGATAGAGTTTGTTACCAGCCTCTTACCACACCTCGAGTTGTCTTAATCTTCATTATTGCCCTTCACTTGTGTGACTTGAATAATTAACATGAAAACCAATATCCACTAAGGAGGGATGAACCCTGCAAAGAACTCACAAAACCAAAGAAGAAGAACAAATATTTTTGGTGTTTTCAATTTTCTAGAAACATGCAAACAAAGAAAAACCAAACAAAAACAAAGCAAACCAAACAAAGCAAAATCTTTTTAGATTTTTCTTTTAAGGCAAACCAAAGAAAAGAAACAACAAAAATATTTTTGGTATTTTTGAGTTTTTAGAAAGAAGCAAAAAAACCAAAAAGAAAGCGAAACAATGGATATACAAAGAACCGACCGAACATGATATATATATGAGTGTGATTTCGGTGTACCTCCCCCCAAGCTTAGGCTTTTGGCCTAAGTGGGGCTCAATCCCATGGTGCCCAAGTAGATGCACCTCCGTAGTATGTCGAGGAAGCTCCCTCATCCTGGTATGAGCTCGAGGCCTCCCCTATGTAATACGCAGGGGGTCGTATGATGGTGCTTCCTCCTGATAGTGCCCATGGAAGTTAAGAGAGCGTAGATTGTCGTCCATCTCCGCCTTCGAGCGTGACCAAAGTCCCTGAGAAATACTGAACAAAGTGGTTTGGGGTAGAGGGCTCTCTCTCTCTTCACCGTTAGTAAACATCATTCTATAAACCAAGTTCTCAAGAGTAGAGATAGTGGTGACAAAGTGGTGCGCCTTCATGGCAGCAAGATCAAGCCTAAGAGGATCCAAAACTGCATGTGGATCAACAGCAATGTCCAAGGTAGCAGCAATACGAGCAGCAATAATTCCCCCATAAATGGGTCCCTTAGCAGCTAAACTACGAGCAATGAGGGAACCAAGATTATACTTATCCTCACTATTGAGCGCAGCAGCTAAGAAGGCCAATTGATAGTTGGAAATATTACTAGTGTTCTCCCTACCAAGAACACTGGTGGTAAGATAGTAGGAAAAGTACCTGATGGCTGGAAGTTGAATATTCTTTATCTTCCCTCGTTGAGCTCTGCGGTCATCATCATTGGTTATTCCTCGGTAAAGCTCCAACAAGTAAGCGGGAAGAGCTGGAATATTCTTTGATGACCTAGTTGTACCAAGTCCCAGGGCCTTGCAAAATTTCTTCAAAGACATAGAATGAGCCCTGTCATAATTTTTGAAAGACCCGGAAGGCTTGAACATGCTGTTAGTAAAGGAGAAACTCTCCACAAATGTTTTAGTAAGCACATCATATTGTGCACTCGCATCCTGCATGAAACTTGTTAGACCAACCCTCTGAATCAAAGCCATAAAATCGTTAAGAATCCCAACAGCTTGCAAGAAAGTTTGGCAAGGAAAGGTGGAGGGATGCGCATCCCCCTCATCTCCCTCGTCACCAAATCGTGAAGTGATGAGATACTCATTGTATGAGGGTCTAGTACTGATAGATGACCTTGGAATCCTTGCCCTTCTAGGTGCATCACTCTCAAATATATCACCAAATGTGTGGTAGTCCATGACTTCACTTTGCTGAAATTTTTAGACAACCATCAAACCAAGTGATTTGTAAGTTGACAAATGATGAGCAACTACTATAGGAACTTGCTAGAGGACTACACATGCATCAAAACAAAGTTTCGAAGCATAGAACAAGCATGCAAGCTCAAACAACCTGTCACCTATAGCAGCAAAATACTCAAGATATAATCTACCAATCACAAATCTAATTGGACAAGTGGAGGAGACACATACCAAGGAGCAATCCCTCCAAAAATCAGTAGCAAAGATGGGCTGAGCAAGGAGATCAAAAATCGCGAGCAAGAACAACAAGAACTCGAGCTTGAGCAAGTTTTCCGGTGTTTTTCGGGAGAGAGAAAGAAGATGGCTGTGAGGAGGCGGCCTGGAGGGGACCAGGTGGGCCAAACCCCCTAGGCGCCACTCCCTGGTAGACCGTGCCTACCATGGGTGTGGTGTCCCCCTGGGTCACTTCAGGTGTCTCTCCGCCCCTTTTTTCGAGGAAAAAATTATTTTGAATTTTCTAGGATTTTTCGGGAAACTTTATTTTTGGCCAATTTTCAGGGTACGAAAATTGATTTTCTCACAGAAACAGTTTTTTTTTCAGAAGAAGCAAAAGCAAACCAAAAGCCAAACTACAGGAGCTCTAAGAAACTCAAACAAGCAAACTACTAGCAAATTGAAGCTAAAGCAAATACTAGGAAGGAGAAAAGTAAAAGAAAGCAAGTATAACCATAGTGGAAACATTATTTTGTTCATTAAAATCCTTTTATTAACAAAGTTGATCAAGTCTTGCTACCAAAATAATTTTATATGAAACAAAACTTTGCATTCCACAAGGTGATGTTACCTCATACTTGATAGCACTTGTAACAATTATAATAGTTTCAAAATTTTCTTGTGGAATGGGACAATATATTTCTCCAACCTTGATGCTCTCAATATTTTCAATGGAATTTAGGCAATATCTTCTAACAACCTTTTTGGAGAAATAGACAGTGTGCTCTTTGTCATTGATATTGAATGTTACTTTTCCTTAATTGCAATTGATGACAGCACCTACAGTATTAAAAAAAGGTCTCCCAAGAATAATGGACATATTATCATCTTCAGGCATTTCAAGCACAACAAAATCAGTTAAAACCATGCAATTATGAGCAACTTGATCAGGAACATACTCACATATACCAACAGGAATAGTAGTTGACTTATCAGCCATTTGCAAAGATATATCAGTTGGTATCAAATTTTCTAGCTGGAGTCTCTTATAGAGAGAAAAGGCATAACACTAACTCCAGCTCCCAAATCACATAAAGCAGTTCTAACATAATTGTTCTTAATAGAGAAAGGAATAGTTGGTATACCTGGATCACCAAGTTTCTTTGGAACCTTACCATTGAAGGAGTAATAAGCAAGCAAAGTAGAAATCTCCTCATTAAGAATCTTCCTTTTATTAGAGACAATATCCTTCATATACTTTGAATAAGGAGGCAACTTGATAGCATCAGTCAAAGGAATTTGCAAAAATAAAGGCTTCATCCACTCACAAAACTTGTTGTAGTGTTCTTCCTCCTCTGACTTGTGTTTCTTAACTGGAAAGGGCATAGGTTTCTGCATCCAAGGTTCTCTCTCTTTACCATGTTTATTAGCAATAAAATCTTCCTTTGTGTACCTAGTGTTCTTAGTGTGCTTCTCAGGTTCTTCCTCACCTTCCTCCTTATCATGAGCATCATTATTATTATTATTACCACTCTCGGTTTCAGCATCAGAGACAGATATACTATTAGGATCTACAACAGGTTCAAGTGGTTTCTCAACTATCTTATGTTTCTTTTTCTTTCTCTTACGAGTACTACCACTATCTTCACCTTGTTGGAAATCCTGCTCTATTCTTTTAGGGTGTCCTTCAGGATATAAAGGATCTTGAGTAGCTATACCACTCCTAGTTCTAATTCCATAAGCATGTTTATTTCCTGAAGCATTAACTAGCATATCCTTTTGTACCTTAGCAAGTTGATCAAGTTGGGTTTGAACCATTTGAAAGTGTTTACAAAGAATTTTAATATCATTTGAAGTTATTTCCACAATATCTTTCAACTCATGGATAGCTCTAGAGTTTTCCAATAAATGATTCTGAACTTGTTTATTAAAATTACCTTGTTTAACAATAAATGTGTCAAGTTCCTCTAAGCATTGATCAGGAGGCTTACCATAAGGAATATCACCTTCATTAAATTGGAGAGAGTGTACCTCAATAGTAGATGAGTGGGGAATTGGCTTACATAATTCTTCTATAGGAGGTAGATTCTTCACATCTTCAGCTCTAATACCTTTCTCCTTTAGACACTTCTTAGCTTCCTTCATCACTTCATCATTTAATGTAATAACTCCCCTCTTCTTTGTTGTTGGTGCTGGAATTGGTTTAGGAACAACTGGTTCAGGAGTAATAGGCTCAGGTATATTCAGCTCAGTTGAAGTCCAATCATCATAATTCTTGCTTATTTTAGCCATTAATTCTCCAGCATCTGTAGGAGTTCTTTTCTTGAAAACACAATCAACAAAGCTATTTAGGTATGTCCTAGAATCATCAGTTAGTCCATTATAATAAATATCAAGAAGCTCATTCTTAGGCAATGGACATCCAGGATGTGCATGAATCAAGGCACAGAACCTTGTCCATGACTCAGGCAATTTCTCTTCTTCTCCCTATTTAAAATCAAAAAGTCTCTGCAAAGCAGCATGTCTAGCACTGGGAGGAAAATATTTATGGAAGAAAGAAGCAATCAAGCAATCAGGGTAATCAATGGAACCAGGAGGTAATATATTAAACCAAGCCCTAGCTTCTCCTTTTAGTGAAAAGGGAAGATCTTAGTAACAAAGTACTTGCGCATCTTAAAATCATCAGAGAACAAAGCACTCATAGTAGAAAGCGCATTCATATGAGCCACAACACTCTCATTTTCAGTCCCACAAAAAGGTTCTTTCTCAACAATATCTAAATAAGATAAATCAAGAGAGAAATCATAGTCTTCATCTTTAATATCTATGGGAGAGGTGGAAAACTTAGGATTAGAGGACAACTTAGGAATAATAATTCGTCTATCAAGGATACTCTTAATAGCACTAGTACCATGTGTGTTTTGGCACTCTTCAACAAATTCATCAGTGAACTCAATGTAACCATCATTAATATCATAACTCTCACTAGCCTCAGGTGAGCTAACAGGCGTAACAGTGGATTCACCAGGAGTTTCGGTATTTCCTAGACTAGCCATAGTAGCATCTAGAAAAGGACCTAATGAACCACTCACATCAAACACAGTAGAAGTAACATCATGAGCATCAAAAGCAGTTTCAGACTCGCAGTAGTATCAGTGTGTGTAGCATGTGTATGTGGTGGTGGTGTGACAAGCTTACTTATAACAGACGGTGAATCAAGAGCAACAGAGGTGTTTAGGACTATAACTCTTCTTGTAGTGGATGGTAAAATAGGGAACTTTCCATCACGAGACTTCCCCATGATGAAAGGAGTAGCAGTGAATAATAGTAGATCCAAGTGAACTTACAAATAAAGCTATTCTCCCCGGCAACGGCGCCAGAAAATAGTCTTGAAGACCCACAAGTATAGGAGATCGCTTCAGTCTTCGCGGGTAGTATTACCCAATTTATTGATTCGACACAAGGGGAGCCAAAAAATACTTGCAAGCCTTAACAACTGAGTTGCTAGTTCAGCTGCACCTGGAAATAGTTCTTGCTAACAGAAGTTTATCAGTAGCAACAGTTTGTAGTAGCAATAACAAAGCAACAACAGCAGTGGAACAAGAGCAATAGTAACAGTAACAGTGGAACAAGAGCAATAGTAACAGTAACAGTAACAGTAGGATTCGAGTGCGGTAGGCATAGGTATGGATGGGCGGGCATTGCATGGATGAGTCTAAACATGTAACTTCAAGATCTAGGGCATTGCAGATAAATAATAACAAGCATCCAAGTACTAAACAGTCCTATGCATGTGCTCCAAATATAGTCATACATGTTCGCAATGATAACTTGCACAACATCTACTGTCCAGCTAGCCCGTGGCAGCGGGGCCTCTAGGGAACTACTGGCAATTAAGGTGCTCCTTTTAATAGAGCACTGGAGCAAAACATTAACACTCCATGAACACATGTGATCCTCACACCACAGTCATCCCCTCCGGTTGTCCCAATTATTGTCACTTTGGGGCCTTTGGATCCGGACAATGATATGTGTACACAACTTGCAGATAAGTTCACAAACAATACTATCATAGTGATTCAATAATAAGTTCAGATCTGAGATCATGGCACTCGGGCCCTAGTGACAAGCATTAAGCACAACAAGTTGCAACAAAGTCAAATAGCACTAATAGAGATACTAGACACTATGCCCTAACAGATCTTATTCGATTACATGATAGAACTCATCCAATCCCTACCATCCCCAAGCCTACATCGGAGGATTACTCACTCATGGATGAGGGAAATATCGGTGGTTGATGGAGATGCGTTGGTGATGACGATGGCGATGATCCTCTCCAAATTCCCTGTCCCGGCAGGGTTCCAGAATGGAGTTTCTGGATCCGAATCTTGGTTTCTGGTGGCTGCGGCGGAGCGAAACTCTTTCTGGAAAACTATCAAACCCCCTCGGTTTTTAGGTCGAAAGGCAACTTATAGGCGCAGAGGGAGGCCGAGGAGTCACTGGGTGGCAGCACCCACCGGGCAGGTCGTGGGCTCGCTGGGTGGGTCATCCCCTGTGCCTCCCCGCTCCCTTCCGCTCCATGGATCTTCTGGTGAAAAATAGTTTTTGGCATATTTTTCGGGATTTTTCCTGATAGTTGATTTTCTGCACAAAAACAAGACACCAAGGTAATTCTGCTGAAAACAGCGCCAGTCCATGTTAGTTGTATCCAAATCACCCAAGTTTAGATGAGAAACAATAGCAAAGTGTTCGAGAAAGTAGATACGTTTTGGAAGTATCATCAATGTAACAAGAAGATTAAGTTTCTACGATCTGATCGTGGAGGTGAATATCTTAGTTATGAGTTTGGCGAGCATTTGAAGAAATGCGGAATACTTTCACAATTGACACTGCCGGGAACACCACAACGTAATGGTGTGTCCGAACGTTGTAATCGAACTCTCTTAGATATGGTTCATTTTATGATGTCACTTACAGATTTACCGCTATCATTTTGGGGTTATGCGTTGGAAACAGCCGCATTCACTTTAAATAGGACACCATCTAAATCCGTTGAAACAACACCGTATGAATTATGGTTTGGGAATAAACCTAAATTGTCGTTCCTTAAAGTTTGGGGTTGCGAAGCTTATGTAAAGAATTTACAACCCGACAAGCTTGAACCCAAAGCGAAAAAATGCATCTTCATAGGATACCCGAAGGAAACTATTGGGTATACCTTCTATCATAGATCCGAAGGCAAAATCTTCATTGCTAAGAATTGATCCTTTCTAGAGAAGGAGTTCCTCTCGAAAGAAGTGATTGGAAGGAAAGTAGAACTCGACGAGGTTATCGAACCTTCTCTCGGATTTGAGAGTAGCACAACACCGAAAGTATTTCCTGTGGCGCCTACACCAATAAGAGAGGAAGCTAATGATGTTGATCATGAAACTTTGGTTGAAGTTACTACAGAACCTCGCAGGTCAACGAGAACTCGTACCGCTCCCGATTGGTATGATCCCGTTATGAGTGGCATGTTGGTAGACAACACCGACGACCCTGCAACATATGAGGAAGCAATGATGAGCCCAGATTCCAATAAATGGCAAGACGCCATGAAATCCGAGATTGGATTCATGTACGAAAACCAAGTATGGACTTTGGTGGACTTACCGGATGGCCGAAAGGCTGTCGAGAACAAATGGATTTTTAAGAAGAAAACATAAGCCGATGGTAATGTTACTGTCTATAAAGCTCGACTTGTCACAAAAGGGTTTCGACAAATTCAAGGGGTTGACTACGATGAGACTTTCTCACCAGTAGTGAAGCTAAAGACTGTGAGGATTTTTTTAGAAATCACTGCATATTATGATTATGAGATATGGCAGATGGATGTCAAAACGGCGCTCCTCAATGGAGACATTGAAGAAGAGTTGTATATGGTACAACCCAAAGGTTTTGTCGATCCTAAAGATGCTAACAAGGTATGCAAACTTCAACGGTCCATTTATGGATTGAAGCAAGCATCCCGAAGTTGGAATCAACGTTTTGATAAGGTGATCAAAAGTTTTGGTTTTATACGAACTTATGGAGAAGCTTGTATTTACAAGAAAGTGAGTGGGAGATCTATAGCATTCCTAGTACTATATGTGGATGCCATATTGTTGATTGGGAATGATGTAGACCTTCTTAATAGTTTCAAGGATTATTTTAATAATAGTTTTTCAATGAAAGATCTTGGCGAAGCAGCTTACATATTAGGCATAAATATTTATAGAGATAGATCGAGACGTCTAATATCATTGTCACTGAGTACATATTTGGACAAAGTTCTAAAGAGGTTTGGAATGGTAGATAGCAAGAAAGGGTTCTTGCCCATGTTGCCCAATACGACCTTGAGTAAAACTCAAAGTCCTGCTACGACAGAAGATAGAGAAAGGATGAGTAAGACTCCCTATTCCTCAGCCATAGGATCTATCATGTATGGCATGCTATGTACTAGACCCTACATTGCATATGCTGTTAGTTTGACTAGCAGATATCAAAGTGATCCAGGAGTGGATCATTGGACAGCGGTCAAAAACATCCTTAAGTACTTGAGAAGAACTAAGGATATGGTTCTTTCTTATGGAGGTGATGAACAACTCATTGTTAATGGTAACACCGATGCTAGTTGGAACATCAATCCGGATGATTCTAAATCTCAATCTGGATACGTATTTACTTTGAATGGTGCAACAATTAGCTGGAGGAGTGCAAAGCAAAGTGTTGTGGCGAGATCTTCAACTGAATCGGAATACAAAGCTGCTTTGAAGGCTTCACAAGAGGCGATATGGATGAATGAGTTCATTATAGAGCTTGGTGTGGTTCCTAGTGCGCTGGACCCAATGTCTATCTACTATGATAACATGGGAGCCATAGCCAATGTGAAAGAACCAAGGTCACACAAGAAGCTAAAGCTTATCAAGCTGCGTTTTCACGCTTTTCGAGAGCATGTCCAAGATGGTGACATAAAGATTTGCAAAGTACACACATATCTGAATGTGACGGATCCGTTGACTAAACCTCTCCCGAGGGCAAAACATGACCAGCACGAAGCTGCCATGGGTGTTCGGTATATTACCATGTAATCTAGATTAGTTGACTCTAGTGCAAGTGTGAGACTGTTGGAGATATGCCCCAGAGGCAATCATAAAAGTAGTTATTATTATATCTTTGTGTTTATGATAAATGTTTACATTCATGCTATAATAGTATTAACCGGAAACATTAATACTTGTGTGATTTGTATATAAATTAGAGTCTCTGGTAAAGCCTCTTTGTAATACTAGCTTGTTGGTTGATAGATGATCGTGGTTTACCGATCATGAACACTGAGATGTTATTAACAACAAGATCAAATCATTGGGAGAATGGTGTGATGGACATACTCCTATAGATAAGCGTAGCATAAATATCAAGTCATTTCAATAGTTCGTTTGCTAACCTAATTCCTTCGACCATGAGATCATGCTAAGCACCATCACCGGAAGGATGCTTTTATGACATCAAACACCGCACCGTAACCGGGTGGTTATAAAGATGGCATTGAGTGTTCGGAAAGTATGTGTTGAGGCACATGGATCAAGAGTGGGATTTGTCCATCCATATGACAGATAGATATACTCTGGGCCCTCTCGATGGAATGTCATCCAATTAGCTTGCAAGCATGTGACTGGCTCACAAGGGATCACATATCACGAGAACGAGAAAAGAGTACTTATCAGTAACGAGGTTGAACTAGGTATACAGAGATACCGATGACCAGACCTCGGATAAGCAAACTATCACGAGACAAAGGGAAATTGGTATCGTATGTAAGTGGTTCATTCGATCGCAAAGTAATCGTAGAAATATGTGGGAGCCATATGAATTTCCATATTCCTCTATTGGTTATTGATCGGAGAAGAGTCTCGTTCATGTCTGCATAATTCACGAACCTTAGGGAGACACACTTAAGGATTTAATGTTGTTTAGTAGATATGGAATGTAAGTAGGGAGACCGAATGTTGTTCGGTGTCTCGGATGGTATCCGGGATATCACGAGGAGATCCGGATTTGTCTGGAGAATAAGATTCATATAAGGAAATTCCAATTCCGGAGTTCGGGAATGATTCCGATGATTTCATCGGAGAGGTTCTAGAAAGGTCTAGAAGATTCACCGGACCGGAATGGGAAGGGTCATGAATGTGTCATGGATAAGTGGAATGATTGAATCATGTCCTAGGTCACTTGGATGGGCATTTGCAAGAAAGAAATTAAGCTCACAAATGAAAGTCAAAAGGCAAGTTTGAAAATTCAAACTGGGATAATGTATCCTCGTGGAGGAAGGAATGAATCCTTCTTTCCCTCCACCAAAAGACAACTAGGAGAGGGAGTTGGGGAAGGATTCAAACTCCCCTCTCCCAAGCTGCCCTCCCTCTCATAAATAGAGGGGAGGGGGTGCCCCAAGGACACATAACCCCAGCCCTCCCCACCTAGCCGCCGCCGCAGCCGCTGCCGCCCACTGCCGCCGCCGCCTCCTCCTCTCGGCCCTCTAAACCCTAGATTGCCGAAACCCTAGATCCACCATAACTTGATCCGCTTAGAAGCCCTGGGATCTTCCTCTCGACACCACGCCGTCACGGCTTAATCGCGAGGGGAGAAATACAACCTTCGTTGCCTGCTGGAACAAGGGAGAGGAAGGTCTTCATCGAGTACCGAACGTGTGACCGACTGCGGAAGCGCTACCGGAACATAGAGCCGGAAGGATCGTCTATGCCATCTTGAGATCGGCACGTGTACAAATACATCACCCACGAGAATCTGCTCTCGCTAACCGCTTTGGAATCTTCGAGGGTGAGTAATCTAATCGACTCATTGCTACACTCTAGTAGATAGATTTTGGCTTGTTTGTGTGCATGCGGTAGAATTTTTTTGTTTTCCATGCTACGAACCCCTACATAGGGTTCATCCCTGGTTCTAGGGTTCCTCCCCCTGTTTAATTGTAAATGATGAACTACACTAGTAGTGGTGCCTAGTGGGGATTGTGATCAATTGCACTTTAGTGCTTACTGTCCTGATTTGATTATATGATGCTAGTTGCTCTATAGTGTTGATTCTAGTTGATAGTTGAGCTTGGCTAAGTTGATTTTGTTAGTGTGATATCTATCTGGTGGTGATTTGTGGTTCCATCTACTGTTAGTAATTAGTGTTGACAATAGCACTGTCAGTAATTACTCACTATATTTATACATGTTGGCTTGTATGGTTATAAACATATTGAGATTAATAATTTTACTTTAATGATACTTTGTAAATGCATAGATAAGCTTGATGATGATTTCTAAGGTGTAGTCTCAGGAAAATGATATCCAATAGCTTGCCACTCTATTTGTGGTATCTAAATGATGGTTTTACTTGTCTTATGGAACCTGTCCTTGTGACACCATTTAACTATGGCACACAAGTTGTTGGTTTCTACAATTGGCTTGATTCTGTTGAGATCAGGATTGGATTAGATCAAGGTTTAATGGAAATCTTCTTCTTAAACTAATCTGCCTGTGATGTTGCTCTGAGGCATAGGAACTAGTTTCCTATCTTGTTGTCCCTTATTGAAATATTCTGGGATTATAATTGGTCACTAGATCTTGTATCCTCTTGGCTAAGATGTTTGGTTGCTCACAGATTTATATTGGTTCATAGGATTTGTAGATTCTGAGGTGCTACTCCACTAGGAGATGTGCCTAGAATTTATAAGCTATGTTATGTACATGTTGGAAGATATAAATTGTTTGTTAACTCCAGGATCTATGATGCTGGTCTGAGATCCTGGTTGAGTTGGTAGAATTTAAATGTACTTTTTATTTAAAGGATCCTCTATGATGGATTGACCCCACTTGGGTGTTTTCTGAGAGCTCTAAATATAGAACAACACATGAATCTCTGTTTAGATAAGATAGACAAATCATGTGAGGGTTTTATAATACTCACCACAACAGTTGAGTTATTGTTGTGGTTGCTAGTTGATCTGGTGACTTGATGTTGCTATCTTTGTTGCTGGCCTGATCTTGTTCTTCTCCTCCTGGTGCTGCTCCTGTTACTTCTGGCTCTTGGAAGCTTGGCCCTGATGTTTCCCTTCACCTCCTAGCTCCAGGAACTTTGCCTTGCTGTCCACCTGATCCACCCCTCCTTATGTCACCATCTGGTGATACTAGGATGATCTTGTGTGTTGTTTGGCTGGTGATTTACTTGGCTTTGATAAGCTTGGTGTGCTGTTTGAGAAGGAAAGAATGAGCTGCTGGAAGCTCTTGCCATGGCCGAGTTACTCCTTTTTGCTTGTGTGGCTGTTGCTGCTGTGTTGACAGCTCTCACCATGCATTTAGGTGAGTGTGCTGCCTGTGTGCTTGGTACACCATTTGGATCAGATCAATGAGGTGTCTTTACCTTTTGATATTTTAATATTTTACTCTCCTGGTCAAACTAGTCCCTTTACTTGTTGTTGAGAGCTGTGTTATGGCTTATTGGTTTATGAAAGAACCGATTCTTTCATATTGGTGAAACTTGCCCCTTTTAACAATACTCAATGAAGTATCATGAGCAGTGCACCTCACTGCTCTACTAAGAGTATCTTAACCACTAATCTTTATTTTCCTTTTTGTTTGATTTTTTTATTTTATTACAGGTACAAGATCTGGATACTCAAGATTTTAGTATAGAATCAGATAGATAGATTGTAATTTTTTATTGATTCATTTGTAAAGATTTTGTAATATCTTATTTTATTCTTTATGTAACAATCTTGTAATAGTTTATTATTGAAGTTTCATTTGTTGAAATTCCTCTGTTGTACTGAACCCTTCATGAGTTCATTATTGTAAAAGAAAAAATGTATATGGAATGAAAATAAGAAATAAAGATTCATTTCTTATTTGAATTACTTTATATTGAATTCCATTTTATTTATTATCTCTTAACATTATAAAAATGAGATTACTAAATTAGTTTATAATTCATTTCTTAATAACAATTCTTAATCTTTAAATATAAATTTGAATTCGAATTCTCCCCTCCAAAACACAGGTATTCAAAAAGATCATGTCAGAATTTATAACGATCACTCCCAATAGCTATCACTACACACAGAGAGTGAAAGAAGCTCCGATCACTTTAGGTTTTTAGTTTGGCGAAAATTTTCCCTGAATTTTTACAGATGAATGCATGCATATGCACAAATTCCTAAGTCTACCCTTCGTTGGTTCCTAAATGCTAGGATGTTACATACTTCCCCCTTAAATTAAACTTCATCCCGAAGTTTGCTGAAGTGTACCTGAATAGTTCTGGATAGGCCTCTCTTAAGTCATCCTCTTTCTCCCAGGTGTCTTCCCTCTCAGGGTGATGCTCCCACTGTACTTTGCAGTACTTGATTGCCCTGTTTCTCAACCTTTTCCAGTTATCTTCCAGAATTCTATAGGGTTTCTCAACATATGTCAAATCTGCTTGTAATTCTACCTCTTGATGTGTGATTGCATCATCAGGAACCTTAAGACATTTCTGTAGTTGTGACACGTGGAAAACATTATGAACTTGAGCCAATCTTGGTGGTAACTCTAAAGCATAAGATATAGTCATGTTCCGACTCAGTATTTTGAATGGTTCTATATATCTGGGACTCAATTTTCCTTTAACTCCGAACCTCTTAACTCCTTTCATTGGGCTTACTTTGAGATATACCATATCTCCTACTTCAGGATGCCATGATCTTCGACTTTGATCAGCATAACTTTTCTGTCTACTTTAAGCTATTTTCAATCTATCCTTGATTATATCGATGATATCTTGCCTTTCCTTGATATAGTCTGGTGCAAATTCTTTGCTACTACCAGGCTCATACCAACATATTGGTGATCTACATTTCCTTCCATAGAGTACTTGATATGGATCTGCCTTCAGACTACTTTGATAGATGTTGTTGTAAGAAAATTCCGCCAATGGTATATGATCTCCCCACGAATTTCCAAAGTCTAATGCACAAGCCCTAAGCATGTCTTCCAATATTTGATTGGTTCTTTCAGTCTGACCCCTAGTTTCTAGATGATAGATTGTGCTGAAATCTAACTTTGAACCAAGTGATTCATGTAATTGTTTCCAAAATGCTAAAGTAAACATAGATCCTCTATCATTTATGATCTTCTTGGGCACTCCGTGCTTACTTACTATATCGTTGACATAAACTTCTACTAACTTCTCGGCATTATCTTTCTGATTTACCGGAATAAAATGTGCACTCTTAGTGAGTCTATCAACAATCACCCATATCATATCTTTCCATTTTGGTGTCATGGGTAATCCTGTGATGAAATCCATACCGATTTCCTCCCATTTCCACCCGGGAATTTCCAAGGGTTGTAATGGTCCTGCTGGACTTTGATGTTAAGCTTTTACCCTTTGGCAAGTATGGCATCCCGACACATATTTTTCAATGTCTCTTTTCATGTTAATCCACCAGAATAATTCTTTCAAATCCATGTACATCTTGGTACTTCCTGGATGAATGGAATATGGTGTCTCATGTGCCTCTCGGAGTATCACTTCATGAATTTCTGACACATCTGGAACACAAAGACGGTCTTGGAACCATAAAGATCCATAATATCCTAAGAAAAAAACATATGCTTGACCTTGGGATATCCTCTGAATTTCTTCATCAATAAAAGGATCTTCAACTTGATGTCTAAAAATTTCATGCCTAAGATCACTATTCTGTTCTGCAACTACCTGCATGGTAGCTAGTCCTCCAAGAGTCTCTGTTCTTATGAACTGAAGTTCCAACCTCTCTAAATCCACTTGTAGCTCTTTTGGTAATTCTCGATTGCTAGGCTGAATATCTGCGCTCTTACGGCTTAAAGCATCTGCTACAACATTATCCTTTCGAGGGGTATAATTGATTGTCAGATCATAATCCTTGATTAGCTCTAACCAACGCTTCTGTCTCATATTCAATTCCTTTTGAGTGAAGAAATATTTGAGACTTTTGTGGTCAGTGTATAACTCACACCTTGATCCATAAAGAAAATGCCTCCATCCTTTCAAGGCAAAGACTACTGCTGCTAGTTCCAAATAATGTGTTGGATAATTGACTTCATGTGGTTTCAGTTGTCTTGATCCATAAGCAATTACTTTACGATCTTGCATTAACACACAACCCAAACCTTCTTTATATGCATCACTGTAGAGGTCCCAACCTTTAATAAGGTAGAGATCCCTGTGTTTACAATGCTAGTCCCTGGATCAATAGCTAGCATCCACAGTTAAGTTGTAATATCAATAAACAAAGGTCATAACACAACTTTATAACCAGGAATAAAATAATTCATTACATCTTACATAGATCATTTGGCTATCACATTACATTGCAGCAGAATATCTATAAGCATGGGGTCCTTCATCTTCAAAGTGCCACAGGCAAACATGTTGGTTGTAGACTTGTAATCCTAATCAATAAACTTCACTAACACCAAACCAACCTGCAACATTACAAGTTACAGCCACAAGGGTCAATACATTTTAATTGTATTGGCAAGTTTCACTACTATGTAGAAATAAGTGGATCCTATCATTACATGCATATTTGGCTAGGTAGGGTTTAGGCTCATTTGTAGAAAGCAATATAGTTTTATCCTATCTTTTCAAAATAGTTTTGATCTTTTGTCAAATCTTTCTGAACTCCTTGGAATCCACCAAGTGCTTCAAGTCTCTTGTTGTCACTTTCAAATTTTACTTTTAGAAATTGGAATGTCGAGATTTCCCATAGCTTCAGGCCTTAGTTGCTCAGTATTGTCCATAACCGGGGACACGGCTAAGTACTTAGATTTTTATCTTCTGCAGAAGTTCTACATTACCCACATGACACATTCTCATCTTGATGCCACCAGTGGCCGCTGGATAAGTACTCACCAAGATGGAGTACCGGCAGATTGAGAATGTGACGAAGTCTTTCCATAGGGTCCTCCCAATACACAATGCTAGCTTGTCTTTAGGCACCAATGTAGGGTTCCAAGTTCCCTCATTCTAGTTAACCTGAAGAGGCCAATGCATGGGTCTTCCACTATGTAGTTGACTAAGCCAGTGCCCATTTAGCATGTGGCTGTACACGGAAGCCATTGTACGAGAAACATGTTCAATCTTTAAGTCCCTGGGTGGTTTTCTTCTAGTGCACAACCAAAAGGAGATTGCCATATAAACATGGTTCCTTTTGTTGCCACCTTGTACAAAACTTGAGTATCCTTGTCCACCCAGGTGGTTCATTGAGTACTTGTTTTATTATATAAAACATAAGTCTTTTCCCAACTTCATATAATCTCAACATGTATCTCATCTCAATATATGTAGCACGGCTAAGCATATTACAACTACATTGTTTTCACTAAGGAATATATAGGGGTATCCTATTAGGATTTAGCATAGCAAAATATAGTAGACCTCATCATGCATGTTTCAAAATCCACTAAGTGTAATGAAAATAGTAGGATTTGGATGATAGTGTCACTTGCCTTTTTGGTAGAGGATCTTGGTTCACTTCTTGGTCTTGCTAATATCACACTCTTCTAACTTCACTACAAATCAATCAAGCAAACATAGATTCAACTAGCATTCCAACCATTATTCAAACAATTTAACATACATAAAAAAATAGAAACAAGGTCATGCATGCAAGCATGCAAAAGATAGTTTTATTTGCAAAGGTGGTTTCCACTAGTCTCTAAACATTGTAAGGTTCAAAGGGATCATTTTTCTAAAGTGGCAAAACCATTTGCAAAAGGGTTTTATCTATAAACCATTTTTAAATCAAATCATTATTTCATGTGGTGGGAAAATGTTTTTAGCAAAGCAACAATTTTATATTGTTCAAAAAATAAGTTCATAATTCACAAAACTTGGTGTTTACGGTCAGTAGGTTTGAATCAAAACATTTTCCAAAGGTTTTTCTCAAAAAAATCATTTCCATGTCAAAATCAATATTTTTATTTGACTAGAAATGAGCTAATTCAATTAGTCAATCCTAATCTTCACAAAATACATTTTTAAACCCATAAGTTGGTTCCTAGGGTCAGTAGGTTCACAACCAACCATTTTGCAAAGATTTTATCCCCAAAATCATTTTGGAATAATTTTTATAACCTAAACAAGCATACATAAGTTTTTGCAAAAACAAACATTTTACCAGAAGATTTTTACTAAACAAAGTGCATGGTTGGCTAGGGCTTGTTTTTCTGAATCCATTGATATAAAGTTTGCAAAATTTGGACGTGTAGATTTAAAGTTATGGAATTTACAAAATCACATATCTAATAGATTCAAATCTGTTTTTAAAACCAGAGTCTGGCCACGCGTCTTATTTCTATTGGTCGAAAACATTTCGCACGGATCAAGCAATGGCAGCCGTTGGATTTAAGTCATATCGCACGGTGCAGAGACGTTACTTACCCCTTCGCTCTCTTTCTATCCTAGCCGCTGGATCCTAATCGCACGACACCTAGCACACTTGCCAGAGACGGGCGGCGTTGGCGGCGGCAGGTGGCAGCGATGTGTCTGGCTATGGCGGAGTTGGTGCTAGATGAAGCGAGGAAGAGGTTGGCGAGGCTTACCAGGCTCGCAGAGATTTGCTGAAGCTCGAGGTGGGGTTGGCTACTCGAGGGGCGCACGGGGTTGCTGTTAATCGCTCGACGGAGTAGCTGCGAGCGGCAGGTGGTTCTGTTTGATGAAGGGGGCGATGTTGTGGTCCACCCCAAAGCAAAACAAAGGCACGATCAGATGCGTACAGTCCTGGGGATCTTAGGAGTACCAATAGGGAGGCTCTGGGTGGTCGGCTCTTACCAGGAAAGCTCGTCGGAGGCGAGACAGACGGCGGCGGCGAGTTGAGCTTGTCCTTGCCGACACTCTGGGGCGAGCGCGTGCGAACGGGAGGCACTGACAGGTGCGCGCTGGTCCGAGGAGCAAGCTCGTGTGCTCGGAAAGGCGAGGCGAGGCTGGACGGCGCCGGTATTCACTGGAGAAGCTCGTCGGAGCAGTGGCGGTGTGGGGGCGAATTGGGGCAGCCTAGAGGCAGAGGGGGGAGCTATCTGGGGGAAAAGAGAGAGCGGAGAGGGGCGTTTATGCACGCGTGGTCGCAGGGGGAGTTATGGCCGCTGTTAACGCGAATTGATCGCCGGAGTAAATGGCAGCAACGGCAGGGCGACGTGATCAGGGGGGAAGACGACGGTGAGGTGGCAGTGGGGCATGCCTGTCAACGAGGAAGAGAGAGAGGGAGAGGGGCCACCTGTCTGCGACTTTGCGGGTGCGAGACTGAGTGTAGGAAAACGTTTCGCTGGGGAGAGTTGGTGGGCTGGACTAGGTCTTTCTAGGCCTGTTGGGTTGGGTCATTTTGTTTCTTTTTTTTGTACTGAATCTTTTTCCTTTTTCCATTTGATTTTCTGTTTTGAAATTCAATCAAACAATTCAAACATTCAAATCAATCAAACTTCCACCACACTTTGTATTGAGTTTAGTTCTGTTTAACAACAATATTCCAAGTCCCAAAATAAAATAATACTTTTATTCTTTTAGGATCTATTTAATAATTAAATAAAATAGTCCTTAGTTATTAATTCAAAATAGGATTTGATTATTAAAACTCCAAAATCATTTCAGTAAGTTTTATTTGAAAGTATAAAACACTTGGAAAACTCATTTAAAATAAAATAACAAGTTTTAGTGTTTAATTAAAATGGAAAAAGTCCTTACTTTAATAAAATGGGATATTAATAAATCCTCATTATTTTATTTAAATAAACCTTTACTCTTTTTATCAAATAGGAATATTTTAATTCAAAAGCTTGGCCAAGATTTAATTTGGCTCTATAAAATAATCCTTATTTATATTTCTACCCTTTTTATTTGAAAACCAAATCTTTTTATTAAAAGATCCAAAAATAGTAATTTCACATATTTAATATTTTCTTCATTAATTGTTTATCTTTTCAAATCCCTTTAGGATTTGTTTGATCAAATAGGTTTGAAGGTTTCCAATTGGAATCAAAAAGTTTCTTGTCACCCTGAAAATCAACAAAGTTTTATTTTATTCATTTATTTTTCATATAACAAGATTTGGAAAATCTTGGGATGTGACAGGCTACCACCCTTAAAATAAATCTCGTCCCGAGATTTGGGAAGGCTAGGGTTACAAGTTGGCTCAAAGCATCTAGGGTACTACCACCCTTAAAAAATTTCCAACTAAATTACATCTTGGCTTGCTTGGGATCTTGGGGAAACTTCTCTGGGCAAACATCTGCATAGTGTCCTTTGTTTCCACACCTGAAACATGTGACAAGGCTGAGATCCTTCATAGGCTTGTTTATCTTGTGCTTCATCTTTTTTGGACAGTTGCTTGCATAATGTCCTTGGTTACCACAATTGTAACATGTGATAAGTTTGAGTTCTTCACGTATCTCTTGTGGACAGGTTGTCACATAATGCCTAGCTCTTTGCAGTTGTTGCACCATACTTGGCCAATCTCCTTATACTTATTCTTCTCTGGACACTCACTGGTATAGTGTCCCATTTCTTTACAATGATTACATTGCACATGGCTTTTGTCCTTCTTTTTCTTGGGTTTCTCCAAAGCTAGGAGTGCTTCTAGTTCATGATCTTCATATGTTATCTCACAGGTAGGAATGTCTACTGGTTTCTTGGACCTTCTATTGCTCCTTGGATGATTCATATGTCTCTTCTTTGGTCCTTTAAATTGGGTCGTATTGCATGGAGGTACAAGTGGATATTTTCCTTTGTCCTCATCCTTCTTGGTAGACTTAGCTCCCTCTTGATAGTCTGCAATTAGTTGTTGCACTCCACCTTGCTTCCTTTGTTCAACTATGGAATAGATGGGGCATTGGATAGGGACATGATTATTTCCTTCACATAGGTAACAAGTAGCTTGAGAGGTGGGACATTGGCCAACTGGATGTTTCTCTTCACAGTTGGGGCATCGATCTCCATGCTCCTTGGAAGTGTGATCCTTGTCTCCACAAATATTACAAGCTTTGGTTCCTTCTAGAATAACATCTTTGTCATCTTTGTTGTCGCAAACTCCTTTGGAAGAGTTGCTTTCCATGTTGATCATTTGATCTGTCACTTTATGCAACAATTGGGCTTGGGTTTCAAAGAAACTTTGCATGGTTGGATCTTCCCCACTGGTGTTGGCTATGAATTGAGCTGTCACTTGGTTCAACTGGTTTTGGGTTGCTATGAGTTCTCTCATGTTGTCCTCATGGTTGTTGTTGTTGTTGTTGTTGTTGTTGTCATCAACCTTGATGTTGGAGTCTCTTGGAGTAGTCATCTGTTTGGGTTGAATTGAGATTATAATAGGCAAAATATTTCTAAGTAAGGATTCTAATCACACACATCACAATTCACACAAGCAATGTGCAAGCAATCACAAACAAACATTTCACTCAAACAACAAAGTTCAAGCACATTTTTAGGCAACAAAATATTTTTGTTACACCACATAAGTTGGTGGGTTTGGCTTAAACTAAATATGGTTGTCCATCTATATGGTTCATTTGTGATCTTTCCATCCTTCTTGGTTGATTCTTCTTGAATGAGATCATGGTTTCCTTGGGAAACTCTTGGTCACAAAACTTCAAAGGTGATGATGGCTCCTTCTAAGTTGTGTTTCTTTAGTCTTCAAATCTTGAGCAATATTTCTTGTCTCTCTTGTCGTTAGTGATATCTGTAACACCCTCAGAATCGGCCCTATGCAAGTTTTAGCGAAACCCGCCAAACCCGCATAGAAACGATTCAAAGGTGCCCACCAGGCACTTTCGTGCGGGTGGAAAACGAAGTAATAACATTACACAACAGTCCTCGATGGGACCCACATAACAGATATATATATATAACAGCGCCTCCATGAGTCAAGAATACAAATATAATATACAAAGATCCAAATCACCTTGAAAACGATAGAGCGTCCGACTACGGACAAGATGCAAATGGGGCTAAGAGCCCTGAAGAATAACCGATGGCGTCCATAACCCTGCCTAGGCCAAGCCGGAAGGGTAACCCTGCTAACGGCGTCGATCTCAAAACCTGCTTAAACAAAAGGGGTGCCGACAAAGGGCAAAGGAAAAAGAGGAGCGTCGATCGAGGCCAAGACAGCGAGGCTAGAATTCGGCGGTCCTTGCCTACATAGGTATGGTGGACTGAAGCGGCAGCGGCAGCATGCACTAAACAACCTATAGAGACTCGATACAACTGGCGGTTATCAGAGAGGGGTAAGAATGACCTATCCGGGTCCAACCTGAAGCTAACACCAAACTTTCCCATCCTGGTGTTTCCCCCTCAAGACCAAACGAGGAAGTCAACCGAGGAACTCACACAGTTGGCAGTTTTATTTATTCAGTTATCGTTGCAGCAATTACTAGTCAAGTATAGATAATCATCCTCATAAAATAAGCAGTGGGCACTTTTAGTTAACCATTCCGTTATAGTTGCAACAATTACTAATCAGATACATTTAACATGAGATAGCCCAAAAACCCAGCAGTTGTTGGTACTTTTATTCAGCCATTCCGTTGTAGTTGCAATACTTACTAGTCAGGTACAATGGTCGCAAGCGACACTCCAAACAAGCAATTGTGGGCAGTATTAATTAGCCATTCCATTATAGTGAAGCTGATTACTAGTCATTATAAAGTCAAATTTATCGCAATAAACTTTAGTTATGCTTGTTCATGGTCGAGATATCATGCTCCAAGTCGCCCATAACATGGACACTTTTGAAAGTTTTACCCGGCCGGGTGCACCAATAGCAACACACTCGATCAACCTCGGAAAACCAAAACAAAACCCAACGAGGCTTTCACGACAAAGCAATCACAGATTCAGAATTATTTCAGGGGCCACCCCATTGAGTAGACCATTAACGAAGCCACTGACTCGAGACGGACTCAAGGTTTGTGACAATGGTCAGAAACGATCGGGAACCGAAAGTGTGGCTGGGCTTGTCGATACCGCGAAAACATTCCGCTTACCTAACAAGACAGTGTGCTCCTCGCACAAACGAATACGTAAGTAGCATGGCATAAGTACAGATCGTAAATAAAACCTCAAACTAGTTTGTGGCCCCAAGAAATAAGACCTGAATCAAGCTCGCCTGGGGGTCCCATATACCTCCCGGATGTGGATAGCGATAAAACAAGGAACATGTATCAAGTACTCGGGTCCTACGGACACAAGTGGGCTTCGAAACCAAATATTATCTATCACCCACCGATGCCTCGCTTACTTCAATTTTAGTTGTTAAACAGAATTAAAGTGAACGATAAGTAAAACTATGATCATCTCCAACATCAACATGCGGCAATACATCAACAATCGTGGCCTTTAATCGAACGCACAAAGACTTGAGCAAGCGACTACGACGCGCAAGTCCAACTATCTACCAAACAGCAGGTAATAGGATGTGTCCAAGGCAATATAGGGCTGCACGGTATATCACAGGTACGGAAACTAAAGCATCGCAACACAGATAGCAATAGATCAACATGAGGAAATAAATAATATAAAAGTAAGATAGGTAGAAAGGGGGAGAATCTCGCCTGAAAACATTGTCGAAGGTTCAACCGAAGATCGGGTCGACACTCGTATCAACTCAACGGCCTTATCCGAGAAGAACCAAAACACTAGAATAAACACCGGATACACTATTTAATACAACGACAAAAGATCGGCATGATGCATGTATGAGGTGTGGCATGGTAGATATGCGGTGCAATTAGGTCATATTAAGTGGAACCGGGGTCCCTATAATTAGTTAGATGGTTCAAGTTATTTAACTGCCCCGCAATTTAAATGTTGTTTAACAAGGCAAAATATGTCACCGGCTCGCTACACAAGTTTAAATGAGTCCAATATAAGACTAGATTTGCCCGCATATGGGCCCCATGTTTAATTATTAGGTGAATCGGCGTAAGGCCCCCAAACCACACAAATATGCATGCAAGTATGACAATTTAATATGCAACAAGTTGTATTATATTATAAAATAGGGTTCGAGAAAAGGGTTCACACATTAGGGTTCGGCAGATCTTGGTTCCGGGGTTCGGGGTCGGTCTCAGGGTTCAGGGTTCGATCTCAGGGTCCGGATCCGGGATTAGGGTCTTCGGATCGGGGTAGATCTTGGCGTTCGGGTAAACGAACTTGGCGTGGCGTCGGGGCGCATCGGACTCGCCCGGGTCGGTGTCGTGCTTGTCGTTGTGAAGCTCTTGTCGGGTCCGAGCCATCGAGTCGGTCTTGGCGTCCCGGGATGAAGTGCTTGTTGTTCCAGTGGCGATCTTGGCGGCTTCGGAGGGTTTGAAGATCGGTCTTCGGATCCATGAGGTAGACCTTGGTGTTCCATGTCGGAGTACTTGAAATCCGTGAAGAGAGTCTTGTCGCCCTTGGGTGGAGAACTTGTCATCCCGAGGGTTCGTGGCTTCGGACGCCGGGATCGGTCTTTGGATCAGGGCATCGGGGCTTCGGTCTCGTTAAGATGTTGTCGAGGAAGCTAGTATCATCATCTCAAGGGCATCATACTATCCCCAACCACCACTTCCCTAACATGCCAGCAACAACACCACTTCACTTCTTCACCATGTCATCTGCACCTGGAACCATCGGGTACAAAACACGGTGGATCATAGACTCCATGGCCGCGGACGTGTGGTACATGACATGCGCCGGGCGGGGAAACAACGGTTAGGAGGCGCCCTCGCGGCTTCTGAAGCTCACGCACGCAGCAGGGCGAGCAGGCAGAGGAGGGGCCGAGAAGGAGAAGCTTCGGAGAAGGGACCTCGAGCGACGCTGCAGGAGGTGGTCGGCGGAGGAGCTTGGGCGGCGCGGGCGACGCTGATGCGACCGGGACGCCAGGGCGGGCGGAGGCGCTGCAGCTTGGTGGCGGGCGGACCTTGGGCGAGAGGAGGCGAGCAGGCGGGTCGCAGAGAGAGAGAGGAAGGAGGACGGCGGGCGGCGGGCGGGGCGAACGGCGAGGCGGAGGCCAGCGGAGCGGCTGGGCGGCTCAGTGCGAGGAGGCGGCGGGGAGTTTCAAGGGCGGCCTGGCGGGTGCGTCTTGGGTGAGCGGCGGCAGCTCAGGGGCGAGGCAAGCCGCGTGGTTGCAGATGAGGTGGAGGGGCGACAGACGCAGCGGCGCTGGGGTCCCAAGGCCATGGGAGGAGGCCAGGCGCAGAGGAAGGAGATGGGGAGGTGCGGTCGGGGAAGGGAGCGGAATCGGGGGAGAAGGCGCCGGAGGGAAGGGGGCTGGGCGGTGGCCGGAGAAGGGGGGGAGGGTAGCCGGTGAGGGAGAAGAAGGAAGGGGGCGCTGGGAGGAAGAGAGGAAGGTGGGGAGGCGCGGTGTGGGCCAGGATGCGGGCTGTGGGGTAGTGGGCCATGGGGTGTGTGTGTGTTGGTTACAAAGTGGGGGTGTGGGGTGGGTTTAGGAGAGAGAGAGGGAAAAGGAGAGAGGGTGGGTTGAGGTGGAAGCGTGGGATTGGGGGGGAATAGGGAGAGAGGTGAGGTGTCACAAGGGGATTGGGTGGGGTGAGGTGGAGAGGGGCTGGGTATAATAGGTTGGGTAGGTTTAGAAATAAGGGGTGGACCGTTTTGAACTGGTGCGACCGATTGTCTTGGGGTGGTCGTCGGGTCATTCGCCCGCTTGATCGCCCCCACTAAAAATAATTAAACATTTTATTTGTTTTAAACGGGCCGTTTGCAAACCGATAGCAGCCAAAACAAAATAATCTGGAGACCCGGGTTTGGCGTTTGAATAACAGACGGGGCGTTTAGAAAACAAAACCAGGATTTTCAAAAATAGTTTTATGCAATCAAATGCAAGATTATGACGATGCTCAAAAGCAATGTGGCATGATGACATGAGCATGCGGTCACGATGATGCAATGCACAAAAACAACGCGATTTTCTAGTAGTGGTTTTGCGGGATGCCACAATTCGACACCACTAACAATGGATCTCGCCCTCGAGATCCGCCTCATGGTACCGGAAGGAAGGTCGGCGATCTGCATCTTCTCGCTTCATGTAGATCCTCGCGACACCACTAACAAGAGGTCAGTGTCCGTGATCGTCGAGGAAACACTTCGGAAACAAAAGGGCGAAGGTAGAGGTATCCACAAATAAAGCCACCTCTAACTTCGATGGAAAGAGGGAACCGATGCATTCTCATCCACTTCAATGTACAAAAGCGAATAGAAGGGGTAGTCGGCATGGGGGCCAATCCATCACGCACCCAAACTATTACTCTGCACAATCAGTAGAAAAGAGTGCAACCATTCTCGGAATTAGACTGAAGATCTCGACAAACGAGGTTCGGAAACAAAGGAGTGATGCATCAGATCGGATCCGTGTAGATGATGTCGTGGCGTCGGAAAACACCGAAGGCACAAACAAGGAACAAAGAATGATACCACAGCATGATTCCTCAGCTTGAACACCGGATGGTAGAACACCGTTATCGAGGAGGAAGCGAAACTCAAGGTACGGCGGAAACCCAACCACGAGAATTCTTGGACTCAAGAAAGAGAAGAGAGCGGATTCAAAACGCCAGAGAGATAAGAGGAGAATAGCAGAGGGTAAGGAGTAAAATCAGACCTATTCGTAACTATTCAACCGATTTTGCAAAATAGTTTTGACACTCTACTTCGCGTTAGCTAGGTTATCCTACAGCTGGACTTGTGGGGTATCGCAACCGCCGAGCTCGATACCACTCAGAACACCTCGATCGCCCTATGCAAGTTTTAGCGAAACCCGCCAAACCCGCATAGAAACGATTCAAAGGTGCTCACCAGCACTTTCGATGGGTGGAAAATGAAGTAATAACATTACACAACAGTCCTCGATGGGACCCACGTACGTATATATATATAACAAATGCTCCATGAGTCAAGAATACAAATATAATATACAAAGATCCAAATCACCTTGAAAGCGATAGAGCGTCCGACTATGGACAAGATGCAAATGGGGATAAGAGCTCAAGAATAACCGATGGCGTCCATAACCCTGCCAGCCAAGCGGAAGGGTAACCTCGCTAACGTCGATCTCAAAACTGCTTAAACAAAGGGTGCCGACAAAGGGCAAAGGAAAAGAGGAGCCAAGATCGAGGCCATTACAGCGAGGCTAGAATTCGGTCCTTGCCTACATAGGTATGGTGGATCAAGCGGCAAAGATGCACTAAACAACCTATAGAGACTCGATACAACTGGCGGTTATCAGAGAGGGGTAAGAATGACCTATCCGGGTCCAACCTGAAGCTAACACCAAACTTTCCCATCCTGGTGTTTCCCCCTCAAGACCAAACGAGGAAGTCAACCGAGGAACTCACACAGTTGGCAGTTTTATTTATTCAGTTATCGTTGCAGCAATTACTAGTCAAGTATAGATAATCATCCTGATAAAATAAGAAGTGGGCACTTTTAGTTAACCATTCCGTTATAGTTGCAACAATTACTAATCAGATACATTTAACATGAGATAGCCCAAAAACCCAGCAGTTGTTGGTACTTTTATTCAGCCATTCCGTTGTAGTTGCAATACTTACTAGTCAGGTACAATGGTCGCAAGCGACACTCCAAACAAGCAATTGTGGGCAGTATTAATTAGCCATTCCATTATAGTGAAGCTGATTACTAGTCATTATAAAGTCAAATTTATCGCAATAAACTTTAGTTATGCTTGTCTATGGTCGAGATACTGTGCTCCAAGTCGTCCATAACCGCGGACACGGCTTTCAGAAAGTTTTACCCGGCCGGGGTGCACCAATAGCAACACACACTCGATCAACCTCGAAAACCAAACAAAACCCAACGAGGCTTTCACGACAAAGCAATCACAGGATTCAGAATTATTTGGGGCCACCCATTGAGTAGACCCAACGAAGCGGTGACTCCGAGACGACTCAAGGTTTGTGACAATGGTCAGAAAGCATCGGGAACCCAAAGTGTGGCTGGGCTTATCGATACCGCGAAAACATTCCGCTTACCTAAACAAAGACAGTGTGCTCCTCGCACAAACGTAAATACAAGTAGAATGGCATAAGCAGATCGTAAATAAAACCTCAAACTAGTTTGTGGCCCCAAGAAATAAGATGAATCAAGCTCGCTCGGGGGTCCCATATACCTCCGGATGTGGATAGCGCGATAAAACAAGGAACATGTATCAAGTACTCGGGGTCCCACGGACACAAGTGGGCGTGAAACCAAATATTATCTATCACCCACCGATGCCTCTCGCTTACTTCAATTTTAGTTGTTAAACAGGAATTAAAGTGAACGATAAGTAAAACTATGATCATCTCCAACATCAACATGCGGCAATACATCAACAATCGTAATCAACGACACGCAACAAAGACTTGAGCAAGCATCACGACGCAAGAAGTCCAACTATCTACCAAACAATGTAATAGGATGTGTCCAAGGCAATATAGGGCTGCACGGTATATCACAGGTACGGAAACTAAAGCATCGCAACACAGATAGCAATAGATCAACAGGAGGGAATAAATACTATAAAAGTAATATAGGTAGAAAGGGGGAGATGCTCGCCTGAAAACATTGTCGAAGGTTCAACCGAAGATCGGGTCGACACTCGTATCAACTCAACAGCCTTATCCGAGAAGAACCAAAACACTAGAATAAACACCGGATACACTATTTAATACAACGGCAAAAGATCGGCATGATGCATGTATGAGGTGTGGCATGGTAGATATGCGGTGCAATTAGGTCATATTAAGTGGAACCGGGGTCCCGATAATTAGTTAGATGGATCAAGTTATTTAACTGCCCCGCAATTTAAATGTTGTTTAACAAGGAAAAATATGTCACCGGCTCGCTACACAAGTTTAAATGAGGCCAATATAAGACTAGATTTGCCCGCATATGGGCCCCATGTTTAATTATTAGGTGAATCGGCGTAAGGCCCCCAAACCACACAAATATGCATGCAAGTATGACAATTTAATATGCAACAAGTTGTATTATATTATAAAATAGGGTTCGAGAAAAGGGTTCACACATTAGGGTTCGGCAGATCTTGGTTCCGGGGTTCGGGGTCGGTCTCGGTTCGTGGTTCGATCTCGTGGTCCGGATCCGGATTAGGGTCTTCGATCGGGTAGATCTTGCTCGGTAAACGAACTTGGCGTGGCGTCGCGATCGGACTCTCCCGGTCGGTGTCGTGCTTGTCGCCAGAAGCTCTTGTCGTCCGAGCCATCGAGTCGGTCTTGGTGTCCCGGGATGAAGTGCTTGTTGTTCCGGTGGCGATCTTGGCGGCTTCGGAGGGTTTGAAGATCGGTCTTCGGATCCATGAGGTAGACCTTGGTGTTCCATGTCGGAGTACTTGAAATCCGTGAAGAGAGTCTTGTCGCCCTTGGGTGGAGAACTTGTCATCCCGAGGGTTCGTGGCTTCGGACGCCGGGATCGGTCTTTGGATCAGGGCATCGGGGCTTCGGTCTCGTTAAGATGTTGTCGAGGAAGCTAGTATCATCATCTTAAGGGCATCATACTATCCCCAACCACCACTTCCCTAACATGCCAGCAACAACACCACTTCACTTCTTCACCATGTCATCTGCACCTGGAACCATCGGGTACAAAACACGGTGGATCATAGACTCCATGGCCGCGGACGTGTGGTACAAGACATGCGCCGGGCGGGGAAACAACGGTTAGGAGGCGCCCTCGCGGCTTCTGAAGCTCACGCACGCAGCAGGGCGAGCAGGCAGAGGAGGGGCCGACAAGGAGAAGCTCGGGGCGGAGAAGGGGACCTCGGAGCGGACGCGGGGTTGCAGGGAGGGTCGGCGGAGGAGCTTGGGCGGCGCGGCGACGCAGGATCGGCGGGGACGGGTGGGGCGGGAGGAGGCGCTGGGCGCCAAGGTGGCGGCGACCAGACCTTGGGCAGAGAGGAGGCGAGCAGCGGGCGGGTCGCAGAGAAGAGAGAGAGGAGGAAGGAGCGGACGCGGCCTGGGCGGTGGCGGGGCGAACGGCGAGGCGGAGGCCAGCGCAGAGCGGCTCGGGGGCGGCTCTGGTGCGGGAGGAGGCAGCGGGGGGAGTTTCCCGGGCGGGGCCTGGCGGTGGGTGCGTGCGTGGGGAGGAAGAGAGGAAGGTGGGGAGGGCGTCGGGTGGGCAGGATGCGGGCTGGGGGTAATGGGCGGCGTGGGGTGTGTGTGTGTGTTACAGGCAAAGTGTGTGTGTTGTGGGGTGGGTTTAGGAGAGAGAGAGGAAAAGGAGAGAGGGTGGGTTGAGGTGGCGTGGGATTGGGGGAAGAGGAGAGGTGAGGTGTCACGAGGGGATTGGGTGGGGTGAGGTGGAGAGGGGCTGGGTAGAATAGGTTGGGTAGGTTTAGAAATAAGGGGTGGACCGTTTTGAACTGGTCTGGACTGATTGTACTGGGGGTGGTCGTTCGGGTCATTCGGCCCGTTCGACTGCCCCACTAAAAATAATTAAATATTTTATTTGTTTTAAACGGGCCGTTTGCAAACCGATAGCAGCCAAAACAAAATAATCCGGAGACCCGGGTTTGGCGTTTGAATAACAGACGGGGCGTTTAGAAAACAAAACCAGGCTTTTCAAAAATAGTTTTATGCAATCAAATGCAAGATGATGACGATGCTCAAAAGCAATGTGGCATGATGACATGAGCATGCGGTCACGATGATGCAATGCACAAAAACAACGCGATTTTCTAGTAGTGGTTTTGCGGGATGCCACAATATCCAAGGTTGAAGTCCTTGGTGAAATGCTGAAGATGTTAAAGTCATTAGAGTAGAAGATGTTGAAGTCATTAGAGTTTGAAGATATTGAAGTCATTAGAGTTGAAGATGTCTTTTGCTCATGGTGAAGTCTTTGGCCATAGGGTAGGTTTTTCCATCAAGTTTGAAATAGAAGAGATGTAGAGTCAAAACCAAAATGGTTGAGGAAAGAGTTTTACAAGATTGTTTGTAAATAAGTTTTGGAAAAAATACAACTCCTATTTTTCTAAGGGGTTTTGTCCAATCCTAGGTTTACAAATCCTACAGGCAACACAATGCTCTGATACCATCTGTAGAGTTCGCAACCTTTAATAAGGTATATATCCCTATGTTTACAATGCTAGTCCCTGGATCAATAGCTAGCATCCACAGTTAAGATGTAATATCAAGAAACAAAGGTCATAACACAACTTTATAACCAGGAATAAAATAATTCATTACATCTTACATAGCTCATTTGGCTATCACATTACATTGCAGTAGAATATCTATAAGCATGGGGTCCTTCATCTTCAAAGTGCCACAGGCAAACATGTTGGTTATATACTTGTAATCCTAATCAATAAACTTCACTAACACCAAACCAACTTGCAACATTACAAGTTACAGCCACAAGGGTCAATACATTTTAATTGTATTGGCAAGTTTCACTACTATGTAGAAATAAGTGGATCCTATCATTACATGCATATTTGGCTAGGTAGGGTTTAGGCTCATTTGTAGAAAGCAATATAGTTTTATCCTATCTTTTCAAAATAGTTTTGATCTTTTGTAAAATCTTTCTGAACTCCTTGGAATCCACCAAGTGCTTCAAGTCTCTTGTTGTCACTTTCAAATTTTACTTTTAGAAATTGGAATGTCGAGATTTCCCATAGCTTCAGGCCTTAGTTGCTCAAGATTGTCCATAACCGGGACACGGCTAAGTACTTAGATTTTTATCTTCGCATAAGTTCTACATTACCCACATGACACATTCTCATCTTGATGCCACCAAGGTCACTGGATAAGTACTCACCAAGATGGAGTACCGGCAGATTGAGAATGTGACGAAGTATTTCCATAGGGTCCTCCCAATACACAATGCTAGCTTGTCTTTAGGCACCAATGTAGGGTTCCAAGTTCCCTCATTCTAGTTAACCTGAAGAGGCCAATGCATGGGTCTTCCACTATGTAGTTGACTAAGCCAGTGCCCATTTAGCATGTGGCTGTACACGGAAGCCATTGTACGAGAAACATGTTCAATCTTTAAGTCCCTGGGTGGTTTTCTTCTAGTGCACAACCAAAAGGAGATTGCCATATAAACATGGTTCCTTTTGTTGCCACCTTGTCCAAAACTTGAGTATCCTTGTCCACCCAGGTGGTTCATTGAGTACTTGTTTTATTATATAAAACATAAGTCTTTTCCCAACTTCATATAATCTCAACATGTATCTCATCTCAATATATGTAGCAGGGCTAAGCATATTACAACTACATTGTTTTCACTAAGGAATATATAGGGGTATACTATTAGGATTTAGCATAGCAAAATATAATAGACCTCATCATGCATGTTTCAAAATCCACTAAGTGTAATGAAAATAGTAGGATTTGGATGATAGTGTCACTTGACTTTTTGGTAGAGGATGCTGGTTCACTTCTTGGTCTTGATAATATCACACTCTTCTAACTTCACTACAAATCAATCAAGCAAACATAGATTCAACTAGCATTCCAACCATTATTCAAACAATTTAACATACATAAAATAATAGAAACAAGGTCATGCATGCAAGCATGCAAAAGATACTTTTATTTGCAAAGGTGGTTTCCACTAGGCTCTAAACATTGTAAGGTTCAAAGGGGTCATTTTTCTAAAGTGGCAAAACCATTTGCAAAAGGGTTTTATCTATAAACCATTTTTAAATCAAATCATTATTTCATGTGGTGGGAAAATGTTTTTAGCAAAGCAACAATTTTATATTGTTCAACAAATAAGTTGTTAATTCACAAAAATTGGTGTTTAGGGTCAGTAGGTTTGAATCAAAACATTTTTCAAAGGTTTTTCTCAAAAAAATCATTTCCATGTCAAAATCAATATTTTTATTTGACTAGAAATGAGCTAATTCAATTATTCAATCCTAATCTTCACAAAATACATTTTTAAATCCATAAGTTGGTTCCTAGGGTCAGTAGGTTCACAACCAACCATTTTGCAAAGATTTTATCCCCAAAATCATTTTGGAATAATTTTTATAACCTAAACAAGCATACATAAGTTTCTGCAAAAACAAACATTTTACTAGAAGCTTTTTACTAAACAAAGTGCATGGTTGGCTAGGTATTGTTTTTCTAAATCCATTGATATAAAGTTTGCAAAATTTGGATGTGTAGATTTAAAGTTATGTAATTTACAAAATCACATATCTAATAGATTCAAATCTGTTTTTAAAACCAGAGTCTGGCCACGCGTCTTATTTCTATTGGTCGAAAACGTTTCGCGCGGATCAAGCGATGGCAGCCGTTGGATTTAAGTCATATCGCACGGTGCAGAGACGTTACTTACCCCTTCGCTCTCTTTCTATCCTAGCCGGTGGATCCTAATCGCACGGCACCTAGCACACTTGCCAGAGACTGCAAGGCGCAGTGGCGGCGGCACGTGTGTCTGCCACGCGGAGTTGGTGCTAGAGGAAGCGAGGAAGAGGTTGGCGAGGCTTACCAGGCTCGCAGAGATTTGCTGAAGCTCGAGGTAGGGTTGGCTACTCGAGGGGCGCACGGGGTTGCTGTTAATCGCTTGTCGGAGTAGCTGCGAGCGGCAGGTGGTTCTGTTTGATGACGGGGGCGACGTTGTGGTCCAACCCAAAGCAAAACAAAGGCACGGTCAGATGCATACAGTCCTGGGGATCTTAGGAGTATCAATAGGGAGGCTCGGGGTGGTCGGCTCTTACCAGGAAAGCTCGTCGGAGGCGAGACAGACGGCGACGGCGAGTTGAGCTTGTCCTTGCCGACACTCTGGGGAGAGCGCGGGCGAACAGGAGGCACTGACAGGTGCCCGCTGGTCTGAGGAGAAAGCTCGTGTGCTCGGAAAGGCGAGGCGAGGCTGGACGGCGCCGGTATTCACTGGAGAAGCTCGTCGGAGTAGTGGCGGTGGGGCGACTGGGGGCCTAGAGGCGAGGGAGCTATCTGGGGAAAAGAGAGAGCAAGAGGGGCGCACGCGTGGTCTCAGGGGGAGTTATGGCCGCTGTTAACGCGAATTGATCGCCGGAGTAAATGGCAGCAACGGCAGGGCGATGTGATCAGGGGGGGAAGACGACGGTGAGGTGGCAGTGGGGCATGCCTGTCAGCGAGGAAGAGAGAGAGGGAGTGGGGCCACCTATCTGCGACTTTGCGGGTGCGAGACTGAGTGTAGGAAAACGTTTCGCTGGGGAGAGTTGGTGGGCTGGACTGGGTCTTGCTAGGCCTGTTGGGTTGGGTCATTTTGTTTCTTTTTTTTGTACTGAATCTTTTTCCTTTTTCCATTTGATTTTCTGTTTTGAAATTCAATCAAACAATTCAAACATTCAAATCAATCAAACTTCCACCACACTTTGTATTGAGTTTAGTTCTGTTTAACAACAATATTCCAAGTCCCAAAATAAAATAATACTTTTATTCTTTTAGGATCTATTTAATAATTAAATAAAATAGTCCTTAGTTATTAATTCAAAATAGGATTTGATTATTAAAACTCCAAAATCATTTCAGTAAGTTTTATTTGAAAGTATAAAACACTTGGAAAACTCATTTAAAATAAAATAACAAGTTTTAGTGTTTAATTAAAATGGAAAAATTCCTTACTTTAATAAAATGGAATATTAATAAATCCTCATTATTTTATTTAAATAAACCTTTACTCTTTTTATAAAATAGGAATATTTTAATTCAAAAGCTTGGCCAAGATTTAATTTGGCTCTATAAAATAATCCTTATTTATATTTCTACCCTTTTTATTTGAAAACCAAATCTTTTTATTAAAAGATCCAAAAATAGTTATTTCACATATTTAATATTTTCTTTATTAATTGTTTATCTTTTCAAATCCCTTTACGATTTCCTTGATCAAATAGGTTTGAAGGTTTCCAATTTGAATCAAAAAGTTTCTTCTCACCCTGAAAATCAACAAAGTTTTATTTTATTCATTTATTTTTCACATAACAAGATTTGGAAAATCTTGGGATATGACAATCACAATACACTATGTATCCTTTCCTATTTCAGGAACTGCTAAGATTGGGGCGGTAGTTAATCTAGTCTTTAACTCCTGAAAGCTTGCTTCACACTTCTCATCCCAGATGGATGGTGTGTTCTTTCTTAGAAATTTGGTCATTGGTACAACTATATTGGAGAAACCTTCAATGAACCTTCGATAATAACCATCCATACCCAAGAAACCTCGGATTTGCTTCACATTGGTTGGTGCAGTCCACTCTAATACTTATTGAACTTTGGATGGATTTACAGCAATCCCATCCTTACTGATCACATGACCAACGAATTCTACCTCATCCAACCAAAATTCACACTTACTAAACTTAGCATAGAGCTTATGTTCTCTTAGGATCTGCAATGCTATTCTCAAATGATCTGCATGCTCTTCCTTATCCTTTGAATATATCAAAATATCATCAATGAACACTATGAAAAACTTGTCCAAGTAAGGCATAAAGATTTTGTTCATCAGATTCATGAATATTGCTAGTGCATTGGTCAAACCAAACGGTACAAGAAGATACTCATGGTGTCCATACCTTGAGACAAATGCTGTCTTTGGAAAATATTCCGGTTTGATTTTTATCTGGTGGTATCCTGATCTTAGATCAATCTGGGAAAATACTCCAGCTCCCTTAACTTGATCAAACAGATCTTGAAATCTTGGCAACGGGTACTTATTCTTGATGGTAACATTGTTGAGATTTCTGTAGTCCCCACACATCCTTCGTCCTCCATCTCGTTTATCTACAAAAATCACCGGGGTTCCCCATGGAGATACACTTTCTTGAATGAATCCCTTCCTGGCTAACACATCAATTTTCTCTTTAATATCTTTTAATATTTTCAGACCCATCTTGTATGGTGCTTGAGATATTGGCGTTGTACTTGGAATTAGATCAATAGTGAACTCTATTTCCCGATCAGGTGGCATTCCTGGTAATTCTGCTGGAAAAACATCCTGAAACTCATTTACTACGGGAATATCCTCCAACTTGAACTCCTTCATTGAGTTCAACTGAACATCTACCATGATATGACTGTGCTTATCTGCTTTATATACTAACCTTGCTCTACATGGAGTCCTGATTGAGACAGTTTTATCCTCACAATTAATCTGAGCCCCATGTTCAGTCATCCAGTCCATACCTAGGACTACTGCAATCCCTTTCAAAGGAATCACATAAAGGTCCACAAAGCATGTACAACCACAGATCGAGATAACCTGATCCTGTCTAACATGGCGTATAACTACATTTCCCCTCCCGTCACCACAGTCATAGGGTTTTCTAAAGCTGCCCTTCTAATCCTGAATTTATCACATAATTTTTCAGAAATGAATGAAGTAGTTGCACCGGTATCAAATAGAACTTTTCCAGGATTGGTAAGCATATTGAGCGTACCTATTACGACATGCTCGGAGTTATCCACCTCCTCCAAAGTTGCACAATTTAGCTTCCCGGTAGGCCTGCTCCTTTTGCCATTGTTGTTCTTGACAAAATCTCCTCCTCGATTGGGATGTCTATTGCTTCCACTGGTTTGTCCTCCACCTTTAACAGGCCAACTACCTTATGGTTTACTCGGATAGTTTGGCCTTATATGATCTCTCTGGCCACAAGCATGGCAAATTATCAGTGGTTTTTGGCAATCCCTGCTCATATGCCCTGGAAGTTTGCAATTATGGCATATAATATTCCTTCTGGTTGGATTTGCACTCCGGTTAGAATTGTTGTTGTTGTAGGGTCTATTCCTCGGCTTGAACTCCAAATGGGCTTGGGTTTACTTGCCTGATTCCTCTTTGTTTCCTTCTTGGCTCTTTTGCTTCGGTCTTCTTGAACATTCTTATAGTCATCTTCAAAAGTGATGGCTGCATCCAGTAACTGCTGAAAATTTTGTTTATTGGGCAACCTTAACTGCTTCTTCACAAATGGATTTAATCCTCGCAGAAAACGCTTCTTCCTTTTCTCCTCAGTGCTCACTTCATCCTTAGCATAACGAGACAATTGAGTAAACTCCCGGATGTACTTCATGACACTGGTACAACCTTGCTGAAGCTCCTCAAACTCCCTACGCTTCAACTCCATCACACTTTCAGGAACATGATACTCACGAAACCTCTGCTTGAACTCTTCCCAGGTATACTCTCTCCCTTACGGTTGCATTGCTAACTGATTCTCCCACCACGATGCTGCAGGTCCAGTCAAAAGATGAGTTGCATACCTCAGCTTTTCTCCATCATTGCAACCTACAATCTTTAACTTCTTCTCAGTATCCGCTAGCCAATCCTCTGCATACATTGGTTCTGGAGCTGATGCAAAAGGTAACGGCCTTGCATTATGAAAGTCGGAAAGACTCACTCCTCCGCCTTCAGGTGCTCTCTGGTTTCCAGCTCGCCCCAATAACTCCTCCATGAATTTGTTCTGGGACTCTTGCATCATTTGCATATATTGCATAAAGTTCTGCTCCATTAGCGGTCTCATTGGTGGTGGTGGTAATGCTCCCTGATTTCCAGCACCTGCATCTGCTTTCTCCTTAGCCTCGCACTCCACGCGCTGCTATTCAGATTTGGTTTTTACACCCGATTCCATGACCCCCTAGTCCTGCAACATAAAGCGAATACTCATAATTACATCATGCACATGTGTTTTGAGCTCAACTTTTCGCACAGGACTAATCACACAATAGAAAACAAAACCCAAATAAGATCCAAATATGCATTTCACATATTATACATTACAAACCACTTAGTAAATACAAAGTCATTACAACCTGTACCATCTAGGTACCATAACACATTAAAAACACTACCTCACTTACTTAACTACATCTTTCTCTCGGATACAATATGCAATACTAGCTACTTCATAATAAGTACCATATGCTTTTAGTACCCGCGACGCTCATCATACATGCTCGAAGTCCAACCGTGATGACGTGTTGTCCGTCGCACAGTTTGTGGAACAAATGGCCTTCCAAACGGAACATACTCAGTATCTAAAGTATCAGGACTTGAGTCATTACTCAGCCCGAGTGCATTGACTCCATCCAACTCAGCTCAAAAGTCTTCAAAAACCTATTCAACATTATCACCCAATTGCATCTCCTGAGCTTCATTCCTAGAGCTGTCAATAGAATACGCAGATTCTGCTGCTCCCAGGTGCTCTGTTGGGCAAGATAGTTAAACACTAGATAATGTACATTCCCTAGGTTTTGAGAAGGTGTTGACGATTCAAACACTCTCTCCTCAGGATCTTCTTCCTCACCCTGACTTTCTACAAATATGGTATTTCTACTACTGTTATTAGGATTGGTTCTCACACCCATCCAGCTGGATTTTCCAACATATCTGTTAGACCCATCTACTGACATCTGATTCCCTTGGGACCCCTCAAATGACCGTATTCTCCATCCATCAGAATTCTCGATAGGAAGTTCTGAATCAGATCCTTCCTCAGAAGCCTGTGACATAGAATACCTCATATCTAAATTGGGATCATAGATAGGTTCCGATTTGGATGAACAACAATATGGTGTAAATGAGTTGGGATCTATAGGTATATCCTTAAAAATTGGTTTTGCACTACTCCTTGCTTCTTTCTCCAACTGGAATGCTAATTGTTTCCTTGTCTCTAGATCAGTTAGGTCCTCTAACATGTCATTTTTATATTCTACTATGACTTGATGTGTCTTATAAAAATACGCAACAAGTGTTCGATAGCGATCCATAAACTTGGAGGCTAACTTAGGATGCTTCTTTACCAAAGTAAGATGATCCGGCACTGGTTCCGAGTCTATAGTATCACGAGGAATCACATAAAATGTGCTCCCTTCTAACTCCTAGGCTTTATGCTCCCGGATATTGGTTATCGCCTCCACAACAGCAACATGGTATGCTACTAAATGACTCCTTCCTTCACCTATAGGTAGATCATGATATAATTCAAGCTCCTCAGGAAGTTGGATACTCACACGATACTTGGATAACATACGACCATCATAATAGGTTATGGTATTGACTGCGATTTTAGTTGGACAACTAAAAATCCTTAAGAGTTAGCGAAGCTAATCAGTGAATGATCCTTGGTAATCATCGAGAGTCTCCTCTTTCCTTACCAGAGTTTGTTTTGGAAACTTTGGTGCCATTATTCTGTATAACAAAAATATTTTTATTAGTAATCAATAATATATTGCATCATAACAAAGAATTATCGCACTAAAATATATAACGTAATATTCTCATTTGAATACCCATTATACCCTTTTAGAGAATTCTTTATCGTTGCTATACACTCCTACAGGTAATACCCTTTACTAGGTTTCCAACCTAAGGTCAAAGCAATTTACTCTGATACCAACTGCGGTGACCCAACATACCACTGCATGTGTAGTACACTATAGTCGTTGACATGACATTCATAGAACACCATTCCGTAAATATCACATCCCTCAGAGTGGTACAACAGAAACATTGCAGGTCCATATTACAAACATACACACATTATTTTTATTACAATACCAGAAGTTCAAGACTTCAAAAGATTCAACTTACAACCCAAATATAAAGTGTTTCAGCAGAAGTTTTAAAGTAAAACTTCATTTCCGAATTGAGCTCAGCAACTTATTATTATATAAGGTCCATGTTGCGCGACTCAACTGGTTACTAATACTAAGGTAATTATTCTGACTCATGGTGCTCTCCTCCATACACGACGTCGTAGTCCACACCTTCTACAACACCATACAGATCAGGCTCTTCATAGAAGACCTCCTCTTGGCTTTCAGCTGCATACATTGGGGTATCTTCTGGATCCTCAGAGTCTAAGCAGGGGATCAAAGGAAAAGGTGAGTAATAGCGTTACCCAACAAGTTCATTATTTGCAAGGTGGGAGGTTTGATGCTCTATCTACCACCTCAGACTATAAGTTCTTGGCACTATGCAGTTTTCATAAATCTTTCTTCAAAGATTGATTTTATTGTTAAAACTATGCCCATCAGCCTTCATAGGTTTACCAGAACTTTCATGAAGTTCCTTTCCTGCCGCGTTCGTAGCTCCTTCCCGGAATAGGGAGTAACAAGTTACAATTCTTACATTCTGCAGAGGTGCGTTACTTTATCCATGAGAGATCAACTCCTTGTTGCACAACTGAGCATACTTTCCCGTACACAATTCCATGATGTGGGGCCTAGTAGGTATCCAAGCCAATCACTGCCCTTTCCGCGACCCCATATGTCTACACGATCCTTCGGGGCTGTCTCACCTCCGTTAAGCCCCCTTTTGGGCAGGCTAAAACCCTAATGAGTTCCTGAAGACTCTATGAGCTGGTGATGCCCCTGGCAATTACCATATAGGTCCGGCTATACCTCCGACAGCCACTCATAGATAATCTAGACACCAAAAACGTGGGGCCTAAGGGTGCCCACCCATATGTTGGATCAACACAAGGAATCACAACGTCACGTTAAGATCGTCTTGCCTCCATAAGAAAGGAGAAGGATACAACTGACTTCTCCGTCCCATTCCAAATCTCATGGTTAACGCGTTATATACGACGCTAGAATCACTGATGCCATGGGTGGTGAATTCCTAGGTGATTATCTTTGTTGCAGATAGAAACCTAAGTTCTACTGCCCACTATATCATCATTTAGGATGATATCAACAATTTATTTATTTGAGAAAATAACACTTTTGTTTCCTTGAAATATAGATGATAACACACAATTTACAAATACTTTGATAAAGACTCTTCAAAGTACATGAGCAAGCGATGAACTTGCCTTGTGATTGCAAGGTAGTGAAGTCAGATGCTTGCACTGGACCTTGAGCTTCTATGTATAAAAAACATCATTATTGCCCGGTAAGGACAATATTTAAAAAAGCAAAAATGAACATGCATAGTAATGTAATGCATTACTTGTGATTTACTTTCTTTATGTGTTTTATCCAGTATTTTAGTTTCCTGGAATATCTTTAGGAACTTAAGAAATCCATTTTTAATAAATAACCTTAATATTTGATAAATATTATTTTCACTAATTTATAATGTAATATATTTTTAATAGAGTTAAAAACTAATTTTTATTTAATTTTAACTCTTATATTTATTTATTTAATAATTCTTTTTAAGAATTAGCATTTAAATAAAAGAGATTTTATTTTGGTAACTCTAAATATTTATTTAGTATTTTTCTAAAATACTACAATAACAAAAGTTATTTTTATTGATTTTTATGTATTTTCTTGAATTTTATAAAATTCCATAAGGAATATATATATTATAAAATCCTTAACCATAAAATCAATTTATTAAAAATGGTTTCTTAATTTAATTTAATATGTTATTTTATTATGAGTCTAAAAATATATTATTTGTATTTTTTAGACTTTTATTTTATTTTCTAGAATTTATTGAGTTCGAGGGGTATTTTAGTCTTTTACTTAATTCTTAGAATTCCTGTTAGGGTTTTGGGCCAACCCATTAGGCTTTTTGGGCCCATTTGGCCTTGTCAAAGGATCTCCCCGAAGGGGTACTGGCCCTCTCGGCCTAGTCCCCCGCCTCACTGTCTCTTGACCTCACCCCTTCTCCTCCTTGACCCCGTGGTCGCTGACTCCGCCGTCGTGCGATTCCCGCCGCCATGGTCCGCCCTGGCTGCCGTTGTGGTGCATGGTGTGGATGTCGACCACACTCCATCATCTGGTCCAATTCGATTTGTACTTGGGGCTCTCCTACGGCTAGACTGGTTCCGTCCCGAACCCTAGGGTTTGGGATGGTGCTGGTGACGCCTTCGCCGCTGCCCCAGTGGTGCTATGGTGGTGCTGTGATTGCGGTGGTGGTGTTGCTCATCTTCAGACATTGCTGTGGCCGCCGCTTCGGCTTGGTGTGGGTTGCAGCGCCCCTTGGGTGCTCCCCGTGCCAGCGTGTCCTCGTCGGCCTCTCTGCTTCCTCTTCTAATCTTCAGCGAGGACCTTCGGTGAGTTGATTTGGTTTCCCCCTTGTGGTCATTTGTCCTCTGTCCCTCCTGAGCTAGGCCGTGTGACTCTGCCTTGTATCCCTGCTTAGGGTTCATCACTGGTTGTAGGGTTCCTCCCCTTGTTTAATTGTAAATGATGAACTGGACTAGTAGTGGTGCCTAGTGGGGATTGTGATCAATTGCACTTCAGTGCATACTGTCCTAATTTGATTATATGATGCTTGGCTAAGTTGATTTTGTTAGTGTGATATCTATCTGGTGGTGATTTGTGGTTCCATATACTGTCAGTACATTAGTGTTGACAGTAGCACTGTTAGTAATTACTCACTATATTTATACATGTTGGCTTGTATGGTTATAAACAGATTGAGATTAATCATTTTACTTTAATGATACTCTGTAAATGCATAGATAGGCTTGATGATGATTTCTGAGATGTAGTCTCAGGAAAATGATATCCAATAACTTGCCATTCTATTTGTGGTATCTAAATGATGGTTATACTTGGCTTATGGAACCTGTCCTTGTGACACCGATACGTTGGAAACGTATCTATAATTTTGTATGCTCCATGTTTGTTTAGTTTCTACTTTGATTTATTTGTCTACACTTTGAGGTGCTTTTTACATGTTTTCTGGTACTAACCTATTAACAAGTTGCAACAGTGCCAGATGCCTATTTTCTGCTGTTTTTTGTTTCAAAAAAGTTAGTAAAGAAATATTCTCGGAATTGGACGGGACGAAGGACAAAGTCAATAACTTTCCATGGGAAACAAGAAGTCCTGAAGAGAGCCCGAGGGCGGCCACCCAGTGGGTGGGCCCAGCCCGGCTAGGGTTTGGCCGCCACAGCCCGCCTCTCCCCGCCTAAAGCCCCGATAGAGACTCTCAGGACCCGATCAATATTCCACGAAACCGTTTGTATCCGCTGCCACTATCGTCCCTAGATCGGGGGGGGGGGGGATCTGAAGCTCTTCCCAGCATCCTGCCAGAGGGGAGATCATCCCGGAGGCCTTCTCTCCGGTATAATTTGTGAGTAGTTCCACCTTGGACTATGGGTCCATGTAGTAACTAGATGGTTGTATCTCCTCCTTTGTGCTTTCATGTATAGATCTTGTGAGCTCCGTTCATGATAAAGATCTAATATATTTGTAATCATGCATGTTGTGTTTACGGGGATCCGATGGATATTGAGATTATTATGTTGGTTTGATTAATGGTTCTATCTTTATGATTCTATCATGTCTGTGTTGTTTGTGATCTTGCATGCTCTCCGTTGCTAGTGGTTATCTTGGCCAAGTAGTTGCTAGTGACTCCAAGAGGGAGTATTTATGCTCGATAGTGGGTTCATGCCTCTAGTTTCCAAGGGAAGTGACAGAAATCTCTTCGGTTGTAGATGTGCTGTTGATACTAGGGAGAAAACAACGGTCTCTTGTTCATGGAACATGTGGACTGTTTACCTTACACACTTTGCTTAAAGCAGTTGTCTGTTGCAACTTATCTTGGAGGGGTTCGATGATAACCAAGGTGGACTTCTAGTCATAGATGCGCGGAGTACGGTCTATGTATATTGTTGTATTTCCCAATCAACCTCATAGGATCTTTATGGCTAGTAATTGCATTGTTATGCCTTGCTCGCCTCTGTCAATTGCCTCGCTATAATTTGTTTACCCTTCATGCCATGTTGTTTATCTAAGGAGAGCACCTCTAGTGAACTATGGACCCCGGTCCAATCTTTACCATTGATACATCTTCCACTGTTACTTGTTTACTTGCTGCAAACCATTACCTTCCACACCATACGTTTAATCCTTTGTTACAGCAAACCGGTGAGCTTGACAACCTCACTGATTCGTTGGGACAGAGTCTTGAGTTTGTGTTGTGCAGGTCTCCATGTTGCTTCCAACACCTGTGTGACGTTTCCTTCATCCTTATGGTTTGATAAACTCGGCTTCTACTGACGGAAATATTGTTATTGTACTCTTCATACCTTGCTCTTGGGGTTTCCAACGAAGCACTCTTCCTCCCTGTTGAGTGTAGCATCAAGTAATTTCTGGCGCCGTTGCCGGGGAGGCTAAGGACGTCTTCACAAGGGGAGTCCTTCACTTCCTTTCTCTTTACTTTGTTTTTAGTTTGCTTAGTTTCTTTTGCTTGGTTTTGTTTACCTCTTTTCAACCCCCCCCAAAAGTAGTCTAGCTTGGTTTGCTTGCCTTATTCAAAAACACAAAAAAATAGTTCCTTCTCTAGCTGTTGCTGATGTTTTTGGCTTGCCCACCTTTGCCAAAATGAACTCTGCTAAGAACACCAAGTTGTGTGATTTCACTAGCACGGACAACAATGATTTCCTAAGGACACCTATTGCTCCACCTGCTCCTGATGCTATCTTTTATGAAATTAAGCCTGCTTTGTTGAATCTTGTGATGAGAGAGCAATTTTCTGGTGCTGGTTCTGATGATTCTGCCGCCCATCTTAATAGCTTTGTTGAACTTTGTGAGATGCAAAAGTATAAGGATGTAGATGGAGATATTATTAAGCTCAGGATTTTTCCTTTCTCCTTGAGGGGAAAAGCTAAAGAATGGTTGCTATCTTTGCCTAAAAATAGTATTGATTCTTGGACTAAGTGCAACGATGCTTTTATTGGAAAGTACTATCCTCCTGCTAAGATTATTGCTATGAGAGGTGACATTATGAAATTTAAACAGGTTGATAGTTAACATGTTGCTCCTGCTTGGGAAAGAATGAAATCTTTGGTTAAAAATTGCCCTACTCATGGACTCACTACTTGGATGATTATCCAAACTTTTTATGCAGGTTTGAACTTCTCCTCAAGAAACCTGTTGGATTCTGCTGCTGGAGGTAATATTATGGGACTCACCTTGGGTGTTGCAACAAGGCTCCTTGATAATATGATGATTAACTATTCTAAATGGCATGTTGAGAGAGCTCCACATGGTAAGAAGGTAAATTCTGTTGAGGAAACTTCCTCTTTGAGTGAAAAGATTGATGTTATTATGGCTATGCTTGTTAATGGGAAAGCTCCTCTAGATCCTAATAGTGTTTACTTAGCCTCTTTGGTTACTCAAGAAGAGCAAGTTGATTTGAACTTCATTAGAAACAACAATTTCAACAATAATGCCTATAGGAATAATTTTGGTAGCAACAACAATTACAGGCCTTATCCTCCTAATAATGGCAATTCCTATGGAAGCTCTTACAATAATGCTAGAAGTGCCCCCTCTGAACTTGAAGTCATGCTCACGGACTTTATTAGTAAACAAACCACTTTCAATAAGACTATAGAGGAAAAGCTTTTAACTGTTGAGAAAAATATATCCTCTTTGTCTGAAGCTCAAACTTCCTTGGTAAATAAAATGGCTGCTAAACCTGAAACTATGGAAAACACCTTTGCTACTGCTCATGCCATACAAATTACTATTGATGAAAATGTTAGGCTGTTAGCTCAACTTCATGCTAGGTGGGAAAGGGAAGCTGAAATTGATAGAAACAATAGTGTGTGCACTATCACCACTAAACCACAAGTAGCCCCTATTCCTCCTCCTACTACGCCTAAGCCTATTGATCCTACTACTAGTGATGCTAAGTTTGATTTTGATATTGATGGTTGCAATACTTCTGAAGTGATTAGTTCCTACAAAAGCTTGCTAGAAGTCCTGATACTAGTGATATGCATGTTGCCTTTACCAAACACATTATAGATGCTCTTGTTAAGATTAAGGAAGAGAAGCTAAAACACAAAGCTTCTATTCCTGGGAAAGTAGAAGATAGTTGGGAACCCATTATTAATATGCAAGTGAATGACTTTGATCTCAAAGTTTCTTGTGATTTTGGTTCTAGTATCTCTATTATGCCTAGGAAGATTTATGAAATGCTTGATTTACTACCATTAGAAGATTGTTATTTGAATGTCTCACTCAATGATAATGCTAAGAAGAAACTCATGGGGAGTATTAATGATGTTCTCATTATGGTTAACAATGCTTATGTCCCTGTGCATTCTATGTTTTGGATGTTGAATACAATGCTTCTTGTCCTATTACTTTGGGAAGACCTTTTCTTAGAACAATTGGTGCCATCATTGATATAAAAGAAGGCACCATCAAATATCAATTTCCATTCAAGAAAGGTATTGAACACTTACCTATGAGGATAGAGAAGTTGCTTTTTGCTCCTCCTTTGAAAGAAAGATTTGATGTTAATGCTTCCTCATTTGAAAATACTTGATTCTTCTTGCTTCTTGTGCCTAACTTAAAAGCGTTAAAGAAAAGTACTTGTTGGGAGATAACCCAAGAGTTTCCTTGAGTCTTGGAAGTTATTACTTCTGTAATGACCTCTCCTTATCCTTTTTGTTTGCTTTTTGTTCCAAGAATGACCTCTAATGAGAGGGCAGTAAGATTTGGGGAGTTGCTGTCCCGAAACAGATTTATGTACTCCACCAAAAAAAATCGTGAGGAGGCTCTGTAACTCGGATTGAGCTCAAAATTTATGAATAAATCCCCCAGTATGTTGGATAACTTTCGTTAGTTCAACACTTTTTTATTTTAGTAACAGAAGATGTTCGAAAAAATTCGCTTCTACCTGCTGGTCTGTTTTGACCAATTTCTGCCATTATTTGCATTTGCTTCTTATTGATTCCTTTTTGAGCTCTCTTCAGGTAAATTGAGTTCCTTTGAAGGATTTACTTCAGTAGATTGTGTTTTTAGTAAAAATCCTTGCTATTTCAAAGCTTTGCCAGAGGTCTAATATCTTTTGAATAAGCTAATGTTGCTAATGAAGATTGTGTGAAGTTTTGTATGAAGGAAAAATTTCAGGTGTAGAGAGAGAATGATGCAATCAGATGAAGAATGGACAAAATCTCAAGCTTGGAGATGCCACCATGGTGTCACCCCAAGAAATATCCAAGAGGTACAAGCGTCAAAGCTTGGGGATGCCCAAGGCATCCCCTTCTTCATCAATAAAAAGCTCAGGTCTGTCTAGACACTTCACTTTTATTGTTTCATGCACAATTGTGTTGTTCTTGGAGCTTCTTAGTTTTAGTTTGATTTGCTTAGTTTGTTTAGTTTGCTTTAGTAGTTTGTACCCCCGCTCTCGTTGTGTTGTTTTGCAAATAAGTTTGCTTGGTGTTTGGAAAGGAGTAGTAAGTTCTTGCTTGAAGTGCAAGAGGAGCTTGCATTGACTGTGACTTAGAATTTAGCATGACATGCTAGGTGTTGTTTTAGCATTATGCTTAGTTATTATTGTTGTAGCATGTCTTGTTCCAAACAATTGGGATTGCTTAGTGTGCCTTGAAGAAATTATGCATTGTTTTAGCATGCAAAAGCATAGTATTGTGGTATTCTCCTTTGATGTTTTTGCTTCGGTTGACTTGGCACATGCTTATACCATGTTATGACTATGACAAGTCACCATTAGCCTCTATGATCATTTAGTACTTGACTTGTAGTACCACTCTTTGCTTTGATTAGTTTGCTTTGTTGCATTGCATAAGTATGGCCATTATTGCTCTCTTAGTTGGTTGCTCCTAGTCTTTTGCTAGCCTCCACTTGTATGAGTAAGTTCTACTCATGCTTCCAACCCCCAAGAAACAAAGTTATTCCAAAGTTTCCACTATAAACTCCTATGCATGGTTTGTTACACCATTCCAAGTATATTCTTGTTTTCAATTATCTTCCAATTAAAAACTGTTTTGTTATGTGAAAACTTAGTGATTAAAGCCCTCACGAACTTGATGGCACATTTTATTCTTTTCCCCTAATAAACTTGAACCATTGAGGCAACTTTGTTGTATATGCTTGCACTTATAAGTTGGGATTAGCAGAACCGTGCTGTCACGGGGAATGTTTTCAACATTGCACTTGTACTTTTTGTACTCCATTGATATCATGCTCTTTTGTCTATGGATGTTACCAGTGTGAAATTAAGTCGGAACTTGTAAGTCCATGGAGTTTGTATTCTGTGCTAGAGAAACGTGTGGGCCGCTAGCCTAAGCCATGCCTAATCATGGTGGAAACTTGAAGCATCACCATAGTGACATCTTTGAAGCATTCTTCTTATAAAAAAAGAGAGACACATTGAGAAAAGAGGAAAGAGAGAAAAAGCACCATATTACCATGGTACATAAGAAGAATTGCTGAGATGCTCATTGTCTGCTTGCCTTGTCATTTTGGTTATGTGAAAGCTCCTGTACCAAGTGCAAGGGGTACCCCGTTGGCGGTTCTCAATGATATGCAAATACTTACAGTGACAAGAACTTGCCTGGGCCCTAAGTTGAGTATCCATGAGGTGTAGCCCTCATAGTCAAGGGACTTGAGATTGCCAACTTATATTTTGTCAAGCATATACTCCAGCTTTGCCACTTTAACCTTAACCACTTCAAGATGCTTATGATAGGTGAAATGAGGGCTGAAAGCTAATAAGTGCCATAATATTTGGAAGCTCTTTTTGAAACTTGTAATCCCTGCTTCCTTTACAAAAAGGCCTTTCTTCCATCACTATTGAGTCTCCACCTTCTACCTTTAGGCACCATTAAGAGAGCATAGTTGTCATTCTGTGTGCAGTGTTCCAAAGCTTACTAATTGATGCATATTGTGTTATTAATTGTTCATGTGCTATCTGTTTCTAGTCACCCTTGTGAACTTTGAAGGTGTCCTATGCATCTATATTGCTACTCTATGAGGGACAAGCTGATTACCACTATGCTATGTTTTCTGTATGTGAAACAAACAAATGTTTTTCAATGCATGTTATTCATGATCTTTGTTTGTAGCTTGCCATGTTGCATGCATAATTACTATGTCCTATTGTTATAACTCCATATTTCATGCACATGTTTAGAGTTATTTGATCCCAACTTTCAATGCTTGCAAATGGTTGGATATTTATTTTGAGGGTGCATGTCACCTCAAAAATTATTCTTTTTATCACTTACCTACTCGAGGACGAGTAGGAGTTAAGCTTGGGGATGCTGATACGTTGGAAACGTATCTATAATTTTTGATGCTCCATGCTTGTTTAGTATCTACTTTGCTTTACTTATCTACACTTGGAGGTGCTTTTTACATGTTTTCTGGTACCAACCTATTAACAAGTTGCAACAATGCCAGATGCCTATTTTCTGCTGTTTTTGGTTTTAGAAAAGTTAGTAAAGAAATATTCTCGGAATTGGACGGGATGAAGGACAAAGTCAATAACTTTCCGTGGGGAACAAGAAGTCTAGAAGAGAGCCCGAGGGGCCGGCCAGAGGGGCCAGACCCCCCAGTCGTGGGTGGGCCCTAGCCCGTGCCTAGCTAAGGTTTGGCCGCCCTGGCGTCCGCCTCGGTCTCCCCCTTCGCCTATAAGAATCCCCCGATGCAGAAACTCTCAGGACCCGATCAATATTCCACGAAATTGTTTGTAGCCGCCGCCACCATCGTCCCTAGATCGGGGAGGGGGGATCTGAAGCTCTTTCCGGCACCCTGCCGGAGGGGAGATCATCCCGGAGTCCTTCTCTCCGGTATGATTTGTGAGTAGTTCCACCTTGGACTATGGGTCCATGTAGTATCTAGATGGTTGTATCTCCTCCTTTGTGCTTTCATGTATAGATCTTATGAGCTCCGTTCATGATCAAGCTCTAATCTATTTGTAATCATGCATGTTGTGTTTGTGGGGATCCGATGGATATTGAGATTATTATGTTGGTTTGATTAATGGTTCTATCTTTATGATTCTATCATGTCTGTGTTGTTTGTGATCTTGCATGCTCTCCGTTGCTAGTGGTTATCTTGGCCAAGTAGTTGTTAGTGACTCCAAGAGGGAGTATTTATGCTCGATAGTGGGTTCATGCCTCTAGTTTCCAAGGGAAGTGACAGAAATCTCTTCGGTTGTAGATGTGCTGTTGCTACTAGGGAGAAAACAACGGTCTCTTTTTCATGGAACATGTGGACTGTTTACCTTACACACTTTGCTTAAAGCAGTTGTCTGTTGCTTGCAACTTCATACTGGAGGGGGTTCGGATGATAACCTGAAGGTGGACTTCTAGTCATAAATGCAGTTGGATTACGGTCTATGTATATTTTTGTATTTCCCAATCAACCTCATAGGATCTTTCTAGCTAGTAATTGCATTGTTATGCCTTGCTCAGTTCCTGTCAATTGCCTCGTTGTAATTTGTTTACCCTTCATACCATGTTGTTTATCTAAGGAGAGCACCTCTAGTGAACTATGGACCCCGGTCCAATCTTTACCATTGATAGATCTTCCACTGTTACTTGCTGCAAACCATTACCTTCCACACCATACGTTTAATCCTTTGTTACAGCAAACCGGTGAGGTTGACAACCTCACTGATTCGTTGGGACAGAGTCTTGAGTTTGTGTTGTGCAGGTCTCCACGTTGCTTCCAACACCTGTGTGATGTTTCCTTCCTCCTTCTGGTTCGATAACCTCGGTTTCTACTGTGGGAAATCTTGCTGTTGTACTCTTCATTCCTTGCTCTTGGGGTTTCCAATGAAGCACTCTTCCTCCCTGTTGAGTGTAGCATCAGACACCATTTAACTATGGCACACACATTGTTGGTTTGTACAATTGGCTTGATTCTGTTGAGCTCAGGATTGGATTAGATCAAGGTTAAATGGAAATATTCTTCTTAAACTAATCTGCCTGTGTTGTTGGTCTGAGCCATAGGAACTAGTTTCCTATCTTGTTGTCCCTTATTGAAATGTTTTGGGATTATAATTGGTCACTAGATCTTGTATCCTCTTGGCTAAGATGTTTGGTTGCTCACAGATTTATATTGGTTCATAGGATTTGTAGATTCTGAGGTGCTACTCCACTAGGAGATGTGCCCAAAATTTATAAGCTATGTTATGTACATGTTGGAAGATATAAATTGTTTGTCAACTCCAGGATCTATGATGCTGGTCTGATATCCTGGTTGAGTTGGTAGAATTTAAATGTACTTTTTATTTAAAGGATCCTCTATGATGGATTGACCCCACTTGGGTGTTTTCTGAGATCTCTAAATATAGAACAACACATGAATCTCTGTTTAGGTAAGATAGACAAATCATGTGAGGGTTTTATAATACTCACCACAACAGTTGAGTTATTGTTGTGGTTGTTGGTTGATCTGGTGACTTGCTGTTGCTATCTTTGTTGCTGCCTGATCTTGTTCTTCTCCTCCTGGTGCTGCTGCTACTTCTGGCTCCTGGAAGCTTGGCCCTGATGTTGCCCTTCACCTCCTAGCTCCTGGAACTTTGCCTTGATGTCCACCTGATCCACCCCTCCTTATGTCACCATCTGGTGATACTAGGATGATCTTGTGTGTTGTTTGGCTGGTGATTTACTTGGCTTTGATAATCTTGGTGTGCTGTTTGAGAAGGAAAGAATGAGCTGTTGGAAGCTCATGCCACGACTGAGTTACTCCTTTTTGCTTGTGTGGCTGCTGCTGCTGTGTTGACAGCTCTCACCATGCATTTAGGTGAGTGTGCTGTCTGTGTGCTTGGTACACCATTTGGATCAGATCAATGAGGTGTCTTTACCTTTTGATATTTTAACATTTTACTCTCCTGGTCAAACTAGCCCCTTTTACTTCCTACTTCTGGTTCGATAACCTCGGTTTCTACTGAGGGAAATCTTGCTGTTGTACTCTTCATACCTTGCTATTGGGGTTTCCAATGAAGCACTCTTCCTCCCTGTTGAGTGTAGCATCAGACACCATTTAACTATGGCACACACGTTGTTGGTTTCTACAATTGGCTTGATTTTGTTGAGCTCAGGATTGGATTAGATCAAGGTTAAATGGAAATCTTCTTCTTAAACTAATCTGCCTGTGTTGTTGGTCTGAGGCATATGAACTAGTTTCCTATCTTGTTGTCCCTTATTGAAATGTTCTGGGATTATAATTGGTCACTAGATCTTGTACCCTCTTGGCTAAGATGTTTGGCTGCTCACAGATTTATATTGGTTCATAGGATTTGTAGATTCTGAGGTGCTACTCCACTAGGAGATGTGCCCAAAATTTATAAGCTATGTTATGTACATGTTGGAAGATATAAATTGTTTGTTAATTCCAGGATCTATGATGCTGGTCTGAGATCCTGGTTGAGTTGGTAGAATTTAAATGTACTTTTTATTTAAAGGATCCTCTATGATGGATTGACCCCACTTGGGTGTTTTCTGAGAGCTCTAAATATAGAACAACACATGAATCTCTGTTTAGATAAGATAGACAAATCATGTGAGGGTTTTATAATACTCACCACAACAATTGAGTTATTGTTGTGGTTGTTGGTTGATCTGGTGACTTGATGTTGCTATCTTTGTTGCTGGCCTGATCTTGTTCTTCTCCTCCTGGTGCTGCTGCTGTTACTTCTGGCTCCTAGAAGCTTGGCCCTGATGTTGCCCTTCACCTCCTAGCTCCTGGAACTTTGCCTTGCTGTCCACCTGATCCACCCCTCCTTATGTCACCATCTGGTGATACTAGGATGATCTTGTGTGTTTTTTGGCTGGTGATTTACTTGGCTTTGATAAGCTTGGTGTGCTGTTTGAGAAGGAAAGAATGAGCTGCTGGAAGCTCATGCCACGACTGAGTTACTCATTTTTGCTTGTGTGGCTACTGCTGCTGTGTTGACAGCTCTCACCATGCATTTAGGTGAGTGTGTTGTCTGTGTGCTTGGTACACCATTTGGATCAGATCAATGAGGTGTCTTTACCTTTTGATATTTTAACATTTTACTCTCCTGGTCAAACTAGCCCATTTTACTTGTTGTTGAGAGATGTGTTATGGCTTATTGGTTTATGAAAGAACTTATTCTTTCATATTGGTGAAACTTGCCCCTTTTAACAATACTCAATGATGTATCATGAGCAGTGCACCTCACTGCTCTCTACTAAGAGTATCTTAACCACTAATCTTTATTTTCCTTTTTGTTTGATTTTGCATTTTATTGCAGGTACAAGATCTGGATACTCAAGATTTTAGTATAGAATAACATAGATAGATTGTAATTTTTTTATTGATTCATTTGTAAAGATTTTGTAATATCTTATTTTATTCTTTATGTAACAATCTTGTAATAGTTTATTATTGAAGTTTCATTTGTTGAAATTCCTTTGTTGTACTGAACCCTTCATGAGTTCATTATTGTAAAAGAAAAAATGTATATGGAATGAAAATAAGAAATAAAGATTCATTTCTTATTTGAATTACTTTATATTGAATTCCATTTTATTTATTATCTCTTAACATTATAAAAATGAGATTACTAAATTAGTTTATAATTCATTTCTTAATAACAATTCTTAAACTTTAAATATAAATTCAAAATTCAAATTTGAATTCAAATTCTCCCCTCCAAAACACAGGTATTCAAAAAGATCATGTCAGAATTTATAACGATCACTCCCAAGAGCTATCACTACACACAGAGAGTGAAAGAAACTCTAATCACTTTAGGTTTTTAGTTTGGCGAAAATTTTACCCGAATTTTTACAGATGAATGCATGCATATGCAAAAATTCCTATATCTACCCTTCGTTGGTTCCTAAATGCTAGGATGTTACAGACTTCCCCCCTTAAATTAAACTTCGTCCTGAAGTTTGCTGAAGTGTACCTGAATAGTTCTGGATATGCCTCTCTTAAGTCATCCTATTTCTCCCTAGTGGCTTCCCTCTCAGGGTTATGCTCCTACTGTACTTTGCAGTACTTGATTTCCCTGTTTATCAACCTTTTCAAGTTATCTTCCAGAATTCTATAGGGTTTCTCAACATATGTCAAATCTGCTTGTAATTCTACCTCTTGATGTGTGATTGCATCATCAGGAACCTTAAGACATTTCCGGAGTTATGACACATGGAAAACATTATGAAATTGAGCCAATCTTGGTGGTAACTCTAAAGCATAAGCTATAGTCCTGTTCTGATTCAGTATTTTGAATGGTCCTATATATCTGGGGCTCAATTTTCCTTTAACTCTGAACCTCTTAACTCCTTTCATTGGGCTTACTTTGAGATATACCATATCTCCTACTTCAGGATGCCATGATCTTCGACTTTGATCAGCATAACGTTTCTGTCTACTTTGAGCTATTTTCAATCTATCCTTGATTATATTGATGATATCTTGCCTTTCCTTGATATAGTCTGGTGCAAATTCTTTGCTACTACCAGGCCCATACCAACATATTGGTGATCTACATTTCCTTCCATAGAGTACTTGATATGGAGCTGCCTTTAGACTACTTTCATAGCTGTTGTTGTAAGAAAAATTCCGTCGATGGTAGATGATCTTCCCACAAACTTCCAAAGTCTAATGCACAAGCCCTAAGCATGTCTTCCAATATTTGATTGGTTGTTTCAGTCTGACCCCCAGTTTCTGGATGATAGGTTGTGCTGAAATCTAACTTTGAACCAAGTGCTTCATGTAATTGTTTCCAAAATGCTGAAGTAAACACAAATCCTCTATCAGTTACGATTTTCTTGGGTACTCCGTGCTTACTTACTATCTCTTTGACAAGAACTTCTACTAACTTCTCGGCATTATCTTTCTGATTTACCGGAATAAAATGTGCACTCTTAGTGAGTCTATCAACATCACCCATATCATATATTTCCGTTTTGGTGTCATGGGTAATCCTGTGATGAAATCCATACCGATTTCCTCCCATTTCCACTCGGGAATTTCCAAGGGATGTAATGGTCCTGCTGGATGTTACACTCGGCGATCTAGGGTTTAAAGGGCATCAAGGGGGTGGTGTGGCTGGCAGCTAGGGCAAGGGGATGCCCCAAGTCGACGGCTTGGGAGGAGCCCTAGGCGGCGGCTACGAGAGGGGTAGGCGCCAAATCTAGGGTTTGTGTTGTGTGGCAAGCGGGCACCCCCTCCCCTCTATTTATGAGAGAAAGGGTGGCAAGGGGGAGGGAATCCTCCCCCAACAGTACTTCATGTGGCTGGCGGCAAGGGGAGGGAGGATTCCTTCCCTAGGTAGGAATCCTTCCTTCCCTCCACTTGGAAATATTGTCCCAGTTTAACTTTTTCAAACTGCCTTTTTGACTTTCAAATTAGAGTTTGATTTCTCTCTTCCAAGTGTCTAGCCAAGTGACCTAAGATATGATGCAACCATTCCACTTTGTCATGAAACATTCATGTACCCTTCCCCTTTCGGATCGGTGAACCTTCTAGACCCTTCTAGAACATTCCGGTGAAAACACCAGAACTTTTCCCGAACTTCGGAATTGGACTTTTCCCCTTACTCATATTCCATATCCACTAAACAACATCGAATCCTTAAGTTTGTCTCCCTACAGTTCGTGAATTATGCAGACATGACCGAGACTCTTCTCCGATCAATAACCAATAGAGGAATCTGGAAATTCATATGGCTCCCACATATTTCTATGATTACTTTGTGATCGAATGAACCACTTACATACGATACCAATTTCCCTTTGTCTCATGATACTTTACTTATCCGAGGTCTAATCCTCGGTATCTCCGCATACCTAGTTCAACCTCGTTACCGATAAGTACTCTTTACTTGTTCCTGTGATATGTGATCCCTTGTGAGCCAGTCACATGCTTGCAAGCTAATTGGATGACATTCCACCGAGTGGGCCTAGAGTATATCTATCCATCATATGGATGGACAAATCTCACTCTTGATCCATGTGCCTCACCACATACTTTCTGAACACTCAATGCCACCTTTATAACCATCCAGTTATGAAGTGGTGTTTGATGTCATCAAAGCATCCATCCGATGATGGTGATTAACATGATCTCATGGTCGAAGGATTTAGGTTACTATGTATATGAAAGCTTATAGCAAACGAACTACTGAAATGACTTGATCTTTATGCTGCGCTTAACTATAGGAGTATGCCCATCACACCATTCTCCTAATGATATGATATTATTGTTAATAACATCTCAATGTTCATGATCAGGAAACCATGATCATCTATCAACCAACAAGCTAGTATTATAAAGAGTCTTTACTAGGGACTCTAACAAGTTTACAAATCACACAAGTATTAATGTTTCTGGTTAATACAGTTATAGCATGAATGTAAACATTTATCATAAACACAAAGATATAATAATAACTACTTTTATTATTGGCTCTTGGGCATATCTCCAATAGTCTCCCACTTGCACTAGAGTCAATAATCTAGATTACATGGTAATATACCGAACACCCATGGCGGTTTGGTGCTGGTCAAGTTTTTCCCTCGGGAGAGGTTTAGTCAACGGATCCGCCACATTCAGATCTATGTGTACTTTGCAAATCTTTATGTCACCATCTTGGACATTCTCTCGAATAGCGTGAAAACGTAGCTTGATATGCTTCCGTTTCTTGTGTGACCTTTGTTCTTGCACATTGGCTATGGTGCCCATGTTTTCACAGTAGATAAACATTGGGTCCAACATACTGGGAACCACACCGAGCTTCGTAATGAACTCCTTCATCCATATCGCCTCTTGTGAAGCCTCTGAAGCAGCTATGTATTCCGATTCAGTGGAAGATCTCGCCACAACGCTTTGCTTTGCACTCCTCTAGCTCACTACTGCACCATTTGAAGTAAATATGTATCCAGATTGAGATTTAGAATCATCCGGATCGGTGTTCCAACTAGCATCGGTGTAACCATTAACAACGAGCTGTTCATCACCTCCATAAGAAAGAACCATATCCTTAGTTCTTCTCAAGTACTTAAGGATGTTTTTGACCGCTGTCCAATGATCCACCCCTGGATCACTTTGATATCTGCTAGTCAAAATAATAGTATATGCAATGTTGGGTCTAGTACATATCATGGCATACATGATAGATCCTATGGCTGAGGCATATGGAGTCTTACTCATCCTCTCTCTCTACCTTCTGCCGTAGCGGGACTTTGAGTTTTACTCAAGGTCGTATTGGGCAACATGGGCAAGAACCCTTTCTTGCTATCTTCCATTCCAAACCTTTTTAGAACTTTGTCCAAATATGTACTCTGTGAAAGCGATATTAGGCGTCTTGATCTATCTCTATAAATCTTTATGCCTAATATGTAAGTAGCTTCATCAAGATCCTTCATTGAAAAACTATTATTCAAATAATCTTTGACACTTTTAAGAAGGTCCACATCATTCCCAATCAACAATATGTCATCCACATATAGTACTAGGAATGCTACATAGCTCCAACCCATTTTCTTGTAAATACAATCTTCTCCATAAGTTTGTATAAAACCAAAACTTTTGATCACCTTATCAAAATGTTGATTCCAACTTTGGGATGCTTGCTTGAATCCATAAATGGATTGTTGAAGTTTGCATACCTTGTTAGAATCCTTAGGATCGACAAAACCTTTGGGTTATACCATATACAACTCTTTACCAATGTCTCCATTGAGGAAAGTTGTTTTGACATCCATCTGCCATATCTCATTGATACGTCCAAAATGTATCTACTTTCTCAAACACTTTTGCTATTGTTTCTCCTCTAAACTTGTGTGATTTGGATACAACTAACACAGACTGACGATGTTTTCAGCAGAATTACCTTGGTGTCTTGTTTTTGTGCAGAAGACCCAGAAAATATGCCAAAAATTATATTTCACAAGATGACCCACGAAGCCAGAAGACGAGACGGAGAAGGGGCCTGGGGGGGCCCACATCCCTGCCAGGCGCGGGCCCACCTCTGGCCGCACCTAGGGGGGCTGCAACCATCTATAGAGGTCCCAATCTTTAATAAGATAGAGCCCCCTGTGTTTACAATGCTAGTCCCTGGATCAATAGCTAGCATCCACAGTTTAGATGTAATATCAAGAAACAATGGTCATAATATAACTTTATAACCAGGAATAACATAGTTTTATTACTTCATTACATAGCTCATTTGGCTATTACATTGCAGCGGAATAACTATAGTCATGGGGTCCTTCATCTTCAAAGTGCCACATGCAGATGTTGGTTGTAGACTTTGCAATCCTAATCAAACAATCTTCACTAAAATCAATCAAACCTGCAACATTACAAGTTATAGCCACAAGGGTCAATACATTTGAATTGTATTGGCAAGCTTCACTATTATTTATAATATGAGTGGATCCTTTCATTACATGCATATTTGGCTAAGTAGAGTTTAAGGCTTATTTGCATAAAGCAAAATTTATCCTATCTTTTCAAAATGGGTTTGGTCCTTTGTCAAATATCTTTTCCAAGTTCCTTGAACTCCTTGGTAGAAACTCAAGTGTTCAAGTCCCTGTCAAAATCCCTTGAGCTCCATGGTAACCCCAAGTGCAACAAGTTTTATCAAAATCTCATGAGTTCCTTGGTAACCCCAAGTACATCAAGTGTTAAGCAAAATCTCTTGAGCACCTTGGTAACCCCAAGTGCATCAAGCTTAACAACATCTCTTTGAATTCCTTGGTACCCCCAAGTGCATCAAGTTTTTATTTTAGAAGTTGGAATGTCAAGATCTCCCATAGTTCAAACTTTAGTTGCTCAGTATTGTCCATAACTGGGGACACGGCTAAGTACTTAGATTTTATTATCTTCTGCAGAAGGAGTACACTTTACCCACATGTCACAATCCCATCCTTTTGCCACCAAAGTGGCCTCTTGGATTAGTGCTCACCAAGATGGAATCTTGGCATTGAGAATGTGACGAAGTCTTTCCAAAGGGTCCTCCCATTCACCATTGCTATCTTTCCTTCAGCACCCATGAAGCATTCCAGATCCCCATGTCCAGTTAACTGAAGACAGTGCATGGGTCTTCCCAATGTAGTTGACTAAGCCAGAGCCATAATAGCATGTGGTTGCACACGAAAGACACAATTGGAGAAACATGTTCAATCTCTAAGTTTCCTGGGTGGTTTCCTTTGGAGCACAACACAAAGAGATTGCCATAGACATGGTTCCTTTTGTTGCCACCTTCTCCAATACTCAAAGTATCCTTGGCCACCCAGGTGGTTCATTGAGTCCTTGTTTTATTATGTAAAACACAAGTTCTTTTCTCAACCTTTGTAAAATCTCAACATGTATCTCTTTTCAAAATATATATAGCATGGCTAAGCATGTAACAACTACATTGTTTTCTCTAAGGTATGTATAGGGAATCTTATTAGGATTAGCATAGCACAAGTATAAAGTATCTTTTCATGCATGTTTTCAAAATCCACTAAGTATAAGAAAATAGTAGGACTTTTGTATGATAGTGTCACTTGCCTTTTTGGTAGGGAATGGTGGTTCACTACTTGATCTTGCTAGTCTCACACTTTGCTAATTTCACTACAATCAATCAAGCAAACACCAATTCAACTAGCATTCCAAATAATCAATCAAACATCATTTCACACACACAAAACTATGGGATCTAAAATCTAAGTCATGCATGTGAGCATGCAAGAGTTGGTCCTATTTGTAAAGATGGTCTCCACTAGGCTTCTAATCTTTGTAAGTTCCAAATTGGTCATTCACCAAAATGGCAAAGTCAATTGCAAAAGGGTTTTATCTCAAAACCATTTTAAAATCCATTCATCATTTTATGTGGTGAAAAATGTTTTTATCAAAACAAAACTTTTAAGTTTTTCACCAAATGAGTTGCTATTGCAAAACTTGGTGTTTTTGGGTCAGTAGGTTTGGTCCAAAACATTATCGCAAAGTTTTCTTTGCAAAAAAATTTTCATAATAAAAATCAATAATTTTATTTGGCTAGAAAATGGCTAAGTCAAATAATCCAACCTAAATTTTACCAAAATCATTTTTAACACCAAGGGTTGGTTCCTAGGGTCAATGAGTTTACAGCAAACCATTTTGCAAAGGTTTTAACCCTAAAAACATTTTTAAACAATTTTTTCTAATCTAAACAAGAACATAAATGAATCTGCAAAAACAAGTAATTTAACAGATACTATTTACTAAACCAAGGGTATGGTTGGCTAGGGCTTGCTCTCCTGAATCCAACGACATAAAATTTGTGATTTTTGGACGTGTGGATCCAAAGTTACAAGGGTTTGAATTTCACAACTAAATCAGATTTCAAACTTCTGTTTTTAAACAGACTGGCCACGCGTCGCTTTCTAATTGGACGATACCGGTTCGGCCGGATCGGCTCTATGACACGTTGGATCTAATTAGATCGCACGGTCCTTATCGCGTACCCCTTCGATGCTAAGTGATCTAATCGTGAGCGCCGGATCTCGATCTCTGGTCTCGCTTGACCATATGCGAGGCGGTCTTGGCGGCTAGCGGCGCGCACGGCCAGTGGTGGCGCCACGGTGGTTCTAGGAAGCGAGAGGGGTGCTCACCGTGTTCGCGAGGACGAGGTGGTGCTCGGCGTGTGGTCGACGTGGCAAGGGGCGCACGGGGTCTGGTGGAATCTCTCGCCGGAGTTGAGAACGGCGTCGGACGGCTCTGTCCATGGTCGAAGACGAGGCTACTGGTCACAAAAAGACAAACAGAGGTCAGGTTTAGTTGTGCAAGACCGAGGCGAGTGAGGGAGCGTGAACGAGGAGGCTCGGGGCGGTCAGCGTTTACCAGGGGAGGTCGTCGGAGAGGTTGCAGACGGTGGCGTCGTTTAGAAGCTTGACGTAGCCGACGCTCTGGGGCGCCCCCGGTCGAATGGGTGGTACGGGAAGGAGTGTCTAGGAGTGGGGAAGCTGCTAGGGTGCTCAGGGAGGCAAGTTGTGGTGAAATTTGGCCGGAATCGTCACCGAGGTGTCATCGGAACAGAGGGAGTGATGGGCCAAATTGTGGCAGCCTCGGGGCGGAGAAGGAGTGGCGACATAGGGGAAAGGAGGTGAAGACGCAGGCGCTTAATAGCGTGCAGTCACGGCGAGGTTTAAGGCGCGGCATTACTGCGAATTGATCGCGGCTTTGAATGGCAGCAACGGCAGCGAGGTTTGGGGGAGGGAGGTCGCGCGGGTGAGGAGGATGAACAGGAGGAGTGGGGTCCAGTCGTCAGTGGGAAAAAGAGTGAGGGGGAGGGTCCACTGGTCATTCTCTTTGCGGGTCTGGTTGCGAGTGAATCATTTTTCCTCGGGGAGGAATAGCTGGGCTGGTTCCTGGGCTTTAGTGGGCTGTTGGGTTGGGTCAGATCCAATTCCATTTTTTTTATTCTGTAACCTTTTCTTTTTCTATTTCTGATTTCTGTTTTGAAATTCCAAGCAAACAAATCACACTCAAATTAATTCAAACAATCAACAAACTTTTGCAACTATGAATTTGGTTCTGTTCAGTAACATAAACCAAAATCCAAAATAAAATAATATTTTTTATTCTTTTTAGGATCCATTATTTAATTAAATAAAATGGATCTTTAGTTATTTAATAAAATAGGGTTTGATTTAATTAACAAAATCTCCTTTCCAAAACCAATTTTTTTTTTCAAAACCAAAATAGTTGGTTTTATTTGGAAATAAAGAATACTTGGAAACTTGTTTAAAATAATATAACCTTTTATTTTAGGGTCCATTAATAATTAAATACAATAGACCTTCATTATTAAATCAACTAGGATTTATTTATTTAAAACTATTTATTTTGAAATCTAAAATAAAACCAAAACCAGTAGGTTTTATTTGAGAATATACAATACCTGGAAAACTTATTTTAAATAATTAAATAAGTTTTGATGTTTTGTAAATAGTAAAACCTTTATTAATAAAACTTGGATATTAAATCCTTATTAGTTTATTTAAATAAACCCTTGCTATTTTTATTCAAAGCAAAATGTTTTAATTCCCAAGCTTGGCCAAGGTTTATTTTGGCTTTATATAATAATCTTTATTTATGAAACTTCTATTTCATTTGAAAACAAATCTTTTCATTTAAGAGTTTCAAAATAGTATTTCCAAATGTTTTTATTTTTCCTTTTATTAAATGTTTATCTTTTTAAATCCCTTTAGGATTTATTTAATTCAAAATGGGTTTGAAGTTCCAATTGAATTCAAAAAGTTTCTTCTGGCCCTAAAAATCAAACAAAGTTTTATTTTTTATTCATTTATTTCACATTACAAGATTTGGAAAATCTTGGGATGTGACACCATCCCAGGCACCCCTTCGGCCTCCCTCTGCGCCTATAAGTTGCCTCTCGACCTAAAAACCAAGGGGGGGTCGATAGTTTTCTAGAAAGAGTTCCGCTCCGCCGCTGCCACCAGAAACCAAGATTTAGTGTAGAGTTCCCAATCTTAGATAAGATAGAGCCCTCTGTGTTTTACAATGCTAGTCCCTGGATCAATAGCTAGCATTCACAGTTAAGATGTAATATCAAGAAACAAAGGTCATAATATAACTTTATAACCAGGAATAACATAAGTTTATTACATCAAACATAGCTCATTAGGCTATTTCATTACATTGCAGCGGAATAACTATGGTCAAGTGGTCCTTCATCTTCAAGGTGCCACAGATGCGTTGTATTGTGAACTTTGTAATCCTAATCAAACAATCTTCATTAAAATCAATCAAACCTGCAACATACAAGTTACAGCCACAAGGGTCAATACATTTGAATTGTATTGGCAAGTGATACTATGGTAGTATTGTGGAGTCTATCAACTATATGCATTTGGCTAAGTGGAGTTGAGGCTTGCATTGCTCAAAATAGATTTTTCTTATCATTTTGAAAATACTAAGTTTTTTTGCTTGACAAAATCATTTTTCTCAATCAAAGACTTCAAGATCCTTGTACCAAGCCATCTCTCCATCAATGATTGAAAAATTCAAACAACCCTTGTTCAAACCACAAGATTTTAATTTAGAAATTGGAATGATGAGATTCTTGATTGTTTCCATGTCTTGATGCTCAAATTGTCCTTTACCAGGGACATGGCTAAGTACTTAGGTTTTACACTCTGCAGAGGTGGTGCACTTTACCCACAAGACTTGGTTTCCCAAGACAAAATCTTTCAGAAGCCTTCCCTTAGACCAAAATGGACGCGTTCCAACCTATCAAACACTACCACCCTGTCCATTTGGCTAAGTTCTTGCAACCTATATGATCATGGCAGAGCCCATATTGCCAAGTGGTTGCACTTGAAGCTTCTCAACATTTGACATCTCAAATCTCTTTGTTTCTGGGTGGCATTCCACAAGTGAGATACAATCTCAAGTCCATGGCCTTGTGAACCACTCAACCATTCTCCACCAATCTATTCCATTCCACCCAGGTGATTCATTAACTTAGTTGTTTTATTAGACAAAATCACAAGTCCTTAGACTTAGAATATTTTTCCATAGTGTGAATATATATTCCACCCATGTTTTCTATTAGCTAGGCTAAGCTTGGTAGTAGTAGGAATCTCTAACTTAGGAAAATCCTACTAAGGATTAATTACTATGTTTTCCTATAGCAAGATCTAAACTTAGCAAAATTCCATGCAAGTTTTACTTAACAAAATCACTAATGCATAATAAAAGTATTGGGATGGAAAGTATGAAGCATCACTTGCCTTTTTGGTAGAGTATAGGTTCACTTCTTGATCTTTGCAATAATCACACTCTTCAAGTCACTACAAATAAATCAAGCAAGGCACAAACTCAATCTACCAATCAAGTAAAACAACACACACAAATAATCAAAGTCAAAGAAGTGCATGCAAGCATGCCAAGCTTTGTTTTGTTTGAAAAAGTGGTTCCTAGTGGGTCATAGTCATTTGGGTACATCTAATGGTTATTTCCTAAAGTGACTAAGTCATTTGTAAAAGGTTTCACTTTAAAAACCATTTTCAAAACAAAGTGTTATTTTTATGTGGTGTAGAAATATTTTTTTACTAAGGCATTAGCCCATAGGGTTCACTAAATGAGTTGCTATTGCAAAACTTGGTGTTTTTGGGTCAGTAAGTTTGGTCCAAACTATTTTCTCAAAGTTTTCTTTCCATACACATTTTCATAAATAAAACTATTCTTTTTATTTGGCTAGAAAATGGCTAAGTTAAATAATTCAACTTAAATTTCACAAAAATCATTTTTAATACTATGGGTTGGTTCCTAGGGTCAGTAGGGTCACAATAAACCAATTGGCAAAAGTTTGATCTCAAAATTCATTTTTAAATGATTTTTATAATGTTAGCAAGTACACAAAAGAATCTGCAAATTCAAACAAGCTAACAAATACTATTTGCTAAACTAAGGCTAGGGCTGGCTAGGTCTTGTTCTCCTGAATCTTTTGATATAAAATTTGTCAAATTTGGACGTGTGGTTCAAAAGATATAAAGGTTTGAAAATGGCATTTAAATCTGTTTTCAAAAATCTGTTTTATAACATCTCTGGCCACGTGTCTGATTCCCATTGGTTCATACCGGTTCAGTGTGGATAGCTGGTGTGGGTCGCACGATTCACATAAAACGGACGGTGTGGATTCATCCAGGCTTGAGCTAGGCTGGAGGCTTGGCTCACGGCGTGTGGCTCGGCTAGGCGCGGCTCTATCTAATCGTGTCCGTCGAAGTGAGATCAAAGGGTGGGGAACAGAGGGAGCTCACTGGTGGCTCGTCACCGGGCGATGAGGACGGCGGCGACGCTCGGGATGTGTACGAAGGCGAGGTTCTGGTGGTTCCTGAAGACGTTGGAGACGGAGACGATGCGCAGAAGTTCTGGGCAAGGCCAGTGGCGTTGGAGCGGTGTCTGTTTGCTTCCTGGAATGGTTCCTAGGGGCGGCCGGAGTTGAGCTGGCGGCGTCGCTTGCAGATGTTGTCGTCGGAGGTGAGGTTTGAGGGCGTGCTGAGGCAAACAAACCAGACGGTTAGCTGCGTACGGTACTGAGGGTCACAGTAGTGTCACGGATAGGTGCTGGGGCAGTCTGTACTCACCGGGAAATCTCGTCGGAGAAGGAACAGGACGGCGCTTCGGCTTCGTCAAAGCCGACGCCGGGCGCCATGGTAAGCTGCGGTTACAGAAAGGTTCTCTGTGGATTTCTGAGAACGGCTGCGTGCTCGAGGAGGAGCGTCTGGGGGAAACAGAAGAGGGGAGACTGGCGCTTTAAGGTGCTTGATCGCGGCGAGGAATTAACTAGGCGTTAAGGCGTAATCAAGTCGAGACTTTATGTCTGCAACGGCGAGGAGAAGGAAGAACAGTTAAATGCGGGGTGGAGAAGAAGGAGGGAAGTGTGGGGTCGTTGTGTCAGTGGGAAAAGAGGGAGAGGGAGGGTCCACATGTCAGCGACTTGGCGGGCTGTTTCAGCAGTGAGGGAAAAACGTTTCGGGGAGGGAAAAGGAGCTGGGCCGCTGGTGGGCTTCGTGGGTTGCTGGGTTGGGTTGGTTCTTTTTATTTTTTTCTGTTTTCTGATTCCTTTTCTTTTTCTATTTCTATTTACTGATTTGGATTTCAAACAACAATTCAATCAATCCAAATAAATTCATACAAACACCACATTTCAATTCTTTGAACTTGGTTGTGTTTATCAACATAAACCAACATTCCAAATTAAATAATATTTTTATTCCTTTTTAAGATCTATTTAATATAAAATAGACCATAGTTATTTAATCAAATATGTTATGATTTATTTAATAAATCTCAATTTAAATTCCAAAATATTTTCAAATTCAAATCTGTAGGTTTTATTTGTTAATAAAGAATATTTTGAAGACTTGTTTAAAATAATATAATCCTTTTATTTTAGGGTCCATTAACAATTAAGTAAAATGGGTCTTAGTTATTAAATCAAATAGGGTTTGATTTTTATTAATAAAATCTTTATTTGAAACCTAAATATTTTCCAAATCAAATTAGTAGGTTTAATTTGGGAAATATATAATATTTGTAACTTTGTTTAAAACAAAATAACCTTTTATTTTAGTATCCATTATTAATTATTATAATAGACTTTCTTTATTAAATCCAATAGGATTTGTTTTATTGAGATATTTATTTTGAAATCTAAAACAAAGCCAAAACATTTTAGCAGGTTTTATTAGAGAATATAAAATACTTAGAAAACTTATTTTAAATAAATTAATAAGTTTTAATGTTTCATTTAAATTGGTAAGACCTTTTATTTTAAAAGAGTTTGGATATTAATTATTTTATTTAAGAAATCCTTTATTATTTTTAATTAAACCTTTGCTATTTTATTTTAAAATAGAATGTTTTAATTCAAAAGCTTGGTCAAGGTTTAATTGGTTTTATAAAATAATCCTTATTTGTAAATCCATCTTTTCTTATCAAATCCTTTTATTAAAGGATCCAAAATGGTAATTCCAAAACATCTTAATTTCCTTTATTAAATGTTTATCTTTAAGAATCCCTTTAGGATTTTATTTAATTCAAATGGGTTTGAAGTTCCAATTGAATTCAAAAAGTTTCTTCTGGCTCTGAAAATCTAACAAAGTTTTATTTTATTCATTTATTTTCACATTACAAGATTTGGAAAATCTTGGGATGTGACAGGCTACCACCCTTAAAATAAATCTCGTCCCGAGATTTGGGAAGGTCAGGTTACAAGCAAGTTCAAAACAACTAGGGTACTACCACCCTTAAAAATTTTCAAACAAAAATTACACATTGTCCTTCTTGGGATCATGGGAAATATTTTCTCTAAGCAACAGTTGCATGTGTCCTTGGTTTCCATACTTGACTCAGGGGCCAAGGTTGAGATCCTTCATAGACTTGTTTAATTTGCTCTCCATCCTTTCTGGACAATTGTTTGCATAGTGGCCTAGTTCCTTGCATTTGAAACATGTGACAAGGCTGAGATCTCTCATAGGCTTGTTTATCTTATGCTTCATCTTTTCTGGACAGCAGTTTGCATAATGTCCTAACTCTTTGCAGAGTTTGCACATCACTTGGGTAATATCCTTCTTTTTCTTTGGTATTACTGTCTCTTGTTTGTTTCCTTGGTTCTTCTTGTTTTCTGGGCACTCATTGGCATAGTGTCCCATCTCTTTGCATTTGAAACATTGCACCTGTGTAATATCCTTCTTGCTAGTGTTGGGGAATTTCTTTTTCTTCTTGGGTCTCTCCAAAACTAGGAGTTCTTCTAGTTCATGTTCCTCATAGGTGGGAGATCTTTCTCTCTTCTTGAGGCATTGATCTTCATGTTCCTTGGATGCATGATCCTTGTCTCTAAAAACATTGCTAGCTTTGGTTCCTTCTAGAATAACATCTTTGTCATCCTTGTTGTCATTAGCTCTTTGGGAAAAGTTTTCTCTCATGTTGATCATTTGAGTAATGAGTCCTTGCAACAATTGGGATTGAAGTTTGAAAATCCTTTGTATGGCTGGGTCTAGTCCATTGTTGTTGGCTAAAAGCTGAGTTGTCTCTTGGCTCAATTGGTTTTGGGTTGCTATAAGTTCTTTCATGTTGTCTTCTTGGTTGGTGTTGGTGTCATCAACCCTGATGTTGGAGTTTCTTGGAGAAGTCATCTGTTTGGGTTTGAAGGAAGATTAGAGTAGGAAAGATATTTCTAAGGAATCAATTCTAATCACACACATCACAATTCACACCAGCAATGTGCATGCAATCACAAACCAAACATTTCACTCAAACAAGGTTCAAGCACCTACTTAGGCAACAAAATATTTTTGTTACACCACATAAGTTGGTGTGTTTGACTTTACTAAAATATGGTGGTCCATCTATATGGTTCACTTGTGATTTTCCTTTCTTTCTTGGTTGGTTCTTCTTTCTACATGATATCTTGGTTTCCTTTAGGAAAACTCTTGGTCACAATACTTCAAAGTTATTGATGGTTTCTTCTTATTTTGCATTCCCTCAGTCTCTAAATCTTAAGTAAGAATTCCTTGTCTAACTTGTGGTCCTTAGTAGTTTCCAAGTTAGAAGTCCTTGGTGAGAATGCTGAAGATGTTGAAGTCATTAGAGTTGAAGAAGTTGTAGAAGTCCTTTGCACATGGTGTAGTCTTTGGCCATGGGGTAGGTTTTTATCCATCAAGTTGAAATAGAAGAGATGTAGAGTTGAAACCAAAATGGTTGAGGAAAGAGTTTACAAGTGTTTTTGTAAATAAGTTTTGGATCAAAATATAACTCCTATTTTTCTAAGGGTTTTTGTCCAATCCTAGGTTTACAAATCCTACAGGCAACACAATGCTCTGATACCATCTGTAGAGTTCCCAATCTTAGATAAGATAGAGCCCTCTGTGTTTTACAATGCTAGTCCCTGGATCAATAGCTAGCATTCACAGTTAAGATGTAATATCAAGAAACAAAGGTCATAATATAACTTTATAACCAGGAATAACATAAGTTTATTACATCAAACATAGCTCATTAGGCTATTTCATTACATTGCAAATGGAATAACTATGGTCAAGTGGTCCTTCATCTTCAAGGTGCCACAGTGTATGTTGGTTGTAGACTTTGTAATCCTAATCAAACAATCTTCATTAAAATCAATCAAACCTGCAACATACAAGTTACAGCCACAAGGGTCAATACATTTGAATTGTATTGGCAAGTGATACTATGGTAGTATTGTGGAGTCTATCAACTATATGCATTTGGCTAAGTGGAGTTGAGGCTTGCATTGCTCAAAATAGATTTTTCTTATCATTTTGAAAATACTAAGTTTTTTGCTTGACAAAATCATTTTTCTCAATCAAAGACTTCAAGATCCTTGTACCAAGCCATCTCTCCATCAATGATTGAAAAATTCAAACAACCCTTGTTCAAACCACAAGATTTTAATTTAGAAATTGGAATGATGAGATTCTTGATTGTTTCCATGTCTTGATGCTCAAATTGTCCTTTACCAGGGACATGGCTAAGTACTTAGGTTTTACACTCTGCAGAGGTGGTGCACTTTACCCACAAGACTTGGTTTCCCAAGACAAAATCTTTCAGAAGCCTTCCCTTAGACCAAAATGGACGCGCTCCAACCTATCAAACACTACCACCCACTGTCCATTTGGCTAAGTTCTTGCAACCTATATGATCATGGCAGAGCCCATATTGCCAAGTGGTTGCACTTGAAGCTTCTCAACATTTGACATCTCAAATCTCTTTGTTTCCTGGGTGGCATTCCACAAGTGAGATACACAATCCAAGTCCATGGCCTTGTGAACCACTCAACCATTCTCCACCAATCTATTCCATTCCACCCAGGTGATTCATTAACTTAGTTGTTTTATTAGACAAAATCACAAGTCCTTAGACTTAGAATATTTTTCCATAGTGTGAATATATATTCCACCCATGTTTTCTATTAGCTAGGCTAAGCTTGGTAGTAGTAGGAATCTCTAACTTAGGAAAATCCTACTAAGGATTAATTACTATGTTTTCCTATAGCAAGATCTAAACTTAGCAAAATTCCATGCAAGTTTTACTTAACAAAATCACTAATGCATAATAAAAGTATTGGGATGGAAAGTATGAAGCATCACTTGCCTTTTTGGTAGAGTATAGGTTCACTTCTTGATCTTTGCAATAATCACACTCTTCAAGTCACTACAAATAAATCAAGCAAGGCACAAACTCAATCTACCAATCAAGTAAAACAACACACACAAATAATCAAAGTCAAAGAAGTGCATGCAAGCATGCCAAGCTTTGTTTTGTTTGAAAAAGTGGTTCCTAGTGGGTCATAGTCATTTGGGTACATCTAATGGTTATTTCCTAAAGTGACTAAGTCATTTGTAAAAGGTTTCACTTTAAAAACCATTTTCAAAACAAAGTGTTATTTTTATGTGGTGTAGAAATATTTTTTTACTAAGGCATTAGCCCATAGGGTTCACTAAATGAGTTGCTATTGCAAAACTTGGTGTTTTTGGGTCAAGTTTGGTCCAAACTATTTTCTCAAAGTTTTCTTTCCATACACATTTTCATAAATAAAACTATTCTTTTATTTGGCTAGAAAATGGCTAAGTTAAATAATTCAACTTAAATTTCACAAAAATCATTTTTAATACTATGGGTTGGTTCCTAGGGTCAGGGTCACAATAAACCAATTGGCAAAGTTTGATCTCAAAATTCATTTTAAATGATTTTATAATGTTAGCAAGTACACAAAAGAATCTGCAAATTCAAACAAGCTAACAAATACTATTTGCTAAACTAAGGCTAGGGCTGGCTAGGTCTTGTTCTCCTGAATCTTTTGATATAAAATTTGTCAAATTTGGACGTGTGGTTCAAAAGATATAAAGGTTTGAAAATGGCATTTAAATCTGTTTCAAAATCTGTTTATAACATCTCTGCCACGTGTCCGATTCCCATTGGTTCATACCGTTCGGTGTGGATAGCTGGTGTGGGTACGATTCACATAAAACGACGGTGTGGATTCATCCAGCTTGAGCTAGTGAGGCTTGGCTCACGTGTGGCTCGGCTTAGGCTCTATCTAATCGTGTCCGTCAAGTGAGATCAAAGGGTGGGGAACAGGAGGCGGCTCACCGGTGGCTCGTCACGGCGGCGATGAGGGCGGCGCTCGGGATGTCTGGCGAGGTTCGGTGGTTCTGAAGACGTTGAGACGGAGGCGCGCAGGTTGGCAAGGCCGCGGGCGTTGAGCGGTGTCTGTTGCTTCTGAATGGTTCCTAGGCGGCGGAGTTGAGCGGCGTCGCTTGCAGATGTTGTCGTCGGAGGTGAGGTTTGAGGCGTCGAGGCAAACAAACCAGACGGTTAGTCGACGTGCATGCGAGGGTCATGAGTGTCACGGATAGGTCCGGGCGATCAGTACTCACCGGAAATCGTCGGAGAAGGAGCAGACGGCGGCGCTGTCAAGCCGTCAAAGCCGACGCTTGGTAAGCTGCGATTCTGAAAGGTTCTCCGTGGATTTCGAACGGCTGCGTGCTCGAGGAGGCGTCTGGGAAGCAGAAGAGGGAGATGGCGCTTTAAGGTGCTTGATCGCGAGGAATTAACTAGGCGTTAAGGCGTAATCAAGTCGAGACTTTATGTCTGCAACGGCGAGGGGAAGGGAAGAACAGTTCGTGCGGGGTGGAGAAGAAGGAGGGCAGTGGGTTGTGTCGGTGGGAAAAGAGGAGAGGAGGGTCCACATGTCGTGACTTGGCATTTGTTTCAAAGATGAGGAAAAACGTTTCGGGGAGGGAAAAGGAGCTGGGCCGCTGGTGGGCTTCGTGGGTTGCTGGGTTGGGTTGGTTCTTTTTATTTTTTTCTGTTTTCTGATTCCTTTTCTTTTTCTATTTCTATTTACTGATTTGGATTTCAAACAACAATTCAATCAATCCAAATAAATTCATACAAACACCACATTTCAATTCTTTGAACTTGGTTGTGTTTATCAACATAAACCAACATTCCAAATTAAATAATATTTTTATTCCTTTTTAAGATCTATTTAATATAAAATAGACCATAGTTATTTAATCAAATATGTTATGATTTATTTAATAAATCTCAATTTAAATTCCAAAATATTTTCAAATTCAAATCTGTAGGTTTTATTTGTTAATAAAGAATATTTTGAAGACTTGTTTAAAATAATATAATCCTTTTATTTTAGGGTCCATTAACAATTAAGTAAAATGGGTCTTAGTTATTAAATCAAATAGGGTTTGATTTTTATTAATAAAATCTTTATTTGAAACCTAAATATTTTCCAAATCAAATTAGTAGGTTGAATTTGGGAAATATATAATATTTGTAACTTTGTTTAAAACAAAATAACCTTTTATTTTAGTATCCATTATTAATTATTATAATAGACTTTCTTTATTAAATCCAATAGGATTTGTTTTATTGAGATATTTATTTTGAAATCTAAAACAAAGCCAAAACATTTTAGCAGGTTTTATTAGAGAATATAAAATACTTAGAAAACTTATTTTAAATAAATTAATAAGTTTTAATGTTTCATTTAAATTGGTAAGACCTTTTATTTTAAAAGAGTTTGGATATTAATTATTTTATTTAAGAAATCCTTTATTATTTTTAATTAAACCTTTGCTATTTTATTTTAAAATAGAATGTTTTAATTCAAAAGCTTGGTCAAGGTTTAATTGGTTTTATAAAATAATCCTTATTTGTAAATCCATCTTTTCTTATCAAATCCTTTTATTAAAGGATCCAAAATGGTAATTCCAAAACATCTTAATTTCCTTTATTAAATGTTTATCTTTAAGAATCCCTTTAGGATTTTATTTAATTCAAATGGGTTTGAAGTTCCAATTGAATTCAAAAAGTTTCTTCTGGCTCTGAAAATCTAACAAAGTTTTATTTTATTCATTTATTTTCACATTACAAGATTTGGAAAATCTTGGGATGTGACATTTAGATCGAGAAACTCCGTTCTGGCACCCTGCCGGGACGGGGAATTTGGAGAGGATCATCTCCACCATCATCACCAATGCCTCTCCATCAACCACCGATGTTTCCCTCATCCATGAGTGAGTAATCCCCCGATGTAGGCTTGGGGATGGTAGGGATTGGATGAGTTCTATCATGTAATCGAATAAGATCTATTAGGGCATACTGCCTAGTATCTCTATTAGTGCCATTTGACTTTGTTGCAACTTGTTGTGATTAATGCTTGTCACTAGGGCCCGAGTGCCATGATCTCAGATATGAACTTATTATTGAATCATTATGATAGTATTTTTTGTGATCTTATCTGCAAGTTGTGTACACATATCATTGTCTGGATCCAAAGGCCCCAAAGTGACAATAATTGGGACAACCGGAGGGGATGGCTGTGGTGTGAGGATCACATGTGTTCATGGAGTGTTAATGCTTTGCTCCGGTGCTCTATTAAAAGGAGCACCTTAATTTCCAGTAGTTCCCTAGAGGCCCCTCTGCCACGGGCTGGCTGGACAGAAGATGTTGTGCAAGTTATAATTTGTAAGATCCCTCCCTTTATAAAGGTAAGGATCCCTGTGATTGCAATGCTAGTCCCTGGATCAATGCTAGCATCCACAGTTTAAGATGAAGTACACAGAAACAAAGGTCATTATTACATATCATTCTAGAGACAAACATAGTCTTTTACAAACTCCATGGCCATAGGCCTAATACAAGAGTTCAAACATATAATAAGATAAATAAGTCTTCATCTTCATGTGCCACAGGAAAGCATGTTGAGTGTAGACTCATAACCCCTAATCACCATCAGAATAACCTACAACATCACAAGTTACAACCACAGTGGGTCAATACATTGAAATAGTATTGGCAAGTGGTACCTTAGTAGAATAATAGCAGTCTAGGTACTATATGCATTTTGGCTAAGTGTAGCTCAGGCTTGCTTTGCTCAAAATAGGTTTTACCTATCAGTTGAAAACACTAAGTTTTTCTTTGACAAAACTTTCCCAAGGAACCACCAATAGACATTGGTGAACCTTTACCCTTGTTCAACCACAAGTTTTAACTTAGAAATTGGGATGAGGAGATTCTTGATAGCTTCCATGTCTTGATGCTCAAGTTGTCCAATACCAGGGACATGGCTAAGTACTTAGATTCTTCCATCTGCAGAGGTTGTGCACTTTCCCCACAAGACTTGATTTTCACCAAGACAGGACCTTTCAGAAGCCTTCCCTTAGACCAAATGGACGCGCTCCAACCTATCATCCTACTACCACCAACTGTCCAAATGGCTAAGTTATTGCAACCTATATGATCCAGGCAGAGCCCATAATGCCATGTGGCTGCACTAGAAGCTTCTTAACATGTGGCATCTCAAATCCCTTTGTTCCTGGGTGGCTTTCCACAAGTGAGATACACAAGGTAAACCATAGAAATGGGCCTTGTGTAACCACTCAACATAAACCATTCTTTCCATTCCACCCAGGTGTTTCATTCACTTAGTTGTTTTATTAAGCAAAAAAACAAGTCCAAAGACTTAGAAATATTTTTACATAGCATGAATATATAACCACCCTTGGTTGCTACTAGCTAGACTAAGCATGGCAATGGTAAGCATCTTAACTTAGAAATTTCTAGCAATTCTACAACTACTAGGATTTCCCAAGCATAGCATATAGATCAAAATATTCATGCAAGTTCTATACAAAATATCTCTAGTGCATAGTTGGAAAACATAGGAATAAAATCATGAAGCACCACTTGCCTTGGTAGTTTGGGGAGTAGCAACAATCTTCACAATCACAATCACTATTTGCACCAAAATCTACACATAAAATAATGGCACCAAATCACATACAAAATATATACAAACAAAAATATATGAATGCATGCAAATGCCATGTGATAATTTTTCTACACCAAACAAGACAAGTGAACAGTACTGAAACATAAACAAGTCCAAGATATTCAAAATAAACCTTATTTGATCCTTAAAATATTTTTCAAATAATTTGTATAATCATAAAAAGCCTACACAAATTTCTGCATAAACACCCATTTTTACAGAGGCAAAATACTAAACACATTGCATAAACAGATAGGATTTTCTCTCCTGATTCCAATGATATAAAATTTGCAAAATTTGAACATGGGAATCAAAAGATATGAATTTTACAAGTTTGAATCACTAATAGATCTAAATTCTGTTTTTAAAACAAAGAACTAGCTACGCGGCGCTCTCTGATTCGTCGGTACTGTTTCGCGCGGATCGACTAGCGTGGACTGCACAATCTAAGTGAAATCGCACGGCCAGATCTGTCCCGTACCCCTTCGTTTAAGAGATCTATCTAACGCGTTGGATCTGGATCTAACGACTCGCGATCAAGCGACCAAAGTCTGGAGGCGGCTCTGTCAGAGACGTTTTCGACGATCTAGGTCGCGCGGGAGAGGGGGATTTAGCTCACCGAGTTCACCGTGCGTTGCTGATGCTTAGGATATGCTTGGTTGGCGAAGGGACGCTCGAGGTCGACGGAGATTGCTCGCCAGAGTCGCTGCTGTCATCTGGTGTGTGCTGCTGGAGACGGTGGTGACGCTACGGTTCACTCTAAGGCACGAGAGAGATGGCGTTAGATGTGTGCAGACGAGGCGAGTGTGTGAGTATGAACGAGAGGGGGAGGCGCGGTCAGTACAAACCAGGAGACTCGTCGGAGTTTGTGGCTATGTCGGGCACTTGCGGTCGTCGTCGTTGGTGAGGCTCTGGATAGTCCTAGTACGCACCAGTGCAGTTAGAAGATGCGCAAGGTTGCTGCAATCATGCTGGCAAGATTAGAAGGCAAGGGGCGATGAGTGCTCATCGGAATCGTACGCCGGAGTAGCTCGGTACCGTGACGGTGCAAGCGATATTGTGGGCAACCTGGTGGCGGAGTGGGGGTGCTAGGTGAGAGGAAATGGTCGCAGAGGGGTGGAGGTTAAATAGCTAGAAGCGGTAGATTCGCTACTGACATCAATGGGATTGAAGAGCATTTGCGTGGAGAAAAGCAATGCATGGTCGCAAAGTAGATTTGGGGACGACGGGGTGGCGTGTGCGAGGGCAGTTTGAGGAGAGGTGTGCTGGCCGTGAGAAATAGAGGAGAAAGAGGGAACCCGGGTGGGCTGTTTTGTCTGATGGCCGAAAGGCTGGCGCCAGGCCCAGTTGGGTTTTCTAATTCCTTTTCTTTTTCCAGAATGATTTTTAGGATTCATTTTTAAACAAATTCAAAAGCATTTGAAATCCAAACCTTTTATGGATTTTTGTAAAGTGTAAACTTCATATTTTTGGGCATAAAACCTTGCTGTCTTATTAGACTTGCTTGGTCCTTTTGAAAATTCAAAATAAACAGTGCCTCTGCACAAAGTTTGATAAAGATTTGAAAATGGTTTTTAATACCAAATTTGTTTTGGAAAAAATTGTCCAAGCTTGGAACTCAACCAACCAATCCTATGAACTCATACAATGGTTTTAAAACAAATATTCTCTCACTTGAGAGTGGTATTAGATCAATGCTTGCCCACATAAAATAATAGCACCTAGTGCTTCTGTTTTCTTGAAATGAGTTTGGAATTGATCCTAAATGATATGCATGCATGAATGATATGCAAATTTTGAAAGCATGATTTTAGGGATGTTACAAATCTAACCCCCTTAAGGTGAATCTCGCCCTCGAGATTCAGATTGGCTAGCAAATAGGTGAGGGTGGTCTTTCCGAAGATCATCTTCTCTTTCCCATGTTGCTTCTTCTTCGGAATGATGGTTCCATTGAACTTTGCAGAATTTGATAGTCTTAGTCCGAGTAACTCTTTCTGCAGTCTCAAGAATCTTGATAGGTTTTTCCTCATAAGTGAGATCACTTTCCAATTGGACCTCATCCAAAGGTATAGTATCCTTCAAAGAAGTCTCTTCCATCTATGGATGGCATTTCTTAAGCTGACTCACATGAAACACATTGTGAATGGCTGACAATGATTCTTGCAATTCAATCTCATAAGCTACTTCTCCTTTACGACTCAGAATCTTGAATGGTCCAACATATCTTGGGGCCAATTTTCCTTTGACTCCAAACCTCTTCACTCCATGAAGTGGTGACACTCTAAAATAAGCTCTATCACCTACTTCATAGGTGACTTCTCTATGCTTAGGATCTGCGTAGCTCTTCTATCGGGACTGTGCTATCTTCAATCTGTCCTTAACTAGCTTGACTTTCTCTTCAGCCCCCTTGATTAGTTCTGGTCCGAACAAACTTCTTTCTCCCACACCATTCCATAGCAATGGGGTGGTACACTTTCTCCCATAGAGAAACTTGTTGGAGATATGCCCAAGAGGCAATAATAAAGTGGTTATTATCATATCTTCACACTTATGATAAATGTTTACATACCATGCTATAATTGTATTAACCGGAAACATTAATACTTGTGTGATTTGTAAACTAAAATAAGAGTCCCTAGTATAGCCTCTTGTTAAACTAGCTTGTTGGTTAATATATGATCATGGTTTCCTGATGATGAACATAGAGATGTTATTAACAACAGGATCATATCATTAGGAGAATGATGTGATGGACATACTCCTATAGATAAGCGTAGCATAAAGATCAAGTCATTTCAATAGTTCAATTGCTATATGCTTTCTGATACATAGTAACCTAATTCCTTCGACCATGAGATCATGCATATCACCTTTCTGGGATGGATGCTTTGATGTCATCAAACACCACACCGTAACAGGGTGGCTATAAAAGTGGCATTGAGTGTTTGGAAAGTATTGGTTGAAACACATGGATCAAGAGTGGGATTTGTCCATCCATATGACGGATAGATATACTCTGGGCCCTCTCGGTGGAATGTCATCCAATTAGCTTGCAAGCATTTGACTTGGTCACAAGGGATCACATATCACGGTAGCAGATAAGAGTACTTATCGATAACGAGGTTGAACTAGGTATGCGGAGATACAAGCGATCATAACCTCGGGTAAGTAACATATCGTGAGACAAAGGGAAATTGGTATCGTATGTAAGTGGTTCATTCGATCGCAGTAATCGAGAAATATGTGGGAGCCATATGAATTTCAGATTCCTCTATTGGTTATTGTTCGGAGAAGTGTCTCGATCATGTCCGCATAATTCACGAACCGTAGGAGACACATAAGGATTCGACGTTGTTTGAGTAGTTATGGTATTATGAGAAAGAGACCGAATGTTGTTGGTCTCGGATGGGATCCGAGATATCACGAGGTGATCCGAATGGTCCGGAGAATAAGATTCATATAAGGAAAGTCCCGTTTGAGTTCGGGAATGATTAGGTGTTTTCATCGGGAATGTTCTAGAAGGTTCGGATTGTCCGGCACTCCGGGGAAGGGTACATGAATGTGTCATTGCTCATTGAATGATTGCATCATGTACTAAGTGTTCTTGCTGTCCCAAATAAAGGATTAAATTGAATCCTAAAACAGAAGTCAAATGTCGGTTTGAAAGTCAAGCGCCAAAACAAGAAACTGGGAAACAAGCAAGAGGAGTTGGAACCAACACGGAGGAGTTGGACTCCTCGGGCGGCGCAAGCCCTAGGCCGAGTTGGGGAGGACTCCTCCCTCCTGGCCAAGGACCCCTCCCATATAAGGAGAGGCTCCTCCATAGACACATAACTTTCTACTCTAGATCTCGGTTTAGAGCCGTTTTGGTTTAGAGCTTCTAATTGCTTTAGCCAGCGGTTTAGAGCCTTCTAATTGGTTTAGAGCCTTATAATTAGTGTGTCTAATTACTAGACCACTAATAGCCTCTCTCATAAGCTCCACCATACTACTTGGCTTAGGCGAAGCCTGGGATCTCCTCTACTTAGGTACCACGGTTGTCTTTGGAATCGCGAGGAGAGTGCTACAACCTCCATCTGCTTTGGAACAAGGGAGAGGAAGGTCTTCGAAAGTCGAACGTGTGACCGACTACGGGGCGCTGCGGAACGTGGCGCCGGAAGGATCGTCTCGCGATCTTGAGATCGGAAGTGTCGACTACATCACCCACGAGAATCTGCTCGTTAACGCTTTGGAATCTTCGAGGGTGAGTTTCTCTATCGACTCGTTGCTACAATCTAGTAGATAGATCTTGGCTTGTTTGTTTGTATCACGATAGAAAATTTTGTTTTCCATGCTACGAACCCCTACAATGGTATCGAGCCGTGTCTATATGTAGATCATTGCCGAGTAGAACACAATGGTCATTGTGCGTTGATGCTTTATTGTAGATTGCTTTTTGTGTACTTTGCATCTTGCGGTATGTTGGGATGAAGCGGCCGGGCTAACCTTACATGACATCGTTCATGAGACTTGCTCCACGCTTGACATGTAACTTGTATTGCATAAGTGGCTTTATGGTGCATGTTTCTCCTAGCATAGTTAAGATCCAATTTACAACGGGTGATCAACAATGCTAGTATCAATGTTGTGGTTCTTGTTCGTAAGTTAGAACGACACTTATTGAAAGCCCCAAACCACGTAAAATATGCAAAGAAAGTAGCGTCTAACTTTGTTTTGCGGGGTGTCTGATGATGATATGGCCATGATTGTGATTATATTTGATGTATGCAATGTTCCTTATTGTAAGTCGACAACGGCAGAGCCATATGGTTGTCTTTAATTTATGTTAAGACCCGCGTGTCTATTCAAAGTAGTTGTAATAGTTGAAGCCGGTGGACGACAACCATGGAGAAGCGTCATTGACCTTGATGCTATGCCGGTGATGATGGAGATCATGTTCGTGCTTGAAGATGGAGATCGGAGGCACGAAGAAGAAAGGCCATATCATATCACACATATTATGAATTGCATGTGATGTTAATCCTTTATGCATCTTGTATTGCTTAGTAGACGACGGTAGCATTATAAGATGATCCCTCATGCACATGAATTTCAAATCATAAAGTGTTCACCCTTAGTTAGCACCGTTGCTAAAGCTTGTTGTTTCGAAACACCACGTGATGATCGGGTGTGCTAGATTCTGCAAGTGTATACAACGTGAGCAAGCCAGATTTGCTCATGCAGAAACTAAGGTTTGATCTTGACGAGCCTAGCATGTACAGACATGGCCTCAGGAACACGGATTACCGAAAGGTAGAGCATGAGTCATATAGTAGATATGATGAACATGTCGATTGTTCGCCATTGAAGCTATATCAACTCTCGTGATGATCGGTGTTGATGTGGTGGATTTGGTTAGGTGTGATCACTAAAACAATGTGAGGATATTGTTTTGAGTGAGTTCACCTAGATTAATTTGATTATTAATTAGAACTCAATTTATCATAAACTAAATCAAAGTGAATTTGCATAGTTGTTGTAGTCATTGGCATCCGTTTACCACCGTACGCTTAGTTATAATTGAGATGATAGAACTATATAATTCTGGTTGATTTACTTTACGAACTGGTATCGTATTGTTTTGAAGTGTTAATATAAAGTTTAAAAGTCCTATTGCAAACTTTCAGTAAGTTCCGGTTACTCCATGAAGTTTAATAATTGGTATTAAATCAAGAGTGACAATTCCAAGAGTTAGTATATGAGTGTCATGTTTGTCTCCATGATTCTTGATATTCAAAGAATTCTCTTAATATCAAGGTTATCTAGGATCTGAAAGAGTTATTTCAGAAACCATGATGTATGGAAGATATTGTGATATCTGAAACAAAGTTTTGGTTGCAACATGATAGAGTATAATATGGCAAAAGTCATGTTCTAATATTTGATGAGAATTTGCAAAAGGTTGGAGACACTTGTTGTCCTGATCCTCCAAAAGGTTTTGGATAGCAACAATTCATTCATTATAGGTTAAAAAAAGCTAAATCATGGAGGCGATTCCATATTAAGGTGGATATTTGATGATAGGTAAAATGTTTACTGTTTACTATTACTAAACAAAGGAATTTGAAAGAAGAACACCAAACATTTGATGATGGTGATCTACTTCAAAGTGCAAGTCCAAAGACATTGGTATTTAACTATACACGCTTTGGACTATATGTCATATGTATGACCCCTGTTGATGTTGATAGATTCTTTCAAGAATAGGAAATCTTGAAAGAGAATCTCATAAATATATGGCAGAAAGGAAAAGACTAGAATTGTTCAGTTTAAGTATATAGATAATATACATGTTATGGCTATATTCTTTGCTTATTAAACAATGTGGTTCTCAAGTATTTGATACTGAATTTGTTGGTATGAATCGTCATACAAAACAACAGAATTCATGAACTACAGTGGCCTAAGTAATTAGCAAAAGAATATGTGATGATGTTCATCAAAGAACAAATAAAGGGTTATTGTGTTGCTCGTTAAACATCAAAGCTTGCCTTCAAGATTTGTTTTATCAGGTAATATGAGAACAAAAGGGTTGTTCAAATAATTTCCGTAATCCATAAAAGATGGATGATTCACAAATCTCGTTGGAAAAATCACATCCATAAAGCTAATGCTAAAGATGTCGAAAGACAAATTGATTGAAAGATCACTTAGGAAGTGACATCGCCGTTTAAATTATATTGGAAAGAAAACATGAAGAAACTCCATATGTATGGAATTTTGGAGTCTTTTGATTTTTGATCACATGACGCTTGTGAAACTTTCCTAGAGATAATTAAAACTTCGTTCATAGGCCAAAAGGGAACGAATGACTAGCTTATTGGAAATTGTACATATTGTTGTACAAAGACCATCATGTGTAGTCAAAAGTGATGGATTTCAACTTCATATGCTTTCTCCGAGAATTTGAGTGAATATTTGAATATTTACTTAATAAGGATAAAGTATGAAACACTTGAAAAGTTCAAAGACTTTCAAGATGAAGTGCAAAATCATTGTAACAAGAATATAAACAGTTTATGATAAAGATCATAAAGGAAGATATTTGAGTTACAGAGTTTAGCATAATACCTAAGATTTAAGGAATCGTTCCATGGATTTTCATTTTCCCGAAACACCATAAGAGAATGGAGCGTTCGAGATATGTAAATTAAACCTTGTTTGACATGGTAAGATGAAAGGTATAATTTATAAAACTGCCATTATATTTTAAAGATTAAAAGCTTTAGAGATTACCGTTTTTCCACTGAAAAGAGCTCCATCATAATCCGTTGAAATGACACCATATAAGGTTATGGTTTGGGATAAAACCCAAGTTGTCCTTTCTTAAACATTGGTATGCTATGCATAAGAAAGATGTGTGCAACCAAAGTCGGATGAATCTGTCTTTGTTAAGTATTTCTCCATAACACCGGAGACAAAAGTGTTTGTCACTTAAAACGTCAAGTTTCTTTGAGAAGGAATTTTTCGTGAAAAGTTAAGTAGGAGGACAATAGAATTTTGATAAGGTTAAAAGAACCTTAGCTATATGTGCAGTTGTGACACCAAAAGTGTTAGGAGGCGACAACAAAGCACATGGCTCACGTACCTCAAAGGTTGTGGTCACGGAGATCCAAGTTCCTATTGAAACAAGTAGGTCGGATAAACAATCAAATACCAAGATTTGAGGGTTGAATCATTATTTGAGAATAATGAACCGACTACATGCAAAAGCGATGATGGGCCTGACTCAGTCAAATGGCTTGAAGCCATAAAATCCGTGATAGTTCCATACACGAGAGATCAAGATTTGAACTTGAAAGACCCTCTGGGAAGGTACAATACCTTACAGTCGTATTTGGATCTATAAAGAAATAGACATGGATGTTTCACATCTATGAAATAGTCGACATGTTGGGAAAGAGTTCACAACAATGTTCAAAGGTTGACTATGACAAGATCTGATCTTTCATAAGCGATATTTAGTCTAGACGGATTAATGTAGCAACCACTACACATAATTTGTTATATGGTAGTTGAATAAACAGAACATGTTCTTCTAATAGAATCGTTACCTAGGACGTGTGCATGACACGGTCCTTAGGGTTTTGTTAATTCAAAGGATGCTAAAAGTATATGCAAACTTCAATGGTTGAAGTGAGCATCGCGGAGTTGGAATCTTCACTATGATGAAACTGTTAAAGGAGTTTAAAAGTTCATTAGAGACAATGAAGATGCTTGCATTTGCAAGAAATTAAGTGGGAGCGCTAAGACATGTTTCTAATACATTATGTGGAAGACATATTGTTGATTGGAAATAATGTATCTTTTATTAACACATATTAAGAATTTCATCCCGATGAAAGACTTAGGCAAAACCAAATATTTAGCATCAATAGGCGCTAATATGGTTGTGCCAAGTACATAGACAAGATATTGAATGAGTTCAATATAGAAACTACAAGAGAGGTTCTTGTCATACGAGAAAGGATTGAATAAGTTCAATGTTGATGATATATTCAAGTGTATTGACATTTGGTAAAGTGAAACAAATAATCAAGTATAGATTGATACTTGATGTATAAAATCACAAAGAGTATTTATATCATCTTGTGATATGTACAAATCCAGATATGTCCTATGCTCTAAATGTTGTGAGCATATACGAATGATTAAATAAGATGATCATTGGACAATAGTAAGGATATTCTTATGATCTTTTGGAAGAACTAAGAGTATAATATTTGTAGAAGTGACAAATAGATGGTTAGTTCATTGTAAAAGTACTACATTGATACTAGCTTTGTCACAAAGTCTGATTAAGTTTATCTCAATCTAAACTAAGGGTGGCACAATATAATGGAATGTGAGTTCCATAATGGATTTGGATGAGTTCCAAAGTTAAGACATTGTGACAGATACTACAACAAAAGGCCAAGTATATAACGCTATTTTAGCGACAAAGAGGGCATTTGTGTCAAGTAGTTTGTTATCAAACTAGGTGTAGTTCACATGGGATAATACTATGAAGATATATTGTGCGACAATATTATCAACATGTTTTAACCCCAAAGAGCTAAAGGTCACCGAAAGACCAAATTTATACAAAGCCATCTCATTAGAGAATGAGTGATGCGTGAGACGCAAAGACATGCAATTACACGGACACGGAAGTGTCGGATCCGATCAGTTGACCACTAGCAAAGTGTACATACAACAGGAAAGCCATAGGTGTTATATACAAAAAGTTTGAAACTAGATTATTGACTCTAGTGCAAGTGGGAGACTGTTGGAGATATGCCCAAGAGGCAATAATAAAGTGGTTATTTTCATATCTTCACACTTATGATAAATGTTTACATACCATGCTATAATTGTATTAACCGGAAACATTAATACTTGTGTGATTTGTAAACTAAAATAAGAGTCCCTAGTAAAGCCTCTTGTTAAACTAGCTTGTTGGTTAATATATGATCATGGTTTCCTGATCATGAACATAGAGATGTTATTAACAACAGGATCATATCATTAGGAGAATGATGTGATGGACATACTCCTTTAGATAAGCGTAGCATAAAGATCAAGTCATTTCAATAGTTCAATTGCTATATGCTTTCTGATACATGGTAACCTAATTCCTTCGACCATGAGATCATGCATATCACCTTTACGGATGGATGCTTTGATGTCATCAAACACCACAATAACAGGTGGCTATAAAAGTGGCATTGAGTGTTTGGAAAGTATTGGTTGAAACACATGGATCAAGAGTGGGATTTGTCCATCCATATGACGGATAGATATACTCTGGGCCTCTCGGTGGAATGTCATCCAATTAGCTTGCAAGCATGTGACTTGGTCACAAGGGATCACATATCACGGTAACGAGATAAGAGTACTTATCGATGTGAGGTTGAACTAGGTATGCAGAGATACAAGCGATCATAACCTCGGGTAAGTAACATATCGTGAGACAAAGGGAAATTGGTATCGTATGTAAGTGGTTCATTCGATGTAAGTAATCGTGAGAAATATGTAGAGCCATATGAATTTCCAGATTCCTCTATTGGTTATTGTTGAGAAGTGTCTCGATCATGTCGCATAATTCACGAACGTAGGAGACACATAAGGATTGACGTTGTTTGAGTAGTTATGGTATTATGAGAAAGAGACGAATGTTGTTGAGTCTCGGATGGGATCCGGGATATCACGAGGTGATCCGAATGGTCCGGAGAATAAGATTCATATAAGGAAAGTCCCGTTTGGAGTTCGGGAATGATTCGGTGTTTTCATCGGGAATGTTCTAGAAGGTTCGGATTGTCCGCACTCCGGGGAAGGGTACATGAATGTGTCATTGCTCATTGAATGATTGCATCATGTACTAAGTGTTCTTGCTGTCCCAAATAAAGGATTAAATTGAATCCTAAAACAGAAAAGTCAAATGTCGGTTTGAAAGTCAAACGCCAAAACAAGCGTGGGAAACAAGCAAGAGGAGTTGGAACCAACTGGAGGAGGAGTTGGACTCCTCCAGGCGCCCAAGCCCTAGGCCGAGTTGGGGAGGACTCCCTCCCTCCTGCGCCAAGGACCCCCTCCCATATAAGGAGGCGGGGCTCCTCCATAGACACATAACTTTCTACTCTAGATCTCGGTTTAGAGCCGTTTTGGTTTAGAGCTTCTAATTGCTTTAGCCCGGTTTAGAGCCTTCTAATTGGTTTAGAGCCTTATAATTAGTGTGTCTAATTACTAGACCACTAATAGCCTCTCTCATAAGCTCCACCATACCGCACGGCTTAAGGCGAAGCCTGCGGATCTCCCTCTACTTGGTACCACGCCGTTGTCTTTGCCAGGAATCGCGAGGAGAGTGCTACAACCTCCATTTTCTTTGGAACAAGGGAGAGGAAGGTCTTCGTCGAGTACCGAACGTGTGACCGACTACGGGGCGCTCTTAGGGAGCGTGGCCGGAAGGATCGTCTACGCGATCTTGAGATCGGAAGTGTACGACTACATCACCCACGAGAATCTGCTCTCGTTAACCGCTTTGGAATCTTCGAGGGTGAGTTTCTCTATCGACTCGTTGCTACAATCTAGTAGATAGATCTTGGCTTGTTTGTTTGTATGCGATAGAAAATTTTTGTTTTCCATGCTACGAACCCCTACAAAACTCAAATGGTGCCATCTCAATACTGGCTTGATAGCTGTTATTGTAAGAGAATTCTGCGTAAGGCAGACTTTCATCCCAACTGGCTCCATAGTCTAGGGCACATGCCCTCAACATATCTTCAAGAATCTGGTTGGTCCTTTCTGTTTGTCCATCGATCGAGGATGAAAGCGTCTTGAATTCCAACATCGTTCCCAGTGACTCATGTAGTTGCCTCCAAAAATGAGAAGTGAATTGAGTTCCCCTATCTGACACAATACTCTTGGGTACTCCATGTAGACATACAATCCTACTCATATAGATCTTGGCTAACTTAGCACTTGTATAGGTTGTCTTCACGGGTATGAAATGAGCCACTTTAGTTAGGCGATCCACTACTACCCAAATAGAGTCATATCCTGACCTAGTCCTTGGCAATCCGGTGATGAAATCCATGCCAATCTTGTCCCACTTCCAATCAGGAATAGGTAGTGGTTGTAGCAATCCTGCTGGTTTCTGATGTTCCGCTTTCACTCTACTACATACATCACACAAAGCAATATGTTCGGCGATGTCCTTCTTGAGATTATTCCACCAAAATCTTTCTTTCATGTCCATGTACATTTTGGTGTTACCCGGATGAATGGAATATGGTGAGTTATGTGCTTCTTGTAAAATCAATCTCCGAAGCTCCGGATCTTGTGGAATGCAGATACGTTTTCCATACCATAAAGTACCCTGTTCATCTTCATGGAATCCTTTGGCCTTCCTTTAACCAATATTTTCCTTAATCTCTTCAATTTCCTTATCTGTCTTTTGGGATTATTTGATTTTGTCTAATAAAGTGCGTTGAACATCCAATGACATGAGATGTCCTTCAGGTACAATCTCCAATCTGAGATCCCTAAATTGGGCACACAGATCATCTGGCAATTCTCCCTTAGTAAGGCCATTCACGAAAACCTTACGGCTTAGAGCATCCGCTACAACATTTGCTTTACCGAGGTGGTATTGCAAACTCAAGTCATAGTCCTTGATGAGTTCTAGCCATCTTCTTTGTCTCATGTTAATTTCTTTCTGGGTGAAGATATACTTCAAACTTTTGTGATCTGTGAACACTTCACAACACTTCACATCGCTTTCCCAAAAGATAATGTCTCCATGTTTTAAGTGCATGGACAACAGAGGATAACTCTAAATCATGAGTTGGGTAGTTTACCTCATGAGTTTTGAGTTGTCTCGAGGCATAAGCCACAACTTTCCCTTCCTGCATTAGCACTGCACCTAATCCATGATGAGATGCGTCACAATACACTTGGAAATCCTTCTCCAAATCTGGCAGACATAAGACTGGTGCTGTCACTAGTCTCTTCTTCAATTCTTGGAAGCTGAGTTCACATCCTTCAGACCAAGCAAATTTCTTGTCTTTCTTTAGTAACTCTATCATTGGCTTAGCTATCTTGGAGAAATTCTCAATGAACCTTCTATAGTATCCTGCCAAGCCAAGGAAACTACGAACCTCTTTCACTGAGTTAGGAGATTCCCATTCAGTTACAGCTGAAACTTTAGCAGGATCAACTGCTACACCATCTCCTGACACAACGTGTCCAAGAAATCCAACTTCATTCAACCAAAACTCACACTTGCTGAATTTGGCATACAACTTATGCTCTCTAAGCTTCTCAAGTATCAAACACAAATGTCCTTCATGCTCTTCTTTGCTCTTGGAGTAGATCAAAATGTCATCGATGAATACGACAACAAACTTGTCAAGGAACTCCATGAACACCTTGTTCATCATATTCATGAAATAAGCTGGTGCATTGGTCAAACCAAATGGCATCACAGTATACTCGTACAATCCATACCTGGTGGTAAAGGCTGTCTTAGGTATGTCTTGTTCCCTTATCTTAAGCTGAAAATAACCTGACCGGAGATCAATCTTTGAGAACACACAGGCTCCCTCTAACTGATCAAATAAGTCATTGATTCTCGGCAAAGGATATTTGTTCTTGATAGTCACCTCATTGAGTGAACAGTAATCTATGCATAACCTTTGACTTCTATCCTTCTTTTCCACAAACAACACGGGTGCTCCCCAAGATGAAGAACTTGGTTGAATAAATCCTTTTTGCAACTGTTCTCCAAGTTGTTTCTTGAGTTCTTTCAACTCATCTACTAACATCTTGTACGGTCTCTTTGCTATTGGTCCGGATCCTGGTAGCAAATCAATCAGAAATTCCACATCTCTATATGGTGGCATTCCCGGCAACTCTTCCGGAAACACATCCGTATATTCACTCACAATTGGCACACTATCTATGCTAACCCCCTTAAGAGAATTTAGCTTACTCCCTTTCGATTCAAAGTTAGACTTGAATCTTATCCGTTTCTTTTCCGGGGTTGTGAGTGCAACAGTTCGATTAGCACAATCTAGTACTCCTTCATACTTGGTCATCCAATCCATTCCAAAATTACATCCAGTCCTTGGGAATCTAGGATTATCAGACTCACTGGAAACTTATGCTTTCCAAACTCTATTACTAGATCCCTGCATCCAAGACTCACTATCATATCTCCACCTGGAGAACTTACTTTTATTGGACACCCAATGTTTTCAGTTGGAAACCCATTTCTATCAACAAATGCTTTAGATATGAATGAATGTGATGCACCAGTATAAAAAATAACAAGTGCTGGAATAGAATTGAGTTTGAACTTACCAGCCACAGCATCTGACTCTTCATAGATTTCCTCCATGTTGATGTGGTTCACTTGCCCCTTCTGGAAAGGGTTGGGCTTGTTGGGTCCCTCAACTTTATTTTCTGGGCATTCATTTGCATAATGCCCCATCTTCTTGCACTTGAAACATTCAACCTGACTAAGATCCTTCTTGACAGGCTGGCTTCCACTACCACTTCCACTTCCATTGTGGTGGTTCTTGTACCCACTCTTGTGATTCTTGTACTTGTCATTGTCATGACTACGGTGATGCTTGTTGTCATGATGACGGTTGTGGTTGTGGTTGTTGTACTTTCCATGCTTGTGGGATCTAGAATTCCCACTATCATCATAATGGGAACGCTTGTGAGACGATCCCGAGTTGTGCTTGTCAGAGTGTTTCCTCTTCCTGCTTTAAACTTGTTTCATCTTGCTCTCCAAGATGGCAGCCTTGTCACAAAGAGACTGATATGTGGGTACATAGGCCACAGCTAACTGCAGGTTCAATTCATCGTTCAATCCTTCAAGGAACTTCTCTTTCCTCTTAGCATCAGTGTCAACTTCATCCGGTGCATAACGCGCCAGATTGTTGAACTCCTCAATATATTGACCCGCATGCGTGGCGGCGCTTCAAGTTATGAAATTCCCTCTTCTTCAAACTCACCACTCCGGATGAGATGTGAGCAGTACGGAAACCATCTTCAAAGATAGCCCATGTCACATCCTCAATGGGAGTGGTGATCTGGAAGTTATCCCACCAAGTAGCTGCTGGTCCTTCGAATAAGTGTGCTGCAAACCTGACTTTCTCCTCATCAGTACAACCAACAGTTACAAAATCCTTGTTCACTGAGCGTAGCCAATCATTGGCCACCATGGGATCAGTAGTTCCTGGGAACTTTGCTGGCCTCAGTCTTAAGAATCTGGTAAGCATGTCAAAATCCGGTGGATTATTCTGATTGTTGTTGTTATTATTATTATTATTGTTGTTGTTGTTGTTGTTGTTGTTGTTGTTGTTGTTGTTGTTGTTGTTGTTGTTGTTGTTGTTGTTGTTGTTGTTGTTGTTGTTGTTGTTGTTGTTGTTGTTGTTGTTGTTGTTGTTGTTGTTGTTGTTGTTGTTGTTGTTGTTGTTGTTGTTGTTGTTGTTGTTGTTGTTGTTGTTGTTGTTGTTGTTGTTGTTGTTGTTGTTGTTGTTGTTGTTGTTGTTGTTGTTGTTGTTGTTGTTGTTGTTGTTGTTGTTGTTGTTGTTGTTGTTGTTGTTATTTGTTGTTGTTGTTGTTGTTGTTATTTGTTGTTGTTGTTGTTGTTGTTGTTGTTGTTGTTGTTGTTGTTGTTGTTGTTGTTGTTGTTGTTGTTGTTGTTGTTGTTGTTGTTGTTGTTGTTGTTGTTGTTGTTGTTGTTGTTGTTGTTGTTGTTGTTGTTGTTGTTCTGATTCTGTATGAACGTGGTCATCATCTGCATCATCTGCGTCTGAGCTATCATCATTTGCTGCATCTCAGGGGTGATATTGTTGTTGTTGTTGTTAGGGTTGGGATTGGCACGTCGAGAAGGCATCTGTGGTGTTCAATAAGGATAAGAATGAGATACCCATATATGCTTAACATGCACAACACATCACATAGACAATCACCAAACATGCATCAAAATGACATAAAGTTCAATGACATAACAACAAGTTTGGAAAGTAAACACACCAATAGCATGCCATCCACATGTTGGATGGTCATTGCGACTCAATAATCAAAAGCATGGTAAATAAAAGGTAAATGAGTAGTCATCACTACTCCTCTGCGTCAACCTACTCATCAACAAGTGTAAGACCTGCATTCTCAATTGCGGTCTTGTATTCCTCGACATTGGTAGTCAAGGCTTCTACTTTGGCCTTGAGAGCCCTCTTCTGTGAACGAAGTATCTCAACCACCACCTGCTGATGCTCGAGCTCAAAGTCCTTGGCCTCTAGTTCTGCAGTCATGTCTCGAATCCTCTTATTCCTATCTTGGACTCTCTTCTCTTTACTCTTGAAATTTCTATCCTGACTCTCAAACTTGGCCTCCATTTCCTTGACTATCTCATCTTGCTCCGCGAAGATCTTGTCCTTCTCACGAAGCTGCACCTGGAGTTCGTCATTGCTAAGCATGACGTTGGTCCTATCAGTATCTAGGTGCCTAAGAAGAACCTCTAAGTCCTGGAGGTATAGACGAATCGGCTCTGTCGCCTCTCTAGAAGCATCCTCAAAGTCAATGGCCTCACCATCCTCGTCGCGTCTTCTGAAGGCGTGGAAGTGAGTACCTCTAATCTCCAGAGAGTGTCTCCCTAACAAATGTCCAAGCAAATCCTGCATGACTACCTCTAGGCCTCTCTCCTTGTCATCATGCATGAGCTTGAAGGTGATGGTCTCCGTGGCTGGCTCAGTCTGGCGTCCTGGCTGGGTAACCTTGAAGCCCCAAAGGTCCTTCCTCTCGAACTTGGTGAGGGGAAGCATCATGATGGTAGGAAGTGGGAGATTGAGCACACTAGTGAGCTCAATAAGACGAGTGCCAAAATGAGTTCCCTTGAACTCTTTAGCCATGCTGATAGTAACATTAGGCATCTATTTTATAAGATAGGCAAATGTTAGAAACAACATCAATAGAAACACACAAGACAAAGTGACTCAAGCATATCATTGGCAAACAAACACACAACTCATAGTATATAAACATCTATGGTTCAATATCACTTAGTTAATTTTTTTGGAAAAATAATGATAAGTGTGGTGGTCCAACTAACAAGGTACAAAACATCTTTCACTCTCTATTCTAAAGGCTAACAATGCATCCTTCTATCAATATATATGAGAAAGAAGATTAGAAAAGTTCACGAGAAGAATAAGACAAGTGTGGAAGTAGTTGGAATTTTTTTTTCTTAGTGGTTTGTAATCCAATCCTAGGGTCATAATCCTACAGGCAACACAGTGCTCTGATACGATCTGTAAGATCCCTCCCTTTATAAAGGTAAGGATCCCTGTGATTGCAATGCTAGTCCCTGGATCAATGCTAGCATCCACAGTTTAAGATGAAGTACACAGAAACAAAGGTCATTATTACATATCATTCTAGAGACAAACATAGTCTTTTACAAACTCCATGGCCATAGGCCTAATACAAGAGTTCAAACATATAATAAGATAAATAAGTCTTCATCTTCATGTGCCACAGGCAAGCATGTTGAGTGTATACTCATAACCCCTAATCACCATCAGAATAACCTACAACATCACAAGTTACAGCCATAGTGGGTCAATACATTGGAATAGTATTGGCAAGTGGTACCTTAGTAGAATAATAGCAGTCTAGGTACTATATGCATTTTGTCTAAGTGTAGCTCAGGCTTGCTTTGCTCAAAATAGGTTTTACCTATCAGTTGAAAACACTAAGTTTTTCTTTGACAAAACTTTCCCAAGGAACCACCAATAGACATTGGTGAACCTTTACCCTTGTTCAACCACAAGTTTTAATTTAGCAATTGGGATGAGGAGATTCTTCATAGCTTCCATGTCTTGATGCTCAAGTTGTCCAATACCAGGGACATGGCTAAGTACTTAGATCCTTCCATCTGCAGAGGTTGTGAACTTTCCCCACAAGACTTGATTTTCACCAAGACATGACCTTTCAGAAGCCTTCCCTTAGACCAAATGGACGCGCTCCAACCTATCATCCTGTAACACCCTCAGAATCGGTCCTATGCAAGTTTGAGCAAAATTCACCAAACCCGCATAGAAACGATTCAAAGGTGCCCACCAAGCACTTTCGTGCGGGTGGAAAACGAAGTAATAACATTACACAACAGTCCTCGATGGGACCCTGAGCAGAATATATATAAGCGACTCCATGAGTCAAGAATACGATATAATATACAAGATCCAAATCACCTTGAAAGCGGTGAAGCGTCCGACTACGGACAAGAAGCAAATGGGGCTAAGAGCCACGAAGAATAACCAATGGCGTCCATAACCCCTGTGCCATGCCGGAAGGTAACCCTGCTAACGGCGTCGATCTCATAACCTGCTTAAACAAAAGGGGTGCCGACAAAGGCGAAGGAAAAGAAGGAGCGTCGATCGAGGCAGTACACGGCGAGGCTAGAATTCGGCGGTCCTCGCCTACATAGGTATGGTGGACTGAGCGGCAGCGGCAGCATGCACTAAACAACCTATAGAGACTCGATACAACTGGCGGATATCAGAGAGGGGTAAGATTGACCTAACCGGATCCAACCTGAAGCTATCACCAATCAAACCCATCCTGGTGTTTCCCCCTCGAAACCAAACGAGGAAGTCAACCGAGGAACTCACACGGTTGGCAGTTTTACTTATTCAGTTATCGTTGCAGCATTTACTAGTCAGGTTTAAATAATCATCCTGATAAAATAAGCAGTGGGCACTTTTATTTCAGCATTCCGTTATAGTTGCAACAATTACTAATCAGATACCGATAGTATGAGATAAACCCAAAACCCAGCAGTTGTTGGTACTTTTATTCAGCCAATTCGTTGTAGTTGCAATACTTACTAGTCATATACAATTGTCGCAAGCGACACCCAAACAAGCAATTGTGGGCAGTATTAATTAGCCATTCCGTTATAGTGGAGCTGATTACTAGTCATTATAAGTCAAATTTATAGCAGTAAACTTTAGTGATGCTTGTCTATGATCGAGAATCTTGTGCTCCAAGTCGTCCATATCCATGGACACGGCTTTGAGAAAGTTTTACCGGCGGGGTGCACCAATAGCAACACACGCTCGATCAACCTCGGAAAAACCAAATCAAAACCCAACGAGGCTTTCACTGAACAATCACAGGATTCAGAAATATTTCAGGCCACCCTTAAGTAGAATCCGCAGCGAGTAGACAAGCTCGAGACGGCCTCAAGGTCTGCGACAATGGCTGTGGCATCGGGAACCCCAAGCGGGGCTTGTCGACACCGCGTAAACATTCCGCTTCAAATGCGATTATGCGGTACCTCGCACAATCGTAAATAAAGCGATAAAGCATGGCATAAGTACAGGATCGTAAATAAAACCTCAAACTAGTTTGTGGCCCCAAGAAATAAAATGAATCAAGCTCGCTCGGGGGTCCCATATACCTCCGGATGTGGATAGCGCAAAATCAAGAGCAGGTATCAAGTACTCGGGTCTTACGGGACACAAGTGGGCGTTGAAACCAAATATTATCTATCACCCACGATGCCTCTGCTTATTAAATTTTAGTTGTTAAACAGAACTCAAAGTGAACAATAAGTAGAACTAGGATCATCTCCAACAGCAACATGCTGCAATACATCAGCAACGGTGGCATATGGCGACACACATCAGCACTTGAGCAAGCAACTACGTCGCAAGTCCAACTATCTACCAAACAACAGGTAATAGGATGTGTCCAAGGCAATATAAGGCTGCAGGATATTACAGTACGAAAACTAAAGCATCGCAACACGATAGCAATAGATCAACAGGGAGGGAAGTAAATTACTATAAAAGTAAGATAGGTAGAAAGGGGAGATGCTACTTTGAAAACATTGTCGAAAGGTTCATCGAAGATCGGTGACTCACATCAACTCAACGGTCCAATCCATGAAGAAGCCAAACACTAGAAGAAACACCGGATGCGCTTATTTAATACTAAGGCAAAAGATCGGCATGATGCATGCATGATGTATGGCATGGCAAGAGTGCGACATAATTAGGTCATATTAAGCGGAACCGGGGTTCCGACAAATGATTATATGGTTCAAGTTATTTAGAACCCCCGCAATTTAATGTTGTTTTAACAAGGCCAAAATATAACACCGGTTCGCTATATCAAACTTAAATGAGGCCAATATAAGGCTAGATTTGCCCGCATATGGGCCCCATATTTAGTTATTAGGTGAATCGGCATGAGGCCCCCAAACCAATGCTATGCATGCGGGAATGACAATTTAATATGCAATCAAGTTGTTATTATGCATTTATAAAGTAGGGTATCGAGGGAAAAGGGTCACACATATAGGGTTCGACGATCTTGTTAGGGTTCCGGGGTTCAGGGTTTCGGGGTCGGTCTCGGGGTCCAGGGTTCGACGAGGTCGGTCTCGCGGGAACGTTCTCGGATATCGGGGTAGGTCTTGGCGCATTCGCGGTCTCGGTGTCGTTCTTGTCGTCGTGCCGATCTTGTCGGGTCCCACGCCATCGAGGCGGTCTTGACATCCGGGGGCGTCGGTCATGGCGTCCTCGAGAAGCACTTGTCATACATGTGTTTTCGGTTCCGCCGATGATCCCGCGTTCGATGTCGGGTCTCTGGTCTTGGCTTCGGGTCCGAGAGGAGATCTTGGCGTCGGGGTCTCTGTGGTCTTGACGGCTTGGTCGAGAGGAGATCTTGGCGTGGTCTGTGGTTCCTGCCGGTGTGCTAGACGTTCGGGATGGAGTTCTCGTCGAGGATTATCCGGACACCTCGGCTCGGGGTTCTTGTGATGAGACGGTCTTGTCGAGGAACCCTCGGGTTAGGAAGGACGGTCTTGCGTTTTGGGTTGGGGTTCTCGGCGTCCGAGGCAGATCTTGTCGATCGAGGGCTCGGCCTCAGGGTCCACGAAGGAAGCTTGGCGTCGCGAGGGTCGGACTTGGCGCTCTGCAGATCCCGGCGCGAAGGTTCGGCAACTCGTGGAGGATGGAGGATGGCCTCGCGTCGTCGGAGCGAACGTGGGGCGGCCGGACGACGTTGAGCAGAGGCGGGCCAGCTGCCGAGGTGGGGCCTGCAGAGGTCGCGGGTGGTGAGGTCCGTGCTCGTGGCGGGCCGGAAGCGCTGAGCGGGGGCGGCCTGCGAGGCGGCAGGAGGCGGATGGTCGGAGGAGCACGGCGGGAGTGAGCGAGGCGGGCGGCCGGAGCGGGGCGATCTGCGAGACTCGAGGAGGTGGCGAGCTCATGCGGGCTCGTCGTCGTGGCGCAGGTGGCCAGCGCGGCGGCGAGCGGGCTCGATGCGGGTCGAGGCTGGCCTTGGCGGGGCAGCGACGGCCAGGGTGAACAGGAGAAGGGCGGGGCCGCTGGGGCAGGCAGGTGGAGCGGGCAGGCCGAGAGTGGCGGAGGCGGAGCCTTGAGGAGTGATGGTCGCCAGCGCCGAGAGGATGCGGCTGTGGAGGGTTGTCAGGCGGAGAGCTTGTGGGGGGGCATCTGCGTGGCCCAGGGGAGAGAGAGGACGAGGGACGGGGAGGGTCTGTGGTGGGCCGGGTCCCACATGCGTCTTGGTGGGGTGGCTTGGCTGGCGTGGAGTGCGTGCGATGGTGGGTGAGGCGTGTAGGCTGAGTGAGAGAGAGGAGAGAGAGGGAGAGAGAGGAGAGGGGTGAGGTGGCAGGTCTAGATTGGTTAGGGGGGGAGGGTTAGGTGAGGTGGCAGCGTAGGATAGGTGGGGGTGAGGTGGAGGGTTGGACTGGGTAGGTTTCCGGGTAGACTTAGGATTAGATGGGGCAGGTTGGGGTGGACCGATTTAGAAATCTGGGGCGGTCGTTCGGGCTAAACGGCCCGTTCGACTGCCCCGCAAAAATAAATATAAATTTTGTTTGTTTTAAACGGGCCGTTGGCAAACCGATAGCGGCCAAAACAAAATATTCCGGGGACCCGGTTTTGGAGTTTGAATAAGATGGGGCGTTTGGAAAACAAATCAGGTGTTTTCGAAATAGTTTTGGCAAGCAATGCCTGATGATGATGATGCAATGCACAAATTCAACGCGATTTTCTAGTAGTGGTTTTGCGGGATGCCACAATTCGACACCACTAACAATGGATCTCGCCCTCGAGATCCGCCTCATGGTACCGGAAGGAAGATCGGCGTTCTGCGTCTTCGCACTTCGTGTAAATCCTCGCGACACCACTAACGAGGGTTCGTCCTCCATCTTGAAATCGGCGACACCGCCAACAAAGGGTCGTTGTTCTTGATCATCGAGAGAACACTCCGGATAAACAAAGGACGAAGATAGAGGCATCAAACGATAAGGCCACCTCTAACTTCCATTAGAAGAGGGAAAAGTTACATTGATCCACCAGTTCGATGTACAGGCGAGCGATGAAGTCGGGTAGGGTGATCAGTCCATCCCGGACCCAACTGTCAACTCTATACATGGTTAGGAGAATCAGGCAACTCAACTCTCGAGATTTAGACTGCAGATCTCCTTAGGTGGTATCCGGAACAATGGAATGATGCCAGCAGAAATCGTATGAAAGACACAATGATTAGGTTCCGCGATGGTTTCATTGGCATGAACAACACATGCTCAAGGTTAACCCCAACTTCACCAAAGCTCGTCCTTCTCATATGTTTTTCAACGACACAGATATCCGGCAAGGAACACATATGGATAAAGAGCTCAAGAACAAGAGATTGGAGGAAGGGTACAACAGACAAGTTGCAGATTGATGATCGTAGCACCTCCGTTACAAAAAGGGAGAAAGCGAAACCCTGAAGGTACGACGGAAAACCAACCACGAGAAATCCTGGACTCGAAGAGAGAGAAGAGAGCAGATTCAAAACACGTCGAGATAAGAGGAGAGTAGCAGAGGGGTAAGGAATAAAATCAGACCTAATCAGAACTATCCAACCGATTTTCAAAATAGTTTTGACACTCTACTTCGGCCGTTAGCTAGGTTATCCTACAGGCTGGACTTGTGGGGTATCGCAACTGCTGAGCTCTGATACCACTCTGTAACACCCTCAGAATCGGTCCTATGCAAGTTTGAGCAAAATTCACCAAACCCGCATAGAAACGATTCAAAGGTGCCCACCAAGCACTTTCGTGCGGGTGGAAAACGAAGTAATAACATTACACAACAGTCCTCGATGGGACCCACAGAACAGATATATATATAAGCGACTCCATGAGTCAAGAATACAGATATAATATACAAGATCCAAATCACCTTGAAAACGGTAGAGCGTCCGACTACGGACAAGAAGCAAATGGGGCTAAGAGCCCTGAAGAATAACCAATGGCGTCCATAACCTGCCGAGCCATGCCGGAAGGGTAACCACTATGGCGTCGATCTCATAACCTTAAACAAAAGGGTGCCGACAAAGGGCGAAGGAAAAAGAAGGCGTCGATCGAGGCGGTGCAGCGAGGCTAGAATTGGCGGTCCTCGCCTACATAGGTATGGTGGATGGCGTGAGCATGCACTAAACAACCTATAGAGACTCGATACAATGGCGGATATCGGAGAGGGTAAGATTGACCTAACGGATCCAACCTGAAGCTATCACCAATCAAACCCATCCGGTGTTTCCCTCGAAACCAAGCGAGGAAGTCAACGAGGAACTCACACGGTTGGCAGTTTTATTCGATTATCGTTGCAGCATTTACTAGTCAGGTTTAAATAATCATCCTGATAAAATAAGCAGTGGGCACTTTTATTTCAGCATTCCGTTATAGTTGCAACAATTACTAATCAGATACCGATAGTATGAGATAAACCCAAAACCCAGCAGTTGTTGGTACTTTTATTCAGCCAATTCGTTGTAGTTGCAATACTTACTAGTCATATACAATTGTCGCAAGCGACACCCAAACAAGCAATTGTGGGCAGTATTAATTAGCCATTCCGTTATAGTGGAGCTGATTACTAGTCATTATAAGTCAAATTTATAGCAGTAAACTTTAGTGATGCTTGTCTATGATCGAGATACTGTGCTCCAAGTCGTCCATATCCGCGGACACGGCTTTCAGAAAGTTTTAACCCGGCCGGGGTGCACCAATAGCAACACACGCTCGATCAACCTCGGAAAAACCAAATCAAAACCCAACGAGGCTTTCACATGAACAATCACAGATTCAGAAATATTTCAGGGCCTTTAAGTAGAATCCGAATAGAGTAGACAAGCTCGAGACGGCCTCAAGGTCTGCGACAATGGGCGTGATTGGGAACCCCAAACGGGGCTTGTCGACACCGCGTAAACACTCCGCTTCCAAAACAGTACAGTGTGCAGTACCTCGCACAATCGTAAATAAAGCAGTAAAGCATGGCATAAGTACAGGATCGTAAATAAAACCTCAAACTAGTTTGTGGCCCCAAGAAATAAGACTGAATCAAGCTCTGGCTCAGGGGGGTCCCATATACCTCCCGGATGTGGATAGCGCGCAAAAATCAAGGAACAGGTATCAAGTACTCGGGGTCTTACGGGACACAAGTGGGCGTTCGGAAACCAAATATTATCTATCACCCACCGATGCCTCTGCTTATTCAATTTTAGTTGTTAAACAGAAATTAAAGTGACGATAAGTAAAACTAGGATCATCTCCAACATCAACATACGGCAATACATTAGCAACTGTGGCATATGGCGACACACATCAGCACTTGAGCAAGCAACTACGTCGCGCAAGTCCAACTATCTACCAAACAACAGGTAATAGGATGTGTCCAAGGCAATATAAGGCTGCAGGATATATTACGGGTACGAAAACTAAAGCATCGCAACACAGATAGCAATAGATCAACAGGAGGGAAGTAAATTACTATAAAAGTAAGATAGGTAGAAAGGGGGAGATGCTCGCCTGAAAACATTGTCGAAAGGTTCATCCGAAGATCGGGGCGAAGCTCACATCAACTCAACGGTCCAATCCGCGAAGAAGCCAAACACTAGAAGAAACACCGGATGCGCTATTTAATACTAAGGCAAAAGATCGGCATGATGCATGCATGATGTATGGCATGGCAAGAGTGCGACGCAATTAGGTCATATTAAGCGGAACCGGGGTTCCGACAAATGATTATATGGTTCAAGTTATTTAGAACCCCCGCAATTTAATGTTGTTTTAACAAGGCCAAAATATAACACCGGTTCGCTATATCAAACTTAAATGAGGCCAATATAAGGCTAGATTTGCCCGCATATGGGCCCCATATTTAGTTATTAGGTGAATCGGCATGAGGCCCCCAAACCAATGCTATGCATGCGGGAATGACAATTTAATATGCAATCAAGTTGTTATTATGCATTTATAAAGTAGGGTATCGAGGGAAAAGGGTCACACATATAGGGTTCGACGATCTTGTTAGGGTTCCGGGGTTCAGGGTTTCGGGGTCGGTCTCGGGGTCCAGGGTTCGACGAGGTCGGTCTCGCGGGAACGTTCTCGGATATCGGGGTAGGTCTTGGCGCATTCGCGGTCTCGGTGTCGTTCTTGTCGTCGTGCCGATCTTGTCGGGTCCCACGCCATCGAGGCGGTCTTGACATCCGGGGGCGTCGGTCATGGCGTCCTCGAGAAGCACTTGTCATACATGTGTTTTCGGTTCCGTGCCGATGATCCTGTCGTTCGATGTCGGGGTCTCCAGGGTCTTGACGGCTTCGGGTCCGAGAGGGAGATCTTGGCGTCGGGGTCTCCAGGGTCTTGACGGCTTCGGGTCCGAGAGGGAGATCTTGGCGTCGGGGTCTCCAGGGTTCCCTGTCGGTGTGCTAGACGTTCCGGGATGGAGTTCTCGTCGAGGATTATCCGGACACCTCCGGCTCGGGGTTCTTGTGATGAGACGGTCTTGTCGAGGGACCCTCGGGTTCGGAAGGACGGTCTTGCGTTTTGGGTTGGGGTTCTCGGCGTCCGAGGCAGATCTTGTCGATCGAGGCTCGGCCGTGGTCCTGAAGGAAGCTTGGCGTCTCGCGAGGGGTCGGACTTGGCACTCTGCAGATCCCGGCGGCGCGAAGGTTCGGCAACGCGTGGAGGATGGAGGATGGCCTCGCGGTCGTCGGAGCCGAACGTGGGGCCGGCCGGACGACGTTGAGCAGGGCGGGGCTCGGCCTGCAGAGGCGGTGGTCGCAGGGTGGTGGTCCGTGCGGGCGTGGCGGGCGGCGGAGCGGAGGCGGCCGCAGGGACGGCGACGGGAGGCGGCGGACGGTCGGAGGAGCACGGCCGGGGCGGCGAGGTGAGGCCCAGGCCGGAGCGCGCGGGACGCGGCCGATCCTGCGAGACTCGAGGAGGTCGGCGCAGGCTTGAGGCTCGTCGTCGGCGAGGTGGCAAGGCCGGGCAGCGGCGGAGATGCGGCTCGAGGCGGGTCAGCTGGCCAAGGGGCGGCGACCTGCCGGGCGGGGTGAACAGGAGAAGGACGGGACGCCGCGCTGGGCCGGGCAGTGGTGGAGCGGTCGGGCAGGCGCAGGTGGCGGAGGCGCAGCTGGCGCGAGGCAGCCGGCGTCAGCGAGGGATGCGGCTGCGTGGGCGGTTGTCAGGCGGAGAGCTTGTGGGGGGGCATCTGCGGTGTGGGGATCGAGGGGAGAGAGAGGACGAGGGACGGGGAGGGTCTGGTGGGGCCGGGCGGGTCCCACATGCAGGCGTGCGGGTGGGGTGGCTTGGCTGGCGTGGAGTGCGTGCGATGGTGGGTGAGGCGTGTAGGCTGAGTGAGAGAGAGGAGAGAGAGGGAGAGAGAGGAGAGGGGTGAGGTGGCAGGTCTAGATTGGTTGGGGGGGGGGGGTTAGGTGAGGGGGCAGCGTAGGATAGGTGGGGGTGAGGTGGAGGGTTGGACTGGGTAGGTTTCCGGGTAGACTTAGGATTAGATGGGGCAGGTTGGGGTGGACCGATTTAGAAATCTGGGGCGGTCGTTCGGGCTAAACGGATTCAGTACCCATAAAAAATAAATATAAATTTTGTTTGTTTTAAACGGGCCGTTGGCAAACCGATAGCGGCCAAAACAAAATATTCCGGGGACCCGGTTTTGGAGTTTGAATAAGATGGGGCGTTTGGAAAACAAATCAGGTGTTTTCGAAATAGTTTTGGCAAGCAATGCCTGATGATGATGATGCAATGCACAAATTCAACGCGATTTTCTAGTAGTGGTTTTGCGGGATGCCACACATCCCACTACCACCAACTGTCCAAATGGCTAAGTTATTGCAACCTATATGATCCAGGCAGAGCCCATAATGCCATGTGGCTGCACTAGAAGCTTCTTAACATGTGGCATCTCAAATCCCTTTGTTCCTGGGTGGATTTCCACAAGTGAGATACACAAGGTAAACCATAGAAATGGGCCTTGTGTAGCCACTCAACATAAACCATTCTTTCCATTCCACCCAGGTGTTTCATTCACTTAGTTGTTTTATTAAGCAAAAGTACAAGTCCAAAGACTTTGAAAATATTTTTAAATAGCATGAATATATAACCACCCTTGGTTGCTACTAGCTAGACTAAGCATGGCAATGGTAAGCATCGTAAATTAGAAATTTCTAGCAATTCTACAACTACTAGGATTTCCCAAGCATAGCATATAGATCAAAATATTCATGCAAGTTCTATACAAAATATTTCTAGTGCATAGTTGGAAAACATATGAATAAAATCATGAAGCACCACTTGCCTTGGTAGTTTGGGGAGTAGCAACAATCTTCACAATCACAATCACTATTTGCACCAAAATCTACACATAAAATAATGGCACCAAAATCACATACAAAATATATACAAACAAAAATATATGAATGCATGCAAATGCCATGTGATAATTTTTCTACACCAAACAAGACAAGTGAACAGTATTGAAACATAAACAAGTCCAAGATATTCAAAATAAACCTTATTTGACCCTTAAAATATTTTTCAAATAATTTGTATAATCATAATAAGCCTACACAAGTTTCTGCATAAACAACCATTTTTATAGAGGAAAAATATTAAACACATTGCATAAACATATAGGATTTTCTCTCCTGATTCCAATGATATAAAATTTGCAAAATTTGAACGTGGGAATCAAAAGATATGAATTTTACAAGTTTGAATCACTAATAGATCTAAATTCTGTTTTTAAAACAAAGAACTAGCCATGCGGCGCTCTCTGATTCGTCGGTACCGTTTCGCGCGGATCGACTAGCGTGGACCGCACGATCTAAGTGAAATCGCACGGCCAGATCTGTCACGTACCCCTTCGTTTAAGAGATCTATCTAACGCGTTGGATCCGGATCTAACGGCTCGCGATCAAGCGACCAAAGTCTGGCGGCGCTAGCGGCGGCGAGTGGCGGCGGCGGCTCTGTCAGAGACGTTTCCGACGATCTAGGTCGCGCGGGAGAGGGGGAGTTAGCTCACGGAGTTCGCCGTGCGTTGCTGATGCTTAGGATATGCTTGGTTGGCGAAGGGGCGCTCGAGGTCGACGGAGATTGCTCGCCCGAGTCGCTGCTGTCGCCGGGTGTGTGCTGCTGGAGACGGTGGTGACGCTACGGTTTACTCTAAGGCACGAGAGAGATGGCGTTAGATGCGTGCAAACGAGGCGAGTGTGTGAGTATGAACGAGAGGGGGAGGCGCGGTCAGTACAAACCAGGAGAGCTCGTCGGAGTTTGCGGCTGCGTCGGGCACTTGCGGTCGTCGTCGTTGGCGAGGCTCCAGATAGTCCTAGCACGCACCAGTGCAGTTAGAAGATGCGCATGGTTGCTGCGATCATGCTCGCAAGATTAGAAGGCAAGGGGCAACGAGTGCTCACCGGAATCGTATGCCGGAGTAGCTCGGTACCGCGGCGGTGCAAGCGATATTGTGGGCAGCCTGGTGGCAGAGTGGGGGCGCTAGGTGAGGGGAATTGGTCGCATATGGGTGGAGGTTAAATAGCCGGAGCAGGGGCGAGATTTACGCGCGGCATCAATGGGATTGAAGAGCATTTGCGTCAGGAGGAAACGGCCTCGGCGGCGCTGGTTGCAGGCGAGAATTGGGGACGACGGGGTGACGTGCTCTGGGGCCCGGTTGTCGGGGTGTCTTGTGAGAAACAGAGGAGAAAGAGGGAACCTGGGTGGGCTGTTTTGTCTGATGGGCCGAAAGGCTGGCGCCAGGCCCAGTTGGGTTTTCTAATTCCTTTTCTTTTTCCAGAATGATTTTTAGGATTCATTTTTAAAAAAATTCAAAAGCATTTGAAATCCAAACCTTTTCTGGATTTTTGTAAAGTGTAAACTTCATATTTTTGGGCATAAAACCTTGCTGTCTTATTGGAGTTGCTTGGTCCTTTTGAAAATTCAAAATAAACAGTGCCTCTGCACAAAGTTTGATAAAGATTTGAAAATGGTTTTTAATACCAAATTTGTTTTGGAAAAAATTGTCCAAGCTTGGAACTCAACCAACCAATCCTATGAACTCATACAATGGTTTTAAAACAAATATTCTCTCACTTGAGAGTGGCATTAGATCAATGCTTGCCCACATAAAATAATAGCACTTAGTGCTTCTGTTTTCTTGAAATGAGTTTGGAATTGATCCTAAATGATATGCATGCATGAATGATATGCAAATTTTGAAAACATGATTTTAGGGATGTTACATAATTGCGAGCACGTATGACTATATTTGGAGCACATGCCTAGGATTGTTTGGTACTTGGATGCTTGTTATTATTTATCTGCAATGCCCTAGATCTTGAAGTTACATGTTTAGACTCGTCCATGCAACGCCCGTCCATCCATCCCTATGCCTACCGCGCTCGTATCCTACTGTTTACTGTTACTGTTACTATTGCTTCTGTTTCGCTGCTGCTGTTGCTACTACAAACTGTTGCTACTGTTAAACGTCTATGAGCAAGAACTATTTTCAGGTGCAGCTGAATTGACAACTCAGTTGTTAAGACTTGCAAGTATTCTTTGGCTCCCCTTGTGTCGAATCAATAAATTGGGTAATACTACCCACGAAGACTGTTGGATCCCCTATACTTGTAGATCATCAAGACTATTTTCTATGCCATTGCCGGGGAGCATAGCTTTATTTGTAAGTTCACTTGGATCTATTATTGTTCACTGCTACTCCGTTCATCATCGGTAAGTCTCGTGATGGGAAGTTCCCTATTTTACTATCCCCTACAAGAAGAGGTATAATCCTAAACACCTATGTTCCTCTTGATTCACCATCTGTTATGAGTAAGCTTGTCACACCACCACCACATACTCATGCTACACACACTGCTACTACTGTTGAATCTGAAACTGCTTTTGATGATCATGATGTTACTTCTACTGTGTTTGATGCGAGTGGTTCATTAGGTCCTTTCCTAGATTCTACTATGGCTAATCTAGGAAATACTGAAACTCCTAGTGAAGACATTGTTACACCTGTTAGCTCACCTGAGTCTAGTGAGAGTTATGATATTAATGATGGTTACATTGAGTTCACCGATGAATTTGTTGAAGAGTGCCGAAATACACATGGTACTATTCTATTAAGAGTCTCCTTGCTAGACGCACCATTATGCCTAAACTATCCTCTAATCCTAAGTTTGCCACCTCTCCCATAGATATTAAAGATAAAGACTATGATTTCTCTCTTGATTTATCTTATTTAGATATTGTTGAGGAAGAACCTTTTTATGGGACTGAAAATGAGAGTGTTGTGGCTCATATGAATGACCTTTCTACTATGAGTGCTTTATTCTCTGATGATTTTAAGATGCGCAAGTACTTTGTTACTAAGATCTTCCTTTTTTCACTATAAGGAGAAGCTAGGGCTTGGTTTAATAGATTACCTCCTGGTTCCATTGATAGCCCTGATTGCTTGATTGCTTCTTTCTTCCAAAAATATTTTCCTCCTAGTGCTAGACATGCTGCTTTGCAGAGACTTTTTGATTTTAAACAGGGAGAAGGAGATAAATTGCCTGAGTCATGGACAAGGTTCTGTGCCTTGATTCATGCACATCCTAGATGTCCATTACCTAAGAATGACCTTCTTGATATTTATTGTAATGGACTAACTGATGATTCTAGGATATACCTAGATAGCTCTGCTGATTGTGTTTTCAGGAAAAGAACTCCTACAGATGCTAAAGAATTAATGGCTAAGATAAGCAAGAATTATGATGATTGTACTTCAACTGAGCTAAATATACCTCAGCCTATTACTCCTGAACCAATTGTGCCTGAACCAGTTCCAACACCAACACCAAAGAAGAGGGGAGTTATTGCATTAAATGATGAAGTGATGAAGGAAGCTAAGAAATGTCTAAAGGAGAAAGGTATTAGAGCTGAAGATGTGAAGAATTTACCTCATATAGAAGAATTATGTAAGCCAATTCCCCACTCATCTACTATTGAGGTACACTCTCTCCAACACTTTGATGAAGGTGATATTCCTTATGGTAAGCCTCCTGATCAATGCTTAGAGGAACTTGACATTTTTATTATTAAACAAGGTAATTTTAATAAACAAGTTCAGAATCATTTATTGGAAAACTCTAGAGCTATCCATGAGTTGAAAGATATTATGGAAAGAACTTATAATGATATTAAAATGCTTTGTAAACACTTTTAAATGGTTCAAACCCAACTTGATCAACTTGCTAAGGTACAAAAGGATATGCTAGTTAATGCCTCATGAAATAAACATGCTTATGGAATTAGAACTAGGAGTGGTATAGCTACTCAAGATCCTTTATATCCTGAAGGACACCCTAAAATAATTGAGCAGGACTCTCAATAAGGTGAGAGTAGTGGTGGTCGTCGTAAGAGAAAGAAAAAGAAACACAAGGTAGTTGAGGAACCACTTGAACCTACTGTAGATCCTAATAGTATATCTGTCTCTAATGCTGAAACTGAGAGTGGTAATGACAAAAATGATGCTCCTGATAAGGAGGAAGGTGAGGAAGAACCTGAGAAGCACACTAAGAACACTAGGTACACAAAGGAAGATTTTATTGCTAATTAACATGGTAAAGAGAGAGAACCTTGGGTGTAGAAACCTATGCCTTTTCCAGGTAAGAAACACAAGTCAAAGGAGGAAGAACACTACAACAAGTTTTGTGAGTGGATGAAACCTTTATTTTTGCAAATTCCTTTGACTGATGCTATTAAGTTGCCTCCTTATTCAAATTATATGAAGGATATTGTCTCTAATAAAAGGAAGATTCCTAATGAGGAGATTTCTACTTTGCTTGCTAATTATTCCTTCAATGGTAAGGTTCTAAAGAAACTTGGTGATCCAGGTATACCAACTATTCCTTGCTCTATTAAGAATAATTATGTTAGAACTGCTTTATGTGATTTGGGAGTTGGAGTTAGTGTTATGCCTTTTTCTCTCTACAAGAGACTCCAGCTAGAAAAGTTGATACCAACTTATATATATTTGCAAATGGCTGATAAGTCAACTACTATTCCTGTTGGTATATATGAGGATGTTCCTGTTCAAGTGGCTCATAATTGCTTGGTTTTGACTGATTTTGTTGTGCTTAAAATGCCTGAAGATGATAATATGTCTATTATTCTTGGGAGACCTTTTCTTAATACTGCAGGTGTTGTCATTAATTGTAATCAAGGAAAAGTAACATTCAATATTGATGAGAAAGAGCATACTGTTTATTTCCCCAAGAAGGTTGTTAGAAGCTATTGCCTGAATTCCATTGAAAATATTGAGAGCATGAAGGTTGGAGAAATATATTGTCCCAATCCACAGGAAAATTTTGAAACTATTATGATTGGGACCATTGCTATCAAATATGAGGTATCATAATCACCTTGTGGATTACAAAGTTTTGTTTCATATAAGATTGTTTTGGTAACAAGACTTGATAAACCTTGTTAACAAAAGGATTTTAATGAACAAAATAATGTTTTCACTGTGGTTATACTTGCTTTCTTTTACTTTTCCCCTTCCTAGTCTTTGCCTTTATTTTAGTAGGTTTGGTTTTGTTAGTTGTTTGCTTGTTAGTTTGTCTTAGAGATTATGTAGTTTGGATTTTGGTTTGCTTTTGGTTCTTCTAAAAAAACTGTTTCTGCGAGAAAATCAATTTTCATACCCTGAAAATTGGCCAAAAATAAAGTTTCCTGAAAAATCCTAGAAAATTCAAAATAAAATTTTCCTCGAAAAAAGGGGCAGAGGGACACCTGAAGTGACCCAGGGAGCCACCCTAGGCCACCACACCCATGGTAGGCGCGGCCTACCTGTGGGTGGCGCCTAGGGCGGTCTGGCCCACCTGGGCCTCTTCAAGGTGCCCCCTCATAGCTATCTTCTTTCTCTCTCCCAAAAAACATAGGAAAACTTGCTCAAGCTTGAGTTGCTGTTCTTGCTCGCGATTTTCGATCTCCTTGCTCATCCCATCTTTGCTGCTGATTTTTGGAGGGATTGCTCCTTGGTATGTGCCTCCTCCACTTGTCCAATTAGATTTGTGATTGGTAGATTGTATCTTGAGTATTTTGCTGCTATAGGTGACAGGTTATGTGAGCTTGCATGCTTGTTCTATGCTTAGAGATTTCATTTTGATGCATGTGTAGCCCTCTAGAAAGTTCCTATAGTAGTTTATCATCATTTATCAACTTGGAAATCACTTGGTTTGATGTTTTTCTAAAAATTTCAGAATAGAGTGGTCATGGATAGCCACACATTTGGAGAGATATTTGAGGGTGATGCGCCTAGAAGGGAAAGGCTTCCAAGATCATCTACCAGTGTCAGGCCATCATACAATGAGGATCTCATCACTCCGCGATTTGGTGACGAGGGAGATGTGCATCCCTCCGCCTTTCTTTGCCAAACCTTCTTGCGGGTTGCTGGGATTCTTAATGATTTTATGGCCTTGGTTCAGAGGGCTGGTCTAACAAGTCTTATGCATGATGAGAGCGTGAAATATGCTATGCTCACTAAAACATTTGTGGAGAGCTTCTCCTTCACTAACAACTTGTTCCATCCAGATGTTTTTCTTTCAAAGTTTATGGCAGGTATTACCATATGACATTGAAGAAATTTTGTGAAGCTTTAGGACTTGGTACAACTGGGTCAGCAAAGAAGATTTCAGTTCAACCTGCTGATTTGTTGGAGCTCTATCGCGGAATAACCAACGATCATAACCGTAGAGCTCAACGGGGAAAGATAAGAAACATTCAGCTTCCAGCCATCAGGTACTTCACTTACTATCTTGCCACTAGTGTTCTTGGTAGGGAGAAAATGTAACACCCCGGTTCTGAAAAGATCGTGGCCTCTATGTGACATGCCAATCCCTGGATCGGTTCATTGGCCCATAATAGAGTAAGATAGATAACATAGCAAAATATCCGTGTATCATGAATAACAAAGATCCAGAGTACCATTATTACAATAAAAGCTTAGCACAAAGCTAGCTCAAATTATTCAGGTAGCAACGTAAATAAAGTAAATCCTCCATTCTTCAAATTGCCCACAAGTGAACAAGTGCCGAGTGGAGTACCGTGGCCTATAACGATCAATCAGAATCGGAATAACCTGCAACATGAAACGTAGCAGCCCCGAAGGGTCAATACATGGAATGTATGGCAAGTAGAGCTAGTAATGGAGACAATAGTACTAACATCTACATGCTTATTTGGCAAGTGGAGCTGTGTCTGGCTTGTATTTGCAAATACATTTGTCCTACTTTCATAAACAGTTTTGATTTCCTTTGAAAAGATCCCAATTAAGTTAACCCAACAATATTAAAACAATTATGAAATTAGAATGAGCGAGAAACATGTCATGGAATCAATATCTAGCAACTCAGATGTCCATAACCGGGGACACGGCTAATCGATTAGTTTATACACTCTGCAGAGGTTAGTACACTTTACCCATGTGACTTGGCCAGCCCAGCTCGTACCATCACTCTCATTTTGGGTGACGATAGGGAGAAGACCAAGAAGAGACTGTTCGGGAAGTAGCTCCTCAATCCCGACGCGCACCGGTCCAACCTACCAAAATTCTACACCTCTGGATACGCGGGTTCGAGTTACCACAACCTACTAAGTCCAACCAACCGCCCATTTCATTATTGGCACATGGTTGTACACGTAAGCTACACAATAAAGAAGCCAATCATTCTCTCTTGATACCTGGGTGCCTTTTCGCAATGAAACCACAAAAAATTATCAATACCATCACACCCAGGGGGTTCATTGATTAAGTTGTTTTTAGTTTTCACAAACCAATATTTTAAGAAAACAAGTATCATTGATGTAACCCAGCCCTCGTTCAACGAAGCATGGCTAAGCACATCTACCAACGGTGGTACATCTACAAAGAGGGTCCTACCACATAATAGGACATAGCATAGCGATAGTATCATCCTACACATGCATCTACAAAATACACGACAATGCATAGAAAATAGTAGGACGATATCATGAACAAGGTAGCATCTACTTGCCTTGGTTGTAGCGGTCCGGAGCACAATCCTCACACGAGCAAGCGTTGCACTCAACACAATCTACACGATACAATTGCAATCATAAACAAACAGTCCACAACATATGCAACAAATATGATGCATGAATGCATGAACGACAAGTAAATTGGTTCTACCGCTGCACCACAACATCCTATAACATAACACTACCGATTGCATGCATGGAAAATAGTTTTAGCGCTAGGGAAACTATTAAGTAAAAGTAATGCTCCAAACTAGAGCTAGAACTTAAATAATTCGCTACCGGTAGAATACTGCTCGTAAAATCTTGGGAAAATTCTACAGTATGGGCATCGCTGATTAGCAACAGTACCAATTGGAATTACTCGAAAAGGAATTATAAAACTCCCCGAGTAATTAAAACACTGCAGAAAGCCACTAGACAATTTCTACAGAAGTTTTTACTGTAAGCCTACCTTTTTAATTCACGATGAGATTCCCCTCGTTCCACTGAATCCAGGGACATATCATACGCGATTTTTGGAGCTACGGATCCTTTTCTACGAATTTATTACTCCGAAAAGGCCATTAACTAGTTTGATTAAACTGTACTAATCCTTGCAGCAAAAGCCTGAACCAAAGGTACAGCGAGATTCTACACGACTCACTGAACCCGTACATATTTTATTTGCAATTTTTGGCCAAGCGGTTGAATTTCTACGCAATTTACAAGATTATACCGAAATCTACCAACTAAAGGATTAACGAAATTGACCAGTCAATTGTGTCTGTTGACTGGTCAAAGCGTCTGCTGACTGGGCGCTGACTGGGCGTCTGACTAGTCAACGCCTGAGTCTGACTGGTCAACTAACGATCTAGGCCGCTGATCTGAGATATGACGGTGGCTGCTGTCTTACCGGAAACAGACGGCGAATCGGACTCCGGAAGATGCGGCGAGTTCCGGACAGCGGCGACGATCACTTCCGGCGACGAGGTTTATCCTTCACGGGTACACACGGTCAACTACGGGTCGAGGAAAATTACAATCACGCGCGCAAGACGGCGCGTATGTGCGTGTATGCGTGCATGCATGTGCGCATGCGATAGCGCGCTGCGCACGCACGCGCGCGGCGAGCGGCCGCAGCAGCGGCGGCGCGTAGCGCGCGGCGTTGGCGGCGGCAGCGGCGGGCGCAGCCTTGGCGCTGCGGCGGCGGCGGCGATGCGGGCAGCAGCGCCGCGGGAGGGCGGTGGTGCTCGCACGGGAGGCGGCGCGGATGGCGGCGGTGGATGGCGACGGTCGGCGGCGTGGCGCGCGGGAATAGAGAGAGGAGAGGGAGGCAAACCCGGCGGCGATGGCGGCGGTGGCCGCCGGCGGCGGCGATGCGATCCTCGGGAGGCGGCTCATGCGCGAGGAGGAGGGTCGGCGCAGGTGGGGTCGAGGTCGGGCACGCAAATCGAGGCAGGTGGTTCCTATAAGTGGACCTCCTGCGCGGGTCCTACTCCAATTCGGTCCAGAAGTTGACTCCAACTCGGAAATCGGTCCGGATTTTCGGATCGTTTTCCGGCGGATTACTAAAATGTCCGAGGCTTTTGCATACGAACTCCAATTGGAGCGATTCTCGCGCCTACGGGTTCGTATCGTCGAGGGGAACAACCTTTCGTCAAGGTTTGCGCGAAAACTCGAACCTACAGGGGTGGTTGTCGCAAGTCCTTCTAAAGCCTCCCGCAGGAAACTCGTAGCGAAGTAAAAATAGGGTTTTGCAAAAGGCGTTTCGCCGAAACTTTCTACTCGACGGTTTTGCATGGAAAGATATGATGCAGCGACATGAATGATATGCAAGACCAAATCTAAAATTTGGGATGTGACAAGACTAACCCCCTTAAGATGAATCTCGTCCTCGAGATTCGGCACGACTAGCAAATAGGTGTGGGTAGTCCTCTCGGATGTCATCCTCACGCTCCCAAGTGGCTTCCTCTTCGGTGTGGTGGCTCCACTGTACTTTGCAAAACTTGATTGTGTTGGTACGGGTAGTCCTCTCTGCTGTCTCCAGAATCTTGACCGGTTTCTCCTCATAGGTCAAATCATTCTCCAGCTGAACCTCCTCTAGCGGTACGGTGTCTCTCAATGGTGTATCCACCATCTCCGGATGGCACTTCTTCAGCTGGGACACGTGGAACACGTTGTGAACAACGGACAGAGCCTCTGGCAACTCCAACTGATAAGAAACTTCTCCTTTGCGTGCTAAGATCCGATACGGCCCAATAAATCGAGGTGCCAGCTTACCCTTAATTCCAAATCTCTTGATTCCACGAAGTGGCGATACTCTCAGGTATGCTCTATCACCTATCTCATACACCACTTCCTTGCGCTTGGCGTCAGCGTAGATCTTCTGTCTTGACTGTGCTACCTTCAGCCTGTCCCTAATCAAGGCGACCTTCTGTTCAGCGTCCTTGATCAAATCAGGCCCAAAAAACTGACGTTCTCCTACTCCATCCCATAGCAATGGTGTTTGGCATCGTTTCCCATATAGCACATCGAACGGTGACGTCTTGATGCTGGTTTGGTAGTTGTTTTTGTAGGAAAACTCCGCATACGGCAAATTCTCATCCCAACTGGATCCATGAGCCAAGGCGCAAGCTCTCAGCATGTCTTCCAAAATCTGATTCAACCTCTCGGTCTGTCCATCAGTCTGTGGGTGAAACGCTGTGCTAAACTCCAATCTAGTCCCAAGTGACTCGTGTAACTGGCGCCAGAAGTGTGAGGTAAATTGGGTGCCTCTATCAGATACGATACTCTTGGGAACTCCATGTAGGCAAACAATCCTGTCCATGTAAATCTTGGCTAACTTTGCACTCGTATAGGTCGTCTTTACCGGTATGAAGTGGGCTACCTTGGTCAAATGGTCGACTACTACCCAAATAGAGTCATATCCTGACCTGGTCCTGGGCAATCCTGTGATAAAGTCCATTCCCACTCTATCCCACTTCCAATCCGGCACGGGCAATGGCTGTAGCAATCCTGCTGGCTTCCGGTGTTCCGCCTTTACTCGGCTACATACATCACATAGGGAAATATGCTCTGTGATGTCTCCCTTCATGTTTTTCCACCAGAATCTGTCCCTTAGGTCCATATACATCTTCGCATTGCCCGGATGTATGGAATATGGCGAGTCATGAGCTTCCTGCAGAATCAACTTCCTTGTCTCGGGATCGTTGGGAACGCACAAACGATCTCCGTACCACAGGGTTCCTTGCTCATCCTCGCGGAATTCCCTTGCTCGACCTTCCTTCATCTTTTCCTTAACTTCATCTATCTCTTTGTTCTCCTATCCGAGCCTTCCTAATTCTGTCCTGTAGCGTTGGTTGGACTTCCATTGTGGTCAAGTATCCTTCAGATACTACCTCCAGTCTAAGGTCCTTGAATTGCTTGCACAAGTCCTCAGGAAATTCACCAATTGTCAATCCATTGGCATAAACCTTCCGGCTCAGAGCATCTGCTACTACATTGGCCTTTCCTGGGTGGTATTGCAGATTCATATCATAATCTTTGATAAGTTCCAACCATCTCCTTTGCCTCATGTTCAATTCCTTCTGTGTAAATATGTATTTCAGGATCTTGTGGTCGGTGTACACATCACAGTGTTTTCCCATTAAGTAATGCCTCCATACCTTGAGCGCATGAACCACTGACGCTAACTCCAAGTCGTGTGGGGGGTAATTCCGCTCATGGTGTTTGAGTTGTCGCGAGGCATATGACACTACTCTCCCATCTTGCATCAGCACACTCCCAAGTCCCAGTCGTGAGGCATCACAGTACACTTGGAAATCCTTCTGAAGATCTGGCAAACACAGAACAGGCGCGGTCACTAGTCGACGCTTCAGTTCCTGAAAGCTGGCTTCACATACGTCTGACCATTCAAACTTCCTCTCCTTCTTCAGAAGTTCAGTCATCGGCTTTGCAATCTTGGAAAAGTTTTCAATGAACCTCCTGTAATATCCAGCAAGTCCCAAAAAGCTTCGAATCTCTCCTGCATTCTTGGGCGCTTCCCACTCAGTTACTGCAGTCACTTTGTTTGGATCAACAACAATTCCTTCTCCCGACACTACGTGTCCAAGAAACCCAACGGTGTTAAGCCAGAATTCACACTTGCTGAATTTGGCATACCTGTGTTCCTCGCCTTCTCCATAATCAGTCGCAGATGTTTCTCATGCTCAGCATCATCCTTGGAATATATCAGTATGTCATCAATAAACACCACCACGAACTTGTCCAAATACTCCATAAATACCTTGTTCATCATGGTCATGAAATACGCCGGGGCATTCATTAGTCCAAAAGACATAACCGTATACTCATATAAACCATACCTAGTGGTGAAGGCGGTTTTTGGTACGTCCTCCTCCCGGATCTTCAATTGAAAGTAGCCGGATCGCAGATCAATCTTGCTGAACACCTTTTCTCCTTCCAGTTGATCAAACAAATCATTTATGTTCGGCAGAGGGTACTTGTTCTTGATGGTTACTTCATTCAGCGAACGATAGTCCACCACTAATCTCTTGGTGATGTCTTTCTTCTCTACAAACAACACAGGTGCTCCCCATGACGATGCACTAGGCTAAATGAATCCCTTTTCCAACTGTTCTTTCAACCGCTTCTTCAATTCTTTCAGCTCATCCACATCCATCTTATATGGTTTATTTGCTATTGGTCCTGTTTCCGGCATCAGGTCGATAAGAAACTCTACATCTCTGTCAGGTGGCATCCCTGGCAGCTCTTCCGGAAACACGTCGGGGTAATCCCTAATCACTGGCACAGTATCCATGCTAACCCCCTTATGAGAATTCAACTTACACCTTCCTAGTCGTACAGCCGACTTGAATCTAATCCTCTTACCATCCGGGGTTTTGAGTGAAACAGCTCGCTGTGCACAATCTATGTGTCCCCCATGCATGGACATCCAATCCATACCCAGAATAACATCTAATCCCTGTGATTCCAACACTACCAGATGTGCAATAAAGTTGTGTGTTCCAATCCTCACAATCAAGTCGCGGCATCCCGCACTAGCTATCATATCTCCTCCAGGTGAACTCACTCTAATAGACCTTTTCATAGCCTCAGTAGGTAACTTATACTTATCCACAAATGCCCTTGATATGAATGAATGCGATGCACCAGTATCGAAAAGTATAATTGCAGGGTAAGTGTTGATTGGGAACTTACCAATCACAAGGTCTGGCTCATCTGGAATCTCCTCCACATTCATGTGGTTCACTGTGGCCTTCTCGCCGTTGGTTGGCTTCAGTCCTTTCCTCTCCGGACAGTTGTCAGCATAGTGTCCCTTCTGCTTGCACTTGAAGCACGTCACCTCACTCAGATCCTTCTTCACGAAGTTGCGATCACGGTTGCGGTCATGTCCACCGTGTCTTCCAGAGTGGTGAGAGTGTCCGCCTTTGTGGTTGTGGTGGCTGCTCCCGTGGTTGTCATGGCGATGTCCATCGCGGCGGTCATGGCTCCCATGGTCACTTCCTCCATGCTTGGAGTATCCGTCGTATGAAGTGCGAGACTTGTGGTGTGAACCAGAGTGGTGATTGTTGTTCTTTCTCTTGCGGTTCTCCACCTGCTTGTGCTTCACTTCCAAGATTCTGGCCTTGTCCATAAGCTCCTAAAAAGTGGGGCAATAAACCACAAGTAGCTGTACTGAAAGCTCATCACTGAGGCCATCCAGGAATCTCTCCCTCCTTTTGGCATCAGTGTCAACATCCTCAGGTGCATAACGGGACAGGTTGTTGAACTCCTCAATGTACTCGTCCACGGAACGATTGGTTTGGCGCAAGTTGTGGAACTCCTTCCTCTTCAGGCTCAGAACTCCTGAAGACATGTGGTTGGTCCTGAAACCTTCCTCAAACATTGCCCAAGTCACGGTATCCAGCGGGTGGGTGATCTAAAATGTGTCCCACCAAGAAGCGGCTGGTCCCTCCAGTAGGTGAGCGGCAAACCTCACCTTCTCAGCATCAGTGCATCCGACAGTTACTAGATCCTTTTTGACTGAACGCAACCAGTCGAGAGCAACCATTGGTTCTGTTGCAGTAGAGAACTTAGCTGGCCTTAACCTCAGAAATCTGGTGAGAGCATCTCCCTGTGGCTGATTGTTTCCATTGTTGTTGTTGTTCTGATTTGCCATGAACTGAGTCATCACTTGGGTCAGATATGCCTGAGCTGCCATGAGCTGCTCCATCTCGGTGGGTTGGCGGCGGGGAGGCACCTGCGGTTCAGCATAGGTAAGTTTAGAAAAAATCAACTACGATAATAGGATTCTACCCATGCATATGATCAATCAACAACAAACAATAGCAGACAATCACAAGCAAGCAACATATCAACAAACAAGCGATCCAGCAACATCCCAGGTGTTATCCTAGCAGTATATACCTACTGAAATAGTTTTGCAAGAGTTGGCAATGGTTAACTAAACAATAGATCAACTAATCAACAAAACAGCAATTCTGCCAGAACAGTCCAGCAGCGTTCACGAATTTTTCCGCCTGACTTAAACTCGTCAGAAAATTTAGCTGATTGTTTTGCATATGGCACAGAGAGTTTCGCATCAGCCCAATTTTTTTCAGATTTTTCCGAGTTACCAGAAAAATATGAAAAATCGCGCAGTACTGCTGTATCAGCAGAAAAACTGCAGCGAAAATAACACAGATGATAACCAAACTGCCATAACTCTTTCATTAAAAACTCGCACAAATAATTCCTGGGATATTGGAGTACACAAATAAGCAACTAAACACTTTTAAACTAACACGAACTAAGCTTCACAACGATCGAGACTAATCCTAACGAGTTTGCCTAACGTGGACTAATTGGTGGACTTCTATCTACTTCTTGAAGAGATTGAGGTAGGTCCTTGCGGTCATGCGTTGGCGCTTAGGCTCGCGGTACAACCATGGAGGTGGAGTGTACACCTCTCCTGAACCATCACTTGAGACTTCAAACTCCACCTCTTCTGGATCCTCCTCTTCCTCTTCATTCTCAGCTGCAACAGCAACAGCTTTATCTCCTCCACCATCATCGTCTCCATCATCATCATCCTCGTCCTCATCATCATCATCGTCTCCACTGTCATCATCATCCCCATTGTTGCCATCATCTCCATTGTCATCATCAGAGGGTGGATTCAGCTGTGCATGGAGAGCGGCAATCTGGGCTGTCATAGCTTCAATAGTTTGGTCTCTTTCCTGGACAGTCCCTTGCAACTGTTGTATGTTCTGGGTGTTCTCCTGCACCGTACCATGAAGATGAGCTATGGTTGCATCTCTGGCTATTAGGGCATTCTCCAGAACTCCCACAGCTTCATGCAAAGTGTCAATCTCCTGTCCTTGGACCACCATACCATTGCTAGTAAAGTCTGCAATCTCCTTTAACATCCTCACCTTCTCTGCTAGAGCTCCATTCTCCCTTTCCATGTCCTCTATGTGCCTCCGACGGGGCGGCATGTTGTTCCTGTCGCCCGGGGTAATCACAATGTTCCCTTCTTCATCACGCCTTCCATAGTCACGGTAGGGTGAATCACAGTGGAGGTGCTCGGACATAGTGGCACTGGCGAGACAGGGCTTCATGTATGGCCAAATTGATTCCAAGTCCCCAGTTGCAGTATGTCTTGGTGTAGATCAAGTGCACGGGGTTTGGCAAGGCGGTATCTCTGAATATGAAGGTAGTGATCTCCCATGTATCCTCTCCATATCCATAGGTGTACAACCTTCTTCCCTTGAACATGGGCAGTGGCAATCCCAATGACTGCGAGAGCTGAGCTAATCGCCTTGCAAAGGGCCTTGGTGACTCTGTGGTGGCATACTCATCTGGCGTCGACGCCTCCCATCTATCAAGTAAAAGAGGAAAGTGTGAGAATAGCATATGGTAAGAATTTTACGAGGGTGAAAGGCATAAGAGGAAAGACAGAGTTAATATAGGCTTAATAATTCTATGGCTTCCTAATCCAATCCTAGGTCACGATCCTACAGTCGACACACGGGCTCTGATACCATCCTGTAACACCCCGGTTCTGAAAAGACCATGGCCTCTATGTGACATGCCAATCCCTGGATCGGTTCATTGGCCCACAATAGAGTAAGATAGATAACATAGCAAAATATCCGTGTATCATGAATAACGAAGATCCAGAGTACCATTATTACAATAAAAGCTTAGCACAAAGCTAGCTCAAATTATTCAGGTAGCTCAAATTATTCAGGTCGCAACGTAAATAAAGTAAATCCTCCATTCTTCAAATTGCCCACAAGTGAACAAGTGCCGAGTGGAGTACCGTGGCCTATAACAATCAATCAGAATCGGAATAACCTGCAACATGAAACGTAGCAGCCCCGAAGGGTCAATACATGGAATGTATGGCAAGTAGAGCTAGTAATGGAGACAATAGTACTAACATCGACATGCTTATTTGGCAAGTGGAGCTGTGTCTGGCTTGCATTTGCAAATACATTTGTCCTACTTTCATAAACAGTTTTGATTTTCTTTGAAAAGATCCCAATTAAGTTAACCCAACAATATTAAAACAATTATGAAATTAGAATGAGCGATATGTTGGAATTATGCCCTAGAGGCAATAATAAAGATGTTATTATTATAATTCTTGTTCATGATAAAGTTTATATTCCATGCTAGAATTGTATTAAGCGGAAACTTTAATACTTGTGTGGTTTGTGAACAACACCGTGTCCCTAGTACGCCTCTATGGACTAGCTCATTGATCAATGATGGTTAAGGTTTCCTAACCATAGACATGAGTTGTCAATTGATGATGAGATCATATCATTGGAGAATGATATGATGGACAGACCCAAACTAAGCGAAGCAATTAGATCGATCATCGTGTTCATCTTTGAAGCTTTTCCTATGTCAAATATTGTATTCCTTAGACCATGAGATAATACAACTCCCTGGTATCGGAAGAAAGCTTTGAGGTCATCAAACGTCATCCTATGAGAGGGTGATCATAAAGGTGTCTCTCAGGTGATTGGAAAGTATCTGTTGGGTTGTATGTATCGAGATGGGATTTGTCCCTCCCAAGTCGGAGAGATATACTTCGGGCCCACTCGGTAATCGATATCAACACCGCTTGCAAGCATGTGGTTAAGGAGTTAATCACAAAGTGATATCGGATTATGGAACGAGTAAAGTACTTGCTGTGAACGAGATTGAACTAGGTATGACGGTACCGACGATCAAATCTCGGGCAAGTAAAATATCGCGAGACAAAGGGAATATATATATATGGGATTGATTGAATCCTGGCATCGTGGTTCATCCGATATGATCATCGATGAATGTGTGGGAGTCAATATGGGTGCCCAGACCCCGTTGTTGATTATTGATAGAAGATCATGTCTGCATATTCTCGAACCCGCAGGGTCACACACTTAACGTGTCTCGACGCTAGGATAAATTGGATAATTGGTTTATGAGTTTTTGTTCGGAGTCTAGGATGGGATCCGGGACATCACGAGAGGTTCCGGAATGGTTCGGAGAATAAGATTCATATAAGGCAGTGCAGTTTTTGGAGTTCGGAATTGTTCCGGGTTAATCGGTATTGTACCGGAAGCTTCTAGAACCTTCCGGAAGGGGACCAACGTGGCCCCACCTTCGGGGTGGGGGCATGGGCCTATGAGGGAGTGTCCTGGCCGCATTGGGCCAGGGGCACAAGGCCCCATAGGGCCCAGCCGATCCTAGATAAGTTTAAACTCGTTTAAACTAGAGATAGGATTTCTAGATAAGGAGAGTTTAAATCTTAAACTAGAGATAGGATTTCTAGATAAGGGAGAGTTTAAATTGTTTAAACTAGAGATAGGCTTGGAGGAGGGCAGGGCTGGCCGCCCCCCTATATATAGAGGTGGTGCGCCCTTCCCCACACACACCTTCCTCCAAGCCCTAGCAGCCTTGCTACCTTCCTCTCCTCCCGATTGTTTATAGGCGAAGCCCTGCAGTGAAATTCTCCACCATATACACCACGTCGTGTTGTAGATCCAATCTATCTATCCACCATACTCGCTGGTCCGAGGAAGGAGGAGACGCCGAGGTCCGCACGTGTGCATCTCACGGAGGCACCGCCACTTGTGGTGCTAGATCGATCGGATCGCGAGGAGGAGAAGAGTACGACTACATCACCCACGCCCGACGAACGCTCCGTATGTGCGAATCTTCAAGGGTATGAAGATCTAATCCAATCTCTCTTGTTGTTTGCATCTCCTAGATTAGATCTTGGCTTTCCCTCTGTTCGCTCCATAGAAAATTTTGATTTACTATGTCGCGAAACCCTTCCGGGTTTTTGGAGTTCGGAATTGTTCCGGGTTAATCGGTATTGTACCGGAAGCTTCTAGAACCTTCCGGAAGGGGACCAACATGGCCCCACCTTAGGGGTGGGGGCATGGGCCTATGAGGGAGTGTCCTGGCTGCATTGGGCCAGGGGCACAAGGCCCCATAGGGCCCAGCCGATCCTATAGGGTTTAAATCGTTTAAACTAGGGATATAATTTCTAGAAGGAGGGAGAGTCCTTGCCCCCCACTCCTCCCTCCCTTGGCCGCCGGACCAAGGCTTGGAGGAGGGGAAAGGGCTGGCCGCCCCCCCTCTATAAATAGAGGGCTGGTGCGCCCCTCCCCCCACACACCTTTCCTCCAATCCTAGTTGCCTTGCTACCCTCCTCTCTCCCTCCCGGCTGTTTGTAGGCGAAGCCCTGCTGCAGAAACTCTCCACCATATACACCATGCCGTCGTGTTGTAGATCCCATCTATCTCTCCACCATACTTGCTGGTCCGAGGAAGGAGGATACGTCGAGGTGCTGCACGTGTGCATCTCACGGAGGCACTGCCACTTGTGGTGCTAGATCGGATCGGATCGCGAGGAGGAGAAGCGAGTACGACTACATCACCCACGTTCCGACGAACGCTCATTGCGAATCTTCAAGGGTATGAAGATCTAATCCAATCTCTCTCGTTGATTGCATCTCCTAGATTAGATCTTGGCTTTCCTCCGCTCGCATCCGTAGAAAATTTTGATTTACTATGCCGTGAAACCCTTCAAGTGGTATCGAGCTAGATCTATGCGTAGATGTGTTTCACGAGTAGAACGCAACATGGTTGTTGCGCGTTGATGTTTTCTGCAAGCCTCTTGTTTGTGTTCTTCTTATGACGCGGGATAGTGAGATTGAAGCCAGGCCAACCTTACGCGACGTCATTCGCGAGACCGCTCGCACTTGACGTGTGGCTTGTACCACACATGCGGCTGGTGGATGTCGGTTTCTCTCACTATAGTTGTCATGGGATTAACACCGAGTTTGGCAACCATAATATCACCGTTAGGCTTTCCGTAGTAAGAATCGTTCTTAGCATCTACTCCCATAAGCCACGTAAACATGCAACAACAAAGTAGGCGCCTAACTTGTTTTTGCAGGAGTGTTCGTGATATGGTATGGCCCAAGATGTGATGGGTATATTGTATGCGATGATCATGTTTTGTAATGTTTCACGACTTGCATGTCGATGAGTACACAACCCAGAGCCATATGGTTTTGTTTATAATTGTGTATGACCATGAGTCAACTTCTTATACGCCATGTAATAGCTTTACTTTATCGCTAAGTAGTTAGCAATAGTTGTAGTTGCTATTCGTGGTGGAGGCAATCATGGTGGAGTGATGGAGATCATGCCGGAACGCACAAGATGGAGATCATTGCGTGAAGATTGGCTATACCATGTCACATAAAGTTATATGCATGTGATGTTTATCCCTTTTATGTATCTTATTATGCTTAGATCACGATGGTAGCATTATAAGATGATTCCTCACTTAAAGATCAAGATAAAAACTGTGTTCTCCCCAAGTATGCACCGTTGCGAAAGTTCGTCGTGTCCAAGCATCACGTGATGACCGGGTGCTATAGACTCTACGCTCACATACAACGGGTGCAAGCCAGTTTTTTGCACACGTGGAAATACTTGGGTCTAGCTTGACGAGCCTAGCATGTACAGACATGGCCTCGGAACACAAGAACCAAAAGGTTAAGCATGAGTCATATGAATGATATGATCGACACTTTGTTGTCCACCATTGAAACCACATCTCTTCTCGTGATGATCGGATTAGGTGTGGTGAATTTGGATCGTGTTCACTAAACAACTTGAGGGATGTTGAATCTAGTGGGAGTTCATCTAGTAATTTGATTAAGTTGAACTATTTATCATGAACATAGTCTAAATTGAACTTGCAAATACTATAGATCACATGGCCAAGTCCAACTTCAACTTCAACGTTTTTTCTGAGAAAGAAAAGCTTAGAAACAATGGGTCTAACTTCACCAATTGGTTCCGCAATCTAAGAATCATTCTCGTTCATGACAAAAGGACTATGTCCTTGGGAAAGCATTAGGTGACCCCCCTGCTGCAACTGCGCCGGCTGATGAGAAAGTTTTCTATCAGTCGCGCAAATATGATTATGGTGTGATTAAGAGCACCATGTTGTTTGCTATGGAACCGGAACTTCAAAATCGTTTTGAAACCTATCCCGGGCCCTTTGAGATTCTCGAGGAGCTGAAAACCATGTGACTCAAGCCTGCTCGAGAGATATGAGATCTCCGAGAAGTTCTTTAACGCAAGATGGAGGAAGGAGTTCGTAGTGAGCACGCCATAAAGATGTCGGGCTACACTCAACGCTTGAGCAACCGGAATGCACGATTCCAGAGGAGCTCAAGATTGACAGGGTTCTGCAATCACTCCTCCCAGCTACAAAAGTTTTGTAGTGACTCACAATCGATTGGTTCCATCGACACGATCACCGAGCTCTTCGCAAAGTCAAGGCGGAAGTGGACATCAAAAGGATAATCATGTGTTGATGGTCAACAAGCCCTCCTTTAAGAAAGGTAAGGAGCAAAGAAGCCCTTCAAGAAGGGCGGTGGCGTTTAATGCCCCGCCGAGAAAAGCTCAAGTCCGGTCCTAAGCCGACATCGAGTACTTCTATTGCAAGAACAAGGGTCACCGGAAGAATCCTCAAGTACTTAGCGGACAAGAAGGTGGCACCATCAAAGGTATATTTGATATACATGTTATTGATGTTTTCCTTACTAGCCCTCGTTGTAGTGCTCGGGTATTTGATACCGGTTCGGTTAATATTTGTAACTCAAACAGAGCTACGGAATAGACGGCTGCGATAGGGATGAGGTGACGATGCGCTGGCAACGGATCAAGAGTTGATGTGATGGCCGCACGCCTCCTTAGTTTTACCTTCGGATTAGTTTTAAACCTTAATAAATGTTATTATGTGCTGCGTTGAGCATGAACATTATTTCGGATCGTGTTTATTGCAAGACGGTTATTCATTTAAATCGGAGAATAATGGTTGTTCTATTTATATGAGTAACATATTTTATGGTCATGCACCTCTTGTGAATGGTTTATTTCTTCTAAATCTCGAAAGGGATGAAACACACATCCATAACATTGAGGCTAAGAGATGCAAAGTAGATAGTGATAATACTACTTATTTGTGGCAATCGCTGCCTAGGTCATATTGGTGTAAAGCGCATGAAGAAACTCCATTCTGATGGACTTTTGGAGTCTCTTGATTTTGAATCATTTGACACATGCGAACCATGCCTCATGGGCAAGATGATCAAGATCCCGTTCTCCGGTATGATGGAGCGAGCAACGGACTTGTTGGAAATCATACATACCGATGTATGCGGACCGATGAGTGTTTCGACGCGCGGTGGATATCGCTATTTCCTCACTTTTACCGATGACTTAAGTAGATATGGGTATATCTATTTAATGAAACATAAATCTGAAACATTTGAAAAGTTCAAGGAATTTCAGAGTGAAGTCGAGATCCATCGTAACAGAAAGATTAAAATTTCTACGATCCGATCGTGGAGGTGAATATTTGATTAATGATTTTCTCACGCATCTTAAAGCAAGTGGAATCGTTTCACAACTCACGCCACCCGGAACACCACAGCGCAATGGTGTGTCTGAACGCCGGAATCGAACCCTATTAGATATGGTCCGATCAATGATGTCTCTTACTGATTTGCCGTTATCATTTTGGGTTTATGCATTAGAAACCGCTGCATTCACTTTAAATAGGGCTCCATCTAAATCTGTTGAGACGACACCATATGAACTATGGTTTGGTGCTAAACCTAAGTTGTCGTTTCTTAAAGTTTGGGGATGCGAAGCTTACGTCAAGAAGTTGATGCCGGACAAGCTCGAACCCAAAGCGGAGAAATGCGTCTTCATAGGATACCCTAAGGAAACTATTGGGTATACCTTCTATCACAGAACCAAAGGAAAAGTGTTTGTCGCAAAGAAAGGTTCCTTTCTTGAGAAGGAGTTTCTGTCGAAAGAAGTGAGTGGGAGGAAAGTAGAGCTTGACGAGGTTATTGAACCTTCTCTCGAATTGGAGAGTAGCGCAGCACCTGAAATTGTCCAAAGGTCACGCACCAACAATAGAGGAAGCTAATGACAAGGATCATGAAGCGGACGATCTTGCATCGAACGTCGCAGGTCGACAAGGTCGCGTGCCCCTCCTGAGTGGTACGGCAACCCTGTCTTGACTATCTTTTTAGTAGAAGACAGTGAACCTACGAACTATGAGGAAGCGATGATGAGCCCAGACTCTGAGAAATGGCTAGAAGCCATGAAATCCGAATTGGGATCCATGAGCGAAAACCAAGTATGGACTTTGGTGGACCCTCCTAGCGACCGAAAGGCCGTTGAGTGCAAATGGATATTCAAGAAGAAAACGGACACGGATGGTAATGTTACCATCTATAAAGCACGGCTTGTCACAAAAGGTTTTCGACAAGTTCAAGGTGTTGACTACGATGAGACTTTCTCTCCCGTAGCGATGTTTAAGTCCATTCGGATTTGATTAGCAATTGCGCTTCATGATTATGAAATATGGCGATGGATGTCAAGATCGCTGCTCCTCAATGGAAACATTGATGAAGAGTTGTATATGATGCAACCCGAAGGTTTTGTCGATCCTAAGGATGCGATAAAGTGTGCAAACTTCAGCTGCTCCATTTATGGATCAAGCAAGCATCTCGGAGTTGGAACCTTCATTTTGATCAAGTGATCAAGAGCTTTGGATTTGTTCCAAATTGCTATGAAGCTTGCATCTACAAGAAAGTGAGTGGGAGCTCGGTGACGTTTCTGGTACTATATGTGGATGACATATTGATTATTGGAAATGACATCAACATGCTTAACGATGTGAAGAGTTATTTGAACAAGTGTTTTTCAATGAAAGACCTAGGTGAATCTGCTTATATATTGGGCATCAAAATCTATAGAGGTAGACAAAAATGCCTGATAGCTTTAAGCCAGAGTACATACCTAGACAAAGTTCTGAAAAGGTTCAGAATGGATAAGGCAAAGAAAGGTTCAGTGCCTATGTTGTCAGGTAAGATATTGAGCAAGGCTCAGTGTCCAGCTATGGTAAATGATAGGGAAGCTATGAGCAAAGTGCCTTATGCCTCGGCCATAGGTTCCATCATGTATGCCATGCTGTGTACTAGACCGGATGTGTCCAATGCTCTTAGTTTGACGAGCAGATATCAAAGTGATCCAGGAGTGGAACACTGGACAGCCGTGAAGAACATCCTAAAGTACCTGAATAGGACTAAATAAATGTTCTTAGTCTATGGGGGTGATGAACAGCTTGTCGTAAAAGGTTACATCGATGCTAGTTTTGACACCGACAAGGATGATTCCAAATCTCAGACAGGATACCTTTATATTTTGAATGGAGGAGCTATGAGCTGGAGAAGCTGCAAGCAAAGCGTGATCGCGGGATCTACAGTGGAAGCGGAATACATGGCTGCTGCAGAAGCGTCAAGTGAAGGAGTTTGGATCAGAAACTTCATCACTGAGCTTGTTGTGGTTCCAAGCAGAATACATTGTGTGAAAACACTGGCGCCATAGCACTTGCTAAGGAACCAAGATATCATCCAAAGACCAAGCATATCAACCGCAAGTTTCATATAATCCGAGATTATATTGCAGATGGAGATCTGAAGATTAGCAAAGTACATACAGATCTGAATGTCGCAGATCCATTGACTAAACCTCTTCCACGTGTAAAACATGATCAGCACCTCAGTGCCATGGGTGTGAGATTGTTGCCAAATTTAAACTAGATTATTGACTCTAGTGCAAGTGGGAGACTGTTGGAATTATGTCCTAGAGGCAATAATAAAGATGTTATTATTATAATTCTTGTTCATGATAAAGTTTATATTCCATGCTAGAATTGTATTAAGCGGAAACTTTAATACTTGTGTGGTTTGTGAACAACACCGTGTCCCTAGTACGCCTCTATGGACTAGCTCATTGATCAATGATGGTTAAGGTTTCCTAACCATAGACATGAGTTGTCAATTGATGATGAGATCATATCATTGGAGAATGATATGATGGACAGACCCAAACTAAGCGAAGCAATTAGATCGTATCATCGTGTTCATCTTTGCAAAGCTTTTCCTATGTCAAATATTGTATTCCTTAGACCATGAGATAATACAACTCCCTGGTATCGGAAGAAAGTTTTGAGGTCATCAAACGTCATCCTATGAGAGGGTGATCATAAAGGTGTCTCGTGTGATCGAAAGTATCTATTGGGTTGTATGTATCGAGATGGGATTTGTCCCTCCCAAGTCGGAGAGATATACTGGGCCCACTCGTAAACGATATCAACACCGCTTGCAAGCATGTGGTTAAGGAGTTAATCACAAAGTGATATCGGATTACGGAGCCAGTAAAGTACTTGCGTGAACGAGATTGAACTAGGTATGACGATGCCGACGATCAAATCTCGCAAGTAAAATATCGCGAGACAAAGGGAATATATATATGGGATTGATTGAATCCTGGCATCGTGGTTCATCCGATATGATCATCGATGAATGTGTGGAGTCAATATGGGTGCCTGCACCCTGTTGATTATTGATAGAAGATCATGTCTGCATATTCTCGAACCCGCAGGGTCACACACTTAACGTGTCTCGACGCTAGGATAGATTGGATAATTGGTTTATGAGTTTTTGTTCGGAGTCTCGAATGGGATCCAGGACATCACGAGAGGTTCCGGAATGGTCCGGAGAATAAGATTCATATAACGCAGTGTAGTTTTTGGAGTTCGGAATTGTTCCGGGTTAATCGGTATTGTACCGGAAGCTTCTAGAACCTTCCGGAAGAGTACCAACGTGGCCCCACCTTCCGGGAGGGGGCATGGGCCTATGAGGGAGTGTCCTGGCCGCATTGGGCCAGGGGCACAAGGCCCCATAGGTCCCAGCCGATCCTATAGGGTTTAAATCGTTTAAACTAGGGATAGAATTTCTAGAAGGAGGGAGAGTCCTTGCCCCCCACTCCTCCCTCCCTTGGCCGCCGGCCCAAGGCTTGGAGGAGGGGCAAGGGCTGGCCGCCCCCCTCTATAAATAGAGGGCTGGTGCGCCCCCTCCCCCACACACCTTGCCTCTAATCCTAGTTGCCTTGCTACCCTCCTCTCTCCTCCCGATCGCTTGTAGGCGAAGCCTGCGCGTAAACTCTCCACCATATACACCACGCCGTGTTGTAGATCCCATCTATCTCCACCATACTTGATGGTCCGAGGAAGGAGGAGACGCCGAGGTGCTGTGGTGCATCTCACGAGGCACCGCCATTTGTGGTGCTAGATCGGATCGGATCGCGAGGAGGAGAAGAGAGTACGACTACATCACCCACGCTCCGGTTAACGCTCCACCGTATGAATCTTCAAGGGTATGAAGATCTAATCCAATCTCTCTCGTTGATTGCATCTCCTATATTAGATCTTGGCTTTCCCTCTGTTCGCATCCGTAGAAAATTTTGATTTACTATGCCGCGAAATCGAGGCAGGTGGTTCCTATAAGTGGACCTCCTGCGCGGGTCCTACTCCAATTCGGTCCAGAAGTTGACTCTAACTCGGAAATCGGTCCGGATTTTCGGACCGTTTTCCGGCGGATTACTAAAACGTCCGAGGCTTTTGCATACGAACTCCGATTGGAGCGATTCTCGCGCCTAAGGGTTCGTATCGTCGAGGGGAACAACCTTTCGTCAAGGTTTGCGCGAAAACTCGAACCTACAGGGGTGGTTGTCGCAAGTCCTTCTAAAGCCTCCCGCAGGAAACTCGTAGCGAAGTAAAAATAGGGTTTTGCAAAAGGCGTTTCGCCGAAACTTTCTACTCGACGGTTTTGCATGGAAAGATATGATGCAGCGACATGAATGATATGCAAGACCAAATCTAAAATTTGGGATGTGACAGAAAACTAGTAACATTTCCAGTTATCATTTGTCTTTCTTAGCTGCTGCGCTCAACAATGGAACCAAGTATGATCTTGGTTCTCTCATTGCTCGTCGCTTAACAGGTAAGGGACCCATTTATGGGGGAATTGTTGCTAGGCGTGTTGCTGCTACCTTGGACATTCCTATTGATCCAAATGATACAGTATTGCTAGCTCTACCCTTGAGAACTTGGTTTATAGAATGCTGTTTATTGACGGGGAAGAGAGAGAGATTCCTCTCCCCCAAACCACTTTGTTCAGTATTTCTCAGGGACCTTTGTCACGCTCCAAGGAGGATATGGATGAGATGCTGCGCTCTCTTGCCTTCCATGGGCACTATCAGGAGTAAGCGCCCTCTTATGACCCCGTGGTACACTACACAGGGGAGTCCTCGAGCTCGTACCAGGACGAGGGAGCCTCCTCGTCATACTACGGAGGTGCACCTACTTGGGCACCATGGGATTGAGCCCCACTTAGGCCAAAAGCCTAAGCTTGGGGGAGGTATACCGACATCGCACATCTATATATCATGTCCGGTCGGTTCTTTGTATATCCATTGTTTCGCTTTCTTTTTTGTTCTTGTTGCTTCTTTCTCAAAAACACAAAAACACCAAAAATAGTTTCATTGTTTCTCTTGGTTTGTTTCTTTGCTTTGGTTTGCCTTAAAAGAAAAATCTAAAAAGATTTTGCTTTGCTTGGTTTGTTTTTTTGCTTTACTTGTTTTTGCTTTGTTGGCTTCTTTAAAAAAATCGAAAACACCAAAAATATTTGTTGTTCTTCTTTGGTTTTATGAGTTCTTTGCAGAGTTCAGCCGTCCTCAGTGGATTTTGGGTTTCATGTTATTATTCAAGTCACATAAGTGAAGGGCAATAATAAAGATTAAGACAACTTGAGGAGTGGTAAGAGGCTGGTAACAAACTATATTTGTTTCATTTTTTACATATACTCATCATTGTGAGCATGATTAGTCTGTTCATGGTAAGGAGTGTGTTACTAATGGATGCTTAGTAGTTTTTGCTTGTCTATGATTAGCTCCAGCTTGCTAATAGTTTGTAGCATGTCATATGAATGTTTGCCTGCATTGTTTTATTCATATTTTGGTATGAAATTGTGGTATCCTCCTCTATAAGTTTCATTTGAATCGACTTGGCACATGCTCGCGCATGCATATGACTAATCAATAGTCAGTAAGCCTCGATGATTTATTTTTCCTCAGAGTTCTTGTATTACTTTCATGCCATAATTAGTCATGTTTTGTTGCAAGCATGATTATGACAATTATTGCTCTCTCGTTTGTTGGTCCCTCTCTTTTGCTAGCCTTCACATGCACTGAGTATGAGCTCTACCTGTGCTTCCAACTCCCCAAAACCAATATTGCCAACTTTGTCCACCATACCTACCTATTAGCATCGTTTTCTATTTCAGTGCATATTCTATATGCCTTGTTTTCTTCCAAATAAAATGTTTGTCTGTTTTGAGAAAGTTAGTTAGTAAAGCTCTCACGAACTTGATGGCACACTTTATTCCTTGCACTTAATAATCCTGAACCATTGTGATTTGTCCATGAAAGTTATATGCTTGCAAATTATATGCTGGGAGTCAGCAGAACCGTGCTGTCATGGGGAACGCTTTCAACACTTTTTGGATATCCTATCCAGTTGAAACTTTGCTCTTCTGTTTACGGATGTCGACGATGTGAAATAAAAGGGGAGCTTGTGAGTTCATGGAGTCTATACACTGTGTTAGAGAAACGCTTGGGCCGCTAGCCTAAGCCATGCCTAATCATGGTGGAAACTTGCAGCATCACCATAATGAGCATTCTATGAAGCATCCTCAATAAAAAGCTATGCACATAGTAAATAAAAAGATTGCTGAGATGCTCATTGTATGCTTGCCTTGTCATTTTGATCACGGGATAGCTCTTGTATCATGTGTAAGGGGTACCCCGTTGGCGGTTTCTCTATGATATGCGTGTATTTACAATGACAAGAACTTACAGGTAACCAAAGTTGAGTAGCATGCGGAGCGTCCCTCATACTCAAGGGACTTGGGATTTTCAGTCTATGGTTTATCAAGCATATGATCCAGAGTGGACCTCACTTTCACCTTAACCACATGAAGATGCTTATGATATGGGCAATGAGAGCTCAAAGCTAATGAGTACCTTCCTTTCAGCATTAGGAAGCCTTTCAAACTTTTCAAAACCGTTTTCACAACCTTGTTGAGTCACCACTTATTCTATGAGCACCTTCTGGAGAGCATAGTTGTCATTCTTGTGTTTGTATCAAAACTTGGTTAATTATGTCATGACTTTGATGCTTGTATCTTTGATATTTTTACCTCTAGTCTTCACTTAAACTTCAGAGGTTCCTTGGCATTTATATTGTGCTCTACAAAGAAAGGAAAGCGAGATACCACTCTATCATACCTTACTATGAGCATTGCAATTCAGGATGTAAGTGGCTCGTCCACTGGACTATGCGGTTGTAGCCGCTTCAGCCGCATCTCACTTAAGTGGAATTTGTGGCAGCCATTTAAGATTCTTTGTGGATTTATGTGGTTAAGTGGCGCCGCGCTGCCGCTTCATGGTTAATCGTTTCTTACTCGTTTTGGCCGCGTTCAGTGTACTCGCGCGGCAATGCGCTCTTTGACTCTTCGTGCTGCACAACTATTCTTGTTGGAAATGTGATTTTTGTTAGAATAGAGTTGATGAACATGCACATGTCGTAACTAAATCATACGATCTATGGACTAATGGATGCACGTACATCAAAATGGGAGTAACAACCTCTAGCCTGTCAATATAATGTATACATGCATTCCTGCTAATCTCTTGATGATACTACTATAGCTAAAACCACAAGCGGAGCTTACTGAACTAAGAGCATCTCTAACCCATCCCCTTTCGGTGTTTAGAGGAGTATATTTTCTTCTCTAATGGCCGAAACCGACTCTAACCCAACCAACCCCAACGGTGGTTAGAGGAGAAAAAAACGGCCTCCGCGGCTCGCAAATATACGCGCCGCATGCCTCGACTCGCAAATTTTTTCTCCTCCATGCCGTTGCTACTGCCTCTCCGCCCCGCCGCACCATTCCCGCCGGCGTTGCCGATGCCGACCGTCTTTTCCCTCCGTCGATTGCCTGAAGCACCACCATCCTATTCCCCCATCTGCCCCAGTCTCCGGTGCTAGCTGTCACCGGAATCGCCCCTAGAGCCGCCGCATCGAGGTGGATCCCGCCTTTGGTCGGAACCTATAGAAAGCTCGTTTCCATTCACCACATCGAGGTGGATCCCAGAAACACAAGGATGACTGTGAAATTCTGCCTCCCAGCACCATCTCGTGCCGAGGAGCTATCGATGGCACCCACGCTGACAGCGGCAGGGGAGGAGGCAGGGAGGCGAATTCCTGTCAGCTGGACGGCATCACGGTAGCCCTCCCATTTGGCGTTCTCCTCCTCCATCGACGCATCTATGACCTGGTTGAGGATGGCGTCCTCGTCGTAGTCGGCCACCAGGATGGCTTGGTACTCCAGTGGCAGTGGCTGGGAACCAACTTCCTGCTTGATGACGTGGTCGCCACCCCTCTCACTCGTCATCGTCGTCTTGGTAGTCGTCGTTGTCGTCCTGGTCATCGTCCTCGTCGGAGGAGTAGTCAGGTATGCCCTCATAGAACACTGCCAGGGCATTTGAGTTATGATCATCGTCTTGTCCGGTGCTGAATTTTTGATCGAGAATTAGGACGACCGGAGATCGAATGAGAATTTGGTTGGGTTGGGGCGGCTAGAGATCAACGATCGAGAGAATCGTTGCATAGCAGAGGGGTCGAGTCATCGAGGCGTATCCGCCTATGCCGCAGAGATCGAGGCATCCTGGGCTTCTAGTGTCGCGTTCGCGCCAGGTGCATCGAGAAGATCGACCGTCCAAGCGAGGCTCCTGTATGTCTAAATTCGTATGTATCCAATTAATTATTTAGACTAGTCATATTCATATCTAGACAAAATGGAGACCATTTATATGAACGAGAAAAAGTAATCAGATTCTCCAACGGCTATGGATATTTTTTTAGAGATATATAGGATATAAAATAAGGGAAATATCTGATCGTGGCTCCCCCATTGAAATGGTCCCTTGGCCTTTGCCTAGGTCGCCATAATCTAGAGCCAGCCCTACTTAGGTAGCCCATTGCTGTGTATGCACGCCGCTAGAAAATCATTCAGACAACTCCAGCTAGTGAGCTTTGTGCATGCGAGATTGAACTTGTATCGGCCAGTAGCTTGTATCGAATTTCCGTCAGCCCTTGGCAGGTTCAGGTTGTCTTGTGTGAAGCAAACCGCAAAGCAGCAACTCACCTGACGTCGCCGTGGCCCTATGTGCATGAAGGATTAAGCAACCTGTCGCTAGCATCACAAAAGCGCAACAAGCCGCTGGCGCCGCTGGCGTTGGTGGCTCAGCCACGATACGCCACTTAGTATTAGCGACACGTCATATACGCCGTATAAGACTTTTTTCGCGGGCGGCATGTGCGGGACTGTTGGACGCCGCTGCCACTTACATCCTTAATTGCAATGTTGCTCATGTTTATGTTTCATGCTATTTATTATTATTAAGTTGGTTTCTCTTCATAGCTTGCAATGATTATTGAGTATACTTGGTTGCATACTTCTTATTATGAATGAGGTTTAAGCATCTACTCCTGTGCTGAAAATATATACATCATATGAAGCAAATGTGTTCGTGAAAGTTCTTTTATCGCACTCAGTTTTTAACTGAATTGCCTGAGGACAAGCAATAAGCTAAGCTTGGGGGGGGGGGCGTTGATACGTCCAAAACGTATCTACTTTCTCGAACACTTTTGCTATTGTTTCTCCTCTAAACTTGTGTGATTTGGATACAACTAACACGGACTGACGCTATTTTCAGCAGAATTACCATGGTGTCTTGTTTTGTGTAGAAAATCAACTATCAGGAAAAATCCCGAAAAATATGCCAAAAATTATAATTCACCAGAAGACCCACGGAGCCAGAAGACGAGACGGAGAAGGGGCATGGGGGGCCACACCCCTGCCAGGTGCAGGCCTACCTCTGGCCACGCCTAGGGTGGTGCAGCCACCCCAGGCACCCCTTCAGCCTCCCTCTACGCCTATAAGTTGCCTCTCGACCTAAAAACCGAGGGGGGGGGGAGTTCGATAGTTTTCCAAAAAGATTTCTACTCCACTGCCGCCACCATAAACCAAGATTCGGATCCAGAAACCCCGTTCTGGCACCCTACCGGGACGGGGAATTTGGAGAGGATCATCGTCATCGTCATCACCAACGCCTCTCCATCAACCACTGATGTTTCCCTCATCCATGAGTGAGTAATCCCCGCTGTAGGCTTTTGGATGGTAGGGATTGGATGAGTTATCTCATGTAATCGAATACGATCGGTTAGGGCATAGTGCCTAGTATCTCTATTAGTGCTATTTGACTTTGTTGCAACTTGTTGTGCTTAATGCTTGTCACTAGGGCCTGAGTGCCATGATTTCAGATCTAAATTATTATTGAATCATTATGATAGTATTGTTTGTGATCTTCTGCAACTTGTGTACACATATCATTGTCCGGATCCAAATGCCCCAAAGTGACAATAATTGGGACAACCGGAGGGGATGGTTGTGGTATGAGGATCACATGTGTGCACAGAGTGTTAATGCTTTGCTCCGGTGCTCTATTAAAAGGAGCATCTTAATTGCCAGTAGTTTCCTAGAGGCACCGCTGCCACGGGCTGGCTGGACAGAAGATGTTGTGCATGTTCTCATTGGGAGCATGTATGACTATATTTGGAGCACATGCCTAGGATTGTTTAGTACCTGGGTGCTTGTTATTATTTATCTGCAATACCCTAGATCTTGAAGTTACATGTTTAGACTCGTCCATGCAACGCCCGTTCATCCATCCCTATGCCTACCGCGCTCTTATCCTACTGTTTACTGTTACTGTTACTATTGCTCATGTTTCACTGTTGCTGTTTCTTTGTTGTTGCTACTACAAACTGTTGCTACTGATAAACTCCTGTGAGCAAGAACTATTTCCAGGTGCAGCTGAATTAACAACTCAGTTATTAAGGCTTGCAAGTATTCTTTGGCTCCCCTTGTGTCGAATCCATAAATTGGGTAATACTACCCGCGAAGACTGTTGCGATCCCCTATACTTGTGGGTCATCACTCATAATCATAATATGCAGCGATTGCTAACAAAATCCTCACAGACTTTAGCTTCGCTACAGGTGAGAAAGTCTCATCGTAGTCAACTCCTTGAATTTGTTGAAACCCTTTTGCAACAAGTCGAGCTTTATAGATGGTTACATTACCATCAGCATCTGTTTTCTTCTTGAAAAATCCATTTGTTCTCGACAGCCTTCTGGCCATCCGGGCAAGTCCACCAAAGTCCATACTTGGTTTTCGTACATGGATCCAATCTCAGATTTCATGGCTTCTTGAAAATTGTTGGAATCTAGGCTCATCATCGCTTCCTCATATGTTGCAGGGTCATTGGTGTTTTCCACCAACATGACACTCATAATGGGATCATACCAATCGAGAGTGGTACGAGTTCTCGTCGACCTGCGAGGTTTCGTAGTAACTTCGACCGAAGTTTGATGATCATCGTCATTAGCTTCCATTCTTATTGGTGTAGGCAACACAGTAACTTCTTCCAGTGCTGCGCTACTCTCAAATCTGAGAGAAGGTTCGATAACCTCGTCAAGTTTTACTTTCCCTCCAGTCACTTCTTTCGAGAGAAACTCGTTCTCTAAAAAGGATCCATTCTTGGCAACGAAGATTTTGCCTTTCGGATCTATGATAGAAGGTATACCCAAAAGTTTCCTTTGGGTATCTTGTGAAGATGCATTTTTCTGCTTTGAGTTCAAGCTCTATAACTTATTTACATAAGCTTCGCAACCCCAAACTTTAAGGACCGACAATTTAGATTTCTTCCCAAACCATAATTCATACAGTGTCATTTCAACGGATTTAGATGGTGCTCTATTTAAGGTGAATGCGTCTGTTTCTAATGCATAACCCCAAAATGACAAAGGTAAATCTATAAGTGACATCATAGAGCGAACCATATCTAAGAGAGTTCGATTATGACGTTCGGACACACCATTACGTTGTGGTGTTCTCGGCGGTGTCAATTGTGAAAGTATTCCGCATTTCTTCAAATGCTCGCCAAACTCATAACTTAGATATTCACCTCCACGATCAGATTGTAGAAATTTAATCTTCTTGTTATGTTGATTCTCTAATTCACTTTGAAATTCCTTAAACTTCTCAAAAGTTTCGTACTTATGTTTTATGAAATAGATATACCCATATCTACTCAAGTCGTCCATGAAAGTAAGAACATCACGATAACCACCGCGTGATGCTATACTCATCGGTCCACACACATCGGTATGTATGATTTCCTAAGTCTGTAGCTCGCTCCATCACACCAGAAAATGGAGTCTTAGTCATTTTTCCCATCATACATGCTTCGCATCTTTCAAGTGATTAGAAATCAAGTGATTCAAGAAGTCCATCGGAATGGAGTTTCTTCATACGCTTCACTCCAATGTGACCAAGACGACAGTGCCACATGTATGTAGAATTATCATTCAATTTCAAACGTTTAGCTTCTATATTATGAACATGTGTATCACTACAATCGAGATTTAACAAGAATAGACCATGTAACAAAGGTACATGACCATAAAATATATTACTCATATAAATCAAACAACCAGTATTCTTAGACTTAAACAAGTAACCATCTCGCAATAAACAAGATCCTGATATAATGTTCATGCTCAATGAAGGCACCAAATAACAATTATTTAAGTATAAAACTAATACTGATGGTAGATGAAGAGGGATCATGCTGACCGCGACCACATCAACCTTTGATCCGTTTCCAACGCGTATCGTCACCTCGTATTTCGCTAGTCTCCGTTTATTCCATAGCACCTACTTCAAGTTACAAATATGAGCAACCAAACCAGTATCAAATACCCAGGCACTACTACGATTACTAGAAAGATACACATCAATAACATGTATATCGGATATACCTTTCTTCTTGATGTTGTCGTTCTTCAGATCCGCCAAGTACTTGGGGAAATTCCGCTTCCAATGACCTTCTCCCTTGTAGTAAAAGAACTCAGTATCAGGCTTAGGCCCAGCCCTGGTCTTCTTTGCCGACGCGGTAGATTTATTACCTCCCTTCTTGAAGTTTCCCTTTTTCTTAGGCTTGCCTTGCTTCTTGAAATTGGTGGTCTTACTGACCATCAACACTTGGTTCTCTTTCTTGATCTCCACTTCCACAGACTTTAACATAGAGAAGAGTTCTGGCAACGTCTTATCCATGCGCTGCATGTTGTAGTTCATCACAAAGTTCTTGTAACTTGGTGGTAGTGATTGAAGGACACGATGAATCCCCAACTGTAACACCCTCAGAATCGGACCTATGCAAGTTTTAGCGAAACCCGCCAAACCCGCATAGAAATGATTCAAAGGTACCCACCAGGCACTTTCGTGCGGGTGGAAAACGAAGTAATAATATTACACAACAGTCCTCGATGGGACCCACAGAACAGATATATATATACAACACGACTCCATGAGTCAAGAATACAGATATACGGTACAAAGATCCAAATCACCTTGAAAACGATGGAGCGTCCGACTATGGAAAAGATGCAAATGGGGCTAAGAGCGCGGAAGAATAACCAATGGCGTCCATAACCCTGCCCAGGCCAAGCCGGAAGGGTAACCCTGCTAACGACGTCGATCTCAAAACCTGCTTAAACAAAAAGGGGTGCTGACAAAGGGCAAAGGAAAAAGAGGAGCGTCAGTACTGAGGCCAGTACACGGCGATACTAGAATTCGGCGGTCCTCGCCTACATAGGTATGGTGGACTGAAGCGGCAGCGCAACATGCACTAAACAACCTATAGAGACTTGATACAACTGGCGGCTATCAGAGAGGGGTGAGAAAGACCTAATCAGAACCGACCTGGTACTAACACCAAACAATCCCATCCTGGTATTCCCCCTCGAGACCAAACGAGGAAGTCCACCGAGGAACTCACATAGTTGGCAGTTTTACTTATTCAGTTATCGTTGCAGCAATTACTAGTCAGGTTTAGATAATCATCCTGATAAAGTAAGCAGTGGGCACTTTTAGTTAACCATTCCGTTATAGTTACAACACTTACTAATCAGATACAGATAGCATGAGATAACCCAAAACCCAGCAGTTGTTGGTACTTTTATTCAGCCATTCCGTTGTAGTTGCAATACTTACTAGTCAGATACAATCGGCGCAAGCGACTAACCAAACAAGCAATTGTGGGCAGTTTTATGTAGCCATTCCATTATAGTGAAGCTGATTACTAGTCATTATGAAGTCAAATTTATAGTACTACTTTAGTTATGCTTGTCTATGATCGAGATACTGTGCTCCAAGTCGTCCATAACCGCGGACACGGCTTTCAGAAAGTTTTAACCCGGCCGGGGTGCACAAATAGCAACACACACTCGATCAACCTCGGAAAAACCAAATCAAAACCCAACGAGCCCTTCACGACAAAGCAATCACAGGATTCAGAAATATTTCAGGGGGCCACCCCTTGGAGTACACCCAACGGTTAATGACTCAGACGGACCCGAGGTTTGGGTGGACGGTCAGAACGATCGGGAACCCAAAACGGGCTTGTCGACACCGCGAAAACGTGTCCCGATCCTAACAGACAAGGTGCTCCTCACAATCGTAAATAAAGCGTAAAACATGGCATAGGTACAGATAGTAAATAAAACCTCAAACTAGTTTGTGGCCCCAAGAAATAAGACGAATCAAGATCGCCTGGGGTCCCATAATCCTCCCGGATGTGGATAGCGCGATAAATCAAGGAACATGTATCAAGTACTCGGGGTCCTACGGGACACAAGTGGGCGGTTGGAAACCAAATATTATCTATCACCCACCGATGCCTCTGCTTACTTACTTCAATTTTAGTTGTTAAACAGTAATTAAAGTGAACGATAAGTAAAGCCATGATCATCTCCAACATCAAACATGCGGCAATACACCAACAACTGTGGCACTTGACGGCACACAACAGCACTTGAGCATGCGACTACGACGCGCAAGTCCAACTATCTACCAAACAACAGGTATTAGGATGTGTCCAAGGCAATATAGCGCTGCAAGGGATATCACGTGTACGAAAACTAGAGCAACGCAACACAGATAGCAATAGATCAACAGGAGGAAGTAAAGACTATAAAAGTAAGATAGGTAGAAAGGGGGAGGTGCTCGCCTGAAAACATTGTCGAAGGTTCATCCGAAGATCGGGCGAAGCTCACATCAACTCAACGGCCTTATCCGCGAAGAGCCAAAACACTAGAAGAAACACCGGACGTACTATTTAACACAACAGCAGAAGATCGGGCATGATGCATGCATGATGTATGACATGGCCAATGTGCGATGCAATTAGGCAAGATTAAGCGGAACCGGGGTCCCGACAATTAATTAAATGGTTCAAGTTATTTAGCTACCCCGCAAATTAAATGTTATAATAACAAGGCAAGATATGACAACGATTCGATGCACAAATTTAAATGAGGCCAATATGAGATTAGATTTGCCCGCATATGGGCCCCATATTTAATTTAGGTGAATCGGCCTAAGGCCCCCAAACCACATGACAATATGCATGCATGAACAATTTAATATGCAACAAGATATATCATTTATAAAATAGGGTCTCGGAAAAGAGGTCACACATTAGGGTTCGGCGAACTTGGCTCCGAGGGGTTCGGGGTCGGTCTCAGGGTTCGACGGGGGGGAACGGCTCGACGAGATCGGGTTCGGTACGGGAAGAAGGTCTTGTCGCAACCGGGAAGCAGGACTTGGTTGGCGTCGGGCGATCGGTCTCGCCGTCGGTGTCGATCTTGTCGCATTCGGTGGTCTTCGGTCCGCGTGAGACGGTCATGGCGTTCTGTGGAGAACTTGGCGTCCGTGGCGGGCGTTTGTCGCAGGATGAAGACCTCGGCGTCCGGGTTCTCGGCGAACTTGGCGTCCGGGAAGGAGTACTTGTCATGTCGAGGGCTCGGCGTCGATGGTTCATCGGTTTTGGTATGGTCTTCGGGTACGACACCGAGACGTCGGTTCCAAGATCTTGCGATGGGAGATGAAAACGGCCTTGGGGAAACTTGCGCCGGCTCATGAATACACGGGCACGGCAACAGCAGCAAAGATCTTCCGGGTTTCGGTCTGTTAAGATCAATCGAAGGCTCGTCATATCTTGCATCAACTCAACGGAATGGTTTGGATCGGAGGGGGTGGAGACGGTCTTCATATTATGGTTGAGGTAGCGGAAGTAGGCGTCATCGTAGAATAAGTGGAAGCCAGATCTTCGGTTCAATCCGTCTTCTTCAGAACATAGAGGAATTAGGTGAAGTAGCACTTGAACAACCTCTGGATGGATCAGAGGCACTGACGATCTGCTGGTTGCACATACGTGTCAACGCAGTGCAGTGGAAGCAGAACGGCTGGCCGGGCACCGATTCTCTTGCCCTTGCACTGGTGCCTGCATGCGGCGGCTCGGAGAGCAGGACAGGCAAGTGATCTCTCGCTAACGCGGGCGGCATTCAAAGATGCGCTAGGCTAGTGCGGGGTAAAAGGCCAGAGGATGGGCGGCTCCTGGCGGCAAGAAGGACAGAGCGACAGAGAACAGGGAGTAAAACGGCAGTTCTCTACCGGAGGAGAGAGGTGGCGCACCACGGGATCAACGGGAGGAACGGGCAGGGTGGCAAGCAGAGAGGCGGCAGCGGCGTTGGAGCCCACGAACGTGGTGCAGGCGGACAGAGAAGGGAAAACGCAGAGAAGGGCGCGCAACAGCGCCGAGGAGAGTCGCTGGTGGCGGAGGCGCGGCCGCAGGGCGCAGGAGGACGGCGGGGCGACGGGGTCGGAGAGGGAGGGCCACGGGCGGCGGGGTGGAGGCGGCCGCTGGTGGGGCCGAGGCCGAGCGGGGCGGGTGGGGCGCCGGGGAGGGTGACGACGGTCGGTGGAGGAGGCCACGGGAGGAGAGGCCGTGAGCCAGGGAGTCATGGGCGCTGGATCACAAGGGGCGGCGCTGGGAAGGAGGAGGCGGGAGGAGGCGGAGCAAGGAGGGAGGGCAAGCGGGGCCAGGAGAGAGAGGAGGAGGAAGGAGGAGGAGAGGCGCGGCTTGCAAAGGGAGAGGAGGGGAGGAAGACGACGGAGAGAGGAGGTGGTGGGAGGGGGCGCGGTGTGGGACCGGGACAGGGAGAGGAGGAGGGTGGGCAGTGGGGGAAGGTGAGCGTGAGGGGGGTTGGGTGGGGCCAGTGGCAGGGGCGGGGTGGGTCAGCGTGAGGTGGCGGGTGAGTGTGTGCTGCTGAGGGAAGTGGGGAGTGGGTCCAGGCGCGGGTGGGGTGATGTGGCGGTTGAGGATTGGTTATAGGGGAGGAGAGGGTGAGGTGGCAGCCAGGAATTGGTCCGGATGAGGTGGCCGGAGGGGTGGGTAGGTTAGGTTGGGTAGAAAAGGGTTTGGGGTGGACCGTTTTTGTACTGGGGGTGGTCGACTGGGTCGGGTCGGCCCGTTTGACTGCCCCTTAAAATAATATAACTTTTATTTAATTTGCAATAAACTTTTATAAATAGATTTTAGACAAACAAAATATCCGGAAGCATCCGGGGTTTAATTTGAAATAGTAGGAGGGCTAGTTTCAGAAATAGTAGACTTTCGCGACATAGTTTCAAGTAAAATAATATGCATGATGATGACATGAGCATGCGGTCATGATGATGCAATGCACGAAAACAACGCGATTTTCTAGTAGTGGTTTTGCGGGATGCCACAATTCGACACCACTAACAAGGGATCTCGCCCTCGAGATCCACCTCATGGTACCGGAAGGAAGGTCGGCGATCTGCATCTTCTCGCTTCGTGCGACACCACTAACAAGAGGTCGTTGTCCGTGATCGTCGAGAGAACACTCCGGGAAACAAAAGGTCGAAGGTAGAGGTATCAACAAATAAAGCCACCTCTAGCTCCGATGGAAAGGGGGAACCGATGCATTCTCATCCACTTCAATGTACAAAAGCGAATAGAAGGGGTAGTCGGCATGGTGGCCAATCCATCACGCACCCAAACTATTACTCTGCACAATCAGTAGAAAAGAGTGCAACCATTCTCGGAATCAGACTGAAGATCTCGACAATCGAGATTCAGAAAAAAAAGGAGTGATGCAGACTCTGCATCGGGTCTGGCGTAGATGATGTCGTCGCGTCGGAAAACATCGGAAGGCACGAGAAGGAACAAAGAGAAGTCCGTCAAACGAAGGATTCCTCGGATAGCATGAAGACCAGATGTAGCAACACCGTTACCAAAGAGGAAGCGAAACCCTGAAGGTACGACGGAAAACCCAACCATGAGAAGTCCTGGACTCGAAGCAAGAGAAGAGAGCAGATTTAAAACACGCAGAGGTAAGAGGAGAATAGCAGAGGGGTAAGGAGTAAAATCAGACCTAATCAGAACTATCCAACCGATTTTGCAAAAATAGTTTTGACACTCTACTGCGGCCGTTAGCTAGGTTATCCTATAGGCTGGACTTGTGGGGTATCGCAACTGCTGAGCTCGATACCACTCAGACACCCTCAATCGGACCTATGCAAGTTTTAGCGAAACCCCAAACCCGCATAGAAACGATTCAAAGGTGACCACCAGCACTTTCGCGGGTGGAAAACGAAGTAACATTACACAACAGTCCTCGATGGGACCCACGTAACGTATATATATATATATACAACACGACTCCATGAGTCAAGAATACAGATATACGGTACAAAGATCCAAATCACCTTGAAAACGATGGAGCGTCCGACTACGGACAAGATGCAAATGGGGCTAAGAGCGCGGAAGAATAACCAATGGCGTCCATAACCCTGCCCAGGCCAAGCCGGAAGGGTAACCCTGCTAACGACGTCAATCTCAAAACCTGCTTAAACAAAAAGGGGTGCCGACAAAGGGCAAAGGAAAAAGAGGAGCGTCAGTACTGAGGCCAGTACACGGCGATACTAGAATTCGGCGGTCCTCGCCTACATAGGTATGGTGGACTGAAGCGGCAGCGCAGCATGCACTAAACAACCTATAGAGACTTGATACAACTGGCGGCTATCAGAGAGGGGTAAGAATGACCTAATCAGAACCGACCTGGTACTAACACCAAACAATCCCATCCTGGTATTCCCCCTCGAGACCAAACGAGGAAGTCCACCGAGGAACTCACATAGTTGGCAGTTTTACTTATTCAGTTATCGTTGCAGCAATTACTAGTCGTTTAGATAATCATCCCGATAAAGTAAGCGGTGGGCACTTTTAGTTAACCATTCCGTTATAGTTACAACACTTACTAATCGACATCGAGATAGCATGAGATAACCCAAAACCCAGCAGTTGTTGGTACTTTTATTCACCATTCCGCTAGAAGTTGCAATACTTACTAGTCGATACAATCGCAAGCGACTCAACCAAACAAGCAATTGTGGGCAGTTTTATGTGGCCATTCCATTATAGTGAAGCTGATTACTAGTCATTATGAAGTCAAATTTATAGTACTACTTTAGTTATGCTTGTCTATGATCGAGATACTGTGCTCCAAGTCGTCCATAACCGCTGACACGGCCAGAAAGTTTTAACCCGCCGGGTGCACAAATAGCAACACACACGATCAACCTCGAAAACCAAATCAAAACCCAACGAGCCCTTCACGACAAAGCAATCACAGGATTCAGAAATATTTCAGGGGCCACCCTTGAGTACACCGCAACGGTTAGCCGACTCGAGACGGACCCGAGGTTTGGGTGGACGGTCAGAACGATCGGGAACCCAAAACTGGGCTTGTCGACACCGCGAAAACGTGTCCCGATCCTAACAGACAAAGTGTGCTCGCACAATCGTAAATAAAGCAGTAAAACATGGCATAGGTATGTGATAGTAAATAAAACCTCAAACTAGTTTGTGGCCCCAAGAAATAAGACTGAATCAAGCTCGCCTGGGGGTCCCATAATCCTCCCGGATGTGGATAGCGCGATAAATCAAGGAACAGGTATCAAGTACTCGGGGTCCTACGGGACACAAGTGGGCGGTCGGAAACCAAATATTATCTATCACCCATCGATGCCTCTGCTTACTTACTTCAATTTTAGTTGTTAAACAGTAATTAAAGTGAACGATAAGTAAAGCCATGATCATCTCCAACATCAAACATGCGGCAATACACCAACAACTGTGGCACTTGACGGCACGCAACAGCACTTGAGCATGCGACTACGACGCGCAAGTCCAACTATCTACCAAACAACAGGTATTAGGATGTGTCCAAGGCAATATAGGGCTGCAAGGGATATCACGGGTACGAAAACTAGAGCAACGCAACACAGATAGCAATAGATCAACAGGAGGAAGTAAAGACTATAAAAGTAAGATAGGTAGAAAGGGGGAGGTGCTCGCCTGAAAACATTGTCGAAGGTTCATCCGAAGATCGGGCGAAGCTCACATCAACTCAACGGCCTTATCCGCGAAGAGCCAAAACACTAGAAGAAACACCGGACGTACTATTTAACACAACAGCAGAAGATTGGGCATGATGCATGCATGATGTATGACATGGCCAATGTGCGATGCAATTAGGCAAGATTAAGCGGAACCGGGGTCCCGACAATTAATTAAATGGTTCAAGTTATTTAGCTACCCCGCAAATTAAATGTTGTAATAACAAGGCAAGATATGACAACGATTCGATGCACAAATTTAAATGAGGCCAATATGAGATTAGATTTGCCCGCATATGGGCCCCATATTTAATTTAGGTGAATCGGCCTAAGGCCCCCAAACCACATGACAATATGCATGCATGAACAATTTAATATGCAACAAGATATATCATTTATAAAATAGGGTCTCGGAAAAGAGGTCACACATTAGGGTTCGGCGAACTTGGCTCCGAGGGGTTCGGGGTCGGTCTCAGGGTTCGACGGGGGGGAACGGCTCGACGAGATCGGGTTCGGTACGAGAAGAAGGTCTTGTCGCAACCGGGAAGCAGGACTTGGTTGGCGTCGGGGGCGCATCGGTCTCGCCCTGGTCGGTGTCGATCTTGTCGCATTCGTGGTCTTCGGGTCCGCGTAGACGGTCATGGCGTTCCAGGTGGAGAACTTGGCGTTCCGTGGCGAAGTGCTTGTCGTACCGGGATGAAGACCTCGGCGTCCGGGTTCTCGGCGAACTTGGCGTCCGGGAAGGAGTACTTGTCGTGTCGAGGGCTCGGCATCGATGGTTCATCGGTTTTGGTATGGTCTTCGGGTACGACACCGAGACGTAGGTTCCAAGATCTTGCGATGGGAGATGAAAACGGCCTTGGGGAAACTTGCGTCGGCTCATGAATACACGGGCACGGCAACAGCAGCAAAGATCTTCCGGGTTTCGGTCTGTTAAGATCAATCGAAGGCTCGTCATATCGTGCATCAACTCAACGGAATGGTTTGGATCGGAGGGGGTGGAGACGGTCTTCATATTATGGTTGAGGTAGCGGAAGTAGGCGTCATTGTAGAATAAGTGGAAGCCAGATCTTCGGTTCAATCCGTCTTCTTCAGAACATAGAGGAATTAGGTGAAGTAGCACTTGAACAACCTCCGGATGGATCGAGGCACCGACGATCTGCTGGTTGCACATACGTGTCAACGCAAAGGCGATGGAAGCAGTAACGGCCGGCCGGCACCGATTCTCTTGCCCTGCACTGGTGCCTGCATGCGGCGGCTCGGAGAGCAGGACAGGCAAGTGATCTCTCACTAACGCGGGCGGCATTCAAAGATGTGCTAGGCTAGTGCGTGGTAAAAGGCTAGAGGATGGGCGGCTCCTGGCGGCAAGAAGGACAGAGCGACGGAGAATAGGAGTAAACGGCGCTTCACGGAGAGAGGTGGCGACCACGGATCAACGGGAGGAACGGCAGGTGGCAAGGTGAGAGGCGGCAGGCGTTGGAGCTCACGAACGTGGTGCAGCTGCAGAAGGGAAACAAAGAAGGGCGCAGCCAGCCGAGGAGAGTCGGTGGCGGTGGCGGCAGCAGGCGCAGGAGGACGGGCGGGCGACGGCCTGAGAGGAGGGCCACGGCGGGTGGAGGCGGCCGGTGGGGGCCAAGGCCGAGCGGGCGCCGGGCCGGGAGGGCGACGCATGTCGGGTGGAGGAGGCCACGGGAGGAGAGGCCGAGCAAGTGGGAGCTGCGAGCCGGGCGCTGGGCCATGGCAAGGCCGAGGGGAAGGAGGAGCGGGAGGAGGCAGAGCCAGCGGAGGGAGGGCCAAGGGCCAGGAGAGAGGAGGAGGAAGGAGGAGGATAGAGGCGGGCGGCCAAGTGGGAGAGGAGGGAGGAAGACGACGGAGAGAGGAGGGTAGGGGGAGCGGGCGCGGGTGGGACCCGGAGACAGGGAGAGGAGGAGGTGGGCCTTGGGTGGGAAGGTGAGCGTGAGTGTGGGGTCGCTGGGTGGGGCCGGTGGCGGGCGGGTGGGTCGGCGTGGGGTGAGGCTGGGGTGGGTGAGTGTCTTCGAGGGAAGTGGGGAGTGGGTCCAGGCGGGGGGGGGGTGATGTGGCGGTGGGGGATTGGTTAGAGGGGGGGAGTGGGGGAGGTGGAGGCCAGGAATTGGTCCGGGTGAGGTGGCCGGAGGGGTGGGTAGGTTAGGTTGGGTAGAAAAGGGTTTGGGGTGGACTGCTTTTGTATCGGGTGGTCGACTGGTCGGCCTGCCTGACCGCCTAAAATAATATAACTTTTATTTAATTTGCAATAAACTTTTATAAATAGATTTTAGACAAACAAAATATCCGGAAGCATCCGGGGTTTAATTTGAAGTAGTAGGAGGGCTAGTTTCAGAAAATAGTAGACTTTCGCGACATAGTTTCAAGTAAAATAATATGCATGATGATGACATGAGCATGCGGTCATGATGATGCAATGCACGAAAACAACGCGATTTTCTAGTAGTGGTTTTGCGGGATGCCACACCAACACATTAGGAATTATTATTCCCAAGATCTGGAGCTTATTAGCGTGCCCAGACATCTTAAGCACATGCTCACTAACGGAGCTGCCCTCTTCCATCTTGCAGTTAAAGAACTTTCCAGAAGCTTCATAACTCTCAACTGTCGTATGAGCCTCAAATATCATTTTGAGTTCACGGACAATATCATGTGGGTCAAAGTTCTCAAACCTTTTCTGAAGCTCCGATTCCAAACAATACAATATAGCACACTGAACTGTGGAGTACTAATTCTTCCGAGTATGGTAAACATTTTTCACCTCATCGGTAGCATCATCTGCAGGTGGGTCACCCAGTGGTGCATCAAGCACATAGGTCAACTAACCAGCATTGAGGACAATCCTCAAATTGTAGAACCAATCCGTGAAGTTGCTTCCATTGTTTTTTAACTTTTCTTTCTTTAGGAACGCATTAAAATTGATGGTAGGGGTCGCCATTGATATACAACATATTTGCAACAGTTTAGACTAAGTTTATGCCAAATTGAGTTCTAATTAATACTTATATTAATCTAGGTGAACTCCCACTCAAAACAATATCCCTCACATTGTTTTAGTGATCACATGAACCAAATCCACTACATCAAGACTGATAATCACGAGAGATGACGTAGTTTGAAAGGCGAACAATCAACATGTTCATCATATCTACTATATGACTCAGGCTTTACCTTTTGGAGATCCGTGTTCTGAGACCATGTCTGCACATGATATGCTCGTCAAGATTAACCTTAGTTTCTGCATGAGAAAATTTGGCTTGCTCCCGTTGTATGCACAAGGTTCATTCTATCACACCCGATCATCATGTGGTGCTTCAAAACGACGAGTCTTGGTAACGGTGCTAACTAAGGGTAAACACTTTACTTGATAATTTTGTGAGAGGGATCATCTTACAATGCTACCGTCGCTATCTAAGCAATACAAGATGCATAAAAGGATTAATATCACATGCAATTCAAAATATGTGATATGATATGACCTTTCTTCTTGCGCTTCCGATCTCCATCTTCAAGCATGAACATGATCTCCATCATCACCAGTGTAGCTTCAAGGTCAATGGCACTGTTCCATGGTTGTCTTCCACCAGCATCAACTATTACAACTACTTTGAATAATAGACACACAGGTCTTAATGAAATTAAAAGACAACCATAAGGCTCCTGCCGGTTGCCGACTTACAATAAGAAACATTGCATACATCATATATAATCACAATCATGGCCATATCACATCACAACACACCCCTGCAAAACAAAGTTAGACGCCTCTAATTTTCTTTGCATGTTTTACGTGGTTTGGGGCTTTGAATAAGTACCATTCTAACTTACAAACAAGAACCACAACATTGATACTAGTATTGTCAATCACCCATTGTAAATTGAATCTGCACTATGTTGGGAGAAACAGGCACCCGCAAAGCCACTTATGCAATACAAGTTGCATGTCAAGCGTGGAGCAAGTCTCATGAACGATGTCATGTAAGGTTAGCCCGGGCCTCTTCATCCCACCATCCCGCAAGATGCAAAGTACATAAGAAGCAATCGACAACAAAAGGATCAACACCCACAATGCATTTTGTTCTACTCGTGCAACAAATCTACATATAGACACGACTCTGATACCACTATAGGGGTTCATAGCATGGAAAACAAAAAAAATCTACCGCATGAACACACACAAGCCAAGATATATTTACTAGATTGTAGCAACGAGTCGATAGAGTACTCACCCTCGAAGATTCCAAAGCGGTTAACGAGAGCAGATTCTCGTGGGTGATGTAGTCGTTCACTTGCCGATCTCAAGATCGCATAGACGATCCTTCCGGTGCCGCGTTCCGGCAGCGCTCCCGCAGTCGGTCACACGTTCGGTACTCGATGAATACCTTCCTCTCCCTTGTTCCAGCAGGCAGTGGAGGTTGTATCTCTCTGCTCGTGATTCCAGCAGCATGAAGGTGTGGTGTTGGAGTTTAGAGGGGAGATCCCGCAGGGCTTCGCCTAAGCCGGAGCGAGTATGGTGGAGTAGAAGAGGGCCTCGACGATCTATGGTTCCGCCTAAGCCGTAGGGCTTTATTACTATCTTGTACTTATGCCTGATGACCCACAAGTGTAGGGGATCGCAACAATATTCACGAGTAGTATTACCCAATTTATTGATTACACACAAGGGGATCCAAATAATACTTGCAAGCCTTAACTACTGAGTTGTCAATTCAGCTGCACTTGGAAATAGTTCTTGCTCATAGAAGTTTATCAGTAGCAACAGTTTTTAGTAGCAACAGCAGCAGCAAAACAAGAGCAATAGTAACAGTAGCAGCAAACAGTAGGATTCGAGTGCGGTAGGCATAGGGATGGATGGACGGGCGTTGCATGGACAAGTCTAAACATGTAACTTCAAGATCTAGAGCATTGCATATAAATAATAACAAGTATCCAAGTACAAAACAATCCTAGGCATGTGCTCCAAATATAGTCATACATGCTCGCAATGAGAACTTGCACAATATCTTCTGTCCAGCAAGCCAATGGCAGCAGGGCCTCTAGGGAACTACTGGCAATTAAGGTGCTCCTTTTAATAGAGCACCAGAGCAGAGCTGTAGAGGTCCCAACCTTTAATAAGGTAGAGATCCCTTTGTTTACAATGCTAGTCCCTGGATCAATAGCTAGCATCCACAGTTAAGATGTAATATCAAGAAACAAAGGTCATAATACAACTTTATAACCAGGAATAAAATAATTCATTACATGTTACATAGCTCTTTTGGCTATCTCATTACAATGCAGCAGAAATAACTATAGCATGGTGTCCTTCATCTTCAAAGTGCCACAAGCAATCATGTTGGTTGTAGACTTGTAATCCTAATCAACACACTTCACTAACATCAAACAAACCTGCAACATAGCAAGTTACAGCCACAAGGGTCAATACATTTGAATTGTATCGGCAAGTGATACTATGGTAGAATAGTGGAATCTACCATCTATATGCATTTGGCTAAGTGGAGCTTAGGCTTGATTTTCTCAAAATAGATTTTCCTTATCATTTGAAAACACTAAGTTTTAACTTGACAAAAACATTCCCAAGGAACCACCAATGGAAATTGGTGAACCTTCACCCTTGTTCAACCACAAGTTTTAACTTAGAAAATTGGGATGAGGAGATTCTTGATATCTTCCATGTCTTGATGCTCAAGTTTTCCAATACCAGGGACATGGCTAAGTACTTAGATTCTTCCATTTGCAGAGGTTGTGCACTTTCCCCACAAGACTTGATTTTCACCAAGACAGGACCTTTCAGAAGCCTTCCCTTAGACCAAATGGACGCGTTCCAACCTATCATCCCACTACCACCAACTGTCCAAATGGCTAAGTTATTGCAACCTATGTGATCCAGGCAGAGCCCAGAATGCCATGTAGCTGCACTAGAAGCTTCTTAACATTTGGCATATCAAATCCCTTTGTTCCTGGGTGGCTTTCCACAAGTGAGATACACAAGGTAAACCATAGAAATGGGCCTTGTGTAACCACTCAACACAAACCATTCTTTCCATTCCACCCAGGTCTTTCATTCACTTAGTTGTTTTATTAAGCAAAACCCAAGTCAAGACTTAGAAATATTTCTCATAGCATGATTATATAATCCACCCTTGGTTGCTACTAGCTAGGCTAAGCATGGCAATAGTAAGCACCTTAACTTAGAGGAAAATTCTAACAACTCTACAACTACTAGGATTTCTGAAGCATATCATATAGATACTTAGCAAAATAATCATGCAAGTCCTATACAAAATATTTCTAATGCATAGGCAAAAATATAGGGATAAAAACATGAAGCACCACTTGCCTTTTTGGTAGAGAATATAAGTTCACTCCTTGATCTTTCACTGATCACACTCTTCAAATTCCACTACAATTCAATCAAGCAAGCAAAAATTCAATCTACCATTCAAGCAAACATCACATAAAATAATAGAAACAAAGCAATGCATGTAAGTATGCTAAGGATTGTTTTATTTGTAAAAGTAGTTTCTAATAGGTTATAAACATTCTAAAACACCTATTGGTCAATTTATATAAGTGGCAAAACCATTTGCAAAATATTTTACCTATAAAACATTTTTAAACCAAATCAATATTTTATGTGGTTGAAAATGCCTTTAGCAAAGAAATAATATTTATAGGGTTCACCAAATATATTTTAAATTCTAAAACTTGGTGTTTGGGGTCAAAGAGTTTAAATCAAAATAATTCCCAAAGGTTTTTATCTAAAAAGAATTTTTAACTTATGAACAATATTTTTATTTGACTAGAATTGATTTAATTCAAAGATTTATTCTCTTGCTTCACAAAATATGTTTTTGAATCCACAAGTTGGTTTCTATGGTCAGTAGGTTCAAAACAATCCATTTTCCAAAGATTTTACTTTAAAAACAATCCTAGAATAAATTTTATATTCAAATTATACCTACACAAGTTTCTGCAAAAACAACCAAGTTTACAGAAGCAATTCACTAAACAAAGTGCATGGTTGGATAGTACTTGTTCTGCTTATTCCATTGATATAAAATTTATAAAATTTGGACATGTGGATTAAAAGTTATGCAATTTACAAGTTTGATCATCTAATAGATCATTTTTTGGTTTTTTATAAACAGACTGGGCCACGTGGTGAGTTCTGATTCGCCCATACCGTTTCGTTCAGATCACGCAATGTGGACCGCAGGATTAAAAGGCGATCGTGTGGTACAAAGGCAACATACCCCTTCGCTTTAAGTTCTATTGCGTGCATTGGATCTAAATCCTATGTCGCACAAACACTGGCCATATACTAGCGGCGCTGGCAGCGGCGGCGCGCTCGGCAAGCGAGGTAGCCTGCGATACAGGGGGTTAGAGAGAGAGAGGTAGCTCACCAGGTTCAGGGGATCGTTGCGATGCTCAACGTGTTCGAGAGGAGGCAGGGGCGCACGAGGACGAAGGAAATTTCTTGCCGGACTTCTCGACGACGTCGGGCACTTCTATACGTCGATGAGGACGGGGCTGCAGACCATGAGAAGGTGATTGGGAGGGAGCGTTAGACTCGCGTGAAACTAGAAAACGTCTGAGGGTCCTCGAGAAAAAGAGGGGGGTCAGGGTTCTGTAGGGTTCGCAGCATAGAAAACAAAAATTTTCCTACGATGGGAACAACTATGTACCAAGATCTATCTACTAGATACAAACAACGGGCGGATGTATATCCATAGAGAACATACCCTTGAAGACCGACAAAGCTTAACGAGTCCAAACTCGTGGTTGATGTAGACGATCTCTTGCCGATCTCAAGATCGAGAGGAAGTCCTAGCGCCGCAAAACAGCAGCAAGATCCGGTGCTCACACACGCTCGAGGCACCGAGCAACCTCCGCCTCGCCTCCAGCGATGCAACGGAAGCACAACTCTTTTTGCCGAAAATCCACCGGGAACATGTATCTCGCTAGTCCGAGACCATGGGGATAAATTCTAGAGGGGAGAGAGATCCTTCACGAGGAGGTGTGGTGTGAGAGGAGGAGAGGGGCCTTTATAGGGGAGAGGGGGCACCCAAGGGGCCATGCACCCAGCCATGGGGCTGCCCCACCTCTTCCACATTCATGTGGGTGGAGCTTCCACCAAAATGAAAAGCCTCCACTCCCATTAAAAAGCCTCCACTATAAATCCACACATGCATTAAATTTCCACCAAATTTAATGCAAGCTCTCATTTAAATAAAACTCTTTATTTATTTATTCAGAATTTTGTTAATTACTTTAATTAACAAACATTCACATAAAACCCTTGCTAGTATTCCATTTCACATGCGTAACTGGCCAACAATTTCAACCAAACAGCTTGGTGTCTAGTGAAATAAATTCCTCGCTTTCCTTTTCTTTTCGGCATGAAACTTTTGCTCCAATTGGATGTCGGTGTCTCTTATGTGTCACCCTACGGTTCGTGAATAATGCGGACATGATCGAGACCCTCTCGAATCAATAATCAAGCGGATCTCGAGACCCATACCGACTCACACATTCAACGATGACTTTCTTGTGATCGCCGGAACCTTTACGCTAGTATCTTAATCCTTTTGTTTATGCGATATATTACATGTCCGAGATTCGATCATCGGTATCTCCATACCTAGTTTGATCTCATCGACATGCACTCTTTTATCGCTCCTGATATAACATTCTAGTGATCAAATCACTTGCTTGCAAGCTAACCAATGTGATATCACCGAGAGGCCCAGAGTATATCTATCCGTCATCGGGATGAACAAATTCCACTCGATCCATGGGCCTCAACATAACACTTTAGTAGTTCGAATCCATCTTTATAATCACCGTTACGGTGTGACGCTTGATGTTATCAAGAAACTCTTCCGTGTTAGTGATTGACATGATCTCATGGTCTAAGGATTAGGATCACTTCGTAAGATGTTATAGCAATATAAACTCAATGACTTTGATCGTAATGCTATACTTGGATGAATGTTCATCACACCATTACACTAATGTTGTGACCCGTTATTAACAACATCCAATGTCCATGATCAGAAACCTTGATCATCTTGTTAATCAACGAGCTAGTTTATAAGAGAGGCATAACTAGGAACTTTCTATTTGTTTATTAAACACATGTATTAACGCTTCAGTATTAATACAATTATAGCATGCAAAATAAACATTTATCATAAATAAGGAATACGATAATAACCACTTTATTATTGCCTCTCGGCATATTCCTTCAGTCTCCCACTTGCACTAGAGACAATAATCTAGTTTGAAAATTTGTGTATTGAACACCTATGGCTTTCTCGGTGTTCCAAATACGCAATTGCAAGTGGTTGACATAATCTTGATCTGACGCTTTCAGGTCCGTGTGTATTTGCATGTCTTTGCGTCTTCACGCATCACTCATTCTCTAATGAGATGGCATTGTATTAATTTGGTCTTTCGGTGAGACCTTTAGTTCCTTGGGGTTAAAACACGTCGATACTATTGTCATACAATATATCTTTAGTGTTAGCCCGTTGCGAACCACACCTTAGTTTGATAACAAACTACTTGACACAAATTCCTCCTTTGTCGCTACTATAGATCATATACTTAGCCTTTTGTTGTAGTATTCACAATGTCTTAACTTTGAACTCTTCCAAATCCATCATGGAATCTCCTTTCCATTACATTGTGCCACCCATAGTTTAAATTGAGATAAACTTAATTTGTATCTTGTGACAAAACTAGTATCAATGTAACGCTTTACAATGAACTATTTGTAATTGTTTGTCACCTCTATACAAATATATTCTTAGTTCTTCCAAAAGATCATAAGAATATCCTCACTATCGTCCAATGATCATTTTATGATTCATTCTGGCATATTCTCATAACACTTAGAGCATAGGACATATCTGGATGTGTACATATCATGGTATGATTGATCAAAACATTCTCGTGATTGCACTCATCAAGTGTCAAAGCACTTGAATCTTGTTTCACTTATCAAGTGTCGATACACTTGAATCTTGATTCAATTCCTTTCCATGTGACAAGAACTGTTTCTTGTCATTTCTATATTGAACTCCTTCAATATCTCATATATGTACGTTTGGCATAACCATATTAACGTCACCGTCTATCCACTATAGACATTCATGCTGAATATTCGGGTTTTGCCTAAGTCTTTCATCGAAATGAAATTCTTAACCTTTGTCAATAAAAGATACATCATTTCTAATCAACAATATGTCCTCCACATAATGTATTAGAAATACGTCTTAGCGCTCCCACTTAATTTCTTGCAAATGCAAGCATCTTCATCGTCTCCTGATGAAAAACTCCTTTTTCATCATGGTGAAGATTCCAACTCTGCGATGCTTACTTCAACCATTGAAGTTTGCATGCCCTTTTAGCATCCTTTGAATTTAACAAAACCCTTTGGACCGTGTCATGTACACGTCCTAGGTAACCATTCTATTAGAAGAACTTTGTTTTGTTTATTCATCTACCATATACCAAATTATATGTAGTGGTTGCTACTTTAATCCGTTCAGACTAAATATCGCTATGAAAGATCAAATCTTGTCATAGTCAACTCCTTGAACATTGTAAAAATACTTTCGACATGTCGACTATTTCATAGATGTGAAACATCCATGTCTCTGCTTTTATAGATCCAAATACGACCGATAGGTTTTTACACCTTTCAGGAGGGTCTTCCAAGTTCAAAACTTGATTTCTCGTGTATGGAATTATCACGGATTTTATGGCTTCAAGCCATTTGACGGAGTCAGGGCCCATCATCGCTTCTTTGCATATAGTCGGTTCATCATTGTCAAACAATAATGATTTACTCTCAAATCTTAGTATTTGATTGTTTATTCGACCGACTTGGTTCAATAGGAACTTTAGACCTCCGTGACCACAACCTTTGAGGCACATAAGCTATGAGCATTATGGCAGCCTCCAGAACGATTTCCGGTGCTGCGCAACTCAGCACATTTAGCTAAGGTTCGTTAACCTTATCAAAGTTCTATTGTCCTCCCACTTAACTTTTATGAAAAATTCCTTCTTCAAGAAACTTCACATTTCAAGCGACAAACCCTTTTGTCCTCGGTGTTAAGGAGTAATAACCAATTGTTATTCAAAATAACCTACAAAGACATGCTCATCCGACTTTGGTTGTAAACATCTTACTTATGTTTAGCATACCAAAATTTAAGAAAGGACAACTTGGGTTTTACCCCAAACCATAACTCATATGGTGTCATTTCAACGGATCAAGATGGAGCTCTTTTCAGTGTAAAAGCGATAGTCTCTAAAGCTTTAATCTTTTAAAACATAATGGCAGTTTTATAAATAACACCTTTGATCCAACCATGTCTCACAAGGTTTCATTACAAATCTCAAACACTCCATACTCCTATGGTGTTTTGGGAGATGTAAATCTAGGTGTTTTGCTAAACTTGCAACTCAAATAAATCCCTTTATGATAAAATCATAATTCATTTATTTTCTTGTTACACTTGTAACTCAAATAAATCCCTTTATGATCAAATCATAATTCATTTATTTTCTTGTTACAATGATTTTCCACTTCATCTTGATAGTCTTTGAAAACGTTTTCAAATATTTCATACTTCTTTCTCATTAAGTGAATATTCACTCAAAATTAGGAGAAAGCATATGAAGTTGAAACCCATCGCCATTTGCACATAATGGACTACATACATCGATATGTATAAATTCCAATATTTTAGTCGTTCGTTCTTCTTTGGCCTTTGAACGAAGTTTTAATTATCCCGAGGAAAGTCTCACAAGCGTCACTTGATCAAATCAAAGACTCCAAAAATCCATGAATATGGAGATTCTTCATGTTTTCTTTCCAATATAATTTAAACAGATGTCACTTCATAAGTGATCTTTCAATCATTTGTCTTGCAACATTTTAGCATTAGGATTTATGGATGTGATTTCTTCAACTAGATTTGTAAATCATCCATCTTATATGGAATACGGTAATTATTTGAACAACCTTTGTTCTTATAATACCGATTCAAATAACAATTATTAAAACAAATCTTGAAGTCAAGTTTTGATGTCAACGAGAAATACAAACAACGGTTTGTTTGTTTTCGATGAACATCATCACATATTCTCTTGCTAGTTACTTAGGTCATTGTGGTTCATGAATTGCGTTGTTCCGTATGAAATTTCATACCAACCAATTCGGTATCCAATACCCAAGAACCACATTGTTTAATAAGCAAAGAATACAACCATAACATGTATATCATATATATACCTAAATTGGATATTTCCAATCTTTTCTTTTCTGCCAAATATATTTTATAGATTCTCTTTCAGCATTTCCTTTTCCTTTTAAAAGAATTTATCAACATCAAAAGTGGCGCCATATACATGACACCTAGTCCAAAGCGTGTATATTCAAATAATAATACCTTTGGACTTGCACTTTGAAGTAGATCACCATCATCAAATGATCGGTATTCTTTCAAAATCCATTCTTTAGTAATCTTTTAGTGTAGTAAACATTTTACATACATATTCTATTCACCCTTATCATGACGACTTTCATGATCAAGCTAGTAGCTTATAAAGGCGAATCATGAGTATAACATTACTTTCCAAAACCCTTTTGGATGATTAGGATGTCTAGCATCTCCAACCTTAAATTCTCATCCAATATGAGAACATATATTATACTCTATCATATTGCAACAAACATTGTTTGAGATATCGTTATATCCGCCACACATGATGGTTTCGAAACAATTCTTTCAGCTCCTAGATAAACTTGATGTTTAAATCAAGAATCATGGAGGCAAACATGATACTTAAGATACTAACTGGAATTGTTACTCTCGATTTAATACCAATTATTAAATTTCACGAGTAAATAGAATTTTGCTGAAAGTTTGCAATAGGACTTTAAACTTTAGATTGACACTCAACACAATACGATACCGGTTCAGAAAGTATATATCCAGAATTCTATAGTTCTATTATCTCAATTACAACTATGCATATGGTGGTGAACGAATGCCAATGACTACAACAAATTATGCAAATTCACTTTGATTTAATTTATGATAAATTGAGTTCTACTAATCCAAATTAGAAATGAACTCCCACTCAAAAACGACATCCCTCGTGCCTTTTTGGTGATTACATGAACCAAATCCACTACACCAAGTCCGATCATCACGTGAGTCGGTGTAGCTTCAAAGGCGAGCATCAAATGGGCATCATATCTACTATATGACTCATGCTTAACCTTTCGGTCCGTGTTCCGAGGCCATGTCTGTACATGCTAGGCTCGCCAAGTAAGAACCTTAGTATTCGCGTGTGTAACTGTCTTACACCCGAAATATGGTCGTGGATCCAAAAAACACCCGATCATCACGTGATGTCTTGGAGCGACGAGAACATAATCGGTGCATACTAAAGGAAGAACACATTCTTATCTTGATATTTAAATGAGGGATCATCTTATTATGCTAATAAAACGCCAAACAAGCAATATAAGATGCTATCAAACATCACATGTTTATTAGTGAAATGTTATGGTTCCCGCAGATGATCTCTATCATGTGCATCGTGGTATGATCACTATCATACCTATATGTGTAAATCCAAGGTCTATGGAGTTTACACGCTATGTGTGTTGTAAGAGTATCATCTCATACTTCTACTTACAATACTACCATATCATAACACTAGCCCAAAGAACAATCTAAACTAGACGCCTCTAATTTATCCATTGCAAGTTTTACGTGGCTTAGGCTTTCGAGATAGAACCGTTCTTACCTCGAACATGAACCACAACGAGGATAACCAAATTGTTGAAAACTTGTTGCAAATTAGATATTGACTATAGTAGGAGAGACAGACACCGCTAGCCACTTATGCAAAACTAGTTGCATGTCAAGCGTGGAATGTGTCTCATGTAGGACATGTAAAGTTTGTCCGGCCTTCATCCCACTATGCCACCAATATCCAAAGTACAACTAAGAAGCAATAAATGATCATCATCGCCCACATACTCATATGTGTACTACCTGCAAAGTATCTACATAGATCCGGCTCGATACCACCGTAGGGTTCGCAAAGATAGAAAACAAAAATTTTCCTACGATGGGAACAACTATGTACCAAGATCTATCTACTAGATACAAACAACGGATGTATATCCAGAGAACATACCCTTGAAGACCGACAAAGCTTAACGAGTCCAAACTCGTGGTTGATGTAGACGATCTCTTGCCGATCTCAAGATCGAGAGGAAGTCCTAGCGCCAAGAAAAAACAGCCAAGATCCGTGCTCGCACACGCTCGAGGCACCGAGCAACCTCCGCCTCCTCGCTCCAGCGCAACGGAAGCACAACTCTTTCTTGCCGAAAAGCCACCGGGAACATGTATCTCGCTAGTCCGAGACCATGGGGAATAAATTCTAGAGGGGAGAGAGATCCTTCACGAGGAGGTGTGGTGTGAGAGGAGGAGAGGGGGCCTTTATAGGGAGAGGGGGCACCCAAGGGCATGCGCCCAGCCATGGGGCTGCCCCACCTCTTCCACATTCATGTGGGTGGAGCTTCCACCAAAATGAAAAGCCTCCACTCCCATTAAAAAGCCTCCACTCATAAATCCACTCACATGCATTAAATTTCCACCAAATTTAATGCAAGCTCTCATTTAAATAAAACTCTTTATTTATTTATTCAGAATTTTGTTAATTACTTTAATTAACAAACATTCACATAAAACCCCTTGCTAGTATTCCATTTCACATGCGTAACCAGTTTCAGCAATTTCAACCAAACAGTTTGGTATCTAGTGAAATAAATTCTGCGCTTTCCTTTTCTTTTCGCATGAAACTTTTGCTCCAATTGGATGTTGGTGTCTCTTATGTGTCACCCTACGGTTCGTGAATAATGCGGACATGATCGAGACCCTCTTGAATCAATAATCAAGCGGATCCGAGACCCATACTGACTCCCACATTCAACGATGACTTTCTTGTGATCGTCGGAACCTTTTACGCTAGTATCTTAATCCTTTTGTTTCGCGATATATTACATGTCCGAGATTCGATCATCGGTATCTCCATACCTAGTTTGATCTCGTTACCGACATGCACTCTTTTCTCGTTCCCGTGATATAACATTCTAGTGATCAAATCACTTGCTTGCAAGCTAACCAATGTGATATCACCGAGAGGGCCCAGAGTATATCTATCCGTCATCGGGATGAACAAATTCCACTCTCGATCCATGGGCCTCAACATAACACTTTAGTAGTTCTGAATCCATCTTTATAATCACCCTGTTACGGTGTGACGTTTGATGTTATCAAGAAACTCTTCCGGTGTTAGTGATTGACATGATCTCATGGTCTAAGGATTAGGATCACTGTAAGATGTTATAGCAATATAAACTCAATGACTTTGATCGTAATGCTATACTTCGGATGAATGTTCATCACACCATTACACTAATGTTGTGACCCCGTTATTAACAACATCCAATGTCCATGATCAGGAAACCTTGATCATCTTGTTAATCAACGAGCTAGTTTATAAGAGAGGCATAACTAGGAACTTTCTATTTGTTTATTAAACACACATGTATTAACGTTTCCGTATTAATACAATTATAGCATGCAAAATAAACATTTATCATAAATAAGGAATATGATAATAACCACTTTATTATTGCCTCTCGGGCATATTCCCTTTAGGTTCACCTGGGGAGGTCGTCGGAGTGGAAGTAGACGACGACGCTCTTGGTCTTGGTCGTTGTCGAGCCTAGGGAACGCGCACGGGCAAGTGGGGAGTACTAGGAGGTTCGCAGGATGATGGGGATCTCGTTCGCGTGGTCGAGGAAGCAAGGCGCGACGGTGACTGGCTGGGATTGATGAAAGTGCTCGCCGGAGCAGTAGGCGTTCTCGAGCTAAATCTGAGCGGCCTGGTGGCAGAGGGTGGACGGCTTCTAGGGGGAAATGGAGAGGGGGAGCAGGTGTTTAAGAAGGCGTGGTTAGGGGCAGTTAAATGGCGTTGTTACCGCGAATTTAATCGAAGAAACGGCGACAAAAACAGCTCGTGGAGGAGGGCGTGGTCGCCGCGGTGGGTGGGGAAGTAGACTGAGAGGTGGGGTCTGCTTGACAGCGAGAGAGAGAGAGAGAGAGGAGTGGGTCCAGGCAGTCAGTGGCGATGCGGGTGTGGGTCTGGGTGAAAAACGGTTCGGGGGAGGGAAATAAGATGGGCTGCGCTGTTGGGCTGGGTTGGGCCTGCTGGCTGGGCTGGGGTGTGTTTCATTTTTTTTATACAGAATCTTTTTCCCCCTTTCTATTTCTATTAATCTGTTTTTGATTTTTATTTGAACAATTCAAACACATTTGAAATCAAACCTCTATCAAACTTTGTGTATTTTCAAATACTGATTATTAGTTCATTCTAAAGTCAAATTTAGAATAATTCTTTTATTATTTTTAGGGTCTTTTATTTATTTTATAAATAGTCATTTGTCTTTATTTCAAATAGGTTTTAATGTGTTTTAAAACTTTATTTGAAATCCATATTTTTACCAAACCTATTCAGTAGGTTTTATTTATTTAATAAGGTGTCAAATAATTCACCTTGAATTATTTGGAATATTTTTAATATGATCTATTAGTCATTTAAATTGAGTATTTGTCTTTATTCCAATGAAATCAATTATAGTTTTTGTTCCATAAATTTTATTTAGTTGATTTCCTTGATTCTATTTAAGTTAATTAAATAACTTTTATACCACTTGGGTATAATCCAAATATTATTTTCCCATGATTTAATTAATCATTCTTATTAGGGAATTGTCTTAATCCAAAGGAATAGAATTTGGTTAAGGCCATATTATTTTATTTCAATATTATTTATCCATTTATTTCATTTGAACTTGGATTATGTTTATTCCATTTGTTTATGGTCTTAGCCAAGTTTTATTTGGCTATTATCAAATAGTCCTCATTTATTATTTCTTCCTTTGTCTTCCTTTATTCTTTTAAATGTCTTTAGGATTTTTGCTCACCATTTGGTATGCATTTCTAGATAGGTGCTTTATTAGCTTTGGGTATTCAATTTCCTTATCTTATTAAATTCATAAGATTTTATCTATGGCTCCAAATTAAGTGAAACCAATTCATATGGTTTTATAATATTTCTATTTGTCATTCTTGATCAATTTGAAATGTTTGTTTGACCAATTTTTATGTGGTTCAAATCCATAGGCTTAGAGATAACTTCGAAATGTTTTTCTTCCATTAGGGTTTTGGTTTCTTTTCCAAGTGTTTAAATTTCAAGATGCATTTATGAGGAATGCATTTCACTTGATTTGAAATTAGTTGGATTCAAAATTTATTCAAAGTTTTTTCAAGATGGGATTTTAAGTTTCCACTTAGAAACAAAAAGTTTCTTTTCACCCTAAATTTCAACAATTATTTATTTTGTTTATTTATTTTTTTACATTACAAAATTTGGAAAATTTTGGGATGTTACAAAAGCATTAACACTCCATGAACACATGTGATCCTCACACCACAGCCATCCCCTCCGGTTGTCCCAATTATTGTCACTTTGGGGCCTTTGGATCCGAACAATGATATGTGTACACAACTTGTAGATAAGATCACAAACAATACTATCATAATGATTCAATAATAAGTTCAGATTTCAGATCATGGCACTCAGGCCCTAGTGACAAGCATTAAGCACAACAAGTTGCAACAAAGTCAAATAACACTAATAGAGAGGCATTATGCCCTAATAGATCTTATTTGATTACATGATAGAACTCATCCAATCCCTACCATGTAACATCCCAAAATTTTCCAAATTTTGTAATGTGAAAAATAAATAAACAAAATAAATAATTGTTGAAATTTAGGGTGAAAATAAACTTTTTGATTCCAATTGGAAACATTAAAACCCAACTTGAACAAACTTTGAATAATGTTTGAATCCAACTAAATTCAAATCAAGTACAATAAATGCATCTTGAAAATTTAACCACTTGGAAAATAAACCAAAACTCTAAAACCCTAATGGGAGAAAATCATTTCCAAGATATCTCTAAGACTATGGATTTGATCCATATAAAATTTGTCAACAAAACATTTACAAGTGACCAAAATGATAAATAAAAATATTATAAAGCCATAGAAATTGGTTTCACTTAATTTGGAGCCATAGATAAAATCTTATGAATTTAGTAAGATAAGGAAATTGAATTTTCAAAGCTAATAAAGCTCCTATCTAAAAATCCATACCAAATGGTGAGTAAATAATCCTAATTATATTTAAAAGGATAAATAAATATTAATGAAGATTATACAAATTGGAATCACCAACTTTGGATCTATAAATAAAAAGATATGGATTTTATAAGATAAATAAAGAAATATTAAATGAGGAGTATTTTAAAAGCCAAATTAAATATTAGCCAAATCCATAAATGGAATGAATATAATACAAATACAAATAAAATAATGGATAAAGAATATTCAAATAAAATAATGTGGCATTAACCAAATTCTATTCCTATTTGAATAAAGACAAAATTGCCCAAAATTAAATGATTAATAATCACATTAAAATACTTTAAATAATTCAAAGTAAATTATTTAACACCCTATTAAATAAATAAAACCTACTGAAAGGTTTGCTAAAAATTTAGAATTCAAATAGAGTTTGAAAACATATTTAAATCTTATTTTGAAATAAAGACAAATGTCTATTTATAAATATATAATAGACCCTAAAAGAATAAAAGAAATATTCTAAATTGGACTTTAGAATATGTTAATAAACAGTATTGAATTATACTCAAGGTTTGGAAAGTTTTGAAATTCAAATGGTTGTTTGATTTGTTTAAACAAATTCAAAACTGAATAAAAGAAACGGGGAAAAAGAAAAATAAACAGAACCAAAAAAAATGAAGCAGCCAAACCAGCCCAGCCAGCCCAGTCCAGCCCAGCACCAGCCCACTCCCTCTTCCCCCGAGCGAAGCATTTTTCACTTAACAGCAAACCCGCAGAGCCGCTGACTGCTGGCCCCCACCTCTCCTCTCTCTCTCTCTCGCAGACAGCCAGGCCCCACGCTGTCAGTCTTCTCTCACACCCGCCGCGATCTTTTCTCCCCCAACCCCGTCGTCGTTTCTGGTTTTGAAACCACCGCTTAATTCGCCATAATGCTGCAGTTATCCCTCGCCATCGTCAAGGACCATCTTCGAGCGCCGTCGTCGTCTGCCACTCCTCCAGTGAACTCCCTCGGTAGTTTCCGTCCGCCCCTGTCCCTCCCGTTGATGCTCCTGTGATCTCCGCACTCGCCCGCGTCTAACGACACCTTCCTCTTGCCTTACGGTGGATCAACTCCGCCCGACGTATCAGAGGCACTGGCGCCGCCACGAACTCGTGAGCAATCACCACTACCCGAGCGCCCTTTAATCGACCCCACCTTGAGCTTCGCCGCACTCCTGCGAAGTCTGTGAGCATTCTCTCTCTCCCACGCGACCGGTTCTCGGCAACCTCCCGTCTGGCGTGCGGCCCAGCCGCCTTGGCCAGTCCATGGTCGAGCTACCGTGGTCCGTTGGATCTGGATCGAAGGAATAGGATTGGATTTTAATCGAAGGGGTATGCATCGATCTGTGCCGTGCGATTTAAATGAGATCCTGCGACCAGTATAGCTCAATCCAAACGAAGCGGTACTGTCCAATAGGATAGAGCCACGTGGCCAGAGTTTGATTTAAAACAGAAATTTTGATCTATTAGATATGCAAACTTGCAAAATTCATAACTTTAAATCTACACGTCCAAATTTTACAAATTTTATATCAATGGAATCAGAAAAACAAGTACTTTCCAACCATGCACTTTGTTTAATGAATTGCTTCTGGAAACTTAGTTGTTTTTGCAGAAAATTGTGTAGACATAATTTGGATATAAAATTTATTCTAGAAATATTTTTATGGTAAAATCTTTGGAAAATGGATTTTTTTGAACCTAGTGACAATAGAAACCAACTTATGGATTTAAAATTGTATTTTGTGAAGTTAAAGAATAAATCTTTGAATTAATATTTCTAGTTAAATGAAAATATGGTTTATGTATTAAAAATGCTTTTTGAGTAAAACGTTTGGAAAATGATTTGATTTAAATTCTCTGACCCTAAACACCAAGTTTTAGGATTTACAAGTATATTTGATGAACCCTATAAATTATTACTTTGCTAAAAAGCATTTTCAACAACATGAAATATTGATTTGGTATAAAAAATGGGTTATAGGTGAAACCTATTGCAAATGGTTTTAATATTAAACACTTTACCATAAAACACTAACATTTTTGTTTAAAAATGTATTTGTCAAACACTAGAAATATTACTTTAAATTAAACCATTTCTAGCAAAACAAAAATGAGTTAAAGTGGCCTTTTTCACTAACTTGATATCAAATGGTTTTGTTACCTTATAAATTACCAATGGATGTTTTCAAGTGTTTATAACCTAATAGAAACCACTTTTCCAAATAAAACAATCTTTGGCATGCTTGCATGCATAGCTTTGTTTTCATTATTTTATGTGATGATTGCTTGAATGGTAGATTGAATTTGTGCCTTGCTTGATTGAATTGCAGTGACATTTGAAGAGTGTGACTATTGCAAGATCAAGGAGTGAACTTATATTCTCTACCAAAAAGGCAAGTGGTGCTTCATACTTTTGTCCCATTATTTTCACTATGCATTAGTGATATTTCTAAGTAGGACTTGCATGGAATTTTTGCTACATATAAACTATGCCATGGGAAATCCTAGTAGATGAAACCTTAGTAGAATTTTGCTAAGTTAAGATTCCTACTAGTATCATGCTTACCTTAGCTAGTAGAAAACAAGGGTGGATTATATTCATGCTATGTAATATTTCTAAGTCAAGGACTTGTGTTTTGTTTAATAAAACAACTAAGTGAATGAATCACATGGGTGGAATGGAAAGAAAGGTTTGTGTTGAGTGGTTACAGAAGTCCAATATGCTGGGGAAAACTTGTGTGGCATCCCGCAAAACCACTACTAGAAAATCGCGTTTTTTTTTGTGCATTGCATCATCATGACCGCATGCTCATGTCATCATGCCACATTGCATTTGAGCATCGTCATCATCTTGCATTTGCTTGCATAAAACTATTTGCGGGAAAACCTCTTTTTGTTTTCTAAACGCCCCGTCTATGTTCCAAACGCCAAACCCGGGTCTCCGGATTATTTTGTTTTGTCTGCTATCTGTTTGCAAAAGCCCTGTTTGAAATAAATAAAATATTTAATTATTTTTAGGGGGGGCAGTCGAACGGGCCGATTCGACCCAGTCGACCACCCCCAGAATAAAATCGGTCCACCCAAACTCTAAATCCTATTCCCACCCAATCCTAATCTACCCACCAATCACAGCTCGCCATCTAACCATCTCCCCCAATCCCTACCCACCTTGCCACCTCACCAATCCTCCCTCTCTCCTCTGCCCACACCCACACACAGCCCTCCTACCCCCTCTCCCTTACACCCGGGCCCCACAACCCCGCCTCACCCACTCGCCCCACACACCCCACCTCCCAGTCAAACCCCTGCCCCACCTGGGTCCCACCAAGACACACTCTGACGCACGCCTTGCCACCCCACTTTCCTGGCCCACCCTGCATTGGCCCCACTCTCTCCCTGGCCCCACCCCCTCCACCCCGCTGGCCTCCTCACCCCGCTCCCACCTTCCATGCCACCCGACGCCCCCCACCCCTTCTCCTCTCCTCTCACCGCCACCTCCGCCCCTCGCTGCCCGCCTCCTCGGGCTGCCGCTGCCCGGCAAGCCCTCCGCCCAGCCTCACGGAGCTCGCCTCCACCACCTCGAGGCTGCCTCCTCCCGAGCACCTGTTTCCCCCGTCCGCCGACAACCGCTCGACCCGCCTACCCGCTCAAGCTCGCCCTCGGCCGAGCTCTCAGGCCCGACCTCGCTCCCACCCCGACGCCTCCTTCCTCCCAAGCCGAGCCTCGCTTCCACCTGGCCATGGCCTGCCGGCCTCGCCTCCCGCCGTGTCGCCCTCACCATGACCTCAAGCCGGCCGCCATGACGCCGCGCCTCGCTTCCGCCTCTTCCCACGACGCCCTCCTCGAGCACGCTGCCGTGCCAGGTGCCTGCTGCCGTCTGCCTCTGGCCGGCTCGACTGCGCCGCCGCACCCTCCTCCACAAAGAGCCCGGCAAGCGCCTCGTCCCGACCTCGCCGGAGCTCCGGTCGCCTGCTCGGACTCGACGCCCCTAGTGCCCCGACCGCAGCCCGCCCGGAACCGCATCGGCTCGTCCCCGTGAACCGCCATGGCTCGCCCTTGTGCAACATGTCCTGGGAACCGTGTGTTGTAGCCCAAGTCACCGTCCGAATGCGGTACATGCAGCGCCAACTCCATACAATAGGTGATGAGGATGTGAAAATGTCACAGCAAGATCGGGCATCGACAAGACCGACTACTGACGCTGCGACCCGAGAGAGTTCGCCATCGATGACAAAGTCGGAACGACAAGGCCTCATTCCCGGAGCCGAAGGCGAAACCTTCAAGATCCGAAGACCGAACCCCAAAACGCCAAGTTCTTCATCGGCACGCCAAGACCTTCTCCTCGGAACGCCATGACCGTCTACACGGACCTGAAGACCACGGATGCGACAAGTTCTCCTTCCCGGATGCGATGCTCGAGAACCCGGACGGTAAGGACACCGACGCAGAACGCCAAGTTCTTCATCCCGGGCGCCAAGACCGACCTGAAACGCGGTCCCGACAAGATCGACCCCGACCAGGGCGAATCCGATGCGCCCCCGACACCGAACCAAGTCCTTCTTCCCGGAACGCCAAGCTCGTCACCTTGTATCCAACCCCGGAGTCCGAACCCCAGATCCGAACCCTGAGACCGAACCCCGAACCCCGGAACCCCAAGATCGTCGAACCCTAATGTGTGAACCTTTTCCCGAGCCCTATTTTATAAATGTCATCTATAAAACTTGTTGCATATTTAACTGTTCATGCATGCATACTTGGCATGTGGTTTGGGGGCCTTATGCCGATTCGCCATATAATTAAATATGGAGCCCATATGCGGGCAAATCCAGTCGCATACTGGTCCCATTTAAAATGGTGTAGCGAACCAGTGCTATATTTTGCCATGTACAAACAACATTTCAATTGCGGGGTAGATAAATAATTTGAACCTATTAATTAATTGTCGGGACCCCCGGTTCCGCTCAATATTGCCCAACAGCATCGCATCTTTGCCATGTCATGCATCATACATGCATCATGCCCAATCTTCTGCCGTTGTATTAAATAGTGCATCCGGTGTTTATTCTAGTGTTTTGCTTCTTCGCGGATAAGGCCGTTGAGTTGATGTGAGCTTCGCCCCGATCTTCGGTTGAACCTTCAGCAATGTTTTTAGGCGAGCATCTCCCCCTTTCTTCCTATCTTACTCTTATAGTATTTATTCCCTCATGTTGATCTATTGCTATCCGTGATGCGTTGCTCTAGTTTTCGTACCTGTGATATCCCTTGCAGCCTTACATTGCCTGGGACACATCCTACTACCTGTTTTTTGGTAGATAGTTGGACTTGCGCGTCGTAGTCGCTTGCTCAAGTGCTGTTGCGTGTCGTCCAGTACCACAGTTGTTGGAGTATTGCCGCATGTTTATGTTGGAGTTGTTCATAACTTTAATTACTGTTTAACAACTAAAATTGAAAGTAGGTAAGCAGAGGCACAGGTGGGCAATAGATGTTATTTGGTTGTTAACCGTCCACTTGTGTCCCGTAGGACCCGGAGTACTTGATACCTGTTCCTTGAATATTCGCGCTATCCACATCCGGGAGGATTATGGGACCCCCCTGAGCCAGAGCTTGATTCGGTCTTATTTCTTGGGGCCACAAACTAGTTTGAGGTTTTATTTACTATCCTGTACCTATGCCATGTATTACGATTGCGAGGAGCACCTGATCGCTTTAGGATCGGGACACGTTGCCGGTGTCGACAAGCCCGATTTTGGGTTCCCGCTCGTTCCGTCCACCCAAACCTCGGGTCCGTCTCGAGTCACTAACTTCGCTATGGTGTACTCAAGGGTGGCCCCAAATATTTGAATCCGTGATTGCTTTGTCGTGAAGGCCTCGTTGGGTTTTGATTTGGTTTTCCGAGGTTGATCCAAAGTGTGTTGCTATTTGTGCACCCCTGCAGGTAAAACTTTCAAAGTCGTGTCCGCGTTATGGACAACTTGGAGCACAAGATTCTCGATCATAGACAACTATAACTAAAGTAGTGCTATAAATTTTACTTTATAATGACTAGTAATCAGCTTCACTATAATGGAATGGCTAAATAAAACTGCCAACAATTGCTTGTTTGGGTTGTCGCTTGCGACCATTGTATCTGACTAGTAAGTATTGCAACTACAACGGAATGGCTAAATAAAAGTACCAACAACTGCTGGGTTTTTGGGGTTATCTCATGCTATTTGTATCTGATTAGTAAGTGTTGCAACTATAACGGAGTGGTTAACTAAAATTGCCCACTGCTTATTATATCAGGACGATTATCTATATTTGACTAGTAATTGCTGCAACGATAACTGGATAAATAAAACTGCCAACGGTGTGAGTTCCTCGGTTGACTTCCTCGTTTGGTCTCGAGGGGGAAACACCAGGATGGGTTTGTCTGATGGTAGAATCAGGTTGGTTCCGAATAGGTCTTCCTTACCCCTCTCTGATAGCCGACAGTTGTATCGAGTCTCTATAGGTTGTTTAGTGCATGCTGCGCTGCCGCTTCAGTCCACCATACCTATGTAGGCGAGGACCGCCGAATTCTAGCCTCGCTGCAATCGCCTCGAATGCTTCTCTCTTTTTGCTTTGCCCTTGTCGGCACCCCTTTGTTTAAGCAGTTTTGAGATCAAGTCGTTAGCAGGGTTACCCTTCCGGCTTGGCCTGGGCAGGATTATGGACGCCATTGGTTATTCTTCAGGGCTCTTAGCCCCATTTGCATCTTGTCCGTAGTCAGACGCTCTATCATTTTCAAGGTGATTTGGATCTTTGTATATTATATCTGTTTTCTTGACTCATGGAGTCGCTGTTATATATATATCTGTTCTGTGGGTCCCATCGAGGACTGTTGTGTAATGTTATTACTTCGTTTTCCACCCGCACGAAAGTGCCTGGTGGGCACCTTTGAATCGTTTCTATGCGGGTTTGGCGGGAAGCGCTGAAACTTGCATAGGGCCGAATCTGAGGGTGTTACAACTTGGGCATCACCAAGTCCAGTATACTGGGGGAAACTTGGTATCTCACTTGTGGAATGCCACCCAGGAACAAAGAGATTTGAGATGTCAAATGTTGAGAAGCTTCAAGTGCAGCCACATGGCATTATGGGATCTGCCTGGATCATATAGGTTGCAATAACTTAGCCAAATAGACAGTTGGTGGTAGGGGATTGATAGGTTTGGAGCGCGTCCATTTTGGTCTAAGGGAAGGCTTCTAAAAGATCTTGTCTTGGTGAAACCAAGTCTTGTGGGGAAAGTGCACCACCTCTGCAGAGTGTAAAATCTAAGTACTTAGCCATGTCCCTGGTAATGGAAAATTTGAGCATCAAGACATGGAAGCTATCAAGAATCTCCTCATCCCAATTTCTAAGTTAAAAACTTGTGGTTGAACAAGGGTTAAAGGATCTTCAATCTTTGATTGGTAGATGCCTTGGGTGATTTTGACAAACAAAAACTTAGTGTTTTCAAATGATAAGGAAATCTATTTTGAGCAAAGCCTAAGCTCCACTTAGCCAAATGCATATAGATGATAGATACCACTATACTACCATAGTATCACTTGCTAATACAATTCAAATGTATTGACCCTTGTGGTTGTAACTTATTATGTTGCAGGTTTGTGTGATGTTAGTGACGTGTGTTGATTAGGATTACAAGTCTACAACCAACATGATTGCCTGTGGCACTTTGAAGATGAAGGACTAAATGCTATAGTTATTTCTGCTGCAATGTATTGAGATAGCCAAATAAGCTATGTAATATGTAATGAATTATTTTATTCCTGCTTATAAATTTGTATTATGACCTTTGTTTCTTGATATTACATCTTAATTGTGGATGCTAGCTATTGATCCAGGGACTAGCATTGTAAACACAGGGATATCAACCTTATTAAAGGTTGGGACCTCTACAGATGGTATCAGAGCACTGTGTTGCCTGTAGGATTTGTAACCCTAGGATTGGACAAAACCCCTTAGAAAAATAGGAGTTGTATTTGTTCCAAAACTTATTTGCAAACAATCTTGTAAACTCTTTCCTCAACCATTTTGGTTTTAATTCGACATCTCTTCTATTTCAACTTGATAGACAAAGCCTCAACAAGAACAAAGACATCAACTTGAGCAAAGGACTTCACCAACTCAAATGACTTCAACTTTATCTTCACCAAGGACTTCAACTTGGATATCACTAAGGACTACAAGTGAGACAAGAAATATTACTCAAGACCTAAGGACTAAGGAAACACAAATTAGAAGAATCATCATCATCTTTGAAGTTTGTGACCAAGACACAAGAACTTTCCCAAGGAAACCATGATCTTATTCAAGAAGAACCAACTAAGAAGGATGGAATGATCTCAAGTGAACCATATAGTTGGACCACCATATTTAGATTAAATCAACACACCAACTTATGTGGTGTAGCAAAAATATTTTGTTGCCTAAAAATGTGCTTGAACTTTGTTGTTTGAGTGGAATGTTTGTTTGTGATTGTTTGCACATTGCTTGTGTGAATTGTGGTGTGGGTGATTAGAATTATTTCCTTAGAAATCTTTTGTCTATTCTAATCCCAATCCAACCCAAACAGATGACTACTCCAAGAAACTCCAACATCAAGAATGGTGACAACAACAACCAAGAGATGCACATGAGAGAACTCATAGTAACCCAAACACAGATGAACCAAGTGACAAATCAGTTTTTAGCCAACAACAATGAGTTAGACCCAACCATGCAAAGGTTTTTGGAAACCCAAACCCAATTGATGCAAAAGGTGAAAAATCAAATGATCAACTTGGGAGATAACCCTTCTCAAGGAGATTGTGACAACAATGATGTCAAGGATGATATTAAATAAGGAACTCAAGCTTGCAATATTTGTGGAGACAGGGATCACACTTCCAAAGAGCATGAAGATCAGTGCCCTAATTGTGAAGAGAAACATCCAACAAATCAATGACCCACATCTCAAGCTACTTGTTTCCTATGTGAAGGAAATAATCATGTCCCTATCCAATGCCCCATCTATCCCATAGTTCAACAAAGGAAACAAGGTGGAGTGCATCAACAGTTTGGAAACCCCCATGAGGGAACAACTTCTACCAAGAAGGATGAATACAAAGGAAAATCTCAGCTTGCACCTCCATTCAATATGACTCACATTGATGGAAAGAAGAGGAAACATATGTATTATCCAAGGAAACGATTAAGGAGACAAGGAGACTTTCCCACTTTTGAGGTGAGATATGAAGAGCATGAACTAGAAGAACTCTTAGCTTTGGAAAAACCCAAGAAGAAGGACAAAAGCCAATTGCAATGTTGCCATTGCAAAGAGATGGGACACTATGCCAATGAATGTCCAGAGAAGAAGAAGAAGTATAAGGAAATTAGCCAAGTGTGGTGCAACAACTACAAGGAGCTAGGCCATTATGTATCAACTTGTCCACAGAAGATACGTGAAGAACTCAACCTTGTCACATGTTACAATTGTGGTGATCAAGGGCATTATGCAAGCAATTATCCAGAAAAGATGAAGTACAAGACAAGCAAGCCAATGCGGGATCTCAGCCTTGTCACATGTTTCAAGTGTGGAAACAAAGGACACTATGCAGATGTTTGCCCAGAGAAGTTTCATCAAGATCCCAAGCAATCCAAGAAGTAATCTAGTGAAATTTTTTTAAGGGTGGTAGTACCCTAGTTGTTTTGAAGCTAAATTGTAACCTCTACCTTTCCCAAATCTCGGGACGAGATTTCTTTTAAGGGTGGTAGCCTGTCACATCCCAAAATTTTCCAAATTTTGTAATGTGAAAAATAAATAAACAAAATAAATAATTGTTGAAATTTAGGGTGAAAAGAATTTTTTTTATTCCAATTGGAAACATTAAAACCCAACTTGAACAAACTTTGAATCCAACTAAATTCAAATCAAGTATAATAAATGCATCTTGAAAATTTAAACACTTGGAAAATAAACCAAAACTCTAAAACCCTAATGGGAGAAAATCATTTCCAAGATCTCTCTAAGACTATGGATTTGATCCATATAAAATTTGTCAACAAAACATTTACAAGTGACCAAAATGATAAATAAAAATATTATAAAGCCATAGAAATTGGTTTCACTTAATTTGGAGCCATAGATAAAATCTTATGAATTTAGTAAGATAAGGAAATTGAATTTCCAAAGCTAATAAAGCACCTATCTAAAAATCCATACCAACTGGTGAGCAAATAATCCTAAAGATATTTAAAAGGATAAACAAATATTAATTAATATTATACAAATTGGAATCACCAACTTTGGATCTATAAATAAAAAGATATGGATTTTATAAGATAAAGAAAGAAATATTAAACGAGGTGTATTTTAATCCATAAATGGAATTAATATAATCCAAATCCAAATAAAATAATGGATAAATAATATTCAAATAAAATAATGTGGCATTAACCAAATTCTATTCCTATTTGAATAAAGACAAAATTGCCCAAAATTAAATGATTAATAATCACATTAAAATAATTTAAATAATTCAAAGTAAATTATTTAACACCCTATTAAATAAATAAAACCTACTGAAAAAGGTTTGGTAAAAATATAGAATTCAAATAGAGTTTGAAAACATATTTAAATCTTATTTTGAAATAAATACAAATGTTTATTTATAAATATATAATAGACCCTAAAAGAATAAAAGAAATATTCTAAATTGGAATTTGGAATATGTTAATAAAAAGTATTGAATTATACTCAAGGTTTGGAAAGTTCTGAAATTCAAATGGTTGTTTAATTTGTTTGAACAAATTCAAAACTGAATAAAAGAAACAATGAAAAAGAAAAATAAACAGAACCAAAAAAATGAAGCACCCCAGTCCCATTCAAAGCCCAAATACCCCTCTTCCCCGAAGCGTTTTCATAACAAGAAACCAGAGTCACCTGCTGGCCCCCACCTCTCCTCTCTCTCTCTCGCAGACAGCCATGCCCGACGCTATCAGTCTTCTCTCCCACCCGCCGCGACCTTTTCTCCCCCAACCCCGTCGCCGTTTCTGGTTTTGAAACCACTGCTTAATTCGCCATAATGCTGCAGTAATCCCTCGCTGCAACGACTCCATCTTAAACTCCTGGTCCTTCTCTCCCGTTTCCCCATACGCCGCCCACCCTCTGCCTCCAGGCTGCACGAATCGAAACCTCGAACCCCTCTGCTCCGACGAGCCTCTCCGGCGAAATCCGGTGTCGTCCGACCACCCCTTGCCTCCCAGTGCACACGAGCCTGCTCCCCATCTTCTGGTGCTTCTCCCTGTACCACTCACTCGCTCGCACGCGCTTCAAACATCGCAAGCAGGACCATCTCGGCGTCGCCGCTGCGCCACTCCTCCGCGAACTCCCGTGTAGTTTCCTCGCCTGCCCCTCCCGTTGATGATCCTGTGATCTCCGCACTCGCTCGCGTCTAACGACACCTTCCTCTTGCCTTCTAGTGGACTGTAACTCCGCCCCCTTCGACGAACAGAGGCACCTGGCGCCGCCGCGAACTCCGGTGAGCAATCACCGCTACCCCGGCGCCTCGAATCGAGCCCCACCTTGAGCTTCGCCGCACTCCTGCGAGTCTGGTGAGCATTCTCTCCCTCTCCCGCACGACCTAGTTCTCGAAACCTCCCGTCTCGAAAGGCGCCGTCCTTCGCCGCCAGCCATGGGTCCATGGTCGAGCTGCTGTGGTCCGTTGGATCTGGATCAAAGGAATATGATTAGATTTTAATCGAAGGGGTATGCATCGATTTGTGCCGTGCGATTTAAATGAGATCCTACAGCCAGTATAGCTCAATCCAAACGAAGTGGTACCGTCCAATAGGATAGAGCCACGTGGCCAGAGTTTGATTTAAAACAGAAATTTTGATCTATTAGATATGCAAACTTGCAAAATTCATAACTTTAAATCTACACGTCCAAATTTTACAAATTTTATATCAATGGAATCAGCAAAACAAGTAATTTCCAACCATTCACCTTGTTTAATGAATTGCTTCTGTAAACTTAGTTGTTTTTGCAGAAACTTGTGTAGACTTAATTTGGATATAAAATATAATCTAGAAATATTTTTATGGTAAAATCTTTGGCAAATGGATTGTTTTGAACCTACTGACCATAGAAACCAACTTATGGATTTAAAATTGTATTTTGTGAAGTTAAAGAATAAATATTTGAATTAAAGCATTTCTAGTTAAATGAAAATATGGTTTATGTATTAAAAATGCTTTTTGAGTAAAACCTTTGGAAAATGATTTGATTTAAACTCTCTGACCCTAAACACCAAGTTTTAGGATTTACAAGTATATTTGATGAACCCTATAAATTATTACTTTGCTAAAAAGCATTTTCAACAACATGAAATATTGATTTGGTATAAAAAATGGGTTATAGCTGAAACCTTTTGCAAATGGTTTTAATATTAGACACTTTATCATAAAATTGTCTTTAAAAATTTATTTGTCAAACATTAAAAATATTACTTTAAATTGAACCATTTCTAGCAAAACAAAAATGACTTAAAGTGGCCTTTTTCACTAACTTGATATCAAATGGTCTTGTTACCTTATAAATGACCAATGGGTGTTTTCAAGTGTTTATAACCTAATAGAAACCACTTTTCCAAATAAAACAATCTTTGGCATGCTTGCATGCATAGCTCTGTTTTCATTATTTTATGTGATGATTGCTTGAATGGTAGATTGAATTTCTGCCTTACTTGATTGAATTGTAGTGACATTTGAAGAGTGTGACTATATCAAGATCAAGGAGTGAACTTATATTCTCTACCAAAAAGGCAAGTGGTGCTTCATACTTTTGTCCCATTATTTTCACTATACATTAGTGATATTTCTAAGTAGGACTTGCATGGAATTTTTGCTACGTATAAACTATGCCATGGGAAATCCTAGTAGATGAAACCTTATTAGAATTTTCCTAAGTTAAGATTCCTACTACTATCATGCTTAGCTTAGCTAGTAGAAAACAAGGGTGGATTATATTCATGCTATGTAATATTTCTAAGTCAAGGACTTGTGTTTTGTTTAATAAAACAACTAAGTGAATGAATCACATGGGTGGAATGGAAAGAAAGGTTTGTGTTGAGTGGTTACACAAGTCCAATATGCTGGGGAAAACTTGGGCATCACCAAGTCCACTATACTGGGGAAAACTTGGTATCTCACTTGTGGAATGCCACCCAGGAACAAAGAGATTTGAGATGTCAAATGTTGAGAAGCTTCAAGTGCAGCCACATGGCATTAAGGGATCTGCCTGGATCATATAGGTTGCAATAACTTAGCCAAATGGACAGTTTGTAGTAGGGGATTGATAGGTTTGGAGCGCGTCCATTTTGGTATAAGGGAAGGCTTCTGAAAGATCTTGTCTTGGTGAAACCAAGTCTTGTGGGGAAAGTGCACCACCTCTGCAGAGTGTAAGATCTAAATACTTAGACATGTCCCTGGCAATGGATAATTTGAGCATCAAGACATGGAAGCTATCAAGAATCTCCTCATCCCAATTTCTAAGTTAAAAACTTGTGGTTGAACAAGGGTTAAAGGATCTTCAATCTTTGATTGGTAGATGCCTTGGGTGATTTTGACAAACAAAAACTTAGTGTTTTCAAATGATAAGGAAATCTATTTTGAGCAAAGCAAGCCTAAGCTCCACTTAGCCAAATGCATATAGATGATAGATACCACTATACTGCCATAGTATCACTTGCCAATACAATTCAAATGTATTGACCCTTGTGGCTGTAACTTATTATGTTGCAGGTTTGTGTGATGTTAGTGAAGTGTGTTGATTAGGATTACAGGTCTACAACCAACATGATTGCCTGTGGTACTTTGAAGATGAAGGACTCCATGATATAGTTATTTCTGCTGCAATGTATTGAGATATCCAAATAAGATATCTAAGATGTAATGAATTATTTTATTCCTGGTTATAAAGTTGTATTATGACCTTTGTTTCTTGATATTACATCTTAACTGTGGATGCTAGCTATTGATCCAGGGACTAGCATTGTAAACACAAGGATATCTACCTTATTAAAGGTTGGGACCTCTACATACCATCCCCAAGCCTATGGCGGGGGATTACTCACTCATGGATAAGGAAACATAGATGGTTGATGGAGATGTGTTGGTGATGACGGTGGCGATGACCCTCTCCAAATTTCCCGTCCCGGCAGGGTGCCAGAACGGTGTTTCTGGATCCGAATCTTGGTTTCTAGTGGCAGCGGAGGAGCGGAACTCTTTCTGGAAAACTATTGACCCCCCTGGTTTTTTAGGTCAAGGGGCAACTTATAGGTAGAGAGGGAGGCCGAGGGGGTGCCTGGGGTTGCCGCACCCCCTAGGGGCGACCAGACATGGGCCCACACCTTGCAGGGGTGTGGGTCCCCCAGTCCCCTTCTCCGTCTCGTCTTCTTGCTCCGTGGGTCTTCTGGTGAAATATAATTTTTGGCATATTTTCCGGGATTTTTCCTAATAGTTGATTTTCTGCACAAAAACAAGACACCAAGGTAATTCTGCAGAAAATAGCGTCAGTCCGTGTTAGTTGTACCCAAATCACACAAGTTTAGAGGAGAAACAATAGCAAAAGTGTTTGAGAAATTAGATACGTTTTTGGACGTATCTACTCCCCCAAGCTTAGCTTATTGCTTGTCCTCAAGCAATTCAGTTGAAAACTGAGTGCGATAAAAGAACTTTCACGAACACATTTGCTTCATACGATGTATATATTCTCAGCATAGGAATAGATGCTTAAACCATTCATAATAAGAAGCATGCAACCAAGTCTACTCAATAATCATTGCAAGCTATAAAGAGAAACCAACTCAATAATAATAAGTGGCATGGAACATAAACATAAGCAACATTGCAATGCTCATAGTAAGGTATGATAGAGTGGTATATCGCTTGCCTTTGTTTGTAGAGCACAATATAAATTCCAAGGCACCTCTGAAGTTCAAGTGAAGACTAGAGGTAAAAATATCAGAGATACAAGCATCAAAGTCATGACATAATTAACCAAGTTTTGGAACAAACACAAAAATGACAACTATGCTCTCAAGAAGGTGCTCATATAATAAGTGGTGACTCAACAAGGAAGTGAAAAGGTTTTGAAAAGTTTGAAAGGATTCCTCATGCTGAAAGGAAGGTACTCATTAGCTTTGAGCTCTCAATGCCCCTATCATAGGCATCTTCATATGGTTAAGATGAAAGTGAGATCCAATCTGAGTTATATGCTTGAAAGACCATAAACTAGAAATCCCAAGTCCCTTGAGTACGAGGGCCGCTCCGCATGCTACTCAACTTTGGTTACCTGTAAGTTCTTGTCATTGTACATACATGCATATCATAGAGAACCGCCAACGGGGTACCCCTTGCACATGATACAGGAGCTATCCCGTGATCAAAATGACAAGGCAAGCAGACAATGAGCATCTCAACGATCTTTTTTATTTACTATGTGCATAGATTTTTATTGAGGATGCTTCACAGAATGCTCATTATGGTGATGCTGCAAGTTTCCACCATGATTAGGCATGGCTTAGGCTAGCGGCATAGGTGTTTCTCTAACACAATATATATACTCCATGAACTCACAAGATCCCCTTTTATTTCACACCGTCGACATCAGCAGACAAAAGAGCAAGGAATCAACTGGATATGTATCCAAAAAGTGTTGAAAGCTTTCCCCGTGGCAGCACGGTTCTGCTGACTCCCAGCATATAATTTGCAAGAGTATAACTTTCATGGACAAGTCACAATGGTTCAGGATTATTAAGTGCAAGTAATGAAGTGTGCCATCAAGTTCGTGAGAGATTTACTAACTAACTTTCTCAAAACAGACAAACATCTTATTTGGAAGAAAACAAGGCATACAGAATATGCACTGAAATAGCAAAAGATGCTAATAGGTAGGTATGGTGGACAAAGTTGGCAATATTGGTTTTGGGGAGTTGGAAGCACATGTAGAGCTCATACTCAGTGAAAGAGAAGGCTAGCAATAGAGAGGGAGCGACAAACGAGAGAGCAATAATTGTCATAATCATGCTTGCAACAAAACATGACTAATTATGGCATGAAAGTGATACAAGTACTCTGAGGCAAAATAAATCATCGAGGATTACTGACTATTGATTAGTCATATGCATGCATGAGCATGTGCCAAGTCGATTCACATGAAACTTCCAGAGGAGGATACCACAATATCATACCAAAATATGAATAAAACAATGCAAGAAAACATTCATATGGCATGCTACAAACTATTATCAAGCTGGAGGTAATCATAGACAAGCAAGAACTACTAAGCATCCATCAGTAACACACTCTTTACAATGAACAGACTAAGCATGCTCACAATGATGAGTATATGTATAAAAATGAAAACAAATAGAGTTCGTTACCAGCCTCTTACCACACCTCAAGTTGTCTTAATCTTCATTATTTCCCTTCACTTGTGTGACTTGAATAATAACATGAAACCCAAAATCCACTAAGGACGGCTGAACCCTGCAAAGAACTCACAAAACCAAAGAAGAACAACAAATATGTTTGGTGTTTTTGATTTTTTAAAGAAAGCAAACAAGCAAAACCAAACAAATAAAAGGCGAACCAAACAAGAAGCAAACAAATCAAGAGAAACAACAAAAATATTTTTGGTATTTTTGTGTTTTTGAGAAAGAAGCAACAAGAACCAAAAAGAAAGCGAAACAATGGATATACGAAGAACCGACCGAACATGATATATAGATGAGTGTGATGTCGGTACCTCCCCCCCAAGCTTAGGCTTTTGGCCTAAGTGCGGCTCAATCCCACGGTGCCCAAGTAGATGCACCTCTGTAGTACGACGAGGAGGCTCCCTCGTCCTGGTACAAGATCGAGGACTCCCCTGTGTAGTGTACAATGGGGTCATACGAGGGTGCTTCCTCCTGAAAGTGTCCATAGAAGCTAAGAGAGCGCATCTTGTCATCCATCTCCTCCTTGGAGCGTGAAAAAGGTCCCTGAGAAATACTGAACAAAGTGGTTTGGGGGAGAGGGATCTCTCTCTCTTCCCCGTTAACAAACAACATTTTATAGACCAAGTTATCAAGGGTAGAGCCATTAGTGACAAAGTGGTGCGCCTTCATGGCAGCAAGATCAAGCCTCTGAGGAGACAAAACTGTATCATTTGGATCAACAGCAAAGAGGGGCTGAGCAAGGATATGAAAATCGCGAGCAAGAACAGTAGGAACTCGAGCTAGAGCAATTTTTCCGGTGTTTTTCGGGAGAGAAAAGGAAGATGGTTGTGAGGGGGCACCTTGAAGGGCCCCAAGTGGGATAGACCCCCCTAGGCGCCACCCATAGGTAGGTCGTGCCTACCATGGGTGTGGTGGCCTGGTGTGGCTCCCTGGGTCACTTCAGGTGTCCCTCTGCCCCTTTTTTCGAGGAAAAAATTATTTTGAATTTTATGGGATTTTTCGGGAAACTTTATTTTTGGCCAATTTTCACGGTATGAAAATTGATTTTCTCACAGAAACAGTTTTTTCAGAAGAAGCAAAAGCAAACCAAAAGCCAAACTACAGAAGTTCTGAGACACTCTAACAAGCAAACAACTAGCAAAACCAAATCTAGCAAAATAAAGGCAAAGACTAGGAAGGAGAAAAGTAAAAGAAAGCAAGTATAACCACAGTGAAAACATTATTTTGTTCATAAAAATCCTTTTGTTAACAAGGTTGATCAAGTCTTGTTACCAAAAAAATGCTATATGAAACAAAACTTTGTACTCCACAAGGTTATTATGTTACCTCATACTTGATAGCAATGGTCCCAATCATAATAGTTTCAAAATTTTCTTGTGGAATGGGACAATATATTTCTCCAACCTTGATGCTCTCAATATTTTCAATGGAATTCAGGCAATAGGTCTTAACAACCTTCTTGGGGAAATAAACAATATGCTCTTTGTCATCAATATATAATGTTACTTTTCCATGATTACAATTAATGACAGCACGTGCAGTATTAAGAAAAGGTCTCCCAAGAATAATAGACATATTATCATCTTCAGGCATCTCAAGCACAACAAAATCAGTTAAAACCAAGCAATTATGAGCCACTTGAACAGGAACATCCTCACATATACCAACAGGAATAATAGTTGACTTATCAGCCATTTGCAAAGATATATCAGTTGGTATCAACTTTTCTAACTAGAGTCTCTTGTAGAGAGAAAAAAGCATAACACTAACTCTAGCTCCCAAATCACATAAAGCAATTCTAACATAATTATTCTTAATAGAGCAAGGAATAGTTGGTATACCTGGATCACCAAGTTTATTTGGAACCTTACCATTGAAGGAATAATTAGCAAGCAAAGTAGAAATATCCTCATTAGGAATCTTCCTTTTATTAGAGACAATATCCTTCATATACTTTGAATAAGGAGGCAACTTAATAGCATCAGTCCAAGGAATTTGCGAAAATAAAGGTTTCATCCACTCACAAAAATTTTTGTAGTCTTCTTCCTCCTTTGACTTATGTTTCTTACCTGGAAAAGGCATAGGTTTTTGCACCCAAGGTTCTCTCTTACTACCATGTTTATTAGCAATAAAATCTTCCTTAGTGTACCTAGTGTTCTTAGTGTTCTTTTTAGGTTCTTCCTTAACTTCCTCCTTATCAGGAGCATCATTATTATTACCACTCTCAGTTTCAGTATCAGAGACAGATATACTATTAGGATCTAGAGTAGATTCCAGTGGTTCCTCAACTACCTTGTGTTTCTTTTTCTTTATCTTACAAGGACTACCACTATCAACTTGTTGAGAATACTGCTCAACTCTTTTGGGGTGTCCTTCAGTATATAAAGGATCTTGAGTAGCTATACCACTCCTAGTTCTAATTCCATAAGCATGTTTATCTCCCGAGGAATTAACTAGCATATCCTTTTATACCTTAGCAATTTGATCAAGTTGGGTTTGAACCATTTGAAAGTCTTTTCAAAGCATTTTAATATCATTAGAAGTTCTTTCCACAATATATTTCAACTCATTGATAGCTCTAGAGTTTTCCAATAAATGATTCTGAACTTTTTTATTAAAATTACCTTGTTTAACACTAAAAATGTCAAGTTCCTCTAAACATTGATCAGGAGGCTTACCATAAGGAATATCACCTTCATTAAAGTGTTGGAGAGAATGTACCTCAATAGTAGATGAGTGGGGAATTGTCTTACATAATTCTTCTATAGGAGGTAAATTCTTCACATCTTCAGCTCTAATTCCTTTCTCCTTTAGACACTTCTTAGATTCCTTCATCACTTCATCATTTAATGCAATAACTCCCCTCTTCTTTGGTGTTGGTGTTGGAACTGGTTCAGGCACAATTGGTTCAGGAGTAATAAGCTCAGTGTGTATTTAGCTTAGTTGAAGTATAATCATCATAATTCTTGCTTATCTTAGCCATTAATTCCTCAGCATCTATAGGAGTTCTTCTCCTGAAAACGCAATCAACAAAGCTATCTAGGTATGTCCTAGAATCATCAGTTAGTCCATTATAATAAATATCAAGAAGCTCATTCTTAGGCAATGGACATCCGGGATGTGCATGAATCAAGGCTCAGAACCTTGTCCATGACTCAGACAATTTCTCTTCTTCTCCCTGTTTAAAATCAAAAAGTCTCTGCAAAGCAGCATGTCTAGCACTAGGAGGAAAATATTTCTGGAAGAAATAAGCAATCAAGCAATCAGGGCTATCAATGTAACCAGGAGGTAATCTATTAAACCAAGCCCTAGCTTCTCCTTTTAGTGAAAAAAGGAAGATCTTAGTAACAAAATACTTGCGGATCTTAAAATTATCAGAGAACCAAGAACTCATAGTAGAAAGCTCATTCATATGAGCCACAACACTCTCATTTTCAGTCCCACAAAATGGTTCTTTCTCAACAATGTCAAATAGGATAAATCAAGAGAGAAATCATAATCTTTATCTTTAATATCTATGGGAGAGGTGGCAAACTTAGGATCACAGGACAGTTTAGGCATAATAGTATGTCTAGCAAGGAGACTCTTAATAGCACTAGTGCCATGTGTGTTTCGGCACTCTTCAACAAATTCATCAGTGAACTCAATGTAACCATCATTAATATCATAACTCTCTCTAGACTCAGGTGAGCTAACAGGTGTAACAGTGTCTTCACTAGGAGTTTCAGTATTTCCTAGACTAGCCATAGTAGCATCTAGGAAAGGACCTAATGAACCACTCGCATAAAGCACAATAGAAGTAACATCATGAGCATAAAAAGCAGTTTCAGATTCAGAAGTGGTAGCAGTGTGTGTAGCATGAGTATGTGGTGGTGGTGTGACAAGCTTACTTATAACAAACGGTGAATCAAGAGCAACGGAGGTGTTTAGGACTGTACCTTTTCTTGTAGTGGATGGTAAAATAGGGAAATTTCCATCACGAGACTTACCCGTGATGAACGAAGTAGCAGTGAACAATAGTACATCCAAGTGAACTTACAAATAAATCTATGCTCCCCGGCAACGGTGCCAGAAAATAGTCTTGATGACCCACAAGTGTAGGGGATCGCAACAGTCTTCGCGGGTAGTATTACCCAATTTATTGATTCGACACAAGGGGATCCAAAGAATACTTGCAAGCCTTACAACTGAGTTGTAAATTCAGCTGCACCTAGAAATAGTTCTTGCTCACTGAAGTTTATCAGTAGCAACAGTTTGTAGTAGCAACAGCAGCAGCAAAATAAGAGCAATAGTAACAATAGCAGCAGACAGTGGGATTCGAGTGCGGTAGGCATAGAGATGGATGGACGGGCGTTGCATGGACAAGTCTAAACATGTAACTTCAAGATCTAGGGCATTGCATATAAATAATAACAAGTATCCAAGTACTAAACAATCCTAGGCATGTGCTCCAAATATAGCCATACGTGATCGCAATGAGAACTTGCACAACATCTTCTATCCAGCCAGTCCGTGGCAGCGGGGCCTCTAGGGAACTACTGGCAATTAAGGTGCAAAGCATTAACACTCCATGAACACATGTGATCCTCACACCATAGTCATCCCCTCCAGTTGTCCCAATTATTGTCACTTTGGGGCCTTTGGATCCAAACAATGATATGTGTACACAACTTGCAGATAAGATCACAAACAATAATATCATAATGATTCAATAATAAGTTCAGATCTGAGATCATGGCACTCGGGCCCTAGTGACAAGCATTAAGCACAACAAGTTGCAACAAAGTCAAATAGCACTAATAGAGATACTAGGCACTATGCCCTAACAGATCTTATTCGATTACATGATAGAACTCATCCAATCCCTACCATCCCGAAGCCTACATCGGTGGATTACTCACTCATGGATGTGGGAAACATCGATGGTTGATGGAGATGCGTTGGTGATGACGATGGCGATGATCCTCTCCAAATTCCCCATCCCGGCAGGGTGCCAGAACGGAGTTTCTGGATCCGAATCTTGGTTTCTGGTGGCGGCGGCGGAGCAGAAATATTTCTGGAAAACTATCGAACTCCCCAGGGTTTTTAGGTCAAGGGGCAACTTATAGGCGCAAAGGGAGGCCGAGGGGGTGCACAGGGTGGCGCACCCCTAGGCGGCCAAGGTGGGCCCGCTGGCTGGGGGTGTGGGCCCCAGCCCTTCTCCGTCTCGTCTTCTGGCTCCATGGGTCTTCTGGTGAAATATAATTTTTGGCATATTTTCCGGGATTTTTCCTGATAGTTGATTTTCTGCACAAAAACAAGACACCAAGGTAATTCTGCTGAAAACAGCGTCATTCCGTGTTAGTTGTACCCAAATCACACAAGTTTAGAGGAGAAACAAGAGCAAAAGTGTTCGAGAAAGTAGATACGTTTTGGATGTATAAATGCCATGCTACTGCTTTATTTACTACTATTGCTCAAGGAGCGTTTACTACTCTACTGTTTTGGAACCCCGTGCCACATTTTCGCGGTATCGATAAGCCCAGTCACACTTTCAGGTTCCGAGTCATTTATAGCAGTCGTCACAAACCTCTAAGTCCGTCTCGGAGTCGGCCAACTTCGTCGCGGGTAGGCCCCTGAAATATTATATGAATCTTGCGATTGCTTTATTCTGATGCCTCGTTGGGTTTTCATTTGGTTTTTCCGAGGTTGATCATGCGTATGTTGCTATTTGTACCCCCTACATGGTAAATCTTTCTGAAATCCGTGTCCACAGTTATGGACAACTTGGAGCATAGTATCTTGATCATAGACAACTATAACTAAAGTAATGCTAGAAATTTGACTTTGGAATGACTAGTAATCAGCTTCATTATAATGAAATGGCTAAATAAAAGTATCAACAACTGCTGGAATTGGCATGCCTCATGCCATATGTATCTGACTAGTAAGTACTACAACTACAACGGAATTGTCAACTAAAAATGCCCACTTCTTATTATATCAGGATGACTCATGTTATCTATATCTGACTAATAATTGCTGCAACTATAATGTTATGAACAAAACTGTGAATTGTGTGAGTTCCTCGGTCTGAATTCCTCATTTAATCTCGAGGAGGGAAAGCCAGGATCGGTATGTTTGGTGTTAGTATCAGGTTGGATCCGAATAGGTCTTTCTTATCTCTCTCTGATAGCCGCCAGTTGTATCGATTCTCTATAGGTTTTTTAGTGCCTGCTTCGCTGCCGCTTCAGTCCACCATACCTATGTAGGCGAGGACCGCCGAATTCTAAGACTCTCTGTATACTGGCCTCGGTACTGATCGCTCTCTTTTTTCTTTTGCCCTTTGCCGGCAACCCTTTTGTTTAAGCAGGTTTTGAGGTCGACGTCATTAGCAGGGTTACCCTTGCGGCTTGGCCTGGGTAGGGTTATGGACTCCATTGGTTATTCTTCAGGGATCTTAGCTCAATTTGCATCTTATCCATACTCGGATGTGTATCATTTTGAAGGTGAATTGGATCTTTGTATCGTATATCTATATTCTTGACTCTTTGAGTTGTTGTTGTATATATTTGTTCTGTGGGTTCCAACATGGACTAATGTGTAATGATATTACTTCGTTTTCCACCCGCACGAAAGTGCCTGGTGAGAACCTTTGAATCGTTTTTATGCGGGTTTAGCGGGAATCGCTAAAACTTGCATAGGACCGATCTAGGGTGTTACACGAGTCCTCGCTCCAGTAAAGCAGCGGCAGCAGTGGAAGCCATGGTGGGTGCCCCAACCTCTTCCTCATTCATGTGGGTGGAGCTCCCACTCACATAAAAGACCTCCACTCAAAAATCCACTCATACATGCATTAATTTTCCACAAAAAATAATGTATCTCTCATTTCATAAAACTATTTTATTTATTTTTTTCAGAATTTTGTTAATTACATTAATTAACAAACATTCACACAAAAACCCTTGCAACATTTCAATTTCACATGGAGAACCAGTTTCAGCAATTTCACCCGAAACAATTCCGGTTTCCATTGAAATAATTCCAGCGCTTTGATATTATTTATCTGGCATCTTATTTGCTCCAAATGGTGTCGGTATTCCTTAAGTGTGTCACCTTACGGTTCGCGAATAATGCAAACATGATTGAGACCACTCTCCATGTTGGGAATATGCCCTAGAGGTAATCATGTATGATGATATTCCCCAAGGTATTCATAAAGTTATTAAGTATCCCCTTGTGTGAACATCTGATATATATCATCGACTACGTGATTCGGTTGTGGAACTATATATTCATGTTGTTCATACTAGTTGTCCTTAGTCATTAAGGTTGTGTTGGACACACAACTTAGACTAATGTGAAGCTGGCTTGATGACACGATTCCACTTTTCATGGACATGGTGATGCTATTCCAACTTGCATGGACTCGGCTAAAGATTTTAGCAAGTCAGACTGACCCACAGTTGAGATGCAACAAGCATGTTGTCATTTGCAGTCTCATACAATGGAATCGTTTAACCTGAGGTGATAGCATGATCTGAGTTGTGGATTACCAACTTAGGTTCTATCAAACGATGTTCCGTAAATGGGCAGTTATAAAGTTGAGGCAGAGCTCCACCACCGTGGAGATCGGATGGGTGGAAGTGGTGGCAGCGCTCCGCCCCTAAAGGGATATGGTGTATTATGTCTTCCTCCCCTCTTCTTTGACTCCTCCCTCCTTTATATAGGCCTTGGGGATGCCCTAGGGTTCCCCCAATACCATCATATGACTTAGGGAAGGTTCTGGAGCTTCCAGGGGCGAAATCCCGTTGTTTCCGACCGTTTTTGCAACTATACGGCGGGAGCTATACGGCTGGAATTTTTGCTCCCCCATATAGTTGGTCGTTAAACCTTCGGGTTCCGCGGTGTTTTGGTCGTCATTTCTTCATACGAACTCCGTTTTGGGTGTTCTTGGGCTCGTTGGATTCGTATAGACGAGGGATACAACCTTGTGGTATTGGATCTTTATTTTTAGAAGTTGGAAAAAATCACTTTTTTCAACACCTCAAATGGCTAAGGCTGGTCCCTGCAGCTCCTCCATACTATGCTCTCTTTGTTCCCTTTGCCTTTGTTTTATCCATAATCATCATCAACACCTACACACATGTCAAAGACAAGGAATAGGGATAAAATTCTACCTAAACTACTAAATGTGCAAAGCTCATATGAAAATGAATTAATAACAGAAACCATGAAATTGGTCCTTGTGAACTTGAGGACATTGATGTGGTTATTCACCTTGATAATAAGGAAACCATTTGCCCTATTGGTATTGTAAGAGATGTGGAAGTCCTTTGTGGTAAGATCAAGTATCCTGCTGATTTTCTAGTGCTTAATTCGGCAGCTAGTAAAACTTGCCCTATAATTTTTGGTAGACCTTTCTTAAACACTTGTGGCGCTATTATAGATTGTAGGAAGGAAAGAATTTTGACTAAGTTTGATGGAGATTCTTATGAGTTTAATTTTTCCAAATTTTCTAAAGCTCCTTGTGAAAATAGCTTGCCTAATAAAGATTTCAGGATGGAACAACTTGCTTCTATTGATCCGGTTTATGACCTTGGGCCTCTTTTTGGTGATTGTAAGTATGCTCATTCTGATGATAAAATTGTTGACATTGACAGTTATATTGTCAATTTTATTCAAAGTGCTAATGAAAGTTATTATGAGAGAGGGAAACATGGTTTTATGCATCTCAATAATGTTAAGTTTCCCTGTTTTATGTTGAAAGCTTTGAAGTTGCATTTGTTTTGTCTTCCTATGCTAGTGGATTTTTGTTTCAACAATTTGTTTTCTCATGATAACCCCATGCATAGGAAGTGGGTTACACTCAAATGTGTTATTTATTTGCTTCTTGATACTCTCTTTCATTTCAGATATATATCTCCTAAGTGAGCATCTTTGAAATTTTCAAGCCTAACTTAAAGGCATTAAATAAAAGTACTTCTTGGGAGATAACCCAATAGTTTTGTTGAGTCTTGCAAGTTTACCTTAGTAATAACCGCTCCTTATCCTTTTGTTTTGGTTTTTGTGTCAAGTTCAACTACTTTTGAGAAGTGGAGGAGTTGTGAAAAGTGGTTGTCCTGGGACATATTTTTGTGCTGAATTGTAAAAATTCCTGAAGGAGCTCAGTACTTCGGACGGAGCTGTATTTTTCTGTGCTTGTTCTCCAAGTTGTTACCCAACTTTCATTGGTTTTGCACTTTTTGATTTGAGCAACATAAGGTTTTCGAAAAAAATCAATCTTTACCTGCTGGTCTGTTTTGACAGATTTCTTCCATCATTTGCATTTGCCTCCTATATTGATTCCCTTCCAGATTCTTTTGGGTTTTTGGAAAGGAGATGCAACAATAGCTTTTGTTTTGATGGATTTTAGTTGAAGTGTGTACCTAAAGGTTTATTGTTTTTGCTTACACTAATGTTGCCATTGAAGTTTGTGTAATGCCTTGTGAGAAAAAGAATTTCCAGGAGAAGGATAAAGGAGTCTGCAGAGTTCGTCTTTGAATAGGTAAAAGTGGTGAAAACAGAAGGTTCATGAAAGCCTAATCTTTTTATATTTTTGATGTTTTTATTACATACGGAAGGTTACAAAACGAAACAGAGGAGGAAATGGAGGCTAGGGTGGCCACACTCACCCTAGGCGCAGGCCCCAGCTGGCCGCGCCTAGAGGGGGTGTGAACCCCCTGAGCTCCGTATCCGCCTCGTTTACGCACCAGTACCTTCCTTATGTTTTGAAACTTTGTAATATAGAACACCTCGGGTCCCCCGAGGTTCGGGTATCGTGTTCTCGTCGTGTTTTCGTTTCGATCTGTTTCTGTCAGAAAATCTTCTCAAAGTTTAGAGCAGCATGGTCTCCGCCAACGACAGAGGCAATAATCCCGTGGAAGAAGAAATGATCGCTGCTAGGCGCGAAGACATGGATTGGAGCATTGAGGAGGAAGTAAAGATGGAGTAACAAACCGCCGTAGGGTCAAGGGCAAAGAAACCTAATTTTGTAGGAGCAATTAACACTGGACGTGCTTTTTCTCGTAACATGCAGGGGATTATAGCCTCCGTTCCAGACTTCAGATCCTGCCCTAAGGCAGTGGAAGCCCTTCGAACCACTGACGAGTTTTGTGATAAGTACCATGCTTTGAGGATGAAGGTGGATATACTTCAAGAGGAGAATGACATGCTTCGTAAGATGATGGAGGGTTTCCTTACCCTAAACAAGAGAACACCACCACCACCAAATGAGAAATTCATCACCAGTTTGGCATCCCCTTGGCTTGTTCCAAACTTGGGGGGGTGCCGCGGTATCACATCATTATCTTTTATCTTTTAACTTTTTAGTGGATTCATATCTTTGGTAGAGAAGATATCTTATAGGTTGGTTTGCATTGTGGAAGTATCTCTCCTTTAGTTGATTATCTATGTATACCTTGGTGGGAGTGCCTTTATGGATTATTAATGAGAAGTTTCATCTTTTACTTTTTGCACTACTTATTTTAGTTTGCAATCTCTATTATATGATTGATCTTGTTGACCAGTATTGGTATCACATTGGAAGCATCAAGTATATCTAAATTGGGTTTGGCAAACCGAGTTCTGGTCAGTAGCAACACTTTTTGAGGTTTGAAAGGAAAAGAGAAAAGGCTTACAGGTATTTTGTATCATTTATTTTCTTTCTTGATTGGCTCATAAGCTTAGTGTTCTTTATTTAAGATCTTTTGTGTCTTCAAGAAGATTGCATGTTTGGCTTTATCACTTGTAGGTTTGCTTGTTTCCTTCAACTCTTTTGCTTGCTACCCAGCCTTGCTAGCCAAAAACCTGTATTGAGAAGGCATACTTCTCATGCATCCAACCCCCTTGAACCAAACATGTAACATTTGTGTCCACCATATCTACCTATTAGCATTATTGCTATTCCAAGCAAATTCTCAAGCTTCATCTATCTTTCGAATTAAAAATTATTTTGTTATGTGTAGTTAGTAAAGCTCTCACGAACTTGATGACACACCTTATTTTCTTGCCCCTAATAATCTTGAACCATTGTGTCATCAAAGTTGTATATGCTTGCATCTATACGTTGGGATTAGCACAACCGTGTTGTCACGATGAACGCTTTCAACACTTATGGATACATATATCCAGTTGATATCATGCTCTTTTATTTGCGGATGTCGTCGGTGTGAAATAAAAGGGGAGCTTGTAAGTCCATGAAGTTATGTATGTGTGTTAGAGAAACGCCTAGGCCACTAGTTTAAACCATGCCTAATCATGGTGGAAACTTGCAGCATAACCATAGTGAGCAATCTGTGAAGCATCCTCAATAAAAACCTATGCAAATAGCAAATAAAAAGATCGTTGAGATGATCACTGTCTGCTTGCCTTGTCATTTTGATTATGGGATAGCTCCTATATCATGTGCGAGGGGTACCCCGTTGGCGGTTCTTCATGATACACATGTACTTACAATGACAAGAACTTACCAGTAACTAAAGTTGAGTAGCATGAGGAACATCCCTCGTACTCAAGGGACATGAGATTGCCAACTTATATTTCGTCAAGTATATACTCCATCCTTGTTCACTTTAACCTTAATCACCTCAAGATGCTTATGATAGGGGCAATGAGAGCTCAAAGCTAGTAAGTACCATAATCTTTTGGAAGCTCTTTATGACTTGAAATCCCTGTTTCCCTCTATGAAGGTCCTTTCTCCTATTTCTAAGTTGGGTCAGTAAACATTTTTCCTCTCTATATCCAGCAAGCATTTGAGTTGTTGTGTTTCAAGCATTCATATGATGATTCATTAAACCATGTTCTTTATCTTCCTTGTTTCCACAAGACTCTTATCTATTGAGTATTACTTTGGAAGCCATCATTGTGAAAAACCTTTTATGTTTGAGGAAAGAGTACTCTAGTTATGAAAACTTCTACAAAAGTTTTTGTGAAACTTGTTGCCAGTTGTTCTCTGACCAAGAACAAAGTTTTCCAATTCCAATTATGATTTATCTTTATGCATCTCTATTGTGACTCTTGTACTTGTGACAAGCTAAGTTATATAATGGTGAGTTGTCTTCTTCTATGAGTTGTGTAATGGTAAGTGTGATGCTTCTTGTCCGTATTATTTTATCAACACTTCACTCCATAAACCTGTAGACATGTTTACTGAGCTCAGTTTTCCCTTGGGGACAAGCGAAGGTCTAAGCTTGAGGGGCCTTGATACGTCCAATTTGCATCACCATTCTATATCATAATTTGCCTCTATTCATTGATATATTTCTTATTAAGAGGTGTTACTTATGTATTTTCATATTTTTTTGCATGTTGGATGATTCTTGGAGGATGAACTACCGGAGTCAGGATTCTGATGGATAAAGAGGTGTTTTGATGCAATTTCGCGAAGATCAGAAAAATATTGGAAAATTCCCAGAAGACGAAGGAAGCCAGAAGGGGAGGCGTAGCTGGGCCACAAGTGGGCCACACCCACTCCCAGGCGCGGGTCCCCCTGCCCCGTGCCTAGGGGAGGTGTGGCCCACCTGTCCGGCCTCCGACTCCGCCCTCTCGCCTATATCTTCCTCTCGGAACCCTAACACCAGGGGAGCGACCATAGAAATATTTTCGCCGCCTCTGCGGGGCGGAAAACACCAAGAGAGAAAGATCTCTCCGCAGACAGATTTCTGCCAGGGAAATTCCTTCCCAGAGAGGGGAGATCGTTTCCATCAACACCGTCATCAATCTAGACTTCATCGGGATCATCATCATCATCCACACCATCATCTCCACCAGCACCATCATCACCACTCCATCCCGTTGTAACAATTGTGTTGAATACTTGCATAGTTCTTAGGGTAAACTTTCCCGGTGTTGATTACTCTTGTAGTTGATGCTTGTGAGTGGAACCATTGGATTATTGTTTATGTTCAGATTGTTATCCATTACTATATCATCTTTGATCTTGATCCATATGATGTCTTGTGAGTAGTTCGTTTAGTTCTTGAGGACATGGGAGAAGTCATGTTGTTAGTAGTGGATTTGTGTTGAGATATTATTCAATGGTTTAGTATTTAAGTTGTGGTGCTATTCTTCTAGTGGTGTCATGTGAACGTCGACTACATGATACTTCACCATTTATGGGCATAGGAGAATGTATTATGTATTTGGCTACTAATTGTGGGGTTGCCGGAGTGACAGAAACCTGAACCCCCGTTAGGACACCATTGCACAAGGGAGCGTAGGATCTTAGAGTTTAAGGCTGTGGTTAGATTTATATTTTTCCTGTAGTTGCGTATGCTTGCAGGGGGTTTAATCACAAGTATGTATTAGTATAAATAAGATCGGTACATTAGCACAGGTTCACCCACACAACACTTATAGCACCAAAGAGAGGTATATACGTTTTTAGTCCCACAACTTGCGGCAGAGGAGAATTTTAGTCCCACATCTTGCAAAGTGAGCAAGATTAGTCCCACAACTTACAACCGGAGAGCATTTTAGTCCAATTCAATTCAATTTCTGCGATTTTGACCAAATTCATCAATCTATAGGTTGAAACTTATTCAGGAGATGATATGTGGCAAACAATTTTTGCGGAATGACCCCTATATATTTTTTCCACCGTGGCCTTTGTACGCCCTAATAGTTAGCTCCCACTTGTCAGTGGTTATATACAAACAAGGAAAATTAGTAAATAAGAAAAAGACTTATGATGGGAATTGAACTCATGACTTAAGTTGCATTGAGCTTGCAACTAGACCACACCGTAACATGTGATAATACAAAAGCGGTTATTTGTTATAAATCATTTTGAGGCTGCGTACACCTCCACGCAGGGATATAACGGCCGACGGACTACACCAAATTTGGACAACTATTGCGTTGGCCCGGACGGACAGATCGAGGGCATGTTCTGCTCGTTGGTGCTACTGGCCTATCCATCAGCCACCGCTTAGAGCCAAATTGATTCAAACGCACGCAGCGGCACCGATTCAGATGTAACCGTGCAGCGATTCAGACGCAACTATGGCAGCGATTTAGAGACGCGGGTGGAAGGCTGACTGACGACAGGCTACTCCATAAAATGCGACGATACTGCACATTGATTGACTAGACGTCACGCTCTCCCTCACTGCCGCTGCTGGCGTCGCCCGACGCATGCCCTCCTGACTGGATATTTCAAGTTGTCGCTTCGACATCCACGCTGGCATCCGATGCCAACCCTTTTAACTGGCCGCCCGCGGCCATCTTGTCTCACACCGCACCATACTCTCCCCCTTCTCCTTCCCGTCTCCTTCCCGTCCTTCACTACTGGTAGCTAGCCATGTCCAGCAGCATTGGATCAAGGGGAGGGCGTCTAAGACGACAACCGGGTCCCGGCCGTGGACATCGAGGGAGGCGCGGGATACGCGGCCAAAGAAGCGCGTAAGAACGCTCTCCCTCAATGCCGTCATCGCCCGAGGAGATCGACCCAGGCATCCGATCCAGTTTGCCGTGGCCATCCACTCCGGCATGACGCGGGACAGGCTGCTCCTGCCTCGCAAATTCGCATCGCTGGTCGGCAACAAACCTCCCATGCTTGTCATACTACGGGCGAACAGTGTCAAGACCACCAGGTACCCGGTGGATGTGCAGTTCGACCACCTCGGCCAGATATACCTCGCCAACGGCTGGGAGTGCTTCGGACACACGCATCAGTTCGAAGCGGGCAACATTGTTGTCTTCAAGTATGAGGGCGAAGGAAGGATCGCCGTCAGCATCTTCGACGGCGGGGCGGACACTAGAAATACACCGACATTGGCGATGGCCAAGCGCGGACAGATGAGTCGCACCGCTGGGCGTGATCGGTCGGTGCCTGACTTTGACCCAAAAGCGACCGCGGTCCGAACCAAACAGATAGAAACAGACCATTTGGGTCGGCCGTTTAGATCGACCCGATGGAGATGTCCTTAGGTATTAGTCACACAACACGCTAGCTAGCTCTCGCTGGCTCACACGGACATGAGACACAGAAACAAAGTTACGTATACTAACAGAAGTGAAGCTTGATTGATTTGAGTGTATTCACCCGTGCTACATATAAGCCTTTATTCTTGACATTCGAAAGACGTGTTTTAAAGTTGTGAAAAATCTTAGTTCATTCGAAATACGGACTGGGTCAGGTGGAGATAGCCTAACTTTTTTTACGTGCTTCATATCCGTGCGTGGAGGTGTACGAAGACATCAGCTTGAAAATGATTTATAATAAAGGATGGCTCTTCTATTACCACATCTCACCGTGTGCTCCAGTGGCAAGCTTGCATTGTTTAGCAGCGGAAGTCATGAGTTCAATCCTCATGATAAGTATTTTTCTTATTTATTTATTTTCATGTTTGTGACAAGTGGGGCCTGCCTGTCTATTAGGCCATACAAAGGTCATAGCGGCAAACAATAATACATAGGGTCATTCTGCAAAAAATTCTTTGACACATGTCATTTTTAGAATAAGTTTCAACCTATAGGTTAATGAATTCGGCCAAAATCATAGAAATTCAATCGAATTGGACTAAAATGCTCTCGGGTTGTAAGTTGTGGGGCTAATCTTGCTCACTTTGAAAGATGTGGGACTAAAACGCTCCTCTACTACAAGTTGTGGGACTAAAAATGTATATAGCTCCACCAAAGAAGACTACTCAGCTATTTAAAACGAAAACACTTGACAGAATTCTCATGTGTCCTCGAGAACGTTTGGTTCTTATAAGTATTTCCACGGCTTGTCCTTTGCTAAGAAAGGATTAGGCCACTTGATGCGTTTGTTCGTTGTCTTTATTACTTGTACTTTGTTTCTTTGCTTTATCAGAAAATCCCTAAAAATCCGTTTGCTAAGTATTTACAGAGATTTCCTGCTCCATACCACTAGTCAACACCTTATGCTCCTTGTTGGATTTACACTCCTATTTATCGAAAGTACTACGATATACCCCCCCTATACTTGTGGGTCATCACATCTCTAGTGGCACGATCCACCAAGTCTATCCATTCTGGTATGCAGGAATAGGAGCACAGGTTGCGCACACTCCAGCTGTGCGATCTAAACGGACCAACACGAGCCATTCCAGCACCAAATTTGGTACACGGATTTTGATGTTTTAGGGACCTTTTATACACCAAATAATTTGGGGAAAATACCACGAGAGTTTTTCATCACGAGAAGGACATTGGACACTAGAAGCAAATGAGAGGAGCCACAAGGCCCAAAAGAGACCATGCGGCGTGCCGCATGGGCTCTTTCGTCCCTTGAGCGTCGTTTCGCCTCCTCCTTTTACACATGCCTTCATATCGATAGAAAATCTATGCCATATTTTTCTAAGATTTATAGAGACAAAGACGAAGGCGAAAGTCTTCTCTTAATCCAAGAGAGGGTAGATCCTGTTGCTCCGAGACCGTCAGAGAAGGGAAAATCGACGCCATCATCACCACCACTCCTTGGCATGGGGGAAAGTCTCTCCATCACCATTTCCTTCTCCCTCAACATTAGCACCATCCCCATCTCGAGATCGACATCATCCACCTCATAGTTTATGGTAGATTGAACCCTGGAACATAAGTGATGTATGCACAGTTGTGCTTGCTAACTTGTCTTTGTTTTGTGGTGAACTCATACTTTCAGATTCTGTTATAATCCATATGCTACTGATGAGTTCCATGTTTAACCACCATTGTGAGTAGATTCCCATGTCCCTGAGGGCATATGATGAATTGGCTATGATTTTCATAAGTATGCAATGAGTATCCGGTTAAGTTTTAATTTTCTATGATGGCAATATGCGAACATTGACTGCTTGTTACTTCACCTTTATGATCTCATAGGGATGCACCTTAGTGTTATGAAGAGATTAGGGAGGGACGGATTGATAGAAAACATGTCCCGAGATTTGGAGTTGCATTAGGGTGTTCTTGATCGAGGACCTTAGAACTTTAAGCAATGGTTGAACATTTATTTCTTAATGAGTCATTTGATTTGTACATAAAAATGACCTTAGGACCAATCATCAGGGGTGTACATGTACATGTATATGACTACAACTCTGTCCAACGAGAGTAAAACTTGACAGGATACTTATCATAATAAATCCATGTCGTCCTCAGAAACGTTTATCACATATAAAAACACACACTTAAGCATGTCCTATTGTTGCATAGAGGATTGTGGTTTCTCTAAAAAGAGCATTTACTTTCTTGCAATTTACTTTTATGCAAGTCATAAACACAAAACACAAAACTTCTACATATTTTACTGTTTTACTTGTGGAATTTGCTAACCAATACTTTCAGCTCCTCATGGGTTTGACGCCTTTTTCTATATTGAAACACACTACAATAGATCTACTGCACTTGGGACACATCAACCGCCGTAAGAATTTCTGGCGTGCCTTCCTCGTGTGGTATCACAACACAAAGCAAGTGTGCTCGTTTAGGGGGGACTTCCGACCGGAGGTCGACTACGCCAAGGTCCCCGTGGCCTCCTCCGACGAGGAGGAGGTCGGCACAGTCGGTATCGTGAAGCAGGAGCACGTGCCTCTGCCTCTAGACTATGATGAGGAGGAGGCCATTCGTTGTTCCATCGAGGAATTCAGGGAAGGTGAGGAGGCGCTCTGGGAGCGAAAGGGTCTGGAGGAGACCATCCAGCTCTCTGGCATAGTGATGTGACACAATGCACAACTACCACCTCCACAACCGCTACCATCACACGTGTCGGCGTAGCTACGTGGCCTAGGCAGGAGATTCCACCTTCGCTGCAGGGCGCGTGGCCTAGGCAGGAGATCGTGCCACGGCCGCATGCTGCGTGGTCTAGGTAGCAGTGTCCACAACACCTGTCCCAGACGTCGCCACCCTGCATCGACCTCTCCCAAGACGAGGATGAGTAGGGGCGCCACCACTATACTAGGTGCTGCTAGTTTAGTTTATCGTTTTATTTTTATTTTTTCTTATATGTGAAATATCTTTGAAATTAATGAAAATGTGTGCACAAAAAAGAGGCGTCTGGATAAAATTTCCATCGCGGACATTTTGGCTCTAGTTGTTTGGCGTACTGGCCTGGTTACGCCGGACAGCGGCCCATTTCCTGTCTGCGGGCCGACTCAAACTAACCGAATACACTGTCTGAAATTCCCTAATGAGACATTGAATGAGAAATAACTTGGGATCCCCTCTAATGTGGGGATTTCTAAGAATCTTTCTTGCAAGTACCTTAAGGACCAGATCTGGAAATGTGTCCAAGGCTGGATGGAGAAGCTCCTGACGTCAGGCAGAAAAGAAGTTCTTATTAAAGCAATCATACAAGTATCCCTATTTTTTTTATGTAATACTTCAAGTTACCAAGAGGACTATGTTTGGATATCAATTCTATGATCTGCAACTTCTGGTTGGGTAGCAAGAACGAAAACTGCAAACCGTGTTGGATCTCTTGGGAGGCGATATGCTCGCCAAAGTGTTAAGGAGGCATGGGCTTCCACGACATTGAGTTATTAAACTTGGAGATGTTAGCTCCACAAGCTTGGAGGATATACTTCAAAACCCTAATTCTCTCAGTGCCAGGATCCTCAAAGGTGACTATTTCCCTAGTGTGGATTTCTTGGAAGCCACTCTAGATTATGCTCTATCACAAGTGTGGTGAGCTCTCTCGTGGAAGGCTGCGACACTATGAAGCCCGCGCGCGCCCGCTCCCTGCAGCCCGTCAAGCGCTACAAGAAGATTCTCGCCAAAATCTTTCCTGGCACGCAGGTCAAAATTCAATACCTCCTCCCTCTGCAGCTCCATTTTCTCGGCATTAATTCCATAGTAGTACTGCGTACGAAGACGAGGAAAATGGGATGAAATTGCTATTGCATCCATGTCGTCTGAGCACAATGCTCTGTGGAAACATGACATGGTTTTCTTGTGATCGCAGGATGAGCCGCCGAATGAACGGAGGATCGGGAAGCTGTACGACTATGTTGCTCGGAACCCTCACCGGTTGCCAAAGGTACTGTATTTTACTGCCTAATTTGCCTCCTGGACCTCTATGCACTAAAACAATTTACAGCTACTAATAGACCTGCATTATGGTGCACCGTTGCTATATGTGTGCAGATCACAGAATACTTGGAGCAAAGGTGTTACAAGGAGTTGAAGAAGGAGCAGTATGGCTTTGCCAAAGTAGTTGTGCTGATATACAGACGATTGCTGGTCTCTTGTAAATACCAGATGTAAGTCCTTTTCACACTTTCGGTTTCATTGCAGTGGTCTGTTCCCTTCTGCAGCGTGCAGTTCAGAAGTCCGTCTGTCGATCGAAGATAGTTTCTATATTGTAAAGCTCTCTTCGAATGGTTGTAAACTCTAAAATCTGATTCGCTCAGTGCAGGCCATTACTAGCAACCAGCTTGCTGAGCATCATATGCACTCTCTTGGATCACACGAGGCAGGATGATATGCCCATCATAGGGTGTGAAACCTTGTTTGATTTCATTGTCACTCGGGTATCCCATATGTATAGCCAGCGTTGGATGCGTTTATTTACTTCATGAATCTGCTTCAAGCTTAAAGCAGCTTCTGACATCTGTGTTCATTCTAGGTGGATGGAACATATCAGTTCAATATGGAAGAACTTGTACCAAAACTCTGCGAACTAGCTCAGGTAGTCAAGGTGGAAGAGAAGTCTAATGCACTCCGTGCATCAGCCCTTCAAGCCCTTTTAGCTATGGTATGTCCCCTGCTTGATCTTTTTTGGTGGAATGCCCTGTGTAATGTGATGAGTATCTGCCGTTGCACCGCTTCTTCTGGCGTTTTCTGTCAAGTATTTCACTCTGTTTCAACAAATGTGAAGATGTTGCAATTTTGAAATCATGCTAACTGTTAGCAATAATCTGGATGCTTAGTAGTAAGTAGCCTAATCATACTTGCATGTCAACACAAGAGACTACTAGCTAGTATGACGGTAGTAGCAAGTCAAAGCGAACTTGAGTTAGCCTGACATGAGCTGTAGCTTAGCTGTTAAGGTAGTAGAGTCCAAAACAGCATTAGTTGGATAGTAGCTAGTAGAAGCTAGCAGTTATTTCTCAAGCAAAGTCGGTTTAGGATAGTCGGTTCCTGCGTCAGGACATGTACCTCACGTTGTATTGATACAAGCTAAGAAAGTAAGAGCTTCATATGTGTGCATATACCTCTGTTTCATCCTCTGTTTTACCTGTGTGTGTGAGCTACTAAGAACTAGCTAACAGAAAGCACATATACTTCATTTGGTATCAGAGCCATTGGCACTGAGAGATGCCAGGGAACAAGCGCACCGGCCAAACACCACCACTGTGAGCTTCGGTGACCCCTCCTCCTACGGAACAGCGACAACGCTCGCCAAGCCGGGGACGGAGCAGGACACGGCACAGAGGAGGTGAGATCATGGTGCAGCAGGTAGTGCGCGAGGCTGTCGGTAGTGGCGGCGTGAGTCTCGTCTTCCCGATGCTGAAGCGGGGGGAGTACACCAACTGGGCCATGGTGATGGAGGTGAACATGCAGGCCGCGTCACTGTGGGACGCGATCGAGGACGAGGGCGTCTCCCGGCGCGAGGACAAGCGGGCACTCGCCACGCTGCTCCGCTCCACACCTCCGGAGATGCACCCGATGTTGATCGGGAAGGGCAGTGCCAAGGCGGCGTGGGAGGCGATCAGGCTGCAGCACCTGTAGGGTTTCGTAGCATGGAAAACAAAAAATTTCTATCGCATACAAACAAACAAGCCAAGATCTATCTACTAGATTGTAGCAACGAGTCGATGGAATAACTCACCCTCGAAGATTTCAAAGTGTTTAACGAGAGCGGATTCTCGTGGGTGATGTAGTCGTACTCTTCCCGATCTCAAGATCGCGTAGACGGTCCTTTCGGCGCTGCGTTCCGGCAGCGCTCCCGCAGTCGGTCACACGTTCGGTACTCGACGAAGACTTCCTCTCCCTTGTTCCAGCAGGCAGCGGAAGTTGTAGCACTCTCCTCGCGATTCCGGCAGCACAACGGCGTGGTACCGGAAGTAGAGGGGAGATCTCGCAGGGCTTCGTCTTAAGCCGGAGCGAGTATGGTGGACTACGAGAGAGTCCCTCGACGATCTAGGGTTTAGACACTCCAAGGAAGGGCTAGGCCGGCGGCTAGGGTTTGACCTAGGCGGCGGCGGCGAGTGCCCTAGGGCCGGCGGCGGCTATGGAGGGCGGCGGCGGCTTGGGGCTAGGGTTTAGAGGTAGGGAACTTGTGTGTCTAGGAGGGGAGCCCTGCCCCTCCTTATATAGGTGGAGGGAGGCGCGCCAGGGGAGGGGACTCCCTCCCCAACTCGGACCCAAGGTGGTTCGGCGGTGGAGGTGGAGGGACTCCTCCCCAACTCGGTTTCCACCTCCCTCTCCACTTCCCAAAAATAGCCGTTTGACTTTTTCAAACTAGGATTTGAATAAACCCTTTATTTTGTTCAGCGATGACACCTAGTACATGATGCAATCATTCCAACTTGGTATGACACATTCATGTACCCTTCCCCTTCGGAGTGTAGGACATTCCGGAACCTTTCTAGAACATTCCCGATGAAAACACCGAAACCATTCCCCAACTCCGAAACAGGACTTTCCTTATATGAATCTTATTCTCCGGACCATTCTGGATCTCCTCGCGATATCCCGGATCCCATCCGAGACTCCGAACAACATTCGGTCTCTTTCTCATCATTCCATAACTACTCAAACAACGTCGAATCCTTAAGTGTGTCTCCTTACGGTTCGTGAATTATGCGGACATGATCGAGACACTTCTCCGAACAATAACCAATAGAGGAATCTGGAAATTCATATGGCTCCCACATATTTCTACGATTACTTTGTGATCGAATGAACCACTTACATACGATACCAATTTCCCTTTGTCTCACGATAGTTTACTTATCCGAGGTTATGATCGTCGGTATCTCTGCATACCTAGTTCAACCTCGTTACCGATAAGCACTCTTTTCTCGTTCCGTGATATGTGATCCTTGTGAGAGTCACATGCTTGCAAGCTAATTGGATGACATTTCACCGAGAGGGCCCAGTATATCTATCCGTCATATGGATGGACAAATCCCACTCTTGATCCATGTGTCTCAACCAAGACTTTCCGAACACTCAATGCCACCTTTATAGCCACCCGATTCACGGTGTGGTGTTTGATGTCATCAAAGCATCCATCCGGTAAAGGTGATATGCATGATCTGATGGTCGAAGGAATTAGTTTACTATGTATCAGAAAGCATATAGCAATTGAACTATTAAAATGACTTGATCTTTATGCTACGCTTATCTATAGGAGTATGTCCACCATATCATTCTCCTAACGATATGATCTTGTTGTTAATAACATCTCAATGTTCATGATAGGGAAACCACAATCATTTATTAACCAACAAGCTAGTGATGTATAGAGGCTTTACTAGGGACTTCAATTTAAGTTTACAAATCACACAAGTATTAATGTTTCCTTGTTAATACTATTATAGCATGAATGTAAACATTTATCATAAACACAAAGATATAATAATAATTACATTTATTATTGCCTCTAGGGCATATCTCCAACAGTCTCCCACTTGCACTAGAGTCGTCTAATCTAGATTACATGGTAATATACCGAACACCCATGGCAGTTTGGTGCTGGTCATGTTTTTCCCTCGGGAGAGGTTTAGTCAACGGATCCGCCACATTCAGATTTTTGTGTACTTTGCAAATCTTTATGTCCCCATATTGGACATGTTCTCTAATAGCGTGAAAACGTGGCTTGATGTGCTTCAGCTTCTTGTGTGACCTCGGTTCTTGCGCATTGGCTATGGCGCCCATGTTATCACAGTAGATAGACATTGGGTCCAGCGCACTAGGAACCACACCCATCTCTGTAATGAACTCTTTCATCCATATCGCTTCTTGTGAAGCCTCTGAAGCAGCCATGTATTCCGATTCAGTTGAAGATCTCGCCACAACGCTTTTCTTTGCACTCCTCCAGCTAACTGCTGCACCATTCAAAATAAATACGTATCCAGATTGTGATTTAGAATCATCCGGATCGGTGTTCCAACTAGCATCGGTGTAACCATTAACAACGAGCTGTTCATCACCTCCATAAGAAAGAACCATATCCTTAGTTCTTCTCAAGTACTTAAGGATGTTTTTGACCACTGTCCAATGATCCACTCCTGGATCACTTTGATATCTGCTAGTTAAACTAACAGCATATGCAATGTCGGGTCTAGTACATAGCATGGCATACATTAGAGATCCTATGGCTGAGGCATAGGGAGTCTTACTCATCCTTTCTCTATCTTCTGCCGATGTCGGACTTTGAGTTTTACTCAAGGTCGTATTGGGCAACATGGGCAAGAACCCTTTCTTGCTATCTTCCATTCCAAACCTCTTTATAACTTTGTCCAAATATGTACTTTGTGACAATGATATTAGGAGTATCGATCTATCTCTATAAATCTTTATGCCTAATATGTAAGCTGCTTTGCCAAGATCCTTCATTGAAAAGCTATTATTCAAGTATTCCTTGACACTATTAAGAAGGTCTACATCATTCCCAATCAACATATGTCATCTACATATAGTATTAAGAATGCTACAGAGCTCCCACTCACTTTCTTGTAAATACAAGCTTCTCCATAAGCTTGTATAAAACCAAAACTTTTGATCACCTTAGCAAAACATTGATTCCAACTTCGGGATGCTTGCTTCAATCCATAGATGGACCGTTGAAGTTTGCATACCTTGTTAGCATCTTTAGGATCGACAAAACCTTTGGGTTGCATCATATACAACTCTTCATCAATGTCTCCATTGAGGAATGCTGTTTTGACATCCATCTGCCATATCTCATAATCATAATATGCGTGATTGCTAACATAATCCTCACAGACTTTAGCTTCATGGTGAAAGTCTCATCGTAGTCAACTCCTTGAATTTGTCGAAACCCTTTTGCGACAAGTCGAGCTTTATAGACGATAACATTACCATCAAGATCTGCTTTTTCTTCTTGAAAATCCATTTGTTCTCGTGACCTTCCTAGCCATCCGGTAAGTCCACCAAAGTCCATACTTGGTTTTCGTACATGGATCCAATCTCGGATTTCATGGCTTCTTGCCATTTGTTGGAATCTGGGCTCATCATCGCTTCCTCATATGTCGCAGGGTCATCGGTGTTATCCACCAACATGACACTCATAACGGGATCATACCAATCTAGAGTGGTACGAGTTCTCGTTGACCTGCGAGGCTCTGTAGCAACTACAACCGAAGTTTCATGATCATCATCATTAGCTTCCTCTCTTATTGGTGCAGGCACCACAGGAACTTCTTCCGGTGCTGCGCTACTCGCAATTTTGAGAGAAGGTTCGACAACCTCGTCGAGTTCTACTTTCCTTCCAGTCACTTCTTTTGAGAGAAATTCCTTCTCTAGAAAGGATCCATTCTTGGCAACAAAGATTTTGCCTTCGGATCTATGATAAAAGGTATACCCAATAGTACGCATTTTTCCGCTTTGGGTTCAAGCTTGTCCGGCTGTAACTTCTTTACATAGGCTTCGCATCCCCAAACTTTAAGGAACGACAATCTAGGTTTCTTCCCAAACCATAATTCATACGGTGTCGTTTCAATGGATTTAGATGGTGCCCTATTTAAAGTGAATGCGGCTGTTTCTAATGCATAACCCCAAAATGATAGCGGTAAATATGTAAGTGACATCATAGAACGAACCATATCTAAGAGAGTTCGATTACGACATTCGGACACACCATTACGCTGTGGTGTTCCCGGCGGTGTCAATTGTGAAAATATTACGCATTTCTTCAAATGCTCGCCAAACTCGTAACTTAGATATTCACCTCCATGATCAGAACATAGAAATTTAATCTTCTTGTTACGTTGATTCTCTATCTCACTTTGAAATTCCTTAAACTTTTCGAAAGTTTCGGACTTATGTTTCATGAAATAGATATACCCATATCTACTCAAGTCATTCGTGAAGGTAAGAACATGACGATAACCACCGCGCGATGCTACACCCATTGTGTTGGAGATATTCCCAAGAGGCAATAATAAAGTGGTTATTATCATATCTTCATACTTATGATAAATGTTTACATACCATGCTATAATTGTATTAACCGGAAACATTAATACTTGTGTGATTTGTAAACATAAAAGAGTCCCTAGTAAAGCCTCTTGTTAAACTAGCTTGTTGGTTAATATATGATCATGGTTTCCTGATCATGAACATAGAGATGTTATTAACAACAGGTTCATATCATTAAGAGAATGATGTGATGGACATACTCCTATAGTAAGCGTAGCATAAAGATCAAGTCATTTAATATAGTTCATTTGCTATAAGCTTTCTAATACATAGTAACCTAATTCCTTCGACCATGAGATCATACTAATCACCATCACCGGAAGGATGCTTTGATGACATCAAACACCACACCGTAACTGGGTGGCTATAAAGGTGGCATTGAGTGTTCGAAAAGTATGGGTTGAGGCACATGGATCAAGAGTGGGATTTGTCCATCCATATGACGGATAGATATACTTTGGGCCCTCTCGGTGGAATGTCATCCAATTAGCTTGCAAGCATGTGACTGGCTCACAAGGAATCACATACCACGGGAACGAGAAAAGAGTACTTATCAGTAACGAGGTTGAACTAGGTATGCAGAGATACCGACGATCAAAACCTCGGATAAGTAAACTATCGTGAGACAAAGGGAAATTGGTATCGTATGTAAGTGGTTCATTCGATCGCAAAGTAATCGTAGAAATATGTGGGAGCCATATGAATTTCCAGATTCCTGTATTGGTTATTGTTCGGAGAAGTGTCTCGATCATGTCCGCATAATTCACGAACCGTAGGGAGACACACTTAAGGATTCGACGTTGTTTGAGTAGTTATGGTATGATGAGAAAGAGACCGAATGTTGTTCGGAGTCTCGGATGGGATCCGGATATCACGAGGAGATCCGGAATGGTCGGAGAATAAGATTCATATAAGGAAAGTCCCGTTTGAGTTCGGGAATGATTCGGTGTTTTCATCGGGAATGTTCTAGAAGGTTCGGAATGTCCCAAGACTCGGAGGAAGGGGTACATGAATGTGTCATTGCAAGTTGGAATGATTGCATCATGTACTAAGTTTCATCGCTGTTCCAAATAAAGGATTAATCAAATCCTAGTTTGAAAAGTCAAATAGCTAGTTTGAAAAGTCAAACGGCTAAATTTGGAAAGTGGAAAAGAGGAGGAGGAAGTTTGAAACCGAGTTGGGGAGGAGTTCCCTCCTCCGGCGGACCACCTCAAGCCGAGTTGGGAGGGACTCCTCCCTGACGCACCTCCCACCTATAAAGGAGGCGGGGCTGCCTCCAATACACACAAGATCCTCTCCTCTAAACCCTAATTTGGTGCCGCCACCTCCTGCTTGCCGCCACCTCCTAGGGCTCCCTTGGGCCCGACTTGGGCAAATCCCAAACCCTAGCCGCCCTAGCACCTCTTCCTCGGCGTGTCTAAACCCTAGATCGTCGAGGCTCTCTCATAGTCCATCATACTCGCTTAAGGCGAAGCCTGCGAGATCTCCCTCTACTTCAGGTACGCCGTTGTCTTCTTAGGAATCGAGGAGAGTGCTACAACCTCATTTTCTTTGGAACAAGGGAGAGGAAGGTCTTCGTCGAGTACCGAACGTGTGACCGACTACGGAGGCGCTGCCGGAACGCAGCGCCGGAAGGATCGTCTACGCGATCTTGAGATCGGCAAGTGTACGACTACATCACCCACGAGAATCTGCTCTCGTTAACCGCTTTGGAATCTTCGAGGGTGAGTTCCTCTATCGACTTGTTGCTACAATCTAGTAGATAGATCTTGTCTTGTTTTGTTTGTATGTGATATAAAAATTTTGTTTTCCATGCTACGAACCCCTACAGTGGTATCAGAGCCGTGTCTATATGTAGATCTGTTGCACGAGTAGAACACAATGGTCATTATGGGCGTTGATGCTTTTGTTGTCGATTGCTTCTTGTGTACTTTGCATCTTGCGGTATGTTGGGATGAAGCGGCCCGGGCTAACCTTACATGACATCGTTCATGAGACTTGCTCCACGCTTGACATGCAACTTGTATTGCATAAGTGGCTTTATGGTGCCTGTTTCTCCTAGCATAGTTAAGATTCAATTTACAACGGGTGATTGACAATACTAGTATCAATGTTGTGGTTCTTGTTCGTAAGTTAGAACGACACTTATTGAAAGCCCCAAACCACGTAAAACATGCAAAGAAAATTAGAGGCGTCTAACTTTGTTTTGCAGGGGTGTGCAGTGATGTGATATGGCCATGATTGTGATTATATTTGATGTATGCAATGTTCCTTATTGTAAGTTGGCAACCGGCAGGAGCCATATGGTTGTCTTTAATTTCTGTTAAGACCCGCGTGTCTATTCAAAGTAGTTGTAATAGTTGAAGCTGGTGGAAGACAACCATGGAGTAGCGTCATTGACCTTGATGCAATGTCGGTGATGATGGAGATCATGTTCGTGCTAGAAGATGAAGATCGGAAGCACAAAGAAGAAAGGCCATATCATATCACATATTATGAATTGCATGTGATGTTAATCCTTTATGCATCTTGTATTGCTTAGTAGACGACGGTAGCATTATAAGATGATCCCTCATGCACATGAATTTCAAGTCATAAAGTGTTCACCCTTAGTTAGCACCGTTGCTAAAGCTCGTTGTTTCGAAGCACCACGTGATGATCGTGTGTGTTAGATTCCGCAAGTGTATACAACGTGGGCAAGCCAGATTTGCTCATGCAGAAGCTAAGGTTGATCTTGACGAGCCTAGCATGTACAGATATGGTCTCGGAACACGGATCACCGAAAGGTAAAGCATGAGTCATATAGTAGATATGATGAACATGTTGATTGTTCGCCATTGAAGCTACATCAACTCTCGTGATGATCGGTTTTGATGTGGTGGATTTGGTTCGTGTGATCACTAAAACAATGTGAGGGATATTGTTTTGAGTGGGAGTTCAACAGCAATATGATTAAAAGTTGAATATTATTTATCATAAATTAAATCAAAGTGAATTTGCATAGTTGTTGTAGTAATTGGCATCCGTTTACCACCTTGCGCTTAGTTACAATTGAGATGATAGAACTATAGAATTCTGGTTAGTTACTTTACGAACTGGTATCGTATTATTTTGAAGTGTTAATCTAAAGTTTAAAAGTCCTATTGCAAACTTTCAGTAAGTTCCGGTCACTCCATGAAGTTTAATAATTAGTATTAAAATGAGAGTGACAATTCCAAGTGTTAGAGTATCATGTTTGTCTCCATGATTCTTGATATTAAAAGGATTGTCTTAATATCAAGGTTATCTAGGATCTGAAAGAGTTGTTTCAGAAACCATGATGTGTGGAAGATATTGTGATATCTGAAACAAAGTTTTGGTTGCAACATGATAGAGTATAATATGGCAAAAGTCATGTTCTCATGTTTGATGAGAATTTGCAAAAGGTTGGAGACACTAGTTGTCTTAATTGTCCAAAAGGATTTGGAGAGCAACATTATACTCATGATTCACCGTTATAAGCTAAAAGTAGCTTGATCATGGATAATTCCATGATAAGGATGAATATTTGATGTAGGTAAAATATTTACTACACCAAGAGATTACTAAAGAAAGGAATTTGGAAGAACACAAAACATTTGATGATGGTGATCTACTTCAAAGTGCAAGTCCAAAGACATTGGTATTTAATTATACATGCTTTGGATTATGTGTCATATGTATGACTCCACTATTGATGTTGATAGATTCTTTCAAACAGAAAAGGAAATACTGAAAGAGAATCTCATAAATATATGTCAGAAAAGAAAAGACTAGAATTGTTCAGTTTAAGTATATAGATGATATACATGTTATGGCTATATTCTTTGCTTATTAAACAATGTGGTTATTAAGTGTTTGATACTGAATTTGTTGGTGTGAATCTTCATACGAAACAACACAATTCATGAACTACAATGGCCTAAGTAACTAGCAAAAGAATATGTGATGATGTTCATCGAGAACAAATAAAGGGTTATTGTGTTGCTCGTTAAACATCAAAGCTTGTCTTCAAGATTTGTTTTATCAGGTATTATGAGAACAAAAGGGTTGTTTAAATAATTGCCGTAATCCATTAAAGATGGATGATTCACAAATCTGGTTGGAAAAATCACATCCATAAAACTAGTGCTAAAAATGTCGAAAGACAAATTGATTGAAAGATCACTTAGGAAGTGACATCGCCGTTTAAATTATAATGGAAAGAAAACATGAAGAAACTCCATGTGGATGGAATTTTGGAGTCTTCTGATTTTTGATCAAATGACGCTTGTGAAACTTTCCCAGAGATAATTAAAACTTCGTCAGAGGCCAAAAGGGAACGAATGACTAGCTTATTGGAACTTGTGCATATTGTTGTACGAAGTCCATTATGTAGTCAAGAGCGATGGATTTCAACTTCATATGCTTTCTCCGGAAATTTGAGTGAATATATGAATATTTACTTAATAAGGATGAAGTATGAAACATTTGAAAAGTTCAAAGACTTTCAAGATGAAGTGCAAAATCATTGTAACAAGAATATAAACAGTTTATGATAAAGATCATAAAGGAAGATATTTGAGTTACAAAGTTTAGCATAATACCTAAGATTTAAGGAATCGTTCCGTGGATTTGCATTTCCCGAAACACCATAAGAGTATGGAGCGTTCGAGATATGTAATTAAACCTTGTTTGACATGGTAAGATCAAAGGTATAATTCATAAAACTGCCATTATATTTTAAAGATTAAAATCTTTAGAGACTACCGTTTTTCCACTTAAAAGAGCTTCATCATAATCCGTTGAAATGACACCATATAAATTTATGGTTTGGGATAAAACCCAAGTTGTCCTTTCTTAAACATTGGTATGCTATGCATAAGAAAGATGTTTGCAACCAAAGTCGGATGAACCAATCTTTGTTAAAGTATTCCTCCATAACACCGGAGACAAGAGTGTTTTTCGCTTAGAACGTCAAGTTTCTTTGGGAAGGAATTTTTCGTGAAAAGTAAAGTGGGAGGACAATAGAACTTTGATAAGGTTAAAAGAACCTTAGCTATATGTGCAGAGTTGCGCAGCGCCGAAAATTGTTGCGGAGGCAGCAACAATGCTCATGGCTCACGTGCCTCAAAGGTTGTGGTCACGGAGATCTAAGTTCCTATTGAAACAAGTAGGTCGGGTAAACACTCAAATACCAAGATTTGAGGGTTGAATCATTATTTGAGAATAATGAACAGACTACATGCAAAGAAGCAATGATGGACCCTGACTCCGTAAAATGGCATGAAGCCATAAAATCCGTGATAGTTCCATACACGAGAAATCAAGTTTTGAACTTGAAGGACCCTCGAGAAAGGTGTAAGACCTTACAGTTGTGTTTGGATCTATAAAGAAATAGACATGGATATTTCGCATCTATGAAATGGTCGACATGTTGGGAAAGAGTTCACAACAATGTTCAAGGGTTGACTATGACAAGATTTGATCTTTCATAGCGATTTAGTCTAGACGGATAAATGTAGCAACCACTACATATAATTTTGTTATATGGTAGTAGAATAAACAAAACAAGTTCTTCTAATAGAATTGTTACCTAGGACGTGTGCATGACACGGTCCATAGGGTTTTGTTAATTCAAAGGATGCTAAAAGCATATGCAAACTTCAATGGTTGAAGTGAGCATCATGAGTTGGAATCTTCACAATGATGAAATTGTTAAAAGAGTTTAAATTCATCAGAGACAATGAAGATGCTTGCATTTGCAAGAAATTAAGTGGGAGCGCTAAGACATATTTCTAATACATTATGTAGGAGACATATTGTTGATTGGAAGTGATGTATCTTTTTATTAACACAAGATAAGAATTTCATCTCGATGAAAGACTTAGGCAAAACCCAAATAATTGGCATCAATAGACGCTAATATGGTTGTGCCGAAAGTACATAGATGATGTATTGAATGAGTTCAATATAGAAACTACAAGAAATGTTCTTGTCACACAGAAAAGATTGAATGAGTTCAATATTGATGATATATTCAAGTGTAATGACATTGGGTAAGTGAAACAAAGATTCAAGTATAGATTGATACTTGATGTATGAAATCACAAAGAATATTTATATCAATCATACTGTGATATGTACAAATCCAGATATGTCCTATGCTCTAAATATTATGAGCATATACCAGAATGATTCATAAGATGATCATTGGACAATAGTAAGGATATTCTTATGATCTTTGGGAAGAACTAAGAGTATATTATTTGTAGAAGTGACAAATAGATGGTTAGTTCATTGTAAATGAATTACATTGATACTAGTTTTGTCACAAAGTACAAATTAAGTTTATCTCAATCTAAACTAAGGGTGGCACAATATGATGGAAAGTAAGTTCCATAATGGAGTTGGATGAGTTCCAAAGTTAAGACATTGTGACAGATACTACAACAAAAGGCTAAGTATATGACTGCTACTATAGCAGCAAAAGAGGGCATTTGTGTCAAGTAGTTTGTTATCAAACTAGGTGTAGTTCACCGTGGGATAATACTATGAAGATATATTGTACGACAATATTATCAACATGTTTTTAACCCCAAAGAACTAAAGGTCACACCAAAGGACCAAATTTATACAAATCCATCTCATTAGAGAATGAGTGATGCGTAGAGACGCAAAGACATGCAATTACACACGTACCTGGAAGTGTCAGATCCGCAGATCAGTTGACCACTAGCAATCGTGTACATACGACACCAGAAAGCCATAGGTGTTGAATACACAAAGGTTTGAAACTAGATTATTGACTCTAGTGCAAGTGGGAGACTGTTGGAGATATGCCCAAGAGGCAATAATAAAGTGGTTATTATCATATCTTCATACTTATGATAAATGTTTAGATACCATGCTATAATTGTATTAACAGGAAACATTAATACTTGTGTGATTTGTAAACATAAAAGAGTCCCTAGTAAATCCTCTTGTTAAACTATCTTGTTGGTTAATATATGATCATGGTTTCCTGATCATGAACATAGAGATGTTATTAACAGCAGGGTCATATCATTAAGAGAATGATGTGATGGACATACTCCTATAGTAAGCGTAGCATTAAGATCAAGTCATTTAATATAGTTCATTTGCTATAAGCTTTTTGATACATAGTAACCTAATTCCTTCGACCATGAGATCATGCTAATCACCATCACCGAAGTATGCTTTGATGACATCAAACACCACCGTGGCGGGTGGCTATAAAGGTGGCATTGAGTGTTCGGAAAGTATGGGTTGAGGCACATGGATCAAGAGTGGGATTTGTCCATCCATATGACGGATAGATATACTCTGGGCCCTCTCGGTGGAATGTCATCCAATTAGCTTGCAAGCATGTGACTGGATCACAAGGAATCACATACCATGGGAATGAGAAAAGAGTACTTATCGAACGAGGTTGAACTAGGTATGCGAGATCTGAAGCGATCAAAACCTCGGATAAGTAAACCATCGTGAGACAAAGGGAAATTGGTATCGTATGTAAGTGGTTCATTTGATCATAAGTAATCGTAGAAATATGTGGGAGCCATATGAATTTCCAGTTCCTCTATTGGTTATTGTTGGAGAAGTGTCTCGATCATGTCGCATAATTCACGAACCGTGGGAGACACATAAGGATTCGACGTTGTTTGAGTAGTTATGGTATGATGAGAAAGAGACCGAATGTTGTTGGTCTCGGATGGGATCCGGGATATCACGAGGAGATCCGGAATGGTTGGAGAATAAGATTCATATAAGGAAAGTCCGTTTGAGTTGGGAATGATTAGGTGTTTTCATCGGGAATGTTCTAGAAGGTTCGGAATGTCGGCACTCCGAGGAAGGGTGCATGAATGTGTCATTGCAAGTTGGAATGATTGCATCATGTACTAAGTGTCATCGCTGTTCCAAATAAAGGATTAATCGAATCCTAGTTTGAAAAATCAAATAGCTAGTTTGAAAAGTCAAACGGCTAAATTTGGAAAGTGGAAAAGAGGAGGAGGAAGTTTGAAACCGAGTTGGGGAGGAGTTCCATCCTCCAACCGGCGGCCCACCTCCAAGCCCAGTTGGGGAGGGACTCCCCTCCCCTTGGCCGCACCTCCCACCTATAAAGGGAGGGGCAGGGCTGCCCCTCCAATACACACAAGATCCTCTCCTCTAAACCCTAATTTGGTGTCGCCACCTCCTGCAGCTGCCGCCACCTCCTAGGGCTCCCCTTGGCGCCGACTTGGGCAAATCCCAAACCCTATCCGCCGCCCTAGCACCTCTTCCTCGACGTGTCTAAACCCTAGATCGTCGAGGGCTGTCTCTCATAGTCCACCATACTTGCTCCGGCTTAAGGCGAAGCCCTGCGAGATCTCCCCTCTACTTCCGATACCACGTCGTTGTGCTGCCGGAATCGCGAGGAGAGTGCTACAACCTCATTTTCTTTGGAACAAGGGAGAGGAAGGTCTTCGTCGAAATCGAGCGTGTGACCGATTGCGGGAGCGCTGCGGAGCATGGCCTTGGGAAGGATCGTCTACGCGATCTTGAGATCGGCAAGTGTACGACTACATCACCCACGAGAATCTGCTCTCGTTAACCGCTTTGGAATCTTCGAGGGTGAGTTCCTCTATCGACTCGTTGCTACAATCTAGTAGATAGATCTTGGCTTGTTTTGTTTGTATGCGATAGAAAATTTTTGTTTTCCATGCTATGAACCCCTACACATTGGACCACATACATCGGTATGTATGATTTCCAATAAGTTCGTAGCTCGCTCCATCATACCAGAAAATGGAGTCTTAGTCATTTTACCCATCAGACATGCTCCGCATCTTTCAAGTGATTCGAAATCAAGTGATTCAAGAAGTCCATCGGAATGGAGTTTCTTCATACGCTTCACTCCAATGTGACCAAGGCAGCGATTACACATATAGGTCGAGTTATCGCTCGATTTCAAACGTTTAGCCTCAATGTTATTAATATGTGTATTTCCACTATCGAGATTCAATAAGAATAGACCATCTATCAAAGGTGCATGTGCATAAAACATATTACTCATATAAATCGAACAACCATTATTCTCGGACTTAAACAAGTAACCGTCTCGCAATAAACAAGATCCTGATATAATGTTCATGCTTAACGCAGGCACCAAATAACAATTATTTAAGTATAAAACTAATCCCGATGGTAGATGAAGGGGTAGCGTGCCGACCGCGATCACATCAACCTTTGATCCGTTTCCAACGCGCATCGTCACCTCGTTCTTCGCTAGCTTCCGTTTATTACGCTTTTTGTTTGAGTTACTAATATGAGCAACAGACGATTATCAAATACCAGGCTACTACGAGTACTAGTGAGATACACATCAATAACATGTATATTAGATATACCTTTCTTCTTGATGTTGCCGTTCTTCAAATCCATAAGTACTTTGGGCAATTCCGCTTCGATGACCTTCTCCCTTGCGGTAAAAACACTCGATGTCGGGCTTAGGTCCATACGGTCTTCTTCGTCGGTAGCGGTAACTTTCTTACCACCCTTCTTGAAGTGTCCCTTTGCTTAGACTTGCCTTTCTTGAATTTGGTGGTCTTATTGACCATCAACACTTGGTGCTCTTTCTTGATCTCCACTTCTCTGATTTCAACATAGCAACAGTTAAAGCTGCTTGTTCATGTTTTGCATATTGTAGTTCATCACAAAGTTCTTGTAACTTGGTGGTAGTGATTGGAGGACACGGTAAATCCCCAAAGCATTAGGAATCACTATACCCAAGCTTTGAAGTTTGTTTGCGTGCCCAAACATCTTAAGCACATGCTCACTGACGGAGCTGCCCTCTTCCATCTTGCAGTTAAAGAACTTTTCAGAAGCCTCATACTCTCAATCGCCGTGTGAGTCTCAAAGATCAATTTGAGATCACGGACAATATCATGTGGGTCTGAATTCTCAACCCTTTTCTGAAGCTCCGATTCTAAACCATACAAGATAGCACACTAATCTTGAGCTTGAGTCTTCCGAGCGAGGTAAACATTCTTTACTTCGTCGGGCAAAGATCACCTGCAAAGGGTCACCCAATGTGCATCCACACATAGGTCAAATTACCGGTGTGAGGACAATCCTCAAATTGCGGAACCAATCATGAAGTTGCTTCCATTGTTTTTCAACTTTTCTTTCTCTAGGAACGCATTAAAATTGATGGTAGGGGCCGCCATTGATCTACAACATATTTGCAATAGTTTAGACTAAGTTTATGACAAATTGAGTTCTAATTAATAGTTAAATTAATCTAGGTGAACTCTCACTCAAAACAATATCCCTCACATTGTTTTAGTGATCACACGAACCAAATCCACCACATCAACACCGATCATCACGAGAGTTGATATAGTTTCAATAGCGAACAATTGACATGTTCATCATATCTACTATATGATTCATGCTTTACCTTTCGGTGATCCGTGTTCCGAGACCATGTCTGTACATGCTAGGCTCGTCAAGATCAAACCTTAGTTTCCGCATGAGCAAATCTGGCTTGCTCACGTTGTATACACTTGCGGAATCTAACACACCCGATCATCACGTGGTGCTTCAAAACAACAAGCTTTAGCAACGGTGTTAACTAAGGGTGAACACTTTATGACTTGAAATTCATGTGCATGAGGGATCATCTTATCATGCTACCGTCGTTAACTAAGCAATAGAATATGCATAAAGGATTAACATCACATGCAATTCATAATATGTGATATGATATGGCCTTTCTTCTTTGTTCTTCCGATCTCCATCTTCAAGCACGAACATGATCTCCATCATCACCGGCATTGCATCAAGGTCAATGACGCTTCTCCATGGTTGTTGTCCACCGGCTTCAACTATTACAACTATTTTGAATAGACACGCGGGTCTTAACATAAATTAAAGACAACCATATGGCTCCTGCCGGTTGCCAACTTACAATAAGGAACATTGCATACATCAAATATAATCACAATCATGGCCATATCACATCACTACACACCCCTGCAAAACAAAGTTAGACGCCTCTACTTTCTTTGCATGTTTTACGTGGTTTGGGGCTTTCATTAAGTGTCGTTCTAACTTACGAACATGAACCACAACATTGATACTAGTATTGTTAATCACCCGTTGTAAATTGGATCTTAACTATGCTAGGAGAAAGCACCATAAAGCCACTTATGCAATACAAGTTGCATGTCAAGCGTGAAGCAAGTCTCATGAACGATGTCATGTATGGTTAGCCCGGCCGCTTCATCCCAACATCCCGCAAGATGCAAAGTACACAAGAAGCAATCGATAAAAGCATCAACGCCCACAATGACCATTGTGTTCTACTTGCAACATTTCTACATTTAGACACGTCGCTAATACCACTGGAGGGTTTCGTAGCATGGAAAACAAAAATTTTCTATCGCATACAAACAAACAAGCCAAGATATATCTACTAGATTGTAGCAACGAGTCGATGGAATAACTCACCCTCGAATATTCCAAAGTGTTTAACGAGCGGATTCTCGTGGGTGATGTAGTCGATACTCTTCACGATCTCAAGATCGCATAGACGATCCTTCCGGGCGCGTGGCAAGGCTCCACAATCGGTCACACGTTCGATTTTCGGCGAAGACCTTCCTCTCCTTGTTCCAAGAGAAGCGGAGGTTGTAGCACTCTCCTCGCGATTCAAGAAAGACAACGACGTGGTAGTAGAGGGAGATCTCAGGGCTTCGCCTTTTGAGCGAGTATGGTGGACTATGAGAGAGTCCCTCGACGATCTAGGGTTTAGACACACCGAGGAGGGGCTAGGCCGGCGGCTAGGGTTTGACCTAGGCGGCGGTGGCGAGTGCCCTAGGTCCGGCGGCGGCTATGGAGGGCGGCGGCGGCTTGGGGCTAGGGTTTAGAGGTAGGGAACTTGTGTGTCTAGGAGGGGAGCCCTGCCCCTCCTTATATAGGTGGAGGGAGGCGAGCCAGGGGAGGGGAGTCCCTCCCCAACTCGGACCCAAGGTGGGCCGGCGGTGGAGGTGGAGGGACTCCTCCCCAACTCGGTTTCCACCTCCCTCTCCACTTCCCAAAAATAGTCGTTTGACTTTCAAATTGCCGTTTGACTTTTTCAAACTAGGATTTGAATAAACCCTTTATTTTATTCAGTGATGACACCTAGTACATGATGCAATCATTCCAAATTGGTATGACACATTCATGTACCCTTCCCCTTCGAAGTGTCGGACATTCCGGAACCTTTCTAGAACATTCCCGATGAAAACACCGGAACCATTCCCCAACTCCGAAACAGGACTTTCCTTATATGAATCTTATTCTCCGGACCATTCCGGATCTCCTCGCGATATCCCGGATCCCATACGAGACTCCGAACAACATTCGGTGTCTTTCTCATCATTCCATAACTACTCAAACAACGTCGAATCCTTAAGTGTGTCTCCCTACGGTTCGTGAATTATGCGGACATGATCGAGATACTTCTCCGAACAATAACCAACTAGCATATTTGCTCGTGCGTTGCTACGGGTTGGTTTTTTTGTACATTGCATATATGACTGTGCATCGCGATTAGGAGAGGAAAAATCTATACCACGTAGACACACAAAATAAGCTCTCATTGACATCACGAAGCGTGAGGTTAGATGACACCCGCACGATGATTAAGTGTTAATTTAATATTGTGCTTCACTATTCATACAAATTTATCTCATTATAATATGAGAATTTTGAATGCCCATGCGCCTAGCACATACACGTCTCTTGTTGACGTCAAACTGAAAAATGTCTATTATGAACACATCTATTAAGTAAACCTGAAAAAAATATTTAATAGAGTAATAGCCAATAGGCGTTTAAAAGTAGTCACATATAATTCTTGTGTGTTTGGGTGCAGGCAGTTGAATGCAACATTGTGTGCAAAATCAATATTTCAAAAATAGGCTACATTATCCTATTCCTACTGTCCAATTGATTTTACCGAAATAGTATAACAATCGTGTTGCTGCAAGATTGACTTAAAAGAGAAGTGAATGTACTTGTCGTGAATATATATCAAAAAGTAGGAGTAAAATGAGAAAATGTCAAATGGATAAGATTCTCCATCCTTCGCCACTCCACACCACAGGTCGTGTTTCTTCTTCTCGAGAAGGAAAAAGCTCCTGGTTCTTCCCCAAAACAAAGAAACTTAGTGTGGCTACCGTGTTGGAGCCATGGAGAAGAAGCGTCATGGCCGAAGGCCGCCGCCGTGGTCGGCCGTGAACGCGGGTGCTGTCCTGCCCGCCGCACCTAGACGGCCATGCCACTGCGAGGAACCGGATCATGGGCACCACCGTCCTAGGATGAGCAGCGCAGGGGATGGGGTCGCCTTCGCTCCTCGCGTCATCCATGTAGCCCATAGCCTCCCCACCAGGATCCTTCCTCACCGACGCGGTCGCCATGGACATCCATGCGCGGACGTCCTCCTGGGCCTTCCCACCGGCCGCTCTCCTATTCGCATGGGCGAAGAGCGGGCGCTTCTCTGTGGAATCGTGAGGGCCGGGAAGGACGCTGTATGCTCGCCACGAACCAACGAAGCCGAGTCGTCCTCGCAGAATCGCTGCCCATTGTCCCGATGGCGATGCCCGTGGAGACCTTTGGCGTGGGGTGGGTGGGGAGGGAGTAGATAGGGTTGGCGCAGCACCTGTCCACCCACTCCGTGTTCCTCAGCCTGTAGTGCTCGCCGGAGGAGGAGAGTGAGGCGCCTCCTCCCTTGGACCAGGCGCATGGCCGGAGGTGAGGGGAAGAGGGCGTGCGGGGCCACGACCTCCCGGTCGTGGGACAGGAGGTCGAGAGCACGGCCGGTAGGCGACCGACGGAGAGATTGGGGATGGATCTTGAGGGGAATCGCGCAATATCCGTGAACGATAGGTACAAGGCACAGGTGGGGGCAATCTTTCCGCAACAAACCGTTTTTTTCACTTCACGATGGCAGGGGTAGGTAAATACTTTAGAAAGTCAGGGGCAAATCCGTCTTTTCATGGCAGACGGATTTTTTGGCTGGGCGACGAATGGTCCGAATCTTTTTAATAGTATAGATAGAGGAATCTGGAAATTCATATGGCTTCCACATATTTCTACGATTACTTTACGATCGAATGAATCACTTACATACGATACCAATTTCCCTTTGTCTCACGATAGTTTACTTATCCGAGGTTATGATCGTCAGTATCTCTGCATACCTAGTTCAACCTCGTTACCGATAAGCACTCTTTTCTCGTTCCCGTGATATGTGATCCCTTGTGAGCCAGTCACATGCTTGCAAGCTAATTGGATGACATTTCACTGAAAGGGCCCAGAGTATATCTATCTGTCATATGGATGGACAAATCCCACTCTTGATCCATGTGTCTCAACCAATACTTTCCGAACACTCAATGCCACCTTTATAGCCACCCGATAAAGGTGTTTGATGTCATCAAAGCATCCATCCGGTAAAGGTAATATGCATAATCTCATGGTCGAAGGAATTAGGTTACTATGTATCAGAAAGCATATAGCAATTGAACTATTAAAATGACTTGATCTTTATGTTACGCTTATCTATAGGAGTATGTCCACCATATCATTCTCCTAACGATATGATCTTGTTGTTAATAACATCTCAATGTTCATGATAGGGAAACCACAATCATTTATTAACCAACAAGCTAGTGATGTATAGAGGCTTTACTAGGGACTTCAATTTAAGTTTACAAATCACACAAGTATTAATGTTTCCTTGTTAATACTATTATAGCATGAATGTAAACATTTATCATAAACACAAAGGTATAATAATAACTACATTTATTATTGCCTCTAGGGCATATCTCCAACAGCACCAAGGCAACAATCGCATGCGCGACACATGCGCACGACACACGCGCGCGGCGACTTCGAACGGAGTTCGAGACGATCGTCTTCAAGGATGGCGAGCGTATCGACGAGTTTGGCCTTAGGATCACGAACCTCGCGGCCACCCTACGCTCCCTCGGCGACACCTGCGATGATGAGAAGATAGTGAGGAAGTTTCTCTCTGTTATACCAAGTCGTTTTGTGCAGATCACATTTTCAATGGAGACAATGATGGACCCGGCCATGCTCACAATAGAAGAGGTCGTCGGGCATCTCCGTGTGGTCGAGGATTGACTGGACAACAACCAGGGCAGCTCTGGCTCTGGCGGCCAACTACTTCTCACTGAGAAGCAGTGGGAGGAGAGGAGGAAGCAGAATCGTAGCGGCGGGTCTGGCTGGAGCGGCAAAAGGAATGGTGGCGGCGGACAAAAGGGTGGCAAGGCCCAGCCCAAGTCCACACCAAAGAATCAAGTCGGCGCGAGATCGACCATGCAGTGCCGCTATTGCCGCAAGAAAGGCCACTGGGCTGACGAGTGTCGCAAGAAACGGTGCGACGAAGCTGCTGCGGCGGCACACCTGATGCAAGAAGTGAAGGGAATATGCCTTGAGAGGCAATAATAAAGTGTTTATTATGTGTATTCCAAGTATATGATAGATGTTTATTTTGCATGCTATAATTGTATTAATACGGAAACGTTAATACATGTGTGTTTAATAAACAAACAGAGAGTTCCTAGTTATGCCTCTCTCATAAACTATCTCGTTGATTAACAAGATGATCAAGGTTTCCTGATCATGGACATTGGATGTTGTTAATAACGGGATCACAACATTAGTGTAATGGTGTGATGAACATTCATCCGAAGTATAGCATTACGATCAAAGTCATTGAGTTTATATTGCTATAACAACTTACGAAGTGATCCTAATCCTTAGACCATGAGATCATGTCAATCACTAACACCGAAAGAGTTTCTTGATAACACCAAATGTCACACCGTAATGTGGTGATTATAAAGATGGATTCGAACTAATAAAGTGTTATGTTGAGGCTCATGGATCGAGAGTGGAATTTGTTCATCCCGATGACGGATAGATATACTCTGGGCCCTCTCGGTGATATCACATTGATTAGCTTGCAAGCAAGTGATTTGATCACTAGAATGTTATATCACAGGAACGAGAAAAGAGTGCATGTCGGTAACGAGATGAAACTAGGTATGGAGATACCGATGATCGAATCTCGGACATGTAATATATCGTGAAACAAAGGGATTAAGATACTAGCGTAAAAGGTTCTGACGATCACAAGAAAGTCATCGTTGAATGTGTGGAGTCGATGGGTCTCCAGATCCCGCTCGATTATTGATCCGAGAGGGTTCTCGATCATGTCCGCATTATTCACGAACCGTAGGGTGACACACTTAAGAGACACCGACATCCAATTGGAGCAAATGTTTCATGCCGAAAGAATGAACAAGCGCATGAATTTATTTCACTAGATACCAAAAGCGGTTTTCGGGTGAAATTGCATAAAGTGGTTATGCATGTGAAATAGAATTCTAGCAAGGGGTTATTTGTGAATGTTTGTCCTTAAAGTAATTGACAAAATTCTGAATAAAATAAAAGAGTTTTATTTAATGAGAGTTTGCATTAAATTTGGTGGAAATTTAATGGGAATTTGAGGAATTTTGAGTGGAGGGATTTTAAAGGGCATTTTGTGAGTGGAGTGTCCACCCACATGAATGAAGGAGGAGGGGCAGCCCCATGGCCGGGCCACCCCTTGGGTGCCCCCTCCTATAAAAGGATCCCCTCCTCACTTGTCTCTTACACCTCCTCGTGAAGGATCTCTCCCTCTAGAATTTAACCCCATGGTCTCGGACTAGTGAGATACATGTTCCCGGTGGCTATTCGACAAGAAAGAGTTGTGCTTCCGCTGCATCGCCGGAGCGAGGAGGCGGAGGTTGCTCGGTGCCTCGAACGTGTGTGCGAGCATGGATGCGCTGCTGTTTTGCGGCGCTAGGACTTCCTCTCGATCTTGAGATCGGCAAGAGATCATCTACATCAACCACGAGTTGAACTCGTTAAGCTTTGTCGGTCTTCAAGGGTATGTTCTCTACGGATATACATCCGCCGTTGTTTGTATCTAGTAGATAGATCTTGGTATATAGTTCACATCGTAGAATTTTTTTGTTTTCTATCTTGCGAACCCTACAAAGGGTATTAGAGCGGATCTATGCGTAGATACTTTACACGGTAGTACACATATGAGTATGTGGATGATGATCATGTTGTTGCTCCTTTTTGTAATTTTGGATATTGGTGGCATAGTGGGATGAAGCGGCCGACAAACTTTACATGTCCTCGCACATGAGACCTGTTCCACGCTTGACATGCAACTAGTTTGCATAAGTGGCTAGCGGTGTCTGCTCTCCTACTATAGTCAATATCTATTTTGCAAGCGAGTTGTAAACAATTTGATTATCCTCGTTAGGTTCATGTTCGAGGTAAGAACGGTTCTATCTCGAAAGCCCTAAGCCACGTAAAACTTGCAATGGATAAATTAGAGGCGTCTAGTTTAGATTGTTCTCGGGCTAGTGTTATGATATGGTAGTGTTGTAAGTAGAAGTATGAGATGATACTCTTACACACATAGCGTGTAAAATCCATAGACCTTGGATTTACACATATTGGTATGATAGTGATCATACCACGATGCACATGATAGAGATCATCTCAAGGGAACCATATCATTTCACTAATAAACATATGATGTTTTGATAGCATCTTATATTGCTTGTTTAGCTTTGTTAGCATAATAAGATGATCCTCATTTAAATATCAAGATAAGAATGTGTTCTTCCTTTAGTATGCACCGATTATGTTTCCGCCGCTCCAAGACATCGCGTGATGATCGGGTGTTCTTGGATCCACGACCATATTTCGGTGTAAAACAGTTACACACGAATACTAAGGTTCTAACTTGGCGAGCCTACCATGTACGACATGGCCTCTAACACGGACCGAAAGGTTAAGCATGAGTCATATAGTTGATATGATGCCCATTTGATGCTCGCTTTGAAGCTATACCGACTCACGTGATGATCGGACTTGGTGTAGTGGATTTGGTTCATGTAATCACCAAAAGGCACGAGGGATGTCGTTTTTGAGTGGGAGTTCATTCGTAATATAGATTAGTTGAACTCAATCTATCATACACTTAGTCTAAACTTTACAAATTCTGTAGATGGCACCACCGCTTTTAATTTCAATGTGTTCATGGAGAAAGAGAAACTAGCAACGAACGGTAGCAACTTTACCGAATGGGCCATGAATTTGAGGATTCTCCTCTCTCACACAAAAGCAATATGTGCTAGAAGCGCCATTAGGCCCCCCACCTTTAGATGATGCCCCTGACGAGGAGAAGAATGTCTATCAGACTCGTCAGGAGGACCACAACTTAGTTCATTGCGGCATATTGTATGGGCTAGAGCCGAAACTTCGAAAGCGTTTCGAAAACGGCAATGCATTTGATACAATGGGTGAGTTGAAAATGATTTTCGACACACATGATGCTGTAGAGAGCTACAACGCTTCAGAAAAGTGCTTTAGCTGGGAAGAGCACATCTCCGTTAGTGAGCATGTACTCAAGATGTCGGGTTACGCCGATAAGCTTGTGTCCTTGGGAATATCGATTCCCATTGACTTAGGCATCCATCGTGTTCTACAGTCTCTGCCACCTAGCTATAAGAGCTTTGTGATGAACTATAATATGCAAGGCATGAAGAAGTCTCTCCGCGAGCTTCTGTCAATGCTTAAAACCGCAGTATGGAGATCAAAAGGAACATCAAGTGTTGATGATCAATAGGAACACTGGTTTCAAGAAAGACAAGAAGGAAAACGGAAGGAAGTAAGGGCAAGCCTGTTGCCACTTGAAAAGAAACCCCGAGTTGGACCTAAGTCCGATTCGAGTGCTACTATTGTAAGGGATCGCCATCAAGCGCAATCGCCCAAGTATCCGCGCACAAGAAGGCCGGCAAGGCAAACAAAGGTATATATGATATACATGTTATTGATGTGTACTTGACTAGTGCTCGCAGTAGCACCTGGGTATTTGATACCGGTTCAGTTGCTAATATTTGTAACTCGAATCAGGGGCTGTGGAACAAGCGACCGCTAGCAAGGGGTGAGGTCAAGATGCCTGTCGACAATGGATCAAGCGTTGATGTGATCGCCGTCGGAATGCTGCCTCTCCACTTGCCATCGGGATTAGTTATAAACTTGAATAAATGTTATCTGGTGCCTGCACTGAGCATGAACATTGTATATGGATCGTGTTTGATGCGAAGTGGTTATTCATTTAAATCCGAGAACAATGGTTGTTCCATTTATATGAATGAAATATTTTATGGTCATATGCACCGATGATGAATGGTTTATTTCTATTAGATCTCGATGATAATGTTACACATATTCATAATGTTGATGCTAAAAGGATTAAACTTAATGATGATATATCCGCATATATGTGGCACTGCCGTCTAGGTCATATTGGCATTAAACGCATGAAGAAGCTCCATTCGGATGGACTTTTGGAATCACTTGATTATGAATCATTTGATACATGTGAGCCATGCCTTATGGGCAAGATGACTAGAACGCCGTTTTCGTTCAATGGAGCAGGGGCGATTTATTGGAAATCATACATTCGATGTATGTGGTCCAATGAGTGTGTTTGGCGCGAGGTGATATCGTTATTTTGTTACTTTCACGGATGATTTGAGTAGATACGGTTATATCTACTTGATGAAACACAAGTCTGAAACCTTTGAAAAGTTCAAGGAATTTCAGAATGAAGTGGAAAATCATCGTAATAGAAAGATCAATTTCTACGGTCCGACCGTGGAGGTGAGTATCTAAGTTACGAGTTTAGCACTCATGAAAGAGTGTGGAATTGTTTCACAACTCATACCTGCCGGAAAACCACAGCGAAATGGTGTGTCGGAACGTCGTAATCGTACTTTATTAGATATGGTTCGGTCTATGATGTCTCTAACGGACTTGTCGTTGTCATTTTGGGGTTATGCACTAGAAACTGCTGCCTTCACTTTAAATCGGGCACCATCTAAATCCGTTGAAAAGACACCGTATGAATTGTGGTTTGGAAACAAACCTAAGCATCATTCTTAAAGTTTGGGGATGCGATGTTTATGTGAAGAAACTTCAACCGGATAAACTCGAACCCAAAGCGGAAAAATGCGTCTTCATAGGATACCCTAAAGAAACTATTGGGTATTCCTTCTATCACAGATCCGAGGGCAAGGTTTTTGTTGCCAGAATGGATCCTTTCTAGAGAAAGAGTTTCTCATGAAAGGTGTGAGTAGTCGGAAGGTAGAACTCGAAGAGGTTGTGGAACCTTCTCTTCAAAGTATGGCGAGTAGCCTTGTTGGAAGTTGTTCGGAGTTGGCTCCACCGTAGAAGAGGGAAGTAATGATAATGATCATGAAACTCCGAAAAAGAGTACTACCGAACCTCGGAGGTCAAACATGACGCGTGCAGCTCCCGAGCTGTACGGAAATCCTGTCATGAATTTCATGGTTGATGAAAATGATGACCCTGCGACGTATGAATAAGCGATGATGAGCCCGGATTCCAACAAATGGTTAGAAGCCATGAAATCCGAGATGGAATCCATGTATGAAAATCAAGTTTGGAACTTGGTGGAATTACCTCACGACCGAAAGGCCGTGGAGAACAAATGGATTTTCAAAAGAAAAACTGATGCTGATGGTAATGTGACCGTCTATAAAGCTCGACTTGACACAAAGGGGTTTCGACAAATTCAAGGAGTTGACTACGATGAGACTTTCTCTCCCGAAGCGATGCTAAAGTCAGTTAGGATTATGTTAGCAATTGCTGCATATTTCGATTATGAGATATGGCAGATGGATGTCAAAACCGCGTTTCTCAATGGTAATATTGAAGAAGAGTTGTATATGATACAGCCAAAGGGTTTTGTCGATCCTAAGGATGCTAACAAGGTGTGCAAGCTTCAGCGATCCATCTATGGATTGAAGCAAGAATCACGAAGTTGGAATCTCCGCTTTGATGAGGTGATCAAAGAGTTTGGATTTGTCCAAACTTATGGAGAAGCTTGTATTTACAAGAAAGTGAGTGGGAGCAATGTGGCATTTACGATATTATATGTGGATGACATATTATTGATCGGAAATGATATAGATCTTTAAACAGTGTTAAAAGTTATCTAAGCAACAAATTTTCAATGAAGGACCTAGGTGAGCGTCTTGCGTATTAGGCATAAAGATCTATAGAGATAGATCTAGGCGCCTAATAGGGTTATCGCAAAGTACATACCTTGATAAGATTTTAAAGAAGTTTAAAATGGACGGACGTAAGAAGGGGGTCTTACCTATGTTGCACGGCAAGACATTGAGTCACACTCACGGTCCGGCTCTGGCGGAAGAAAGAGAGATAATGGACAAAGTCCCTATGCTTCACCATAGGCTCTATAATGTACGCCATGCTATGTACAAGACGGATGTGGCACATGCTATTAGTTTGACTAGTAGGTACCAATCGGATCGAGGTTGAACACTGGATAGCGGTCAAGAATATCCTTAAGTACTTATGAAGAACTAAGGATATGTTTCTTGTATACGGAGGTGAAGAAGAGCTCGTCGCTAAGTGTTATGTCGATGCTAGCTTTGACACCGATCCGGATGACTCTAAGTCTCAATCCGGATACGTATTTCTCATGAATGGCGGAGCGGTTAGTTGGAGGAGCTCCAAACAACCTGTGGTAGCGGGATCAATAACGGAGGCCGAATATGTTGCTTGAGCGGCTCAGGAAGCAGTTTGGATGAAGGAGTTCATATCCGAACTAGGAGTGGTGGCAAAAGCGTTGGACCCAATGGTGATCCATTGTGACAACAATGGTGCCATTGCCAATGCCAAAGAGCCAAGGTCTCACGAGCATTCCAAGCATATTAAGCGCCGGTTTCACTCCATCCGCGAGCATGTCAAGGATGGAGATATAAAGATTTGTAAAGTACATACGGATCTCAATGTAGCAGATCCGTTGACTAAAACTCTCCCTAGAGCAAAACATGATCAACACCAGAACTCAATGGGTGTTAGATTTATCACTATGTAACTAGATTATTGTCTCTAGTGCAAGTGGGAGACTGAAGGGAATATGCCCCGAGAGGCAATAATAAAGTGTTTATTATGTGTATTCCAAGTATATGATAGATGTTTATTTTGCATGCTATAATTGTATTAATACGGAAACGTTAATACATGTGTGTTTAATAAACAAACAGAGAGTTCCTAGTTATGTCTCTCTCATAAACTAGCTCGTTGATTAACAAGATGATCAAGGTTTCCTGATCATGGACATTGGATGTTGTTAATAACGGGATCACAACATTAGTGTAATGGTGTGATGAACATTCATCCGAAGTATAGCATTACGATCAAAGTCATTGAGTTTATATTGCTATAACAACTTACGAAGTGATCCTAATCCTTAGACCATGAGATTATAGGGTTCGCAGCATAGAAAACAAAAATTTTCCTACGATGTGAACTATATACCAAGATCTATCTACTAGATACAAACAACGGGCGGATGTATATCCATAGAGAACATACCCTTGAAGACCGACAAAGCTTAACGAGTTCAACTCGTGGTTGATGTAGACGATCTCTTGCCGATCTCAAGATCGAGAGGAAGTCCTAGCGCCGCAAATCAGCAGCGCATCCGTGCTCGCACACACGTTCGAGGCACCGAGCAACCTCCGCCTCCTCGCTCCAGCGATGCAGCGGAAGCACAACTCTTTCTTGCCGAATATCCACCGGAAACATGTATCTCGCTAGTCCGAGACCATGGGGTATAAATTCTAGAGAGGGGGAGAGATCCTTCACGAGGAGGTGTGAGAGACAAGTGAGGAGGGGGCACCCAAGGGGGTGGCCGCCGGCCATGGGGGCTTCCCCCTCCCCTCCTTCATTCATGTGGGTGGACACTCCACTCACAAAATGCCCTTTAAAATCCCTCCACTCAAAAGTCCACTCAAATTCCCATTAAATTTCCACCAAATTTAATGCAAACTCTCATTAAATAAAACTCTTTTATTTTATTCAGAATTTTGTCAATTACTTTAATGACAAACATTCACAAATAACCCCTTGCTAGAATTCTATTTCACATGCATAACCACTTTATGCAATTTCACCCGAAAACCTGTTTCGGTATCTAGTGAAATAAATTCCTCCGCTTGTTCATTTTCCGCGCTTGTTCATTCTTTTCGGCATGAAACATTTGCTCCAATTGGATGTCGGTGTCTCTTAAGTGTGTCACCCTACGGTTCGTGAATAATGCGGACATGATCGAGACCCTCTCGGATCAATAATCGAGCGGGATCGAGACCCATCGACTCCCCACATTCAACGATGACTTTCTTGTGATCGCCGTAACCTTTACGCTAGTATCTTAATCCCTTTGTTTCACGATATATTACATGTCCGAGATTCGATCATCGGTATCTCCATACCTAGTTTGATCTCGTTACCGACATGCACTCTTTTCTCGTTCCTGTGATATAACATTCTAGTGATCAAATCACTTGCTTGCAAGCTAATCAATGTGATATCACCGAGAGGGCCCAGAGTATATCTATCCGTCATCGGGATGAACAAATTTCACTCTCGATCCATGAGCCTCAACATAACACTTTATTAGTTCTGAATCCATCTTTATAATCATCCTGTTACGGTGTGACGTTTGATGTTATCAAGAAACTCTTCCGGTGTTAGTGATTAACATGATCTCATGGTCTAAGGATTGGGATCACTTCGTAAGTTGTTATAGCAATATAAACTGTGTGCAATAAATACTCAATTCTTTGAAGCACCTACCAAAAATCCACTGTGGTTGTCTTACGATGATTTTCTTCCGTCAAGAGGTATAGTGATCAGATCACAAAATATATCTTCGTTCTTTCATTTTGCCGTTCTAAAGTATGGAAATTTTAAGCAGGCTCCGCTCATCGATGTGGCCAATAAAACCTTTGCGGAAGTATATGAAACTACACCAACTAGTACGGACATGCCTCATGCCCACAGCAAATCTTTTGGGTATCGATGAACTTCTAGAAGCAGTTCATGCCATTATTGGACCGTACCCTTTGCACTTGCTACTCCATGACGAAAACTACAATTAATATCCCCGTACCGTTTCTTCATGTTCTGTTCCGGCCACTCTTTCATCACCGTCGACAGTCCGTCACCGTGTACACACGATCGAGTGAGCTCGATAATTTCTAGGCGCTCGCCCTTCTTTTTCAGCTCCTTCGAAAAAATTAAAGGTCTCTCTCCTTATAGCCAATGAGGATATATATATATATACATACATGCATCGCCGTCTTGGCATTTTCTTGGTTTGTGAAGATTAAATTCCACAATAATTAATGCAGTACTCCGTGAGGTTTTCTGGTTCTATTTCATTAACACGAAATTCAATATTCCCTCCGTCACAAAATAGATGTCGGAAATCTGTCTAAACTTAGATGTATCTATACACTAAATTGTGTCCATATTTATACAAATTTTGAAAAATCCGCAACATCTATTTTGAGATGGAGGGTTTCGATTCATGTAAAACGAATATATATACATCTAAATTTTGTCACGCAAACAAGAGAAACATCATGCATATGCATGTACTAATTTTGTCAGGATATGTTTGTCTTACTCTCAAGATAGTTAGAGACTTTACAAGCAAGGGAATACTTGGGAAAATAAATAGTATTACAAACATGAGAGTAAATTCAACTAGTAAAACATGTTCCTCTTCAAAGATTGTATTCCTGCACTTTTAGTGTAGGCATGAAAGCTTCTTTGAAAAAATAACAGATTGCTGAAACTAACACATCACATTGCTTGGAGATACCATTTATATTATTAATTTTGCTTGGAGATCGAAACAGCTAGCAAAGTGCATCCAGCTGGCCAATTGACTCATTCATACTGTATGCCACAACATATTAAATAAGACAAATACTGAACTGTATACTCTTGGCACCCTAGCCCGATCCAACTAACTAAGGTGAATTATCGGTGAACACGTATGAACACAACCACTTTCTTGTTTGTACCCTAGTGCCATCCGTACTTCATCAGGCCCATTCATTTGGCAGTACCTTACCCTGCAAATTCATCCACGGAGAATACAATATCTTTGTTCAATCGTACTGCCTCGTCTTCTTCCCCGCACCACTCTCTTCTTCAGAAATGACTCTTGTAGTAGCAAATGAGGATTTATTACATGCATGGGTTTCTTCGCATTTTTTATTCCTGAATTGGTGAGTATATCTCTTTGGTTTGCGTGATTTTCACAAAAAAAAAGGAGTTTGGTTTCTATGGCGGTTAAATAATTTTCTCTCATAAACAATAGATGTTTTTGGCTCCATTTCTCTATGCTGCATCGTGGGGTGCCGTACGGGATTGGAGTGGTACAAACAAGACATGAGTGATGTTGTAGGTTCACATGAAAGAGCGGCCAGCCCATATCGGGCACATACAAGCCTAGATATGAGTTGAACCACCCTGTCGCCCACCTCCGCCCCTACATCAGTCTCACCTACCTCACCACCACCAGCACTACGGAGCATAGCCACCGTCACTCCTCGCCACTAGTCATATCCCGAACTCGCCATCACAACAGTGCACCACCGCTAGCCAACAATGCTCGGCTAGAAGAGGGTCGCCGCCACCGTGGCCACCCAAGTAGAAGATGCATGGCCAACGCCAGCAGAGGGGGAGGGGGAGATGCGCGAGTTAGGGTTCAACCGAGCCTAGAAGCATGAACCGGTTTTCCGTCGCTAAAGCATCTCATGATACGATTGTATTACTCTGAAGATAGTTAAGGACTTACATGGAATACGTGGCAACATAAATTTTACAAATATGAGAGCAATTTCACTAAAGCAACTTGACCTTGGTGGGTGAATTTGAAACCGAAACATTTCCTCTTGAAGATGTACTCCTGCACTTTTAGTTTACGCATGAATGGGCCATGCTTCTTCGGGGTAAGTAACAGAATGCTGAAACTAACACGTCAAAAATTGCTTTGGATGTACCATTCAAAATAAATTGCTTTGAGATACCATTTTTTTGCTTGGAGATCGAAACAGCTATCCATATTATTTATCATTAAAATAGATGTATCTAGACATATTTTAGTACTAGATATATCCATTTTAACAATAAGTAATATGGATAAGAGGGAGTAGCAAAGTGCATGCAGCTGGCCAATTGACTCATTCATATGCCACATCAATAAATACTGAACTGTATAGTCGTGGGCTCCTGCCACACAACGGACTGATCCAAATAACTAAGCCTGATGCATCCTCCTCCCCCTCTCCCTCCTTGTAAATTGTTTGGGCTTTTCCGCCCTTTTGCAATGAAAATTATGCAGGTGGGCAGTTCGTCCCCGTTGTGCCATTCAAAAAAATATAACTAAGCCGAATCATTGGTGAACACAAACGATTTGTTGTTTGTAACCTACGCCTACTGCCATCCGTATTTTATCTGGCGCTTTCATTGGACCGTACCTTACCCTGCAAACTCATTCACCGAGAAAGACAATATCTTTGTTCAATCTCTCGTCTTCTTGCAGGTCTAACCCCCAGTGACATCCGTACATACCCTGCGTCTCATCCACGAAGAAAGCTACGATATCTCCTCCAGATCGTACCCTTTCGTCTCTCCGGCTAGCCACTCACCCTGTAACGCCATCAGCGTCGCCATCAACGCACGAGCTGAGCTCGATAATTTCTATGCCTCTTTTATTTGGCTTCCTTCGAAAAAAGGGTTTCTCTTGTAGCCAATGAGTGCCTTGGCACATCTTTTGGATTCGTGTTGATTGATCTCCACTATGCACTCGGCGAGGTTAATTATAAATGTATCGAACTCTTTGGGTTTGACACGAATTTCATAAACTGATTCGAGATGAATTAGAGATTGCCCCTCTCCTCCTCCACAAGTCGACAATCGTATACACCTTTTGAAGTGAATTTCACCCAAATTAGTTGATTCAATTTGTCGAGATACGGATGAATACTATATCATGTTTTAGACAATCGAATCTGTATGTTCAAATCAACTAATTTGGGTCAACTAATTTGGGAGTACTTATATTTGAGAAAAATTTCTTTTTTAGGAACCACATGCAAGTAGTACATGACCACATACATTTTGCTAGTCGGTGAATTTAAAACGAAAACATGCATGTTCTCCTTTAAAGATGTGTTCCTACACTTTTAGTTTAGGCATATGAACGGGCCATGCTTCTTCCGAAAAATAACAGAGTGCTGAAACTAACACATCAACATTGCTTGGAGATACATGCATGCAGCTGGCCAATTTGACTCGTTCAAACCTAGCCTGATCCAAATAAATACTAAGCGGAATCATTGGTGAGACACGGACAGTTTGTTGTTTGTACCCTAGTGCCATCCATACTCTGTCCGGCGCGTACATTCGTCCGTACATTACCCTTCCAACTCGACCATCGGTAATTTCTACGTGCCCCTTCTCCTTCGGAAATGCCTACCATCCGAAGTAGTCCTAGTATTAGATTCACTTTTAAAACATCCCTTGTTTGTGTGTGAGAAAAATTACTAATTCCCATAGAAATAGGGGAGAAGGTGTTGTCGCGGTATCACCGTATATAACTTTTTTTTAAAGTACAGCTAGCCAATTAACCCATTCGTGCCTCAACATATTAAATCAGATAAAAGTTTAACTGTATCATCATAGGCTGTATCATCATAAAAGTTTAACGTGAGGTAAAAGATACCACGCAACTTAATCAATGGTGAATAGTAAGACAAGAAAGGGGGAGCCGTTAGTGTTGCGGTATCACCTTTTTTTTCAAAAAGCTAGAGGCTACTTAAACTTATATTTTCAAGGTTTTTTACAACATGCTTTACAACCGGATGGACCTGTAAAAGAAGTGGTTCATGCCCCGAGAAATAGCGAAGTTCGCCGAATCTTGTTGACAAAGCTCGATGTCGGTCATCATCTTTCTAGGGTACCATTGGACCGTCTCTAGTTCAATCAAATGGATTAATATCTTCAAAAGTGGTGTAATTTTGTATAAAAAAAAGTTCATTTTATTGTACTAAGATGACTATCTACCCTGAGGTGCACCAACTAGGACCCTTAATTTCATGCTACTCGGCGGATCGGTCGTGTGTCTGAAAGGATATTTAGATCTAAATCATGTAAACAAAGGTAGATATGCAGCTTTCAAAATTGAATTGGATCCGGATATCGGCTGTGTGCATCTGAATTATGCAGGGACCGGGTGTGAGCAATTAAAACTGTTTAAGTAATAAAACCATCCTTTATTGATTTTTTTTTGAATTGAGCTAAGTACATAAGGTTGAGAGTTGAGAAAAGTGGATCATGCACAAAATGGTGCCGTACTGCCGTATGTGCATGACCTGGAAAGATACCAAGAATCACACTGATCTCCAACTTAAATTAAGGAACGCGTGGAAGTGGCGTGCCACCTAACCATAGTGCCATCCGTAGTTCCGTACGTCGCGCCACCCATTATTCGACCGTACGTCCACGACGAAAACTACCATATCTTTCTCCCGATCGTACCGGCTGTTTAGGCATCTTCCGGCCACTCTGTCGATCGCCGCCAAGGCACGAGCTCGATAATTTCAACGCGCCTTGTGTTCAGCTCCATTCCAAAAAGGTCCCTCTTGTGGACAATGATGAGTGCCTTTTTTTTTTGCAAAAATTCCACCGATCTATTAATAATCATTAACAGTAGTGCAAACAGACCTAAAAGTAATAAAAATTACAAATAGGTGTCGTGACATATCTTACTGATTTTTTTATTCGGAAAAGAAAAATATTTTCCAATATGCATTTTTATATCAAACTCCTTAGATTTTACACGGATTTTACTTCCTCCTTTTTTATATACAAGAACAGTTGGAAAAATATATTACTACCACTATACATGGTCACTAACACCGACAGACGCAAAATTGATTAGTAGATCTCCACCTCGTAGAATGACTCTTGTTAATACGGACATTGTATGCAGCCATAGAGAAAAATGCACCACATATATACAACATGTTATAATTAGCCCGAAAACACACACACAAAAATTATAGATGATTAATCTTGTTTATCAGTCGGTTGTGCTTTTCTGATACCTAAGATAGCTTGGTTTCTAGGTGAATTGGACCTTTTCCCCCTCCAACATAGTGACACAAAACGCGCTTCGAAAGTGAATTTAACTCCAGGATAATTAATTAAGGTAGTAGTACTTACTACTCCATTATATGTGAGTAATTATTTTTAGGTCACAGCATACAGTCTGCTGGTCGGTGAATTCAAAACGCAGACATGCATGTTCACCCTGAAAGATGAATCCCTGGACTCTTAACAATAAAAAAATAAAGCTTCCAGGCCATGCTTCCTTGAAGGACAGATCAATAACTGAAACTGAAACAGCTACTTCCTCCGTTTCAAAATATAAGATGTTTTAGATTTGTGAATGAAATGTATCTAGACTTGTTTTAGTATATAGATTCACTCATGTTTGAAGTGAATGTATATACTAAAACAAGTCTAGATGCATTTCATTCACAAATCTAAAACATCTTATATTTTGAAACAGAGGGAGTAGCAGATAAAGGTAGCTAATTGACTCATTCGTCCCCACAAGAAGTTAAACAGAATGAGATGGGTGGATATATTGAATCGAATCGAATCAAATCATCCTAGCCTATCTGGAACCAAATTGCTAACTGGAATTATTAAAGCACACATAATATGAGCACAATTGCACAAACCATTGACTCCGTGTGTGTGTGTGTGTGTGTGTGTGTGTGTGTGTGTGTGTGTGTGTGTGTGTGTGTGTGTGTGTGTGTGTGTGTGTGTGTGTGTGTGTGTGTGTGTGTGTGTGTGTGTGTGTGTAACCCTAAAGCACAACCGCTCGGAGCGCCGGTGGAATATTAGTAAAACTAGCACAATACCCGTCCCAATTGGTACAGATTAACAACACAGGGGGTGCACTATGGCATGCACTGCCACATCATCGTTGTTGTCATCGTGACACCGATCGCTTCTTGGACTCATGGATTTGATCGAGCAGGTGAATCGCGTCGTCTTGTGATGAACGCTTGCGCTACATAATTCCAGTCCTATATATTCGGACATGCACAATATAAGATGCTTACAAAGGTGTTTTAGTTTAAACATTGATGCCTTATTTGCATTATAGAGATGCCTAGCTAGCTAGGCACCTCTCGTATACAAATAAGCGTACATGTTCAAGACAAGCTTGGTTTATTCTCGTAGGCACCACTATAAGCACCATACCTGTATTCGATTACGATTACTGCGCTAAAACATGTGTAATAAAAGATGAATTCCGTGGACACACAGTTTCCATGTTTCTTGTAACCGAAAGTTTACACATATGCGTGCCAGAAAAAAGCTGATACATGGGACATCTACAATGTAATAAGATGTTTAGAGATGTGGTTAAGAAGATAAACCAGTGTTTTCTCAAGCAGAGTGAATTGCAAAGAAAAAAAAACATCACAATTGGGACAAAATCATCAACACCCATCAAAATGCATGTTTTCTGGTGGTTTTTTGTGAAGGGTTGATAACTTTTTTCCAATAGTGGTCGTTTTTTGCAATTTACTCTCTCAAGCATGAGCTCGTTCCTGTTGATGAATGCGACTCAATCAACACACGTGGCCATGTGGCATACGCAATATTTGGGTAGTACGCGTAGCAATCAGTGGGGTTAGTTTCCAAGCGTCCATACAAAATTGCACACTTGCTACAAGGCTCCAGCTGTGAAGACTCCCATGAACAAGGCCCTCTCGTCTGCTTTGTCCTCCCGCCCCACCCGCCCCGAGCCGCCATGGTATATCTACACATGCTGCCCCGCCCAAGAACCCCAACCCCCTCACATGCTTTGATCCCTTCCCCTTCCTCCTCCTCCTCCTCTTAATAATCCCCTCCTTACCTGCGAGCTTCTTGGAGACCCAAGATCGTGCCGATCACCAACCACTCTCCCTGCTCAAGTTCCTGGTTTCACGCACACCCAAGATCACATCGCCGTTTCTTGGCACCGCCGGCAATAAGGCTTGATCTTTGCTTTTCCTAGCTAGAGGGCGGCAGGCAGGCAACCATGATGATGATGGGGTACTTCCGGGCGCCGAAGCTGGGGGGGAGGAAGTCGTCGTCGTCGTCGCCGGAGAGGGACGGCCTGCTCGGCCTGGACGGCGAGGCGGCCGGCACGACGACGGTGCCCAAGGGGTACTTCGCGGTGTACGTGGGCGCGGAGGCGCGGCGGTTCGTGGTGCCCATGAGCCTGCTCTGCCAGCCGGCGTTCCGGGCGCTCATGGAGCGCGCCGCCGAGGAGTTCGGGTTCGGCCAGGCCGGCGGGCTGCGCATCCCGTGCCGCGAGGAGGACTTCGTCGCCACCGTCGCCGCGCTCCGGACCGACGAGTCCAGGCAGCGCCGCCGGAGCGCGGCCGCCGGACGGAGGAGCACCTCGGTCAACTGGTGATCGAGCGAGGCCTAGCCGATGATCGGCCACGCACGGGTGGCATGGAAGAAGCATTTTTGTTGCCTTGGGTCGCGTTTGGATGAATTGATCCATGGCAGCCATCCATCCGACTCCTCCGGCTAGTTAATTTGGTTTTCACACACGATGATGATGATTTGTCTGTGATGGAGCACACTAGGGTAGATCGATCTTCTCTTTCGAGTCTGGAATAATTTTGTTCTTGCGAGGGCTTAATTATGTTCTTGTGAGCTAGGGCTCTGGAATTAATTGACGGATGGGATGAATGGTGATTTGATTTCGAGTTTCAAAAAGAAGATGGTTGATCATTACATGCCTGAATAATATATCCTTTCGCTCTTTATCGAAAAAAAATCTATCCTTTGGCTCCTCTAGTCATGAACCTCCTGGTGCTCTGGTTGATCAGAATGATCTGACCACATCTTGCTATGCATATCAGCAATGGATTTAGTTGAATTCATGTCAGCAACGAATTCAGAATGATCTGACCTCCTGGTGCTCTGGTTGATCAGAAATTCAGAATGATCTGACCATATATTGCAATGCATACCAGCAACGAATTTAGTTGAATTAACGGCTAATCTGCAATGTATAATTTAGTCGCCGCAAGGATCACTCGAATCGAAAATAACGCCAGCCGGCGTGACACTGACATTTGATTGGGCCCACATGCCAGCCTCACATGTGATGCTGTCCAGTTGTTTTCTCATTGATAACTCAGTTGGATGATCACAGTTTGGACTTTGGACTACTGTTTTTTTTTTATTTGTACTCAAGAGCATTTTTTTCTTTAATCTGTTCATCATGGATTGATGGGCAGCGCTCTGTCCAAACAGAACTTCCAGCTGGAATTGTAGGCTAGGCAATGGAAGCTGGAGAAACTGCACTCGGATCTAGTTTTTGTTATCTGTTCAGAATGTTCTCCAAATCTGCTCAGGAACCAGAAGTACAGTTTGTAACTAGATACTTGTAGCTGGTAGGTCAGAGTTATACAAGCACTGAAAAATAGTTTCTGAACCATACTGAATACTGAAAATGAGAAATACTGTTTACAACTGAAATCTGTACATGTCCAATTCCACAAACTGTATCAATGCAGTCCATCAAAAAATGTAGTCATAGACTCCGGAAATAGTTTGCTTAAACCAATATATCAAATCATGCACATTTTTGGTGACCTTTTTTCACATGTTCAGTCAACCATAGATCACAAGATAGTACTACATTGATGCCAATTCATGAAACACCAGATAGGTAACAATGATGGATCACTATCGAGTACCATAAACAAGATGGGGAGCACCCAGAGATTCTCCAGCTGACAGTAATGGCCATCATCCCATGGTGGTGGGTTCATGACACTATATGGAACAGCTTGTGTTTGGCTCACCGAGCTCGATCGCAGCCAAGGTTCCACGGAACCTTCAAGCTGTCTCACGGCGTAAATGCAGTTGCTTTTTCCTCCCCGTCCCAAGGGGTTCATGTAACAAAATGTAGGGTTCCTCCTATCAGGTAACAAAGAGCGGCCAGTTCTCCAACTTCTGCATTTCCACCAACTTGGCCAGTTGGACTGAGAAGTCAAGGCGAAAGACACGGAACTTATCGTGGATGACATACAATCTGTTGGTGCTGGATGGGCCGGGCAACAAATCACTCGTTTTCGTGGCTGGCTGGTTGCGAGAAACGACATTGTGGGCATCCAAACACGCCCCAAATGATTTGCTGAAGCATGGCGTCCAGGAAGTCTGCCCAAACATGGGGTTAGTTCATACAAAGAGGATGAGGTGGATCCCAAGACTGGCGACCCGCTTCCCGCAACTGCAACTTCTCTGTCACGGAAAATTCATGATTCAGAATACAGAATTAGAATAGAGCAAGAGATCTGACTGATGAACTGTAACACATGCATGACACTCAAGCAAACAACGGTGATCCATTGCTGAACACTCTACACCTATCTCAAGTATATCATGACAGATGGGGTGCTTCGTCGAGTATACTCAAAACGAAAACATGAAGTACTGCAAGAAGTCAATCAAATCAGGATTAACGTTAAATCTGTCGCCTACATGAAGAATAGTGATCTCAAGTTCTCAGTGCATTAACTGATTCTGGTACCCAAAAAGAGATCGCAAGCAAGGTTATGGCTAAGGGTGTGTGTCCAGACCTGGGGCTGAGAGCGGCGGTCAGAGATGGCAAGAAACCTTCCTGTGCTCGAGGCCAGCAGCGCATGCCGCTTCGATGCGTTCGATGAAGAAAAGAACATCTGTAATTATGTGTGCGTGATAATACAACGGCTGTTGTTTTCTGAAAAGAGAAACTTGCTGTACATGTTAACATCAGATTGAGTAAAGAACAAATACAGTGTCAGAAATTTGGGACATGTGTATAAATGTTTAAACCATGCAAGGAAAACAAAATACAAAATCAGTGATGTTTTGCATTATGCATCTTTCTCAGAAAAAAACACCATTGTGAAAGCAAAAAGGAGTTCACAGCAAGAAAGGAGAAGAGGAAAGAAGAGATGCACATGGCCACATGCTACACAGTACACATGAGGATAAAGAACAGATCAAGGAACACAGGCACATGAATGAGCATAGATCATGAACTTTGCCAGGTTTGGAACCGAGTGTTGGCATATCCAGAATACGACTCTCTTGTTCAGCATACAAAGTCAAACCCACCCAAGATGCAATTCAGGAGATCACTGTCCAGAATCAATACAGATTAAGATGTACTTGTACACAATATATTGAGGCCAAGACCAAGTCAAGAAAACAGCCTACAAAAGAAACGGGCTGGCAAAAAACAACCGGCAACTCTACGGCGATCGACGGTTGATCACTTTCATGTACCATACACCAAACTCGGCAACACCCATAGGCTCTGTAACTGAGAGCAGTGGCCGTAAACTGAAAGAAAGTACGCGGAGCGGCCAGGGGTAGTTGCACTGGGCACCGTTTGACCAAGCTCGACCGGGGTCCACTGTTCATCATCTTTCGGGGCTCATGCATGAAAATGTAGGGGTCCTCCTATCTATGCCAACAAAGAGAGCACAGTTCTCCAACTTCTCCATCTTCACCCACTTTGCTGGTTTGACTGAGAAGTCAAGGCGGAACACTTGAAAGGTGCCGAAGAAACTAGCATAGAATTCGTCATGTGTTGGTGAGAGGGCAACCATGAGAAGCGTGTCACCACAGACCACCAACCATGGATTGTTGTCGTACTGGCTAACAGCCATGTCCTTTCTCCCAAAATATTCTACTCTCTCCATGCTGAACCGAGGTGACAATTGTATGATGTGGAGTCTTTGAGAAAAATCCATGGCAAGAATCTGACCTTTGAAGAGCAAAATCTGCAGGATGAGGTTCTTGACCAAGCCCGAGAGGGTGCTCTGACCAGGAGTTTGCTCCAAACTGCCACTGGAAAATGGACGTTTTGGAGCAAAGGAGGAGGCACGAGTTGGGTGAATTGGGTGGAGCCGTAAGGATGCCACAGTAGATTTCAAGGTTACTGCGGAATTCAATTTTGGGAGGATTCACCTTATTACCAGTGTACACATCAGCAAGCAGGCAGTGCTGCCCATAGGAGAAGATAAGATACCCATATGAGCATCCCAAAAATAATAGGTGATTTGGACTGTTTCTGGGTACCGAACATCGATGGGATATCTCTGTCTTGGAATGATCACCAAGCAACCATTTGCACTTGCGTAAAAGACTGAACTTACCATTGTTGCCCCGTCCACAGGTATAGTGAAAATCTGTTTTGAGGTGGAGGGGTGGGAAGGTGAAGGTATATACAGATGCGAAGGAAGAGGCTGCAAACGCGCCAAGGGCGACAGGTACCAGTAAGAGCAAGGAAGTCATGGAATGAGCTCAGGCGAGCAATGATTTGGTGAATCAGGCAGTCCAAAAGATCAGCCCAGACGACGTGAGACACAGACGATGTTGAGGAGGTAGAGCACAAGCCATGGCACATTTTGTTAGAGGGGCTCCTTAGGACGGCAGCTTCTCTTTCACACAGAGAAAACAAGACTAGTGGATCAGAAGAAAGAACTCAAAGATAACAGAGACATAACTAGCAAACTGTTAGCAATGTTGTAGGTTCTTGCTACAGTACCACATACAAGGCAAACAACTTTTATTCTGTTTTCTACCTATCTTAACATATAGGCTTGCTATCCCGAGTTCCAGAAAAAATAAGGTAAACAACTTTTTCAAATATGATATGATATATATATCAACAAGCTAAACTTCAATCAGGTTAAGCCACACTAGAAACCCCTATAGCATGATATTTTCTAGATCTTCTGTGTTAAACAGAGATATATCGGTAGCATGACATTTTCTTCAAATGGAGGGGGTGCTTTGTAGAGTATCCGCAGGCTGCATAAAATCAGGTTATGAAAATATTCATCTCAAAACATAAAAAAGCTCCCCTCTATATCTGGACAGGTTTTGAAGTTATTTTCAACTGTCAGTGTCACCATAATTAAAGTGGCCAAAGTGCAGCAAAGGGGACTCTGAACTTGTAAAGCAACTAGACATGGAATTGTGCCAAAAGTAAATCATCATATTTCAGCGCTGCAATTCAAGTTTTCAACAGTTCAGTCAGTGTCACCATAATTCATATCTGAGACTGCATTATATCTACTCAATCAATCTTTAAATAAAAAGTTAATATTGTTAATGCCAGCACCATAAGTAAGAAGTAAGAACGACCCACATGAGAGTACTAACTGGTGCATCAATTGAACATAGTTTATTGCTGAGTACTCCAGATCATATCCAACTCCACAAAATTGAACCAAGAAGAGATCGGGTATGGTCATATGGTGTGAGCTTGCATACCTAGGGCTTGCTGGCGCCGGCAGCGATGGCTCGGCCTGCGGCAGCAGCGCGCTTCCGCGACGGCGGCTTCGGGCGCTTCCGGCCATGTGTGCTCAACCGCGTCCTGTTGAGACGGTGGCTCCGTATGGCCGCCTCGATCGCCGGGGAGGAGACAGGAGCGGCGGTGCTTCCGAGCCAAGGAGTTTGTGTTTGTGAGGACTGAGGAGAGATTACTTTTGGGCCATGGACGAGCTATTATTATGGACTAGCCCATAATAAAAACCTTCCTCCAGCCCAGTGGAACCGTGGCTAAATAGGCCCAAATCTTGGGAGATGCTATACACTGCCCGTTGTGGCACCGCCTACACAAGGTGGGCAACCCATTAACACAGTTTTTTTATGTTTTCTATTTTCTGTTTATTTCCTTTTATGTTTTTATTTTATCTTTATTTATTTATTACTAGCACATGTGCTCGTGCAGTGCAACGGAAATAGAAATAAAAACGAGAAATTTGTTTGCTTACACAAAGAAGTCAGGAAGTTTGAGTCCGACTTCGACATCCTATGTGTTATTGACGGATGACAGAAACGAGAAATTTGTAAATTCAGTAAAATAGCCTGTTACAATCGCGACAAGAAGATAACGAAGAACGAAAACGAAAAACACAGCAAGGGGACATAGATTTAACGTGGAAAACCTCTCCAACAAAGAGAGGAAAAAAACCACGGGCGCCAGCCAGCGAAACTTCACTATATCGAGGAGTGTTTACAAACGCCGGGGATTTCTCAGATGCAACTCATCCCAACCGGCGGCTTACAAGGGGTTTATATATCGATGGAAACCTAGGTCTTCGACGATCCGTACCTTACTAATATATGTGGATACCGTAGAGATGTTACACTCGGCCCAAGCCTCCGGCAACGGGTCTCGCTCCACTCGTCAGAAGTTGGCCTATACTTTGTAGAATTTGGATCAACATATAACATAGCCCATAAGCCTATGTGTCCTGATGGGTTCATTTTTTTTTATCTTTTTAGGTCTCAGGGAATTCCACAACTCAAAATTTGTTTGTTCTTGATGGGACGAAGTGGGTGTAGAACATATCAGATCAATCAATGCAGCAACACCGCTACCATAGACCACACCGTGCGAAACAAAATTATCCATCAAAGCTCTTGGCTGTAACAGTTCACACTTTCCAAATCATCCCAAATCATATCTGAGCATAGAATAGCAAGAGTATCAGGCCAATTCCTTGATACTAAGTTTAGCAAAAATCATAGCATATATGGCACTTGGAGTTGATTGTTGTAGGGCCACGTAGAGATAAACAAAAACTCTTCTACGTGGATCTCCCAAGAACTTGACAAGAAGATATGCCAGGGGATAACAACGCGTCGATGCAGTGCATTCCAGTCCCACAAGCAGCTTCTCGAATCCACAAACTCCTTCGTGAGCGTCAAATGTGCAACATCTCTACGGTATCCACATATACTGGAGGAGCACCGAGCAAATAAATCCTAGATATTGTCTTGCCCAATTTGTAAGTGGAGTAGGTGAGTCTACGATTAAGAAACTTTTCATGTCACTCCACTTATATAGCCTTCCTATGCGGTCTCAACTCTTAAGACTCATCCAAGCGCGATATCCCCAACTTTGACATGGATGCAATCCAAGTGGACTCATGTCTTGAAGTGTGTGACCATGTAGATTCATGGCCACTTGGACACTACTAGAGTTACTCCTCCAAATATCCTATCATGACTCCGAGTCCAACCCGCTTTCATAAATACTCAGACTTAGGTCGATAGTTGGAAGTAGTTTCTAGCAAAACGTGCCAACTCCCAAGTGATATAAAGTCGTCTCTTCAGTTTCTTAGGGCCTATATCTATGATACAATACAATTAGAGTTTAGGGTTACAACAATATCTAAGCAATAAACAATATTTATTGACAATTACCTTAGTATTGGGTGTTGCCGATGTCCTGAAATGTGGTACATTCTCCATTGTGAGTGACAAACGCCATAACATCATGACCTTCAACAATATGAACATGTGCGAGATTTAATCATTGAGAAAATCATTAAAATATCATATAAGCATGGAGTAGGTCACGTGATACATTTTGCTTGTCATTAAGCACTATTGTTGAAGCTTGTTTTACGTCGATAGTGCAATGAGGCAACATAGTGGCGTAGTGCCTCAAGGTCACATTGCAGGCAAGATACGGTGGTGTTGGGCGGCGTCTGGCGCGGTGGTGGCGCAAGGCAGCATGCCCGTGTTAGGGGAGCCTATTTCGTTTAGCTTCACTTTTTTTGATTAGAACTGTGTGCTAATATTCCTTCGTTGAAGGAGTATAGTCTTTAACTATAATTTGCTAAGTCCACACCGTAGAGTGACGAGATCAATGATAGCCTTTAGATTGAGATTAGTGGTCTAACCATGCGATGCTGATTGGTTTGCGTGAGATAAGCGGTGTGCATGTAAGAATTTTTTTATTTAACAGTAGTGAAGACTTGTTGTAAGAGCATTACTAGTACCCCTAAACCCTCGAACCCTTTTTTACAGTTTTGAGCGGCAAAAACGCGTAGACTAGAACCCCTAAACCCCTAAAAATTTCCCAGGTCCAACCCCTACTCCCCCTTCCAACCTGTAGAAGTGGGGGTTGGAAAGGCATTTTTGCCCCAACCCCTACTCCTCTCGTTTTCCACGCGGGAGGGATTTTTCGACTCGGCCTGCCTTGCCCGCATCCTTCCTCCGCCAAGCGCCCCGCCTCCCTCTCGCCGTCCAGCCTCCGCCGCCGCCTCGCGTCTCTCTCGCCCGCCTTGGCCTCCGCCGCTTGCTCCGGCCCCGCCTCCTCCCTTGGCCGCCCCACTGCCTCAGGCCTCGCCCTCGTGACCTCCGCGCCTCCCGCCTCCGCGCCCGCCTTCCCGGCCCCGCCTCCCGCGCCGGGTGGTTGCCTCGCCTGCCCTCCCGCCATGGCCCGACCGCCCCGCCCAACCCCCGACCTCCCGACGCCACGCCTCGGCCGGTATGCCCCTTTTTGTTTTATGTTTTCTTTTAGATTCATTGTTATAAGGGTTGGAGTTGGGGCAAAGACTAGAACCATTCTGTTATAAGGGTTGGGTTTGAGGATTCTAGTCTTTGCCCCAGTTTTTCAACCTCTAAAAGTGCCAAAAAATGCCCATTCTCAACCCTTAAAATGGTTTGGGTTTAGGGGTACTACTAGTGATGCTCTAACACGGATGAAGGCAGCAACAGCTTTGGAAAAAAAAACAAGGCTGACATGGCATTTTGAGTTGTTGACCCCACCTGGCAGATGTGGCAAAACGACCGACATGGACATAGAGACGGTAAAGAAAATCGACACCGCCAACCGCCTCCGCCTATATATACCCCCTCCACCTCGTCCGTATATAACCACCCCGATTCGAATTTCTCCGCTCCCTTCCCGAACCCGAGGGCTCGCTCGCTCGCCCGCCCGCCGTCGCAGATCCGAACCGCCTCGTCGTCCGGCACCCGCGCGGACCTCCGGCGCGCGCACGCGGTAAGAGCCTGCCTGCCTCCCCGCGGTTCGATCCGTTCTCTTAAACTGAAATATCGTCCAAATCCGATCGGTACAGGGCGTCTTAACTGAAACTGTTCTTGGTGTTCTCGACTCTGAATCTTTGATACCGTGCAGTGGAAGTGGCCTGAAAGGGATCAGGGACCAGGGATGGCCGCCGCCTTCGAGATGTACCGGCGGTCCGAGATCGGCATGAGACTGACGGAGACGCTGGACGAGATGGTCTTCAGCGGCGCGCTCAGCCCCGACCTCGCCATCCGGGTCCTCCTACAGTTCGACGAGGTACGTGTCTTCGTTCGTTCGGGCGCTAACTAACTGACTGGCAGGAGTCCCGCCCGTTGTCCTGACCAGCTCGCGTTGTTTCTAGTCCATGAGCGCCGCGCTGGAGAAGAAGGTGACGAGCAGGGCCGTCTTCAAGGTACGATACCAAAACGCTCTCTCTGTTTTCTCTGGGCAAGAAACCTGAACTTGCTCTACTACCAGTCAGTGTAGCGTGTAGATGCAGACTAAGTTGTTGCACGCGCGCTTCTAAATTTACCGTGCTTTACTTTACATGTAAATGAGTGGAATAGTATTACAGATTTCTGCAAATTAAGTGAATATATCTGATAAAGAAATAGTACTACTAAAAATCCAGGTTAAACCTTCTGTTGAGAAGAGAATACATGCAAAGATACTACTCCGTGATATTTTAACACCTTCTGATTGCTTAATTAGTATCAGGGATGAACTGTCTGTCTCATGCAAGTATGTGGATTTTTCTGTCCTGTTTCCTAACTTATATTTGGATCTACTGGTAATTTAATGTTTATTTGGATTACCATGTATTATTCACCATGTAATTTAGTGTTTATATGTGGATTTTTTACTGTGTTGATGCCATGGATAATGGCATATCCGTGTTACTGACTGAAGTGAGAAACTGTTTTTCTGTATCTGAACCAGGAAACAATTCCGGAAACAACACTCCTATTTTTACTGAAAACGAATACTTCCACATGGCTATAGCTGCCTTCACTCAAGTCGTTCTCCCTAGTAATTCCACTAAAAATTCAGAACACCCCACCCCTCTATCAGGACTAGCATCTGAATCCCCATCTCTCGGTTGCACGATGATTCAACTAGTTGTCCCGTGTTTACCGCATTTATGTTGTTGCAGAATCAATGTTCATATCTCCATCCAACAATCGCAATTTACATTTAGATGATGGTCTCCCTCTTGTCTTGGCAGGGCCATCTGCGCTGCTACAATAACTGCGACCATGTCTGGACTTTCAACCTGAGAGACGTGACGTTCAGTAACGAGGAGGTGACACAGAAAATCGGCAAGCTCAAGATCGTGGCCTGCGATTCGAGCTTGTTGAAGCCCAAGGACTAAGGTGCTTCCACAGCAGTAGTAACTTGCGAGGAATACACGGATAAAAATCCTCCCAAATCTTGGTGTATTCTACTTTTGACTTTTGAGAGAGAGCTAAGATGCCGAAACACAACTGCAGCCTAGAGGATATACACATGGAAGATCTAACATTTTGGGAATACAAATCGATCGTAAGCTCTGACAGCTCTGGTAGCTAGAAAGGAAAATCTGACCCTAACATTAAGGGACAGGCCAATACATTCCACTTGATCATTGTATGTAGTTAACACATGGAAGGAACAAACATGTATTTACGTATGATCATTAATAGAAACCACATGTTGATCGGTCAATATGGCTGACCTGATGGGTATCATATTGAACAATAGACCAGCATTGTTACTTCGTCAGTTTATTACAGACGGAATCATTACATGGCCACAAACAATAGTGTGACCTAAGAAAGAAATTGTTTGTCCTTGTGTTGTTTAATCGAGCAATAATTTTTGTATGTATGGCAATGTATGTTTGCCGTGCACCCTATTTGCCTGCCCGGATAGTCGCCCGGTTTCTTTTATATTTGTTTTTTTCCTTTTCTATTTTCTTCTCTTCCTTTTTTGCTTTGCCTTTTTATTTTTTAGAAAAATGCATAAATTTGAAATTATTTAGATATAAAAATTATTCATATTTAAAATTTGTTTAGATTTTAAAGTGTTCACGTTCGAAAGATGTTTCATTTTTAAAATATTTAGATTTGAAAATTGTTTAGATTTTAAAATTGTTCGGAAAACATTTAGATTTTTTTGAGTAAATGGATTTAAAAATATTCAAGCATTAAAAATTTCAGATTTTAATAGTGTCCATATTTCAAAAAATATAGTTTTTGAAAGACATAAAAAAACATAAAAGAAAGAAAATAAAATAAGAAAAAATAAAAAAAGAAAAAATAAAAAAAGAAAAAAGGAAAAAAGAAATTGAAACGTCATGGTTGGCTGTGTGCGACGGGGGAACCTATTGCCGCTAAGGGTGGCGTATAGGAAATCTACCGTCTCAGAGCGACAGTCAAGCTCGTATCGAGGAACTAGAACTCCCCCTCGTTCCCGCACCACACACATAAAAAAAATCTCCATTTTGATATGATCCATGCTTAGGCCCTGTGTGAACATATTCCCTATAGCCCATTCAACATTTTGGCCCATGAGACTTCAACAAGTTATTCGTCCAATGAGCCAATTGACCCTTTGGTTACCCAAACGCAAACCTGGAAGAAGTTCCATGCAACCCACGGTATGATATACGTGCGTAGAGACTGGTTGTATATACCGTGGGGAACAGTTGATGGAGGATGCGACAATGGTCTTCTGTGTGATACGATCTATTCATTGCATTGTACGACTTAAGATGCATGGACGGAGGAGTGAGGGGCGATGAAACTACCAATTTATTGCATTAGATATTTTATTATTCCAAGATATTGGCAAAGTGCACCGTGCGCCACGCCGTCTTTTGCACAACCAACACATGCCCCTCCAATAAACCCCTCCTCTCTATATCATGTGCGAGACACATGACCTTTGACATGATAAAGGGTACCGATGATCGAATAGTAGCGACCGCAGTGCTTCAACCACTTGAGAGTGAAATTTTTGACAGGAAAAGGATGTAACATGTTGAATGATCTCACCACATATTTTTTCATAAATTCAATGGGTTCATTTTCCATGTGTAAAATGTACGGCACCTTTCTTTCTCTTGGACTATTAATATTATGTGTATCAAGGGATTACATGTGCCTAGAAGCAATCGAGGCATGAGAGGTACTAGTCTAAATCATCCAAGGATCAAGGGAGTCCATGTGTGAAGGAGCAACTTAACAAGAGATTCCTTACCAAGTTAAAGCATGGGCATCCATGAGTTCTTGTAAGGACTCTGAAACTGACACATGTGTGAAGGAGTTCTTGATCAGAGCATCTTAGACATATATTGACATATGGCCGCTATATTAAAAAAGCATAGCCCCATATGTCAGAGTGAATAAGGTGAGCTTAGCATTTATACGGTGAGTCTGCTTGGTACCATGGGTGCAAAAATAACAGGAATCAAGAAGTATCATTGATGTGTCAAAATTTCCTCTTCTTCTCTCTGTTCGCTCATATATGAACAGCCACTGTCCAAATGGACATTTCATCTAGCATTCAGGCTAGGCTCTGCAAGCAAGCTGGAGAAGCCGCAGCCCCATATATCTTGGTTATCTGTTATCCTTTTAGAATGTACTCCAAATTAGCTCAGAGAACAGAAAAACATGGACCTAGCAGCATGTCTATTTTCTAATAAGATACTTGCAGCTGGCACAGTTAAACCCCACAATTCCTAGAGAGAGAGAGAGAGAGGGGACTTCTACCCCCTTTGTTTAATTTTCCTTCTTTTTTTTGAGAATTCTGAAATCACATTGTGCGTGAGTGCCGTCATTGCCACTGGTGAAGCACATGGGTTGGAGGACCGTGTCCGTCGCCGGAGCGGTGGCGGCCAAGATATGGTGTGAAAGAGGACACCGGGTGCAGATGAGTTGCGGCGGTTCGATCACTGGAGCAAAAAATATTGAATAGCACAAGGAGCTACTATTATGTATTGAAAAATCCTAGCATGTGTGTTTTCCTCGAATCATTGCTCTTGCCATGTGTAACTGTACTGTTTTTCTTGTCTCTGGAACTCTCATCTAGGTCTTTGAAAGTACAGAGTGTGCGATAGTACTTGATATTTTGTTGATCAGGGAAGTACATGTATCAGGAAAATATTGAATAGTCTCACCATGTGTTTCTTCCCCGAACACAAACCAAAGTGTGTGCCACTGTATTAATAGAAGAAATCGTCAAGATGATGATGTACAAGCGAAAAAAAACCACACTAAAACAGAGGAAACAAAAAAGGAAAAAACAGAGAAGAACTCGACAGAACTGTAGAAGCAGAAGCACAGCCACTTCCCAGCTCGTCAGGCCCAAAACATCAGGTGCCCGGGCAATGCATGTTGTGGCATCTGCCTAAGAGTCACAACATCCAGAGCTTCGCTTCGCTTCGACCGGGCAACCTGCTAGCATCCAGAGCTCCGCTTCGACCAGGCTCGAGAGCACCATGTCGATCGCCGCAATTTGGTGATGCCCCATTGGGCACACAGTCATTCCGACGTCTCCAGATGCGCCACATTGTCAGGATGGCAAAGCTATTTTGCGCCTTTGAGCATGCTCGAATTGACTCTGTGCGCCGCAGCTTCGAGAAGTCCGAATGTGTTTTTTTTTTCTGAAGAAATCACTGATTTGGTGAGGACCATGTGTTTTCCATTATCAAACCAGTTCAATTCGCCATGTGTGGAATGTACACCATCTTTCTTTCTCTTGAGCTATTAGTATTTTATGTGTGTCAAGGGAATGCATGTGCGAAGAAGCAGACTGGGCATGAGAGGTACGTACTACTAGTTTAAAGCATCCAAAGATCAGGAGAGTCCACCTGTGAAGCAGCAATTTAACAGGGATTCAGGGAATCCATGCCAAGTTAAAGCATAGGCATCCGTGGGATTCTTGCAAGGATCCTGAAACTGATACTACATGAAAGATCTTACATTGCATTGCATACATACATCCGTGAAACCACTTGAGCTCTGGTTCATCAGAACATCTGAGACACATATTGATATGTAGTCACTCATACCAATTCACTGAGATTAGAATTACATGGTGAGTTTTCTGGGTATTACCATCGGCTTGTCCAAAGATGACCGGAATCGAGAAGTTTCGACGGCGTGCCACTAACATGTGGCCTCCAACCCAGTTATCAGAGTTATTTTTCTCATTAATAATTCTTCAATGCAGCCTTGATGATCACCCACTGAAGCCAAGTCTTTTCTTTTACATTTAAAGAAATATCCTCCCCTCTTTGCCTGTTCACTCATATTTAAACAGATTCTGTCCAAATGGAACTTCCAGTCAGCTACAATTCAGACTAGGCACTGCAAGCTGGAGAAACTGCACTCTCATCTGTATTTTGGTTACCTGTTTAGAATGTTCTCAGAAACCAGAAACCACATGGACCTAGCATGCTCCATTTTCTAACAAGAAACCCAGCAGCTGGCAACCAGGTGGCACAATTAAACCCCACAATTCCTTGAGAGAGAGGACTTCTATCAACTTAACTTTATTTTATTTCTGTAAGAATTCCAAAAGCGCATTGTGCGCGAGTGCCGTCCTTGCCACCGTCGAATCACATGGACCGGAGGATCATGTCCTTGCCAGAGCCGAGGAAGATGCATGAAAGAGTAATGGCAGCCCCAGTTTGATCACTAGAGCAGATATATTTTAAGAGGACAAGGAGCTAATATAATCTTAGCATGTTTTTTCTTAATTTATTAGTGCACTTGCCATGTGTAACTGTACGGCATTTTTTTTTTCTGAAACTCATATTCTGTAGATCAAGGAAGTACATGTCAGGAAGCAATTGAACAATAGATGTAGTACCAAATATCAAGGGATTCCCATGTGTGCTCCCCTGGAATTCTAGCAAATTTATTGAATGGCGATTCTCTCGGCCAGGCCTGATACATTGGATGTTGACTTGCATGGGTTGAACTTCCCTAATAATAGATTACATGTTCTGAACAGAAACTTGAACATCAAGTTGAGAGATGGACTTCCGCAAGAAAGCTAAACTACTAATTTCACATGGAACTGAAGGCAAAAAAATAAGTGAATTACTATTAATGCAGGATTTTACCTAAGATATCTGATACAAATATCCTTCATTTTTACTCAAAAGAATGTGACTCCTTCACTTCATCCTCTTAAAAAATAGCCAAGCTCATAGAAGCTCATAGATAATGAAATTAACTCTTCTTCCCTCCTCTTCTCCTTAGAAGAGTTATAAGAACCAAGAATGGAACAAATGGACAACCAGAAAAATGAAGAAGAGAACATCATATGCACAGGAGCTCACGCTCGGAGGAACAGTAGCACGCAGGCTCCTCCTTCCTTCCCACCAGCCTCAGGATGCCCTCGAACACCTCGACGTCGCAGGGGATCCTCAGGGCACCCTCGTGCCGGAACCCAAACTCCTCCTCTGCCTCCCTGAGCAGCTCCTCGAACGCCCAGTGCCCGAGGTACTCCGTGGGGATCACGAACCTCTTCATCTCCTCCCCGACGCACACGGCGAAGAAGCCCTTCGGGACGCCAGCAGCACCGCCGCCGCCACCATGCTTGCCGGCTTTCGGTGCAAGCGCGAGCCGCTTCCACTTCCTGAGGAGCTGCTGCAGCCTCACAATGTCTCTGATCTTGTTGCTGCTTGCCCTGCCGTGCTCCCCCATCGCCAGTGTTGGTCTCTCTTGTCTCAGGTCTGCTGCTGCCGGTGTCTCCTTGCCTGCTGCAAAAACTTATGACGGGCTGACGATATATAGGAGGTTGGATGAGTGCTCAGTTGCAGATTAGCGTGTTCAACGGGTTAGCTCTAATGTTCTAATCAGTGGTTTGATACGAGGCTTTGTTTAAGTCTGGGAGCTCCATTTTTTATGTTCTGCTCTTAGGATGATAAACTAATGTAAAGCCAAACAATGGGCACCACTAGTTGCGCAGTACCTGCACATTGACAATTAGAAAATGAAGTGTACACTCCGAATGACTCTACCCCCTTTTGCAGTGAAACCAGAATCACTTATTTCCTTCTACTTCATTGGTTTGACATGTGTATGCATGGGAGAATGTAATCTTATCAGCATGCTGCCCTAAAAAAGAGAGAACAGAAAGGTTAAAAAGATAAACATATATATCATCATGCAGCAGTCAGCACATATGACAATTTGGCTAATTGCTGAAGAAGTAAAACAAGTGGCTGCTACTAGGGAGTAGGGACTAGAGTATGTTTGTTTCATATCAATTGCATCTAGTCCAAGTAAAAAGAAGGAAATGTTAAGTGTGAAACTGATGAAAGATTCCAGACGTTTTGGACACAGGCGACTGGATTTTATTGTATATTTCGGAAGAGGTTGTTCTTTCAATATCATCTCAGAACCTGACCCCTGGAAGAGAGCAAGTGTGATCCAACTGATGGAAGATTCTCCTCCCTGCTAATGATGAGCAATCAGCACCAGCTCTACTCCGCTTATCTGAACAACTACCAGAATGATTTGCTTCAATCTAATCATTGCTACAAGCTAAAAACAATTAATGTACTGGAAAAGTACGCCTCTAGTCCTAGCTTTAGGTAGCAGCACAAACTACCCATCTACTCTAGCAGGTTTTAGTGTTTGACTCTGAAACAAAAGGGTGACTGTAGTCTGCTTACATAACAATACATTAACAGGTTTGATCATGTACTTCTCTTTTTTCTTTCTGATATCATCAACAGATTTGGGGGTTATTGCGTGATATCAGTGCTCAAACTTCACAATGTTTTGCAATCCCAATAATTTCTTAGCTCCTGAAAGCCCAGTTCCACATCATCCACATCACCTGAAAAAGAGAACTGAGAGGCTTTCTGAGTTTGAATTTTTTGGAACAGAACAGAACAATGTACGCCGTTGATAATTTGAGCAATTTCTGGTTTCAAGAGGACATGAAGAATAACAAGTCATGTTTCTAGCGGTAAACTAACAGGAATTATATGCATGTTACCCAAAACACATATGGGAACAGTGAATTACTGCCATACAATCAAAAGATTTCTGTTTAAATGACCAAGAACCAAAGGCAGATGACTCTTAAACATCTGATTACATACATCAAATACCTTTAACTAGAGATAATATACATGACTCGGATGGCTTTCTGTTCAGGCATGTCCACCACTGTCAGAGCTTCTTTCAGGTACCGTGAACTGAACAGGACACTACCTGCATCTGAACTTAAAGCAATGTTTGGTTCTCTACTCCACACATCTTAAACAAGGAAAATAATGCTGTCAGAATCGAGGACACAAATTAATATAAGCAAAGAAGTATGCTTCTGTGGTGCAGAAATTGTTGCATCAGTGCGTAACTGAAGTAACTGTTGTTCCCATCTTTCTGAGATGACATGTCATGCACATGGCAGCTGAAAACATGGCATCTAAGCCGATCAAGGCGATATGAAGTATAGAATACTAGAGATCAGACTGCAGATGGCTGCACATGCCATCGGTCACAGCTAGCTGACATAAATCACCTAGATCCAGCACACAGTACCTTGCTCTGTACGTGGGCTTGGACAGTAGCACTGGCACATGTTTCGATATCATTTCCATACTCAAGATAATTACTAATAGCCTGCAAGATGAAATCCGCAATTCAAATTCTTCTACCTACAAAGTGGTTATTCTTTCTTTGGGAAAAAACCAAGTCATGCAGAAAACACATAGGATAAATGTCTACAATGATGATGGTAACAATCTCTTGACATAATCATTTTTTACTACAGTAACTATGTATTCAGCTGTTACTAAAAATAACATCTTCTAACACTACATAGTCATTTTCTGCAGTCAGACCTACCAAATCTATGCAACCAACCAATCAGGAAACTTTATGGTCCAAGACAAGCACACATACACAATGATTACCAAGACAGAGACACCATACTTTCCATCAGAGCTTCGTAAAGAGGACAATTTAGATTTAGCTTCATCCATGCAGACATATTTCTTTCTGTCGCTTAGAATACAGTTCAAGTTAGACAGCTGTATCTGTACTCTGTAGTTCCTTCCATGAACATATAATATCTACATGTCAGAATAGAGTTAAATCGCTGTACTGACACCTTGTAACAAGATAAATGATGAAGCATGAACTATGAGTTGTGACATAATATCAGATGAACTGAAATGTTTCAGGGATAGTTATAAGGCGCAACCACTAAAGGTTTGATATTCTTGACAATACATGAAAGAGTACCTAGTAGTCTCACAGGAGACTCCTCAGGGCAGTGTTGTTTAGAAAGTTTCTTCATAGTTTCAAGCTAATTATCAGATGAAAAGCACACAGAGCCATTCAATGGAAGTAATCTATGTAGTAGCAGCTTCTTTGATATCCTGTTATATTCCATATGCTAATTTCTCCACAAAAAAAAGATTTCAAATGCGATAAATAAAGCTGAAGAAAATAACTAGGATGACTTTTTAGTCTGGGCAGATCGATAAGGCAGAAGTGTCTCACTTCCATTGAAAACAAAGCAGTGTTGCTAAAAGATATAATGAACACAATAAGTTCAGATAGAGCTGCCTGAAAAATCATGCATAAGAGTTCTCGGGTGTGATTAGCATGTTTTGATTCTTATTCCTGCATTTTGAAAACAAACATTTCCAACCGTATGCTCCTTGCAAAGTTAATGCAAGATGACAAAGCCAGAGCATATAAACTATGTGGCAAACTTAATCACTTCAATAGAGCACCTGTTATTTTTAACTAATTGTGGAACTTTCTTGAAGGTAGAAGTCAGACTGTAAACACACAAGATGCACGAGTGTTAACTGTCCCAAGGAAGAAGCAACACAATAGCATTTCCTGTCAAGAATATGGCTCTTAATCCAAGCATAAGAATCTTAGCTGGATACTACCATACTTCGTAAACAAAAATTATTTGGCTGTCATTTCTTTTGACTCCATCTTTGGTATCCTTATGATTGATATGCAAGCTAGCAAAAAAATAAATAAACTGGTAACAAGATAGTCTGGAAACAAATACGAAGAAGTTGAGCAAGTGTTTACAAAATTTCATATTATTCTAACCACCAAGCAACAAACAAACATCAGAATTTTTTTTGCAGCAAGCAACAAACAAACATCAGAATTTTTTTTTGGCAGCAAGCAACAAACAAACATCAGTTTTTTTTTTTTTGCAGCGCGCTTTCAGCAGCAAGAAGAAACTAGAAACATTATCAGCTCAAACTTTCTCGATAGATGATATTCTAGCACAAGCATAACTGCATATACACTGTTAGGGCTAACTGTTTGCGTAGTACATTGGGTCCATAACACCATTCTGCAGCAGAGATGCTGTTGAATTGAAATGAAATTCCAACATATCTCACTGAGCAATCTCTAACTACTTTTTATAGCTTTCTTGAAGGTAGAAGTCAGACAGTAAACACACAAGATGCATGATTGTTAACTGTCCCAAGCAAGAAGTCGCAATAGTATTTCTAGTCCAGAATATGCCTCTTAGACTAGCAAAACCATACGATGAGCATAAGAATCTTAGCTAGATACTTCTATATTTCGTAATCCGAAGTTTATTTGGCTGTCATTTCTTTTAACCCCATCTTTGGTATCCTGATGGATTGGCCATCATGCAAGAAACAACAACAACAACATCATCATGAAAGCTTTTTTCTCAAGCAAGTTGGGGTAGGCTAGATATGAAACCCAATGGAAACAAGATAGACTGGAAACAAAATAAAATGTAGTAACAAGATAGACTAGAAACAAGTACGAAGAAGTTGAGCAAGGTTCACAAAATTATCATATTATTCTAACCACCAAGCAACAAACAAGCAACAGATGTTTTTTTTGCAATGTGCTTTCAGCAGCAAGAACGAACTAGAAACATTATCAGCTCAAACTTCTTCATATTCTAGCACAAGCGTTAACTGCATATACACTGTCAGGGAACTAACAGTGTGGGTTACACATTGGGCCCATATCTCCATTCCACGGCAGAAATGATGTTGGAATTGAAATGAAACTCCATGACATCTCACTGAGCAATCTTGCAAATGTCCTCATACTCGATGGCCCTGAGAACTTTCCCATCATAGAGGCCCTTCTCGACCTGCAATTTGGCACTGAATCTCTCTGTGTCCACTGCGAGCAACCTTGCATTCGACCCTCGGTAAGCCCCATTAACAATCCGCACCAGCCCACCAATCTGTGGGATCACAGTCTCAAGCTCATCTTGGTCAACCCTGAGAACATGCTTGCTCTCCAGCATCTCAATCTCCCCGACATACTTATCAATCACCCTCTTCACCAACCCCTTCTGCTTGTAGTACCCCTTCTCAGCCAGTGATTTGCTCATCACCTTGACCACGATACCAGGGCACAGCCAGTAGTCCTTCCGGTTGCTACGCTCCTTGGCCTTCTCCTCCTCCTTCATCAGATCCTCGATTGCCGACCTCCTTGTATCCGTTGCTTTTCCAGCATCTTTCCCCTTTTTGTTGGCCACCTCCTCCTCTTCCTCGAAGCCAAATTTCAACTTCGGCTTATCATCAAAAGGGTTAACCTTAGCCGCAGGCGCAGCCCGCTGGAGTGCAATCGCAATCTTTGCTGCTGGCTTGTTGGTGGTCTCTTTCGCATCTTTCTCTTGTCCTTCATCGTCATCATCATCAGAGCCTGAATATTCGTCCTCGCTACCGAGGTCGTCATCATCTGCTTCGGCATCGCCCTCTTCGCCCTCAGCCTTGGCCACGGATCGCTGGGCGCGCTCGATCTGCCGGGCAATCATGAGCTCATGCCGCTCGTCGTTGGCAAGGTCAGACTTGACCCTCTTGCGCTTGATACTGGCCTGCTCAGAGTCCCTGTCGATGTATGTGATGAACCAACCCTTGGGCGTGTCCTCCACCTTGGCGTGGCCCTCTTTGCCGAGGAACTTGACGAACTCGGTGAGCGTCTGCCAGTGGGTGGAGTTTATGTGCACGTGGTGGCGGTTGGCGATGAACTCGCTGTAGATGATGGTGGCGGCGACGCGGGAGCTGCGGTGGGCGCGGCGGAGCAGGGTAAGGAACTCCTCGAGGAACTCGTCGGAGAAGCCCTAGACGACGCGGTCGGGCGCCTGGCCGAAGATGGCCATCTACCGCTGGTGCGACTCCGACATGCAGTGGCACTTGAAGCCGTTCTCGTCGCGGCACTGCTTCTGGGACATCTGGCAGTACCACCGCAGCTTCTGCAACCCCTTGGCCTTGATCCGGTCCGCGATCGCCTTCGGCGTCAGGAAGTCGCTCTTTCCCATCATGTCGCCGCCGCTGCTGCCGGGGAGGTTTGCGACGCGTTGAGAGGTGCTCGGCGAGAAGAGGCGGGGCTTCGGGTCGGCGACCGGCGGCGGGCGGAGAGATCGGGGAAGAGCAATGGTGGATTGGGGATTGGGGTCAGGAGGTTGGTTTGGAGTCGTTGGAACTTGGAGGGCTTATTTGTGAATCAGCAAACAGACCACGAGTATAAGCAGGAAGACACTCCGGATAAAATTCTTCCAAAAAATATTTTTTCTGTCAATTTCTTTTCGAATTTGAATTATGATTCAACTCGGTCCGATTTAAGTCGGTTCATTCCGTCGGTGAAAAATAAGACGGTTCCTGATTTTCCCCAAACCGACGCTCCAGATCGTTTCTTGACCAAACAGACGGCGGGGATTACTCCACGAAGCACGTTCGATCTCGGCCCCATATACACGACGTGGTTTGCCCGATCCAAAGTTCCAAACCCTTTCCTTCTTCCCCAATCTCGCCTAGCCCCCAATCTCTCTCGCGAAACCCTAGCCCCGCGCGGCCGGCATGGACGGGATCGACGCGGAGCTCGCGCGCGCGCAGGACGAGCGCAAGAAGCTGGAGGAGGCCCTGGCGGCGGGCGCGCCCATGGGCGTCGCCTCCGTCACCTTCGACAAGGACCTCTACGGCGGGGGCGGCTCGGGGCCCGACCGATTCGCCGGCTACGACACCTCCATCCCGGCCTCCGAGGACGACGCGCCCGAGGACGACAGCGCCGAGCCCGCCTCGGTTAACCCGGCCGTCCGCCGCCTCGCGTCCTACACGGGCCACGCCCTCGCCGCCGCCGACATCCCCCGGTCGGCCGACGACGACGGGCTCCCCGCCAAGAGGTCCCAGCGCATCATCGACCGCGAGGACGACTACCGCCGCCGCCGCCTCGACCGCATCATCTCGCCCGAGCGCCACGACCCCTTCGCTGCCGGGGAGAAAACCCCGGACCCCTCCGTCCGGACCTATGGTGACGCCATGCGCGAGAGCAAGGTGCAGCAGGAGAAGGAACACGTGCTGCGCGAGATCGCTAAGAAGAAGAGGGAGGAGGAGGAGAAACCCAAGGAGAAGAAGGCTGCTGCGCCTGAGCTGCCGCCAGCACCCGCGACGAAGCGGCGCAACAGGTGGGATCAGTCTCAGGACGGCGATGCTGCTGCTGGGACCAAGAAGGCGAAGACTGCATCGGACTGGGATGCACCTGACGCAACCCCTGGTATTGGACGCTGGGACGCCACCCCTGGGCGCGTTGGAGATGCGACGCCCTCTGTGAGGAGGAACAGATGGGATGAGACACCGACTCCCGGGAGGATGGCTGATGCAGATGCGACTCCTGCAGCTGGTGGCATTACTCCAGGAGCCACCCCTTCTGGTGCATGGGATGCTACTCCTAAGCTGCCTGGTGGGCTTGTCACACCGACTCCCAAGAAGCAGAGGTCGCGGTGGGATGAGACGCCGGCGAGTATGGGTAGTGCAACGCCTGGTGGCACGGCAGCGACGCCTGCGTCTTACACTCCTGGAGCAACGCCCTTCGGAGGAGAAGGCATTGCAACGCCAACACCTGGCCACCTTGCTCATGGCGCGATCACCCCGGAGCAGTGGCAGCTCATGAAGTGGGAGCGGGACATTGAGGAGCGCAACAGGCCTCTCACTGACGAGGAGCTTGACGCCATGCTCCCGCAGGAGGGCTACAAGATTCTTGAACCTCCAGCTTCATACCAGCCCATACGTACCCCGGCAAGGAAGCTGCTTGCTACGCCGACACCAATGACCACACCACTTTATAATATTCCAGAGGAGAATCGTGGGCAGCAGTATGATGTGCCCAAGGAGATGACTGGCGGGTTGCCAGACATGAAGCCAGAAGATTACCAGTACTTTGGACCATTGCTCAATGAGGATGACGAGGAGCAGCTAACACCAGAGGAGCAGAAGGAGAGGAAAATCATGAAACTCCTGTTCAAGGTTAAGAATGGCACACCCATGGCGAAGACAGCACTTGACAGCTCACAGACAAAGCACGGGAATTCGGTGCTGGTCCTCTGTTCAACAAAATCCTGCCATTGCTCATGCAGCCTACACTCGAGGACCAGGAGCGGCATCTCCTGGTGAAGGTCATCGATAGGGTGCTGTATAAACTGGATGAGCTGGTCCGTCCATTTGTGCACAAGATTCTGGTGGTTATCGAGCCACTTCTGATTGATGAGGATTACTATGCTCGTGTTGAGGGCAGGGAGATTATCTCAAACCTGAGCAAAGCTGCTGGTCTTGCTACAATGATTGCTGCCATGAGACCAGATATTGATAACATTGATGAATATGTGAGGAATACAACTGCTAGGGCATTCAGTGTGGTGGCTTCTGCTTTGGGTATCCCTGCCCTCCTCCCATTTTTGAAGGCTGTCTGTCAGAGTAAGAAGTCGTGGCAAGCTCGGCACACTGGTATCAAGATTTGCCAGCAGATCGCTATTCTCATGGGCTGCGCTGTTCTGCCTCACCTTAAGAACCTAGTTGAGATTATTGAGCATGGTCTAAGTGATGAGAACCAGAAAGTACGGACGATCACTGCCCTCTCTCTTGCTGCACTTGCTGAAGCTGCTGCACCCTATGGTATAGAAAGTTTTGATAGTGTGTTGAAGCCTCTCTGGAAGGGTATCAGATCTCACCGTGGAAAGGTCCTTGCTGCCTTCTTGAAGGCTATTGGTTTCATTATCCCTCTTATGGATGCTCTGTATGCCAGTTACTACACGAAGGAGGTGATGCAAGTCCTAATTAGGGAATTCCAGTCACCAGACGAAGAGATGAAGAAGATTGTCCTGAAGGTTGTTAAACAGTGTGTCAGTACGGAAGGTGTAGAGGCTGATTATATCCGGAGTGACATCCTTCCAGAATTCTTCAAACACTTCTGGGTTAGGAGGATGGCCCTAGATCGTAGGAACTATAAGCAACTTGTGGAAACAACTGTGGAGATGGCAAACAAGGTGGGAGTTACTGGTATTGTTGGTAAGATTGTGGAGGATCTGAAAGATGAAAGTGAGCCTTACAGGAGAATGGTGATGGAAACAATTGAGAAGGTGGTGGCTAATTTGGGTGCCTCAGATATTGATCCTCGTCTAGAGGAGCTGCTTATTGATGGCATCCTGTATGCTTTCCAAGAGCAGACAAGTGATGATGCAAATGTCATGCTTAATGGTTTTGGAGCTGTTGTGAATGCACTTGGCCAGAGGGTCAAGCCTTACCTTCCTCAGATATGTGGTACCATCAAGTGGCGGTTGAACAACAAGAGTGCAAAAGTTAGGCAGCAAGCTGCTGACTTGATCTCAAGGATAGCCATTGTGATGAAGCAGTGCCAGGAGGAGCAGCTTATGGGTCACCTGGGTGTTGTGCTGTATGAGTACTTGGGAGAGGAGTATCCTGAGGTGCTGGGTTCAATTCTGGGAGCTTTGAAGGCTATTGTGAATGTTATTGGTATGACCAAGATGACACCGCCTATCAAGGATCTACTTCCTCGGTTGACCCCCATCTTGAAGAATAGGCACGAGAAGGTCCAAGAGAACTGCATTGATCTAGTTGGCAGGATTGCTGATCGTGGAGCAGAATTTGTACCAGCAAGGGAGTGGATGAGGATTTGTTTTGAGCTGCTGGAAATGTTGAAGGCTCACAAGAAGGGCATCAGAAGAGCTACTGTGAACACATTTGGTTATATTGCAAAGGCAATTGGGCCACAGGACGTGCTGGCCACTCTGTTGAATAACTTGAAGGTGCAGGAGCGACAGAACCGTGTTTGCACAACTGTAGCAATTGCTATTGTTGCTGAAACTTGCTCGCCTTTCACAGTTTTGCCTGCCCTCATGAATGAGTACCGTGTTCCGGAGCTCAATGTCCAGAATGGTGTTTTGAAATCTCTCTCATTCCTTTTTGAGTATATTGGCGAGATGGGCAAAGATTACATATATGCTGTCACTCCCTTGCTTGAAGATGCTTTAATGGACAGGGATCTAGTTCACAGGCAGACCGCTGCATCTGCTGTTAAACATATGGCCCTAGGAGTTGCTGGCTTGGGCTGCGAGGATGCTCTTGTCCATTTGCTTAACTTTGTCTGGCCCAATATATTTGAGACGTCTCCTCATGTCATAAATGCTGTCATGGAGGCTATTGAGGGAATGAGAGTTGCTCTGGGTGCAGCTGTAGTTCTGAATTATTGCCTCCAAGGCCTTTTCCATCCAGCAAGGAAAGTGCGTGAAGTGTATTGGAAGATCTACAACTCACTGTATATTGGTGCACAAGATGCACTTGTTGCTTCTTATCCTGCACTGGGTGATGATGGAGACAATATCTTCAGCCGTCCAGAGCTAGCCATGTTCGTCTGATTAACGTGAGTCTTTCTTATATATTTCTTAACACTTCTATGCAATATGTACACATTAAATTTTCTGCTCTAAGATACGAAATAAGCTTGTGATTTTTTTTAACAAGAAGTTTGGAATGTTAGGTCATGCATTTCATGTTTACTAGCTTTGTGTTGATCTTTCCTCCTATCTGCCAGTTCCCTTGTAGTTTTACCACTGCTATTGAGTTCTCATAACTTTTTGATGTTCCTGACTAAATTTACATCCTGAACCCAGGCACCAGATGTCCTTAGAGCGATTATTAACCTGTTGGATGATGTTTACTCAAAAAACATTAATTAATTTTCTATTAACATTCCTGATATCATTTGCTTTTATAATAAGTACCTTCTTTAAAATTATACTGGTTTAATGTTTAGGTATGGATAAATAATAATTGCACCACTAGGAGATTGGAACTCCTTGCCCCCTGTCAGCGAGTCAGGCCACAGGTCATTTAAGCATTTGCGCAGTAGCAACTGGTGTTGTTTTCATGTTTCTTTTCACAATTTGTTGTCCGTTCTGCTTTCTACTCTTCAAAAGCAAGAATCTGATATGTGATGAACGCATTGGCAGGCAGGATGTGCATGTCCATGTATTGACATCAATATGCATCAAAATGCATGTGGAGCTTGAACTGGGGTGGTATTTGAATTAGAGCTCGCATTTAATTACTCGGTGTTACTTGTTGTGATATATCTATTGAAGCTGCATTCTCTTTATTTGCAGGCTTGTTGCTTCCTGAAGGGGGTGCAATCATTAAGAAATGCTCTTTATATCCTGGTTTACCGCACTGCTAAACTGTTTCCTTCATCTCAGGCACTAACCGTTTCCGAAACTGTTGTGCTTTTCAGGGCCTTTGGTTCAAGTATGATGCTGAGGAGTAGCTGGATTGATGACGGTCAGAGTAGCTGAGAATACAACATAGTCCTGTTTTGAAGAGTGAAAGACAAGCATAGCATCGATGGCGTCTTGCATTCATGTAATATTGGTTACAGACGTTCTCGAAACTTTGTGTTAGTGATGGTTTTGTAACTCTGTAAATCGTCGAGGTGTGTACTGTTACGGTTCTGCAACATGATTATGCTTCGAACATTTTGCATAGTTCGTGTTATTTCCATGGTGATTACTTACATCTTGTGTATGCCGGAATTATATTTCAGATACTAGTGTTTTTTGAGTATGCTGTGTTTGTATTTCACAAGAGTGTTTCGAGTTGGTCCTGCCTTTGCTTGAACCATCCCCAGTAGAAGGTTGCTTGTGTGCTATCTGTTGCTTCTTTGCTATCAGGGAAATTTGCAATGCTTGTCCGTCCTTGTGGAACAAAAGGAAACAAGGTTGGGTGCTACATGCAGCTGTTCCTGTGCTAGTGATTAGTATCCTTGGATCAGATACCGTGTCCAGTGACCGTGTCCAGAAAAGAATCATAACGAATTTGGTGGTTTCAGATCCAGTTTACTTGTGTTTATAAGTTCGTTTATTTTCGTGGGATATGAGTGTGTAATTTAGGCACAAGCATCAGAGCAACTCAACACATGCTGTAAAAAGCCCAAGCCTTAAAAATCCGGCATTTTTGCATCTCCATCCATCGATTCCGAGCTATTCTGAGGAAATCCTGCCACCTGACCTCTAGATCCGGAACCCTTGTGCCGTGGTGGTTCCTCCTTGCCCCCCTCCTGTGGCCGTGGCATGCTGGACCAACATGGGTCTAGAACCGGTGGTGGCCTTCTGCTATGATGCCCATGACATGGAGGTGGGGGGAGAGCTTGAGCGACGCCTCTCGGCAGGATCCCTGACCCCCAACGCTGCTCTCCGACACCGATCAGAAGTGCGTCTCCGACGAGTATGTGCCCTCCACCGACGAGTCGTCGGAGAACAAGGTCAGGGCGACCGATTTCGTTAAGCAATGAAAACAAGCGATGCGACGAGGCGTGATGTCTTGCTCTAGAGCCGCACCATGGAGATGACATCTTGGCGAAGAGAGTGCTAGCGCCAAGATGCCAAGCGACCATCGAGAAAAAGTAGCTCGACGCGTCGTGGAAAGGCGGCGACAAAAAGCCTAGAAAAAAGAGATACCCTAATCTACGCCGTCTCTGTCCAATATCGATGGGTCCCTGCCTTTCTACTTACCATTCCGGTGGCATGAGATGGTAGGGATGTTTGACATGCGCTGGGCGGGATAGTTGGGTCCCTAAATTTAGGTTCGGTCGACAACGAAGTTACAAAGCTGTGGGGACGTTGTATAACAAGAATAAGATTTTGCCGTCTACTCGCCCACCTCATTGGTGGTAATCTCGCATATGGCGTTGAGGAGGGCGGTGAATCGTCTACTACCCCCTTTTCAAAACATAAGATGTTTTAGGTTTGTGAAGTAAATGTATGTAGACTTGTTTTAGTATATAGATCCACTCAACTTAAGGATGGATCTACACGTTAAAAGAAGTCTAGATTCATTTTCTTCACAAACCTAAAACATTTTATATTTTGAAACGGAAGGAGTAGTCGCCACCCCCTTGGACACGTGAATCTCGTAGTATGTGTTGCAGGGTTTGTTGTTAAAACATTTAGATGAATTAAGGGTTCAAAGATGATGACTTCCACTTTGAGGGCGCTTGTCCTTTGACACATGCCCATAAACTTTTTTGTTGTCATCAACAAAATCAACAAAGTCAGGTTGCCTGCGGTAGCGAAATCGACGAATCGTCGGCCAGTTCTTTTCTTGCTGCGGTAGCGATCGTTAGATAGTGCAAGAACCTCGATGTAATTTTAATTGGTCGTACTTGCTGATTTCTTGAAAAAAAAAAAAAACTGAAGCGCGCGGCCGTGACACGGTCTCGCCGACCGCCAGTTCTGACCGGACCGAGCCTGGTCCTCTGGTCAGTGACCAACCGCAGCCACCCAAAACCAAAGCAGCGTCCCAGCCGAGCCAAGCCAGACCACAGGCCACGCCCACGCGCGCCGCGCTAGCGCAGGCGCAACGAACATCCCCCGCTCACGGCCGGTTCGCGCCGTGTCTCCGACGCAACACCTCTTTCCCTCCCCGGATCGGCCCGGCGGCACCGGCCATGGCGACCTCCTCCGCGGCCCTGCTCACGGGGGAGCGCCTCGTCGTCTTCCTATTCGCCGCGCGCGTCGCGCTCGCCGCCCCCGCCGGCCTCGCGGCCCCGCTCGCGCTCCTCGCCGCGGCCGCCCTCGCGGTCGAGCTCGCCGTCGACCGCTCCGCCTCTTCCTCCCCGCTCAGACGGTTCAGGACGAGGTACTGCCCTTCTCCCTCGCCTCGTCCCCCGCAGATCGTTCGACTGGGCAAAAAATGCTGGCGATTTGGTTACCCGGGCGGATTCTCCACGGTGCAAATTTGGTCTCCTTCGCTCCCCCCGCCCCCTAGGAGCAACGTGTAGAATAAGCTGCGGTTGCTCGGGAGGCGCCGTTCTCTTGCAGTAATCAATCTCTCGTACGAACGAATTGGTCAGGACCATGGCCGCTAGCTGCCTCATTCCGTGGCCTGCCTGCCAGCACAATTGGGGAATAAATTGGTGGTCCGGTTAGGGCATTAGCAGAATTATACCTCAATCCTTTGTCGAATTGTTGATTTAGCAAATAGCGAACAATAGAAATACTTTTAAATCTTGGTTTAGCGGCTATGTGGTTCAGCGGAATGTAAATGGTCAGCTTTGCTTGATGGTTTAGATATGGACAGTCAATTTTTGCTGTTAATATTGTTTTCACCGTTGGTTAGTTAACTCTTGTAGAATGGGGACATTGAGGTATTCTTTGGTCATGCTCGTTCAGTGGGTCCATTGAGATTCATTTAGGTACTATGATGCGTTACCCCAGACTGCAGCTACTTAATTTTATCGCCTCTTCTGCGATCTACAAAATAATCTCGTACCTGGTGCTTGGTGTCTGATGTATATATATGCTCCAGGCCAGGTGCTTCGTCAGGTATTCTTCTTGGAGCCACTACTCTGCCTTGTGTCATGCTTGCACGGTTAATTCAACTATCGAGGATCTTACCGACAGATCCTAAAGGGCCAGAAGGTATATAACTATTTTATCGTTTTTCATCAACAATTAAACGAGTCAGCCGTCCTGTGGATTGAATTTTTTTAATATAATCTGGCCTACTAGCTTTTCTGTGATGCGTACATACAGTTCACTAAATGTACATCTTTCTGTTTATGTGACCAGAATTCGCATACCTCGAAATGCAGTACTGGGCAGTATCCATCAGTTGCCTCAGCGTGCTAGCTTTCTTCATTTGGCATCTACGCCAGTCTGCTGACAATGAAATTTCTAAAACTTTGAGATATGGTTCATTGATGGTAGTTTTGTATCTCGTGACATTCTTGTTCTTCTTCCTACTGAAGACTGATGGAGGTAGCATGCAATACTTTATGATATCTGCGTTCAACAATAAACACACCTTGTTTTTAAACTAATTCAGCATTACTGATAACAAGAGATTCACAAACTTATCTATGCTGCATTTTACTGTAGGTCTGTTAACGATGGCGAAAAATGGATATTTGCTCTGTCATGGCCTGGCTGCTGTAATCTTAATCAAGCATATTCTCGAGAAGTTCCCTTCATGTTCATCTTTTGGTTTGTACCTGAAGTCTAAGATGTAATTAGATCTTTATTTCTCTTGTGTTCATAGGTGATTGCACCATGCTAACAAGCATTTATACATAAGTACATATCGGTGCAGAAATACATATGCATATAAGAAAGATTGCAATTGTCCCCCACCCCCACTTTGTTTAGTGTACTTTGCATGTAATGTGAGCCATTTTGTGTGGTTCTTGTTTAGTGTTGATTTTTTTAGTATATCTCTCTTTCATTGCCTTGGAAGTGCCACCTTTTCCCCCCATTTACTTACTCCGCTGTAAATTCCAGGGGAGGCACTTTTGGTATCAAGTGGTCTCGTCCTTTACTTTGGTGATATGCTGGCTCATACTCTTTCAAAGGTAGGACTTATTCCTAACTATATGTTTTCCATAAAAGGAGAAAATCTGATGGCTTTTTTCTTATCTTAATTGTGTGGCAGATGGAGTTCTCTGCATCATCAGAAGCACTCATTCACACACCTGGAACTCGAAGCGAGATAGCCACAGTTATTCAGGTAAAGTTTCTCTTATTTTTAAAGTCTGGCTTGATCTTATAGTGTGTTTTAGGAACAGAGACTAGCTCAGTTTGTGCCTATTTTTTGTTGCAGTGAAAATTTACCCAGTTCCAATTAGGTAATTTAAAGGAGACTTTATATATTTTTTATATCTCTCCCTTCTTTTGTCAGGGGATTTTGCTTGGACTTTTTCTACTTCCCTTGTTATACAAGTGTTCCCTTATAGTTTGGGTTTACTGTCGAACACAACCAGTTGAGAATCAGGCAGAAAAAAGAGTATATTCTGTTGTATTTTATGTCTCATTGTTGGTGGCTTTGCTGATGTTAGTGCCATCATGGACACACCTTGTCGGTCTTGAAGTGCATCCATTTGTCTGGTAAGCATCGCTGTTTGCCTTTCATGTGAAGATAAAAGTCTGCTTGTTATCATCAGTATGTTAAATTTATTATTATAACTTTGCACTTTGTTCTTTCTCGTAAAATCTTCTCCTTGTCTCATAGATACTTATGTTCTGTTTGCTTAACTCTTCACTATTTCACAGGGTTCTTAACTATATGTTTACCAATTCACATGAACGGCTTGCTTTATGTGCATACTGGATATGTGTGATATATGTATCAATTAGAAGGTTCTACAGTATTTCAAAGCAAAGCAAAACAGAAAGGATTCTTTTGCGCAAGTACTATCATCTTGTTGCTGTCTTGATTTTCTCTCCTGCTGTTATATTTCAGGTAATGTACGTCTTTCAATATTTATATCCCATCAAACATTCAGAGATTATTTTGGTCATTTTGTTCTATATTTTGCAGCCTGCTTTCTTGGACTTGGCATTTGGTGCAGCGTTTGCAGTTTTCTTAATACTGGAGATGATTCGTGTAAGAATCTTTTAATTTCCTCGTGTTCTTCCTCAGTCCCTTCCCTTTTTCCTTCAGCAGTATCTGTTATTCCAAGTTTGCTCATTTCTCCCTCAAAATTATGCCCTCAGGTTTGGGAAGTATATCCTCTTGGTCGTACTGTACATCAATTCATGAACGCCTTCACTGATCATCGTGATTCTGAGATTCTCATTATCAGGTAAATGTGCTATGTCTTTTATCTTCCATGTTTTATATCTCTTCATATTCTATTTTAGGATGACACTCCAATTGTTTTGTTTTCAGTCATTTCTCACTCTTACTGGGATGTGCACTTCCTAAATGGATGTCATCTGGATCTAATGACCGACCACTAGCCCCTTTTGCTGGAATTCTCAGCTTGGGAATAGGTGATACCATGGTATGTCCAACGTTCAATAGTCGGTTAACATCTTGTACTGTTTGTCTGTTTTATCTGATAAAAATTCTCCTATTTGTACCTAGGCATCAATGATAGGTTACAAGTATGGTGTCCTAAGATGGAGCAAGACAGGAAGTGAGTTCGGTTGCAATTATTTCTTGGTCCTCCTTCCATACTTTCTCCCTCATCACTTACGCGTGTTTTCCTGAAATGTTAGAGAAAACAATTGAAGGCACGGCAGCAGGCATTACTTCTGTACTGGCAGCCTGCTCAATTCTGGTGACACTCTTAGCGTCAAGCGGATACATTCTTTCACAGGTTTGATCCTTTAATTTATTTCACCAAAGTTTCTGAAGCTTTATGCTAGAACATGCAATCTAAGATTAAATTGCTACTAACCATTTTTCTCATGTTGACACAGCACTGGTTGTCACTTTCGGTAGCCGTGACATTGAGCTTGTTACTGGAAGCATATCTGACAGCTCTCGATAACGCTTTCATACCCCTTGTATTCTATAGCCTTCTATGTCTATAACTTAAAGAGGAACCTGTTGTACATCTAACTGACCATGAGGTCCTCTTTTTGCTTACTACTAATATATATATAGGTGTGCAGCAAGGCAATAGTATAGTCATCTGGTCTCATTGCCTCATGCTCTCTTTTGTACCACCTGTGATTCAATACACTGGGTTTAGTTCTAGCAATAAAAGAATGAGAATTAGGGAATACTTCAGTAGAGAGCATCTTTGGTATAGTTAACTGCAAGTTCTAAGGTGTAACTGTAACATCATATGTTGAAAGTGGATCCATTCCATCAAGCTTTTTGATCTTCTGTTAAGTGCATCAGAGCTCTAGCTGTGTGGAGTAATGACTGAGTTCAGATTATGGCCACTCTGTTTCAAAATCGTTGATCTCCCAATCTTTTGTGCTGAGAAATGGAAGCAGCATGCAAAGTCGAGACATCGTCGAGACATCATATTTTGTAAGCAAGAAGGTAGAGGTTCTTTACAAACTAGGGCAATATGCTTACAAGCTCATCTTGAGAAGGAAAATGCAGAAAGAAAGAAAGAAAGAAAGAAAGAAAGAAAGAAGCTGATGTCGCCTGACGGTCTTCCCCTGTTTTCTATTTTATTCTTCAGGTCATGCTATTCCCCTAAATTTTGCATGCCTATCGGATGGCCACCAGGTAGTTTTTGCTCTGTGGATCCTAACACCGAGTTCATCTTGTATACTAGTAGTTTTAAGGCTTATCCGGTGTAGCTGTTTGGTTTTTTCGAGCACCTGGACTGGGAGGCATTCATATTCTGAGCAGCATTGTTGGCACGGCATGTTGAGCAGGACTAACCAGGGACACTTGGATACAATGACAATACTTGCTACTCCCTCTGTTCCTCCAAAATATAAGATGTTTTAGGTTTATGGAGAAAATGTATCTAGACTTCTTTTAGTGTATAGATCCACTCAAAACTTGAATAAACTTATATACTAAAAAAAGTCTAGATACATTTGCTTCACAAAGCTAAACATCTTATATTTTGAAACGGGGGGAGTATTTAGGAACGAGCAACAAAACTTGATTAATTGCACAACAACACAAAAATGTCCAACGGCTTATACCAGTGCACCATGAGAAAGAATATCCAATAAAACAGGAACCAAAAAGGCTAGTTATTCAGTCTCTTGGCAACCAAGAAGAATCATGCAATTCTTGCAAACGGGCTGTAGGAGTGCAAGAGTGCGATGGATTGTGTTCTTCAGCTACTGTACCCAGCCTAGCAAGCAAGTTGGTCACCTGGTAACCGTTGTTGTCTTAACTCGGGCTTCGCCCTTAGGCTTGGCTTATCTGGCACTCTCTTGTCGAGCTTAGCAAATTGAGCAGCAGTGCTGAAATCAAAAACCTCGGACCCTGCAAAGAATACAATTTATAGGTTAAAACACCTGCATTAATTTACAAATATACAATTGTATTATATCATTAATGACTATATTGACTCTTCCATTCTATTAGAATGATAGTGTACCATGTTAAGAATGTGCAAATTTGAATAAGCTATGCACTTTGCAAACTTCAATAGTTGAGAGTCATGAATCACATCATCTATATCTGATGAAATGCATATGTTATGCACTACTCTTTGCTTACCAGATGGATGAAACCATCGCCATGCAAATTCCGGATGCATCCTAAACCTATACTGCGATAGTTGTGGAAGGGACAGTGAGGAAATGTGTTGAATACATTCTAGAGCCATGTAACTTATCTGCTATGTGGTATGGTTCTGTGGTATATATATTCAGACACTGCATATGAGTTACTCTAAATAATGGAAGTTCACCTGAAAAAGGGCACACAAAGTTTATGGTCCCTTCTTGCCTTAGCTCTCTTACCTACCTGCACTTAATGGGACTCAACAGAAGTGATGGAGCTAACTCATTTATGCAACTAATATATCATTAATTGAGATATATATTCTGGCAGTGGCATTTGATTGTTTTATATATAATACCAACCCCCCTTCACTATTTGATCATTGTCATCGCTTGCGGGCAACCTCATGTCTTAATGTCGTTGTATGGGCATCATTGATTTGTATGATTCCCATAACACCATAGTAATAAAATCACAAGATTGAAGTATCATTGACATGTTGAATGCCCCAGATCGGACACTGCATGAATTCACCAAAGAATATTTGACACCATCGAAAAAGAAATGCAATGTAACGATAGATCTGAGTGAATGAAAAATTTCCTCCAACATAGAGTGCAATGGAACTAATACTTGGGAGATAGTAAAATTCCCAAGGAATTCAACCATACAGATAAAATGACGTACATAAGAAATTTTTCGAAAGGTCCAAATCTTCCAAAAATTGTGCGATTATTATTCTTAATCAAAGAAGTCCATATGAATCTTGAGCTTCTCTCTGGAATACACAACAAAGCTAGCTACACTCTCTTTAGATAGACAACTAGTGATGCAGACATGTATAATTAGTTAATTACTGTGAGAATTATGCCCTAGAGGCAATAATAAAGATGTTATTATTATAATTCTTGTTCATGATAAAGTTTATATTCCATGCTAGAATTGTATTAAGCGGAAACTTTAATACTTGTGTGGTTTGTGAACAACACCGTGTCCCTAAATGCGCCTCTATGGACTAGCTCATTGATCAATGATGGTTAAGGTTTCTAACCATAGACATGAGTTGTCAATTGATAATGAGATCATATCATTGGAGAATGATATGATGGATGAGACCAAACTAAGCGAAGCAATTAGATCGATGTCATCGTGTTCGTCTTTGCGAAGCTTTTCTTATGTCAAATATTGTATTCCTTAGACCATGAGATAATACAACTCCTGGTATCGGAAGAAAGCTTTGAGGTCATCAAGCGTCATCCTATGAGAGGGTGATCATAAAGGTGTCTCTCGGTGATCGGAAAGTATCTGTTGGGTTGTATGTATCGAGATGGAATTTATCCCTCCCAAGTCGAAGAGATATACTTGGGCCCACTCGTGTCGATATCAACACGCTTGCAAGAATGTGGTTAAGGAGTTAATCACAAAGTGATATCGGATTACGGAGCGAGTAAAGTACTTCTTGTGAGCGAGATTGAACTAGGTATGATGCACCGACGATCGAATCTCGGGCAAGTAAAATATCGCGAGGCGAAGGAATATATATATGGGATTGATTGAGTCCTGGCATCGTGGTTCATCCGATATGATCATCGATGAATGTGTAGGAGTCAATATGGGTGCCAGACCCGCTATTGATTATTGATAGAAGATCATATGCATATTCTCGAACCATGAGGTCACACATAACGTGTCTCGGCTAGGATAGATTGGATAATTGGTTTATGAGTTTTTGTTGAGTCTCGGATGGGATCCGGGACATCACGAGAGGTTCGGAGTGGTCGGAGAATAAGATTCATATAAAAGCGGTGCAGTTTTGGAGTTGAATTGTTAGGGTTAATCGGTATTGTGCGGAAGCTTCTAGAACCTTCGGAAGGGACCAACGTGGCCCCACCTTCCGGGAGGGGCATGGGCCTATGAGGGAGTTTCTGGCGCATTGGGCCAGGGGCACAAACCCCATAGGGCCCAGCCGATCCTATAGGGTTTAAACTCGTTTAAACTAGAGATAGGGTTTCTAGAAGGGAGAGTCCTTGCCCCCCACTCCCTTGGCCCCGGCCAAGGCTTGGAGGAGGGGCAAGGGCTGGCGCCCCTCTATATAGAGGGCTGGTGCGCCTCCCCTACACCTTGCCTCCAAACCCTAGTTGCCCTTTGCCCATCCTCTCTCCCTCCATTGTTTGTGGCGAAGCCTGCAGTGAAATTCTCCACCATATACACCACGCCGTCGTGTTGTAGATCAATCTATCTCTCCACCATACTTGCTGGTCCGAGGAAGGAGGAGGCGTCAGTGCTGCGTGTGCATCTCACGGAGGCACACCGCCACTTGTGGTGCTAGATCGGATCGGATCGCGAGGAGGAGAAGCGAAATGCGACTACATCACCCGCGTTCGAGCGTTCGTTGTCACGAATCTTCAAGGGTATGAAGATCTAATACAATCTCTCGTTGATTGCATCTCCTAGATTAGATCTTGGCTTTCCCTGTTTGCATCCGTAGAAAATTTTGATTTACTATGCCTTGAAACCCTTGATGGTATCGAGCTAGATCTATGCGTAGATGTGTTTCACGAGTAGAGCATAACATGGTTGTTATTGAGCGTTGATGTTTTCTGTTGCAAGCCTCTTGTTTGTGTTCTTCTTATGACGCGGGATAGTGAGATTGAAGCGGTCCAGGCCAACCTTACGCGACGTCGTTCGCGAGACCGGCTTCGCACTTGACGTGTGGCTTGTACCACACATGCGGCTGGTGGATGTCAGTTTCTCTCACTATAGTGTTGGAGATATGCCCTAGAGGCAATAATAAATGTAGTTATTATTATATCTTTGTGTTTATGATAAATGTTTACATTCATGCTATAATAGTATTAACAAGGAAACATTGATACTTGTGTGATTTGTAAACTTAATTTGAAGTCCCTAGTATAGCCTCTATACATCACTAGCTTGTTGGTTGATAAATGATTGTGGTTTCCCTATCATGAACATTGAGATGTTATCAACAACAAGATCATATCGTTAGGAGAATGATATGGTGGACATACTCCTATAGATAAGCGTAGCATAAAGATCAAGTCATTTCAATAGTTCAATTGCTATATGCTTTACGATACATAGTAACCTAATTCCTTCGACCATGAGATCATGCATATCACTTTTACGGATGGATGCTTTGATGACATGAAACACCACACCGTGGCGGGTGGCTATAAAGGTGGCATTGAGTGTTAGGAAAGTATTGGTTGAGACACATGGATCAAGAGTGGGATTGTCCATCCATATGACGGATAGATATACTCTGGGCCCTCTCGGTGGAATGTCATCCAATTGGCTTGCAAGCATGTGGTGGCTCACAAGGGATCACATATCAGGAGCGAGAAAAGAGTACTTATCGGTGAGGTTGAACTAGGTATGCGAGAGATCTGCGATCATAACCTCGGATAAGTAAACTATCGTGAGACAAAGGGAAATTGGTATCGTATGTAAGTGGTTCATTCGATCAGAAAGTAATCGTAGAAATATGTAGAACCATATGAATTTCTAGATTCCTCTATTGGTTATTGTTGAAGTGTCTCGATCATGTACGCATAATTCACGAACCGTAGGGAGACACATAAGGATTGACGTTGTTTGAGTAGTTATGGTATTATGAGAAAGAGACGAATGTTGTTGAGTCTCGGATGGGATCCGGGATATCACGGTGATCCGAATGGTCAGGAGAATAAGATTCATATAAGGAAAGTCCGTTTGAGTTGGGAATGATTCGGGTGTTTTCATAGGGAATGTTCTAGAAGGTTCCGGAATGTCCGGCACTCCGGAGGGGAAGGGGTACATGAATGTGTCATTGCATATTGGAATGATTGCATCATGTACTAAGTGTTCTCGCTGTTCCAAATAAAGGATTAAATTGAATCCTAATTTGAAAAGTCAAATAGCTAGTTTGAAAAGTCAAGCGTCTAAAATTGGAAAGAGGAAAGAGGAAGGTGTGGAAACCGAGTTGGGGAGGTTCCCTCCTCCAGCAGTGACCCCACCTCAAGCCGAGTTGGGGAGGGACTCGTCTCCCTCACTTGGCGGCCGGCCTCCACCTATATAAGGAGGCGGGGCTCCTCCTCTAAACACACAAGTCCCTCACCTTAAACCCTAGAAAGTCACTCCATGGCCGCCACCACCTAGGCCTAGCCGCCGACTTGGGGTCCCGGAACCCTATCCACCGGCTCTAGCCCTCCTCCTTGGTGTGTCTAAACCTAGATCACCGAGCTCTCTCATACTCCACCATACTCGCTCGGCTTAGGCGAAGCCTGCGAGATCTCCTCTACTTAGGTACCACGCCGTTGTCTTTAGGAATCGAGGAAGTGCTACAACCTCCATTTTCTTTGGAACAAGGAGAGGAAGGTCTTCGTCGTACCGAGCGATGTGACCATTGCGGGGCAACCGGAGCAGCTTGGCCTTGGGAAGGATCGTCTACGCGATCTTGAGATCGGGAAAATACGACTACATCACCCACGAGAATCCGCTCTAGTTAAACACTTTGGAATCTTGAGGGTAAGTTATTCCATCGACTCGTTGCAATCTAGTAGATAGATCTTGGCTTGTTTGTTTGTATCACGATAGAAATTTTTTGTTTTCCATGCTCTGAAACCCTACGGTGGTATCGAGCCGTGTCTATATGTAGATCTGTTGCGAGTAGAACACAATGGTCATTGTGGGCGTTGATGCTTTATTGTCGATTGCTTCTTGTGTACTTTGCATCTTGCGGTATGTTGGGATGAAGCGGCCGGGCTAACCTTACATGACATCGTTCATGAGACTTGCTCCACGCTTGACATGCAACTTGTATTGCATAAGTGGATTCTTGGTGCTGTTTCTCCTAGCATAGTTAAGATCCAATTTACGGGTGATCAACAATGCTAGTATCAATGTTGTGGTTCTTGTTAAGTAGTTAGAGCGACACTTATTGAAAGCCCCAAACCACGTAAAATATGCAAAGAAAGTAGGCGTCTAACTTTGTTTTGAGGGGTGTCTTGATGATGTGATATGGCCATTATTGTGATTATATTTGATGTATGCAATGTTCCTTATTGTAAGTTGGCAACCGGCGAGCGGATGGTTGTCTTTAATTTATGTTAAGACCGCGTGTCTATTCAAAGTAGTTGTAATAGTTGAAGCGGTGGGCGACAACCATGTAGAAGCGTCATTGACCTTGATGCAATCGGTGATGATGGAGATCATGTTAGGTGCTTGAAGATGGAGATCGGAAGCACAAAGAAGAAAACCATATCATATCACATATTATTGAATTGCATGTGATGTTAATCCTTTATGCATCTTGTATTGCTTAGTAGCGGCGATAGCATTATAAGATGATCCCTCATGCACATGAATTTCAAGTCATAAAGTGTTCACCCTTAGTTAGCACCGTTGCTAAAGCTTGTTGTTTGAAGCACCACGTGATGATCGGGTGTGTTAGATTCCGCAAGTGTATAGCGTGAGCAAGCCAGATTGCTCATGCGAAACTAAGGTTTGATCTTGATGAGCCTAGCATGTCGGACATGGTCTCGGAACACGGATCACGAAAGGTAAAGCATGAATCATATAGTAGATATGATGAACATGGCGATTGTTAGCCATTGAAACTATATCAACTCTCGTGATGATCGGTGTTGATGTAGTGGATTTGGTTCGTGTGATCACTAAAACAATGTGAGGATGTTGTTTTGGTGGGAGTTCACCTAGTTTAATTTCATTATTAATTTGAACTCAATTTGTCATAAACTTAGTCTAAACTATTGCAAATATGTTGTAGATCAATGGCAGCCCCTAGCATCAATTTTAATGCGTTCCTAGAGAAAGAAAAGTTGAAAAACAATGGAAGTAACCCGGATTGGTTCCATAATTTGAGGATTGTCCTCACGGTGGTAATTTGACCTATGTCTTTGGATGCATTTGGGTGACCCACCTACGGTGATCTTCCGATGAAGTAAAGAATGTTTACCTCGCTCGGAAGAATCGGTACTCCATAGTTCGATGTGCTATCTTGTATGGTTTGGAATCAGAGCTTGAGAAAAGGTTTGAGAATTCAGACCCATATGATATTGTCGAGGATCTCAAATTGATTTTTGAGACTCATGCGGCAATTGAAAGTTATGAGGCTTACGAAAAGTTCTTTAGCGCAAGATGGAAGAGGCAGCTCCGTCGGTGAGCATGTGCTTAAGATATGCACGCATAAACAAACTTCAAAGCTTGGGTATAGTGATTCCTAATGCTTTGAGGATTTACCGTCCTCAATCACTACCACCAAGTTACAAGAACTTTGTGATGAACTACAACATGCGAACATGAACAAGAGTTGCGGAACTGTTTGCTATGTTAAAATCTGCGAAGTGGAGATCAAGAAAGAGCACCAAGTGTTGTTGGTCAATAAGACCACCAAATTCAAGAAAGGCAAGTCTAAGAAGAAGGACACTTCAAGAAGGGTGGTAAGAAAGTTACCACGCCCGGCGAAGACCAAGGCTGGACCCAAGCACGATCTTGAGTGCTTTTTGCAAGGGAGAAGGTCCTTTGGGCGGAATTGCCCAAAGTACTTGGCGGATCTGAAGAGCAACATCAAGAAGAAAGGTATATCGATATACATGTTATTGATGTGTATCTCACTAGTACTCGTAGTAGTGCACGGTATTTGATCTTGGTTAGGTTGCTCATATTTGTAACTTTCGAAGCAGTCTTTGCGAGAATAAGCGGAAGCTAGCGAAGAGCGAGGTGACGATGCGCGTGGGAAAGCGGATCAAGGTTGATGTGATGGCGGTGACACGCTACCCCTTCATCTACCATCGGGATTAGTTTTATACTTAAATAATTGTTATTTGGTGCATCGTTGAGCATGAACATTATATCGGGATCTTGTTTATTGCGAGGCGGTTACTTGTTTAATCCGAGAATAATGGTTGTTCGATTTATATGAGTAATATGTTTTATGCACATGCACCTTTGATAGATGGTCTATTCTTATTGAATCTCGATGGTGGAAATACACATATCAATAACATTGAGGCTAAGCGTTTGAAATCAGCGATAATTAGACCTATATGTGGCTTTCGTCTTGGTCACATTGGGTGAAGCGTATGAAGAAACTCCATTCGATGGACTTCTTGAATCACTTGATTTTGAATCACTTGAAAGATCTGAAGCATGTCGATGGGAAAAATGACTAAGACTCCATTTTACGGTATGATGGAGCGAGCTACGGACTTATTGGAAATCATACATACCGATGTGTGTGGTCCAATGAGTGTAGCATCATGTGATGGTTATCGTTATGTTCTTACCTTCACGGATGACTTGAGTAGATATGGGTATATCTATTTCATGAAACATAAGTCCGAAACTTTCGAGAAGTTTAAGGAGTTTCAAAGTGAGGTAGAGAATCAGCGTAACAAGAAGATTAAATTTCTACGTTACGATCGTGGAGGTGAATATCTAAGTACGAGTTTGGCGAGCATTTGAAGAAATGGAATACTTTCCTGATTGACACCGGGAACACCACAGCGTAATGGTGTGTCGAGCGTCGTGTCGAACTCTCTTAGATATGGTTCGTTCTATGATGTCACTTACAGATTTACCGCTATCATTTTGGGGTTATGCATTAGAAGCGGCCGCATTCACTTTAAATAGGGCACCGTCTAAATCCGTTGAAGCGACACCGTATGAATTATGGTTTGGGAAGAAACCTAGATTGTCATTCCTTAAAGTTTGGGATCTGAAGCCTATGTAAAGAAGTTCTGACGGACAAGCTTGAACCCAAAGCGGAAAAATCGTCTTCATAGGATACGAAGGAAACTATTGGGTATACCTTCTATCATAGATCCGAAGGCAAAATCTTCGTTGCCAGAATGGATCCTTTCTAGAAGAATTTCTCTCGAAAGAAGTATTGGAAGGAAAGTAGAACTTGTGAGGTTGTCGAACCTTCTCTCGAAATTGCGAGTAGCCTTGGCACGGAAGAAGTTCTGTGGTGCTGCACCAATAAGAGAGGAATCTAATGATGATGATCATGAAACTTCGGTTGAAGTTGCTACAGAGCCTCGGAGGTTAACGAGAACTCGTACCACTCCAGATTGGTATGATCCCGTTATGAGTGTCATGTTGGTGGACAACACCGATGACCCCGAGACATATGAGGAAGCGATGATGAGCCCAGATTCCAATAAATGGCAAGAAGCCATGAAATCCGAGATTGGATCCATGTACGAAAACCAAGTATGGACTTTGTTGGACTTACCGGATGGCCGGAAGGCTGTCGAGAACAAATGGATTTTCAAGAATAAAACAGATGCTGATGGTAATGTTACTGTCTATAAAGCTCGACTTTTCGCAAAAGGGTTTCGACAAATTCAAGGAGTTGACTACAATGAGACTTTCTCACCGGTAGCGAAGCTAAAGTCTGTAAGGATTATGTTAGCAATCGCTGCATATTATGATTATGAGATATGGAAGATGGATGTCAAAACAGCATTCCTCAATGGAGATATTGATGAAGAGTTGTATATGATACAACCCAAAGGTTTTGTCGATCCTAAAGATGCTAACAAGGTATGCAAACTTCAACGGTCCATCTATGGATTGAAGCAAGCATCCCGAAGTTGGAATCAACGTTTTGATAAGGTTTTGGTTTTATACAAACTTATGGAGAAGCTTGTATTTACAAGAAAGTGAGTGGGAGCTCTGTAGCATTCTTAATATTATATGTGGATGACATATTGTTGATTGGGAATGATGTAGACCTTCTTAATAGTGTCAAGGAATATTTGAATAATAGTTTTTCAATGAAGGATCTTGGCGAAGCAGCTTACATATTAGGCATAAAGATTTACAGAGATAGATCGAAGCCAAAATATCATTGTCACAGTACATATTTGGACAAAGTTCTAAAGAGGTTTGGAATGGAAGAAAGCAAGAAAGGGTTCTTGCCCATGTTTATATCGACCTTGCGTAAAACTCAAAGTCCGACATCGGAGAAGATAGAGAAAGGATGAGTAAGACTCCTATGCCTCGACCATAGGATCTCTAATGTATGCCATGCTATGTACTAGACCCGACATTGCATATCTTTGTTAGTTTAACTAGCAGATATCAAAGTGATCCAGAGTGGATCATTGGACCGGTCAAAAACATCCTTAAGTACTTGAGAAGAACTAAGGATATGGTTCTTTCTTATGGAGGTGATGAGCGGCTCGTTGTTAGCAGTTACACCGATGCTAGTTGGAACACCGATCGGATGATTCTAAATCACAATCTGGATCGTATTTATTTTGAATGGTGCGTGATTAGGAGGAGTGCAAAGCAAAGCGTTGTGGCGAGATCTTCAAGCGAATCAGAATACATGGCTGCCGGAGGCTTCACAAGAAGCGATATGGATGAAAGAGTTCATTCTGAGCTGGGTGTGGTTCCAAGTGCGCTGGACCCAATGTCTATCTACTGTGATAACATGGGCGCCATAGCCAATGCGCAAGAACCAATGTCACACAAGAAGCTGAAGCATATCAAGCTACGTTTTCACGCTATTCGAGAACATATTCAAGATGGGGATATAAAGATTTGCAAAGTACACACAGATCTTAATGTGGCGGATCCGTTGACTAAACCTCTCCCGAGGGCAAAACATGACCAACACCAAAGCGCCATGGGTGTTGGGTATATTACCATGTAATCTAGATTATGACTCTAGTGCAAGTGGGAGGCTGTTGGAGATATGCCTAGAGGCAATAATAAATGTAGTTATTATTATATCTTTGTGTTTATGATAAATGTTTACATTCATGCTATAATAGTATTAACAAGGAAACATTGATACTTGTGTGATTTGTAAACTTAATTTGAAGTCCCTAGTATAGCCTCTATACATCACTAGCTTGTTGGTTGATAAATGATTGTGGTTTCCCTATCATGAACATTGAGATGTTATCAACGACAAGATCATATCGTTAGGAGAATGATATGGTGGACATACTCCTATAGATAAGCGTAGCATAAAGATCAAGTCATTTCAATAGTTCAATTGCTATATGCTTTCTGATACATAGTAACCTAATTCCTTCGACCATGAGATCATGCATATCACTTTTCGGATGGATGGTTTGATGACATCAAACACCACACCGTAATGGAGGTGGCTATAAAGGTGGCATTGAGTGTTCGGAAAGTATTGGTTGAGACACATGGATCAAGAGTGGGATTTGTCCATCCATATAGCGGATAGATATACTCTGGGCCCTCTCGGTGGAATGTCATCCAATTGGCTTGCAAGCATGTGACTGGCTCACAAGGGATCACATATCAGGAGCGAGAAAAGAGTACTTATCGTGAGGTTGAACTAGGTATGCGAGATAAAGCGATCATAACCTCGGATAAGTAAACTATCGTGAGACAAAGGAAATTGGTATCGTATGTAAGTGGTTCATTCGATCATAAAGTAATCGTAGAAATATGTAGAGCCATATGAATTTCTAGATTCCTCTATTGGTTATTGTTGGAGAAGTGTCTCGATCATGTCGCATAATTCACGAACCGTAGGGAGACACACTTAAGGATTCGACGTTGTTTGAGTAGTTATGGTATTATGAGAAAGAGACCGAATGTTGTTCGGAGTCTCGGATGGGATCCGGGATATCACGAGGTGATCCGGAATGGTCCGGAGAATAAGATTCATATAAGGAAAGTCCCGTTTCGGAGTTCGGGAATGATTCGGGTGTTTTCATAGGGAATGTTCTAGAAGGTTCCGGAATGTCCGGCACTCCGGAGGGGAAGGGGTACATGAATTTGTCATTGCATATTGGAATGATTGCATCATGTACTAAGTGTTCTCGCTGTTCCAAATAAAGGATTAAATTGAATCCTAATTTGAAAAGTCAAATAGCTAGTTTGAAAAGTCAAACGTCTAAAATTGGAAAGAGGAAAAGAGGAAGGTGTGGGAAACCGAGTTGGGGAGGAGTTCCCTCCTCCAAACGGCGGCCCACCTCCAAGCCGAGTTGGGGAGGGACTCGTCTCCCTCCCCTTGGCGCGGCCGGCCCCTCCACCTATATAAGGAGGCGGGGCTCCCTCTCTAAACACACAAGTCCTCACCTTAAACCCTAGAAGCTGCAGCCCTCCATAGCCGCGCCACCACCTAGGGTTTTGCCCTAGCCGACTTGGGGTCCCGGAACCCTATCCGCCGGCTCTAGCCCCTCCTCCTTGGTGTGTCTAAACCCTAGATCGAGGAGCTCTCTCATACTCCACCATACTCTCGGCTTAGGCTGAAGCCTGCGAGATCTCCCTCTACTTAGGTACCACGCGTTGTCTTTGCGGAATCGCGAGAGAGTGCTACAACCTCCATTTCTTTGGAACAAGGAGAGGAAGGTCTTCGTCGAAATGCGAACGTGTGACCATTGCGGGCGCTGGGAGCCTTGGCCTTGGAAGGATCGTCTACGATCTTGAGATCGGGAAAATGCGACTACATCACCCACGAGAATCCGCTCTCGTTAAACACTTTGGAATCTTCGAGGGTAAGTTATTCCATCGACTCGTTGCTACAATCTAGTAGATAGATCTTGGCTTGTTTGTTTGTATGCGATAGAAATTTTTTGTTTTCCATGCTACGAAACCCTACATATAGTTGTCATGGGATTAACACCGGAGTTTGGCAACCATAATATCACCGTTGTGGCTTTCCGTATGTAAGAATCGTTCTTAGCATCTACTCCCATAAGCCACGTAAAACATGCAACAACAAAGTAGAGGCGTCTAACTTGTTTTGCGAGGTGTTTATGTGATATGGTATGACCCAAGATGTGATGTGTATATTGTATCACGATGATCATGTTTTGTAATGTTTCACGACTTGCATGTCGATGAGTACACAACGGCGAGAACCATATGGTTGTCTTTATAATTGTGTATGACCTGTAGTCAACTTCTTATCGCCATGTAATAGCTTTACTTTATCTCTAAGTAGTTAGCAATAGTTGTAGTTGCTATTCGTGGTGGAGGCAATCATGGTGGAGTGATGGAGATCATCTTGGACGCACAAGATGGAGATCATTCTTGTGATTGGCTATACCATGTCACATAAAGTTATATGCATGTGATGTTTATCCTTTTATGTATCTTATTATGCTTAGATCATGACGGTAGCATTATAAGATGATTCCTCATAAAGATCAAGATAAAAGCTGTATTTCTCCCCAAGTATGCACCGTTGCGAAAGTTAAATCGTGTCCAAGCATCATGTGATGATCGAGTGCTATAGACTCTCGCTCACATACAACAGGTGCAAGCCGGTTTTACTGCAGCGGAAATACTTGGGTCTAGCTTGGCGAGCCTAGCATGCAGACATGGCCTCGGAACACAAGAACCGAAAGGTTAAGCATGAGTCATATGAATGATATGATCGACACCGTTGTCACCATTGAAACCACATCTCTTCTCGTGATGATCGGATTAGGTGTGGTGAATTTGGATCGTGTTCACTAAACAACTTGAGGGATGTTGAATTTAGTGGAAGTTCATCTAGTAATTTGATTAATTTGAACTATTTATCATGAACATAGTCTAAATTGTACTTGCAAATCTTGTAGATCACATGGCCAAGTCCAACTTCAACTTCAATGTTTTTCTTGAGAAGGAAAAGCTTAGAAACAATGGGTCTAACTTCACCAATTGGTTCCGCAATCTAAGAATAATTACATGCAGCGGACAAGGACTATGTCCTTGGGAAGCGTTAGGTGACACCACTGCAACTGCGCGGTACCGATGAGAAAGCATCTATCGATGTAAAGATGATTATGGTGTGATTAAGAGCACCATGTTGTTTGCTATGGAACCGGAACTTCAAAATCGTTTTGAAGAGTATCCCGGGCCCTTTGAGATTCTCGAAGAGTGAAAACCATGTTTCGGACTCGGGCTCGTTACGAGATATGAGATCTCCGAGAAGTTCTTTAGCGCAAGATGGAGGAAGGGAGTTCCGTTAGTGAGCACGCCATTAAGATGACGGGCTACACTCACGCTGAGCAACTGGAATGCGATTCCGAGAGGAGCTCAAGATTGACAGGGTTCTGCAATCACTCCCTCCCAGCTACAAAAGTTTTGTAGTGACTCATAATCAGATTGGTTCCACTGATACGATCACCGAGCTCTTCGCAAAGCTGAAGGCTGTTGTGGCATCCCGCAAAACCACTACTAGAAAATCGCGTTGTTTTGTGCATTGCATCGCCATCATCTTGCATTGTTTGTCTGCATTATTTTCGAAAAGTCTAGTTCTGTTTGTACAAACACCCCTCTCTATTTTAAAGGCAAAACCCCGAGCGTATCGGATATTTTATTTCCCTGAAAACTAGTTTCAAAGTGGTCTTGTTTTAAATAAACAAAACCCAAACAAACACACTTTCTAAACCAGCCCCCCTCTAAAACCTATCCCCACCCAATCCTAACCTACCCTCAACCACGCTCTCACCCAACTCCTGCCACTCCTCATCAACCATCCCACCCTCTCTCCTTCTCTCACCCTAGGCCATCCTACCCTCTCCCCCACATGGACATCCCACCCCCAGGCCCCCACTCCTCCCAAACCGACCCACCTCTCTCCTGCCCAGGTCCCACCCAGCCCTCCCCAGGCCACCTACACCTGCCCTGGCCACCACCCTTTTGACCTCTCCTTTGCTCTGACCCACCCGGCCCCGCTCCCTCTCTCTCCCCATGCGACCGCTCTCTCTCTCTCTCCAGCCTCTCTCCCATCTCACCTTCCTCGCTCCTTCGCCAACCCAGGCGCCCGCGCAGTACGCCTCCTGCCTCCTCCACCACTCCTCCCCGGCGCGCTCACCCTCGCGTCGCGTGACCTCGCCCGCTGCTCTGCCCCGGCCCGCCTCGGGCCTCCTCCTCCCCCTCGGCTCCTCTCCGGCCTCCGGCGCCTCCTGCCCGCCCGCCTCGCCCGGCCACTTGCGGCCGCGTGCCTCGCCGCCAGGCAAAACCGGCCGCTTTCGCCGCCTCCGCCGTCCTCTGATTCCGGCGCCAGCGACGCCGCGCCCGCCGCCACCACGCCATGAGCCACCCGTCCCGACCGCGCCCTTCCGTCGGCCTCCCACTGCGCCTATAAGTTCCGCCGAGCTCGCGGAGCCACAGCCGACCACCTCCCTCCTCGAGCCCGCCGCGGTCGACCCGCCCGCCGAGCCGTCCTCGACCTCTGCCTCGCCCGCCCGTCGCCGCATCGTGCCCGACCCTCATCGCCTGCCTCGGCTGGCCGGCGCGCCAGCGGCGCCCGGTCCTCCGTGCCCGTCTACGCCGACGGCGGCCTCGTCGCGTCCTTGATCCGCGTCGCTCACGCCTCCGCGCGGACCCCACCTTGTGGGTTCGCTCGAAACCCCGTGACTCCTGTGGCGCCTGTCAAGTTCTTCACCTAGGCTGGCCCCTGTGCCTCTGCTGTCCGCCTGCGCTTTCTCGCTGGACCCGCGTGTCACCGCATCGCCATAGGCTTCTACGCGGCACTGCTCCCGCACGTCGCTAGCTACAAGTTCTTTTGTGGATCCACGACAATGTTATTCCCTGGTTCAAGGCGACAAAGCGGACAAGTGGTCATATGACCCGAAGTACTCGGACAAGGACGGTCAAGATCTTCGTCTTGGGGCATGAAGATCTACCTCATGGACTCGATGCCCCGTCGCCGTGACCGATGGTCAAACCCCGAAAACCGATCCGATAACGTCAAGTTCTTCCTTCCGTACCCGTCAAGATCGCCGTCACCGAACCCTCGCGGCCTTCCTCACGGAATACCGAGAACTACTCGCTGAACGCCAAGGTGGTCGACGCGGATGCGACAAGATCGTTTCTCGGGCGCGCCAAGTTCTTCGACCCGAGACCCCGAGGACGACAAGTTCTTCTTCCCGAACGCCAAGACCGACCCGTCGAGACCCGACAAGATCTTCGTGACAACAAGATCGGCACCGACCGGAAGAATCCGATGCGCCCGACGAAGTCCTGCTCCCGCGACAAGATCTACCTCCGCTATCAGAACGATCCAGTAGAGGCCGAACCTGAACCCGGAACCAAGATCGTCGAACCCTAATGTGTGACCCTTATCCGAGCCCCTATTTTATGAATGCCATATTTATAAATTGTTGCATATTGAATTGTCCATGCATGCATACTTGTCATGTGGTTTGGGGGCATTATGCCGATTCACCTTATAATTAATATGGGGCCCATATGCGGGCAAATCTAGTCTCATATTGGCCTCATTTAAATTGGTGTAGCGAACCGGTAACTCATCTTGCCTTGTTAATACAACATTTAAATTGCGGGGTAGCTAAACAACATGAACCTATTAATTAATTGTCGGGACCCCGGTTCCGCTGAATATTGCCTATTTGCATTGCACCTTTGCCATGTCATGCATCATACATGCATCATGCCCGATCTTCTGCCGTAATCTTAAATAGTGCATCCGGTGTTTCTTCTAGTGTTTTGGTTCTTCGCGGATAAGGCCGTTGAGTTGATGTGAGCTTCGCCCCGATCTTCGGTTGAACCTTCGGCAATGTTTTCAGGTGAGCATCTTTCCCCTTTCTACCTATCTTACTTTTGTAGTATTTATTCCCTCCTGTTGATCTATTGCTAGCTGTGTTGCGATGCTCTAGTTTTCGTACCCATGATATCCCTTGCAGCCTTATATTGCCTTGGACACATCCTATTACCTGTTGTTGGTAGATAGTTGGACTTGCGCGCCATAGTCGCTTGCTCAAGTGCCGTTGCGTGTTGTCAAGTGCCCCAGTTGTTGGAGAATTTCCGCCTGTTTGATGCTGGAGATGATCATGGTTTTTACTTATCGTTCACTTTAATTCCTATTTAACAACTAAAATTGAAGTAAGCAGAGGCATCGGTGGGTGATAGATAATATTTGGTTTCGAGCCCACTTGTGTCGTGGGACCCAGTACTTGATACTGTTCCTTGATTTATCGCGCTATCCACATCCGGGAGGATTATGGGACCCCCCAGGCGAGCTTGATTCGGTCTTATTTCTTGGGGCCACAAACTAGTTTGAGGTTTTATTTACGATCTGTGCTTATGCTTGCCTTTGCTTTTGTTTAAATTGTGCGACAGATAGCACCTGTCTTGTTTAGGATCGGGACACGATTCCGATGTCGACAAAGCCAGTTTGGGTTGATCGTTCACGGTCTACCCAAACCTTGAGTCCGTCTCGGAGCTAGCTTCGTTGCGGGTAAGACTTCAAGGTGTGAAATAAATACGAATCTGATTGCTTTGTCGTGAAAGCCTCGTTGGGTTTTGATTTGGTTTTCCGAGGTTGATCGGCGTTTGTTGCTATTGGTGCACCCGGCCGGGTAAAACTTTTCTGGCCGTGTCGCGGTTATGGACGACTTGGAGCCTGATGTCTCGACCATAGACAAGCATAACTAAAGTAGTGCTATAAATTTGACTTTATAATGACTAGTAATCAAATTTGCTATAATGGAATGGCTATATAATACTGCCCACAATTGCTTGTTTGGAGTGTCGCTTGCGACCATTGTGACTAGTAAATATTGCAACTTCTAGCGGAATGGCTAAATAAAAGTGCCAACAAGCGCTGGGTTTGGGATATCTCATGCTAATTGTATCGACTAGTAAGTGTTGCAACTACAATGGAATGATTAACTAAAGGCCCACTACTTCTTTTATCGTGATTATCTAAACCGACTATGACTAGTAATTTGCGATAGAATAAATAAAAGCGCCAGTGTGAGTTCCTCGGTTGACTTCCTCGTTTGGTCTCGAGAAACACCGGGGCGGGTTGTTTGATGGTAGTATCGAGGTTGGTTCGAATAGGTCTTTCTTACCCCCCTCTCGAGTAGTCGCGGTTATTGTCTATCTATAGGTTGTTTAGTGCATCTTTGCTGCCGCTTGATCCACCATACCTATGTAGGAGGACATGAATTCTAGTCTCATGTAACCTCGATCTTCGGCTCTCCTTTTCCTTTGCCTTTGCGGCACCCTTTGTTTAAGCAGGTTTTGAGATCAACGCCGTTGGCAGGGTTACCCTTATACGGCCAAACTGGGGTTATGGGCGCCATTGGTTATTCTTGGGGCTCTTAGCCCCATTTGCATCTTGTCCGTAGTCGGACGCTCCATCGTTCAAGGTGATTTGGATCTTTGTATATTATACGTATTCTTGACTCTTTGAGTGCCATTGTATATATATATACATTCAGGTCCCATCGAGGGGCTGTTGTGTAATGTTATTGCCGTTTCCACCCGCATTTTGGTGCTGGTGAGCACCTTTGAATCGTTTCTATGCGGGTTTCGGGAAGCGGGCAACTTGAACTAGGGTCGATTCAGGTGTTCTGATTTGAGGAGGTGGACATCAAGAAGGATAATCATGTGTTGATGGTCAACAAGCCCTCCTTTAAGAAAGGTAAGGAGCAAAGAAGCCCTTCAAGAAGGCGGCGGCAAGCGCAATTCTCCTTTGAGAAGAAGCTCAAGTCTGGTCCTAATGCCGGACCTTTGAGTGCTTCTATTGCAAGGACAAGGTCCTTCAGGCAAGCTGTTGAAGTACTTAGCGCAAGAAGAAGGGCACCATCAAAGGTATATTTGATATACATGTTATTGATGTTTTCCTTACTAGCCCTCGTTGTAGTGCACGGGTATTTGATACGATTCGATTGCTAATATTTGTAACTCAAAGCGAGCTACGAATAGGCGGCGGCTTGCGAGGATGAGGTGACGATGCACGTTGGCAACGGATCAAGAGTTGATGTGATGGCCGTCGCACGCTCTCCTTAGTTTTACCTTGATTAGTTTTAAACCTTAATAAATGTTATTATGTGCTGCGTTGAGCATGAACATTATTTCGGATCGTGTTTATTGCAAGACGGTTATTCATTTAACTTTCGGAGAATAATGGTTGTTCTATTTATATGAGTAACATCTTTTATGGTCATGCACCTCTTGTGAATGGTTTATTTCTTCTAAATCTCGAAAGGGATGAAACACACATCCATAACATTGAGGCTAAGAGATGCAAAGTAGATAGTGATAATACTACTTATTTGTGGCCTTGCGTCTAGGTCATATTGGTGTAAAGCGCATGAAGAAACTCCATTCGATGGACTTTTGGAGTCTCTTGATTTTGAATCATTTGACACATGCGAACCATGCCTCATGGGCAAGATGATCAAAACCCCATTCTCGGTATGATGGAGCGCGAACAACGGACTTGTTGGAAATCATACATACCGATGTATGCGGACCGATGAGTGTTTTGGCCGGGTGGATATCGCTATTTCCTCACTTTTACCGATGACTTAAGTAGATATGGGTATATCTATTTAATGAAACATAAATCTGAAACATTTGAAAAGTTCAAGGAATTTCAGAATGAAGTGGAGAACCATCGTAAGAGAAAGATTAAGTTTCTACGATCCGATCGTGGAGGTGAATATTTGAGTTATGATTTTCTCACGCATCTTAAAGCAAGTGGAATCGTTTCACAACTCACATACACGAACACCACAGTAGCAATGGTGTGTCGAGCACGGAACCGAACCCTATTAGATATGGTCCGATCAATGATGTCTCTTATTGATTTGCCGTTATCATTTTGGGGTTATGCATTAGAAACCGTTGCATTCACTTTAAATAGGGCTCCATCTAAATCCGTTGAGCGACACCGTATGAGCGTGGTTTGGTGCTAAACCTAAGTTGTCGTTTCTTAAAGTTTGGGGATCTGAAGCTTACATCAAGAAGTTGATGCGGACAAGCTCGAACCCAAAGCGAATGCGTCTTCATAGGATACCCTAAGGAAACTATTGGGTATACCTTCTATCCGCAACCGAAGGCAAAGTGTTTGTCGCAAAGAACAGTTCCTTTCTTGAGAAGGAGTTTCTCTCAAAAGAAGTGAGTGGGAGGAAAGTAGAGCTTGAAGAGGTTATTGAACCTTCTCTTGAATTGGAGAGTAGCGCAGCACCTAAAATTGTTCTAGTGCCGCCTGCACCAACAATAGAAGCTAATGACAAGGATCATGAAGCTTGGACGATCTTTGCTCTTGAGCGTCGCGGTCGACAAGGTGCGTGCCCCTCTGAGTGGTACATCAACCTGTCTTGACCGTCTTGCTAGTAGAAGACGGTGAACCTCACGAACTATAAGGAAGCGATGATGAGCCGGACTACGAGAAATGGCTAGAAGCCATGAAATCCAAATTGGGATCCATGAGCGAAAACCAAGTATGGACTTTGGTGGACCCTCCTAGCGTAGAAAGGCCGTTGAGTGCAAGTGGATCTTCAAGAAGAAAAGAAAGCGGACGCGGATGGTAATGTTACGTCTATAAAGCGGCTTGTCATAAAGGTTTTCGACAAGTTCAAGGTGTTGACTACGATGAGACTTTCTCTCCGTGGCGATGTTTAAGTCCATTCGGATTTTATTAGCAATTGCTGCGTTTCATGATTATGAAATATGGCGGATGGATGTCAAGATGCTTTCCTCAATGGCAACATTGATGAAGAGTTGTATATGATGCAACCCGAAGGTTTTGTCGATCCTAAGGATGCTAGTAAAGTATGCAAACTAGCGTTCCATTTATGGATGAAGCAAGCATCTCGGAGTTGGAACCTTCGTTTTGATCAAGTGATCAAGAGCTTTGGATTTGTTCCAAATTGCTCTGAAGCTTGCATCTACAAGAAAGTGAGTGGGAGCTCGGTGGCGTTTACGGTACTATATGTGAATGACATATTGATTATTGGAAATGACATCAACATGCTTAACGATGTGAAGAGTTATTTGAACAAATGTTTTTCAATGAAAGACCTAGGTGAAGCTGCTTATATATTGGGCATCAAAATCTATAGAGATAGACAAAGGCGCTGATAGCTTTAAGCCAGTACATACCTAGACAAAGTTACGAAAAGGTTCAGAATGGATAAGGCACAGAAAGGTTCGGTGCCTATGTTGTCAGGTAAGATATTGAGCAAGGCTCAGTGTCTAGCTAATGATAGGGAAGCTATGAGCAAAGTGCCTTATGCCTCGGCCATAGGTTCCATCATGTATGCCATGTTGTGTACTAGACCGGATGTGTCCAATGCTCTTAGTTTGACGAGCAGATATCAAAGTGATCCAGGAGTGGAACACTGGACAGCCGTGAAGAACATCCTAAAGTACCTAAATAGGACTAAAGAAATGTTCTTAGTCTATGGGGGTGATGAACAGCTTGTCGTAAAAGGTTACGTCGATGCTAGTTTTGACACCGACAAGGATTATTCCAAATCTCAGACAGGATACGTTTATATTTTGAATGGAGGAGCTATGAGCTGGAGAAGCTGCAAGCAAAGCATGATCGCGGGATCTATAGTGGAAGCGGAATACATGGCTGATGCAGAAGCGTCAAGTGAAGGAGTTTGGATCAGAAACTTCATCACTGAGCTTGGCGTGGTTCCAAGTGCATTGGACCCACTAGAGATATTGTGTGACAACACTGGTGCCATAGCACTCGCTAAGGAACCAAGATATCATCCAAAGACCAAGCATATCAACATAAGTTTCATATAATCCGAGATTATATTGCAGATGGAGATCTGAAGATTAGCAAAGTACATACAGATCTGAATGTCGCAGATCCATTGACTAAACCTCTTCCACGTGCAAAACATGATCAGCACCTCAGTGCCATGGGTGTGAGATTGTTGCCAAATGTAAACTAGATTATTTACTCTAGTGCAAGTGGGAGACTGTTGGAATTATGCCCTAGAGGCAATAATAAAGATGTTATTATTATAATTCTTGTTCATGATAAAGTTTATATTCTATGCTAGAATTTTATTAAGCGGAAACTTTAATACTTGTGTGGTTTGTGAACAACACCGTGTCCCTAGTACGCCTCTATGGACTAGCTCATTGATCAATGATGGTTAAGGTTTCCTAACCATAGACATGAGTTGTCAATTGATAATGAGATCATATCATTGGATAATGATATGATGGACAGACCCAAACTAAGCGAAGCAATTAGATCGTGTCATCATGTTCGTCTTTGCGAAGCTTTTCTTATGTCAAATATTGTATTCCTTGGACCATGAGATAATACAACTCCCTGGTATCGGAAGAAAGCTTTGAGGTCATCAAACGTCATCCTATGAGAGGGTGATCATAAAGGTGTCTCTCAGGTGATCGGAAAGTATCTGTTGGGTTGTATGTATCGAGATGGAATTTTTCCCTCCCAAGTCGGAGAGATATACTTGCCCACTCGTGTCGATATCAACACCGCTTGCAAGAATGTGGTTAAGGAGTTAATCACAAAGTGATATCGGATTCTGAGCAGTAAAGTACTTCTAGCGTGAGAGATTGAACTAGGTATGGCCAATGCCGACGATCGAATCTCGGGCAAGTAAAATATCGCGAGGCGAAGGAATATATATATGGGATTGATTGAATCCTGGCATCGTGGTTCATCCGATATGATCATCGATGAATGTGTGAGTCAATATGGGTGCCCAGACCATTGTTGATTATTGATAGAAGATCATGCGCATATTCTCGAACCCGAGGTCACACATAACGTGTCTCGGCGCTAGGATGGATTGGATAATTGGTTTATGAGTTTTTGTTGGTCTCGGATGGGATCCGGGACATCACGAGAGGTTCCGGAGTGGTCCGGAGAATAAGATTCATATAAGGCAGTGCAGTTTTGGAGTTCGGAATTGTTCCGGGTTAATCGGTATTGTACCGGAAGCTTCTAGAACCTTCCGGAAGGGGACCAACGTGGACCCACCTTCCGGGAGGGGGCATGGGCCTATGAGGGAGTGTCCTGGCCGCATTGGTCCAGGGGCACAAGGCCCCATAGGGCCCAACCGATCCTATAGGGTTTAAACTTGTTTAAACTAGAGATAGGGTTTCTAGAAGGGGGAGAGTCCTTGCCCCCCACTTCTCCCTCCCTTGGTCGCCGGCCCAAGGCTTGGAGGAGGGGCAAGGGCTGGCCGCCCCCTCTATATATAGAGGGCTGGTGCGCCCCCTCCCCCTACACCTTGCCTCCAAACCCTAGTTGCCCTGCTGCCCTTCCTCTCTCCCTCCCGACTGTTTGTAGGTGAAGCCCTGCAGCAGAAATTCTCCACCATATACACCACGCCATCGTGTTGTAGATCCAATCTATCTCTCCACCATACTTGCTGGTCAGGAAGGAGGAGGCGTCGAGTCTTTGCCGTGTGCATCTCACGAGTCACCGCCACTTGTGGTGCTAGATCGGATCGGATCGCGAGGAGGAGAAGCGATGCGACTACATCACCCACGTTAACTGAGCGTTCCGCTGTCGAATCTTCAAGGGTATGAAGATCTAATCCAATCTCTCGTTGATTGCATCTCCTAGATTAGATCTTGGCTTTCCCTCTGATCCAGTAGAAAATTTTGATTTACTATGCATGAAACCCTTGATGGTATCGAGCTAGATCTATGCGTAGATGTGTTTCACGCAGTAGAGCATAACATGGTTGTTGCGGCGTTGATGTTTTCTGTTGCAAGCCTCTTGTTTGTGTTCTTCTTATGGCGGATAGTGAGTTAAGCGGTCCAGGCCAACCTTACGCGACGTCGTTTGCGAGACCGGCTCCGCACTTGACGTGTGGCTTGTACCACACATGCGGCTGGTGGATGTCAGTTTCTCTCACTATAGTTGTCATGGGATTAACACCGGAGTTTGGCAACCATAATATCACCGTTCTGGCTTTCCGTAGGTAAGAATCGTTCTTAGCATCTACTCCCATAAGCCACGTAAAACATGCAACAACAAAGTAGAGGCGTCTAACTTGTTTTTGCAGGGAGTGTTTTCTGTGATATGGTATGGAGCATGTGAAGGTAAGAGTTGATTTATACCGACAACTTGTACATTGTTAGATGTATATATTTGTATATTGTAGTTTTCCCATATGTTAGGGGGCTTCCTGCATATTTGCACATGTACCTGTACTATATATTGTGGCCTTTGGCCCCCAGAGGAATACAAGTTGCCTATTCCTAACATGGTATCAGAGCCTCATTAGCCTCGTCCTCTTTCTCGCAACTTCGTCGGCCGCCACCGTCACTATCGCCGCCGGCCTTGCCGTCGTCGTCGCCGCCGATCGCCGCTCGTTTTGCCCCATTTCAGATCTGGATCGAGCCGGTCGCCGTTTCAGATCTGGATCGATCTGTGTCCAGATCGGAATTCTTCTTGGTCTCAGATTGGAACTTCTTGGTTTCAGATTGAAACTCACCAACTCCGTCGGGCCACCCGTTGCTCCTACCTCACGCCAACTCCTCGGGTCCCGTCTTGCCACTACTGGGAGCCAACTCCCCACGTCACCGCCTCTGCCCGCCGTCCACGCGGGACCAGCCCCGTCCCCGTCCACGCGGGACCAGCCCCGACACCGCCCGACACCACGTCCCTGCCGCCGCCTGTGCAGGACCCCGCCTCTTCAGCGGGAGCCAGATCCCATCGCCATCTCGGGCCACACGGGACCCGCCTTGACCCGCCTATGCTGACACCTTCGGGAACCAGATCCCATCGCCTCGACGAGCTGCTAGCCCGCCTTCTCTCGCCCGAGCAGCCGCTTGCGTGATGGCCGCATCTCGTCCCTCTCAGTCGCCTTCTCTTCCGATCTCGATTTCCCCCGGAATAGGTTCACGCCGCCCCGATCTACCCTGTTCCAGTGCTCAGATCACCGGTGGTGCCTGTTCTAGGCGGAATTGGCCGGAGATTGCTGGTTTGCGAGCGTTGACTTCTAGTCAGATCTAGTCAAGAGAGAGAGAGAGAGATGTCTTCTTCATCGGGTTATGTTGCGATTCCTTGCTGTCCGGTGATCTTTGATGGCGTGAATTATCCTGATTTCGCTGCCTTTATGCGCGTTCACATGCGCAGTCTCCGTCTTTGGGGTGTGCTCTCCGGCGAGGTCTCCTGTCCGCCGTGCCCCTGCTCCTGTGGCTCCTCTTCCGTCGATGCCGATTGTTCTCGGCGCTGATGCTTCTCAGGAGGCCAAGGATACTTTCGAGCCGATGATAGTGCTATTGCGCTTATGACCTGAAGTTCAAGCGGTACTCTTGATCTCGAGGCCTATTGCCCGCGCTTTCGACATCTACACTCGGTTGGGTCGATGAGGATGCTCGTCTTGCCTTTGTTATCACCTCGATGTTACTTTGATATCTGCTGAGTTCATGAGTCTCCCTCCATTGCCGCTCGGTGGGCACATCTTCGTCGCTTATCAGTAAATGCAGGGATGCTCTTTACCTATCTGTGGTTCGCCAGGAGCATGCTCTTCAGCAGGGTGATTCCACTATTGATGAGTTCTATACTCAAAGTGCTGCTATCTGGCGTCAGCTTGATTCTCTCCGTACTGTTGTTTGTGGCACATGCTCTTTGCCCAGATTGTCTTCGGTTGGAGTTTCACGCATCTATGAGTTTACGTCTCGGCTCCTTGAAGTTTGAGCCAGCGTGCTCAGCTGAATGCTCATGGTCGTGTTCTGCTCTCTGAGGTGTTGTCTGAGCTTTGGGCTGAGGAGACCCGTCTCCGTGGTGCTGGTCTTCTTGCGGTTCCATCTGTGCTTGCTACTCGTGGTCCTCCTATGCCGTCTACTCCCTCGACTCAGCCGTGGTCCTCTGTGCCGTCGCTGATACTACCCACTCCTCGGTCGGTCGAGTCGGCTGGCGTCTCGTGTCGAGTCGGCCAGCGATCTCGAGTCGGTCGGCAGGCTCGTGGTCGTGGTCAGGGTCACCGTGGTTCTCTTTGTCACTGCTCTTACTGTAACAAGGATGGCCACACTTGGGCCACCTGTTATACAGGATCGATCTCGTCGGCCGGCACACCGTGGCTCGTGGGCGGTCGGCCCCTTCGGCTCTTGATTGCTCTCGATCGGGGACATTATTAGGAGTCTTTGCGCTTGCTACTACAGGCTCTTCTTGACATGCCTTCTTTGGTTCCGTGGATGATTCTTGAGCGCAACCACTACCTTCTACGGTCAGTCAGTCGCCTCATGGTATCTGGATTGGAGCTTCTTTCATATGACCTCGAGTCTTCTTTTTCATCCGCTCTTCATTCTCCCTTCTCTCCGTGTTTTCACGGTGATGTACCCTCTCTTCATGTTTCTAGTCAGGGGCACCCTTTCTACTTCTTCTTTTACATTTCTGATATTTCTCATGTTTCTCTTCTTAAGATGAATCTGTTTCTGCGCTAGCTACCATCGACTCTAGTTGTCGCGTCATTCTTGATCTGATTCTTGTGTTGTCCAGACCGTCGCTTTACAGGCCACAGTTGGGCTAACCCTCGCGTAGTGACTCTTCAGGACTTTGGGAGTTAGACTGACTTCGTGTTCCTTCCACTGCCACTTCATCTACCAGTTCTTCTCCGGTCGTCGCCTCTGCTACCAGCTCCTTTCAGCAGTGGCATCATCGTCTTGGTCACCTTTGTGACTCTCGCCTATCGTCATTAGTTCATCGTGGTCTTCTAGGGTCTGTCTCAGGAGATGGGTCTTTGCATTGTCAGGGCTGTAGGTTGGGTAAACAGATCTAGCTTCCCTATCCTACTAGCGCGTCTGTATCTCAGCGACCTTTTGATTTAGTTCATTCCGATGTTTGGGGTCCGGCTCCTTTCGCTTCGGAAGGGGGCCATCGCTACTATATTTTATTTATCGATGATTTTTCTCGGTACACTTGGTTGTATTTTATGCACTCTCGCAGTGAAGTGCTCTCCATATATCAGCGTTTTGCGGCCATGGTCCGTACTCAGTATTCTACCCCCATTCGTGTGTTTCGTGCTGATTCTGCTGGTGACTATATCTCCCAGATGCTGCGAGGTGTTCTTCTTGGCGAGGCACCCTTTTCGATTCTCGTCTGGCGCACATGCCCAGAATGGCGTTGCTGAGCATAAGCATCGTCATCTTCTTGAGACCACTCGTGCCATGATGATTGCTTCTTCTCTCCCGCCGCATTTCTGGGATGAGGCTGTTGCTACGTCGGCTTACCTCATCAATATTCAGCCGTCTGCCGCCTTGCAGGGTGGTATTCCTCTTGAGCGCCTATCTGGACAGTCTCCAGACTACTCCATGCTTCTCTTGTTTGGTTGTGTTTGCTATGTACTCCTTGCTCCTCGCGAACGCACCAAACTGACCGCTCATTCCGTTTAGTGTGTCTTCCTTGGATACAATGATGAGCATAAGGGCTACCGCTGTTGGGACCCTGTTGGTCATTGGATACGTATCTCTCGTGATGTTACTTTTGATGAGATGCGTCCTTTTTATCCTCGTCCCACCGTTGGTACCTACCCGGTGGAAGATATCTCTTTTCTTCTCTTTCCTGACACACCTCCTTCTACTCCTATTGTGTCTTCTTCAGGATCTCCTCCCCCTGTCGTCTCTTCTTCGACACCGTCCTCCTCTGCTCCGTCTAGTTCTCCTCGTTATCCGGAGTCTTCCTCTGCTATTACTTCTTCTTCATCGTCGTCTCATGAGTCGTCTTCCTCTGATGAGCTTCCCTCTACTCGTCTTGTTTATCAGCGTCGTGACCCCAACCGTTACTATCCTAGTCAGTATGGTCTTTCTGTTGCCTCCGAACCGACTTCTTATCGGGATGTTGAGCATCATCCTGAATGGCAGCTAGCCATGGCTGAGGAGATTGCTGCGCTTGAGCGCACTGGAACCTGGGATCTTGTTTCTCCCCCTCCCGGTGTTCTTCCTATCACGTGTAAGTGGGTCTATAAGGTTAAGACCCGCTCTGATGGATATCTTGAGCGCTATAAAGCGCGTCTTGTGGCTCGTGGTTTTCAGCAGGAGCATGGTCGTGACTATGATGAGACCTTTGCTCCTGTGGCTCATATGACCACTGTGCGTACTCTCCTTGTTGTTGCTACATTCGTCCTTGGTATGTGTCGACTTGATGTTGACGCCTTTCTCAATAGTGAGTTGAGTGAGGAGGTTTATATGCAGCCTCCTCACGGGTATTCTGTTCCCGAGGGATGGTTTGTCGTCTTGACGTTCTCTTTATGGCCTCAAACAGGCCCCTCATGCACAGTTGGCGCTTTGCTTCTGTAGTGACTGCTGCTGGTTTCTCCCCTAGTGCTCATGATCCAGCGCTGTTTGTTCATATTTCTCCTCGTGGACGCACTCTTCTTCTTCTCTATGTTGATGATATGATCATTACTGGTGATGATTCTGAGTATATCGCCTTTGTTAAGGCTCGTCTTCATGATCAGTTTCTTATGACTGATCTTGGTCCTCTTCGATACTTTCTTGGGTTTGAGGTTTCCTCCACTTCTGATGGATTTTACATCTCTCAGGAAAAGTATATTCAGTATCTTCTTGCTCGTGCTGCTCTTGGGGATGAGCGCACTGTTGAGACCCCTATGGAGCTTAATGTTAAGCTTCAACCTACTGACGGTGATCCTCTTCCTGATCCGACGCGTTATCGTCATCTTGTTGGGAGTCTTGTTTATCTTGTTGTCACTCGTCCTAACATCTCTTATCCTGTTCATATTCTGAGTCAGTTTGTTTCTGCTCCTACCACTGTTCACTATAGTCATCTGTTGGAGATATGCCCAAGAGGCAATAATAAAGTGGTTATTATCATATCTTCACACTTATGATAAATGTTTACATACCATGCTATAATTGTATTAACCGGAAACATTAATACTTGTGTGATTTGTAAACTAAAATAAGAGTCCCTAGTATAGCCTCTTGTTAAACTAGCTTGTTGGTTAATATATGATCATGGTTTCCTGATCATGAACATAGAGATGTTATTAACAACAGGATCATATCATTAGGAGAATGATGTGATGGACATACTCCTATAGATAAGCGTAGCATAAAGATCAAGTCATTTCAATAGTTCAATTGCTATATGCTTTACGATACATAGTAACCTAATTCCTTCGACCATGAGATCATGCATATCACCTTTACGGATGGATGCTTTGATGACATCAAAACACCACACCGTAATCGGGTGGCTATAAAGGTGGCATTAAGTGTTCGGAAAGTATTGGTTGAAAACACATGGATCAAGAGTGGGATTTGTCCATCCTCATGACGGATAGATATACTCTGGGCCCTCTCGGTGGAATGTCATCCAATTAGCTTGCAAGCATGTGACTGGCTCACAAGGGATCACATATCAGGAGCGAGAAAAGAGTACTTATCGGTGAGGTTGAACTAGGTATGCGTGAGATACCGCGATCATAACCTCGGATAAGTAAACTATCGTGAGACAAAGGGAAATTGGTATCGTATGTAAGTGGTTCATTCGATCGTAATCGTAAGAAATATGGGAGCCATATGAATTTCCAGATTCCTCTATTGGTTATTGTTGGGAGAAGTGTCTCGATCATGTCCGCATAATTCACGAACCGTGAGACACATAAGGATTGACGTTGTTTGAGTAGTTATGGTATTATGAGAAAGAGACCGAATGTTGTTGAGTCTCGGATGGGATCCGGGATATCACGAGGTGATCCGAATGGTGGAGAATAAGATTCATATAAGGAAAGTCCCGTTTGAGTTCGGGAATGATTAGGTGTTTTCATCGGGAATGTTCTAGAAGGTTCGGATTGTCCCAAGACTCGGGAAGGGTACATGAATGTGTCATTGCTCATTGAATGATTGCATCATGTACTAAGTGTTCTTGCTGTCCCAAATAAAGGATTAAATTGAATCCTAAAGCAGAAAGTCAAATGTCCGATTTGAAAGTCAAACGCCAAAACAAGCGTGGGAAACAAGCAAGAGGAGTTGGAACCAACCTGGAGGAGGAGTTGGACTCCTCGGCGGCCGCCCAAGCCCTAGGCCGAGTTGGGAGGACTCCTCCTCACTGGCCAAGACCCCCTCCCATATAAGGAGGGGTGGCTCCTCCATAGACACATAACTTTCTACTCTAGATCTCGGTTTAGAGCCGTTTTGGTTTAGAGCTTCTAATTGCTTTAGCCAGGTTTTAGAGCCTTCTAATTGGTTTAGAGCCTTCTAATTGGTGTGTCTAATTACTAGACCACTAATAGCCTCTCTCATAAGCTCCACCATACTGCCCGCTTAAGGCGAAGCCTGCAGGATCTCCCTCTACTTAGGCACCACGTTGTCTTTGGAATCGCGAGGAGAGTGCTACAACCTCCCTGCTTTGGAACAAGGAGAGGAAGGTCTTCGTCAGTACAACGTGTGACCGAAGCGGGGCCTGCGGAGCGTGTGGCCGGAAGGATCGTCTACGATCTTGAGATCGGAAGTGTCTGACTACATCACCCACGAGAATCTGCTCGTTAACCGCTTTGGAATCTTCGAGGTGAGTTCCTCTATCGACTCGTTGCTACAATCTAGTAGATAGATCTTGGCTTGTTTGTTTGTATCGATAGAAAATTTTTGTTTTCCATGCTACGAACCCCCTCTGATGGTATCGAGCTGTGTTTATATGTAGATCATTGCAGAGTAGAACACAATGGTCATTGTGGGCGTTGATGCTTTTATTGTCGATTGCTTCTTGTGTACTTTGTATCTTGCGGTATGTTGGGATGAAGCGGGCTAACTTTACATGACATCGTTCATGAGACTTGCTCCACGCTTGACATGAAACTTGTATTGCATAAGTGGCTTTGCGGGTGCCTGTTTCTCCTAGCATAGTTAAAATCCAATTTACAACGGGTGATTGACAATACTAGTATCAATGTTGTGGTTCTTGTTCGTAAGTTAGAACGACACTTATTGAAAGCCCCAAACCACGTAAAATATGCAAAGAAAGTAGAGGCGTCTAACTTTGTTTTGCGGTGTCTGTGATGTGATATGGCCATGATTGTGATTATATATGATGTATGCAATGTTCCTTATTGTAAGTTGGCAACGCAGGAGCCATATGGTTGTCTTTAATTTATGTTAAGACCAGCGTGTCTATTCAAAGTAGTTGTAATAGTTGAAGCGGTGGGCGACAACCATGGAGAGGCGTCATTGACCTTGATGCAATGCCGGTGATGATGGAGATCATGTTCGTCTGGAAGATGGAGATCGGAAGCACAAAGAAGAAAGGCCATATCATATCACATATTATGAATTGCATGTGATGTTAATCCTTTATGCATCTTGTATTGCTTAGTAGCAGACGGTAGCATTATAAGATGATCCCTCGTGCACATGAATTTCAAATCATAAAGTGTTCACCCTTAGTTAGCAGTTGCTAAAGCTTGTTGTTTGAAACACCACGTGATGATCGGGTGTGCTAGATTACGCAAGTGTATACAACGTGAGCAAGCCAGATTTGCTCATGCGAAACTAAGGTTTGATCTTGACAAGCCTAGCATGTGGACATGGCCTTAGGAACACGGATTACCGAAAGGTAGAGCATGAGTCATATAGTAGATATGATGAACATGTCGATTGTTCGCCATTGAAGCTATATCAACTCTCGTGATGATCGGTTTTGACGTGGTGGATTTGGTTCGTGTGATCACTAAAACAATGTGAGGATATTGTTTTGGTGGGAGTTCACCTAGATTAATTTGATTATTAATTAGAACTCAATTTATCATAAACTAAATCAAAGTGAATTTGCATAGTTGTTGTAGTCATTGGCATCCGTTTACCACTTTGCGCTTAGTTATAATTGAGATGATAGAACTATATAATTCTGGTTAATTTACTTTACTGTTGGTATCGTATTGTTTTGAAGTGTTAATATAAAGTTTAAAAGTCCTATTGCAAACTTTGGAAGTTCAGTTACTCCATGAAGTTTAATAATTGGTATTAAATCAAGAGTGACAGTTCCAAGAGTTAGTATATGAGTGTCATGTTTGTCTCCATGATTCTTGATATTCAAAGAATTCTCTTAATATCAAGGTTATCTAGGATCCGAAAGAGTTATTTGAAACCATGATGTGTGGAAGATATTGTGATATTCGAAACAAAGTTTTAGTTGCAACATGATAGAGTATAATATGGCAAAGTCATGTTCTCATATTTGATGAGAATTTGCAAAAGGTTGGAGACACTTGTTGTCCTGATCCTCCAAAAGGTTTTGGATAGCAACATTATACTCATAATTCATCGTTATAAGCTAAAAGTAGCTTGATCATGGGCGATTCCATGTTAAGTGTGAATATTTGATGTAGGTAAAATGTTTACTACACCAAGAGATTACTAAAGAAAGGAATTTGAAAGAACACCAAACATTTGATGATGGTGATCTACTTCAAAGTGCAAGTCCAAAGACATTGGTATTTAACTATACACGCTTTGGACTATATGTCATATGTATGACTCCTTTGTTGATGTTGATAGATTCTTTCAAGCGAAAGGAAATCTTGAAGAGAATCTCATAAGTATGTGGCAGAAAAGAAAAGACTAGAATTGTTGGTTTAAGTATATAGATGATATACGTGTTATGGCTGTATTCTTTGCTTGTTAAACAATGTGGTTCTTAAGTATTTGATCTCGAATTTGTTGGTGTGAATCGTCATACGAAACAACACAATTCATGAACTACAATGGCCTAAGTAACTAGCAAAGAATATGTGATGATGTTCATCGAGAACAAAATAAAGGGTTATTGTGTTGCTCGTTAAACATGAAGCTTGCCTTCAAAGATTTGTTTTATCAGGTATTATGAGAACAAAGGGTTGTTCAAATAATTGCCGTAATCCATAAAAGATGGATGATTCGCAAATCTCGTTGGAGGAATCACATCCATAAAACTAGTGCTAAAAATGTCGAAAGACAAATTGATTGAAAGATCACTTAGGAAGTGACATCGCCGTTTAAATTATATTGGAAAGAAAACATGAAGAAACTCCATATGGATGGAATTTTGGAGTCTTTTGATTTTGATCAAATGACGCTTGTGAAACTTTCCTAGAGATAATTAAAACTTCGTTCATAGGCCAAAAGGGAACGAATGACTAGCTTATTGGAAATTGTACATATTGTTGTACAAAGACCATCATGTGTAGTCAAAAGCGATGGATTTCAACTTCATATGCTTTCTCCGAGAATTTTAGTGAATATTTGAATATTTACTTAATAAGGATAAAGTATGAAACACTTGAAAAGTTCAAGGACTTTCAAGATGAAGTGCAAAATCATTGTAACAAGAATATAAACAGTTTATGATAAAGATCATAAAGGAAGATATTTGAGTTACAGAGTTTAGCATAATACCTAAGATTTAAGGAATCGTTCCATGGATTTGCATTTTCCCGAAACACCATAAGAGTATGGAGCGTTCGAGATATGTAATTAAACCTTTCTTGACATGGTAAGATCAAAGGTATAATTTATAAAACTGCCATTATATTTTAAAGATTAAAAGCTTTAGAGATTACCGTTTTCCTTGAAAGAGCTCCATCATAATCCGTTGAAATGACACCATATAAGGTTATGGTTTGGGATAAAACCCAAGTTGTCCTTTCTTAAACATTGGTATGCTATGCATAAGAAAGATGTTTGCAACCAAAGTCGGATGAATCTGTCTTTGTTAAGTATTTCTCCATAACACCGGAGACAAAAGTGTTTGTCGCTTAGAACGTCAAGTTTCTTTAAGAAGGAATTTTTTCGTGAAAAGTTAAGTGGGAGGACAATAGAACTTTGATAAGGTTGAAAGAACCTTAGCTATATGTGCAGAGTTGCGCAGCACCGAAAAGTGTTCCGGAGGCAGCAACAATGCTCATGGCTCACGTACCTCAAAGGTTGTGGTCACGAAGATCCAAGTTCCTATTGAAACAAGTAGGTCGGATAAACAATCAAATACCAAGATTTGAGGGTTGAATCATTATTTGAGAATAATGAACCGACTACATGCAAAGAAGCGATGATGGGCCCTGACTCCGTCAAATGGCTTGAAGCCATAAAATCCGTGATAGTTCCAAACACGAGAGATCAAGATTTGAACTTGAAAGACCCTCTGGGAAGGTACAATACCTTCTGATGTATTTGGATCTATAAAGAAATAGACATGGATGTTTTCACATCTATGAAATAGTCGACATGTTGGGAAAGAGTTCACAACAATGTTCAAAGGTTGACTATGACAAGATCTGATCTTTCATAGCGATATTTAGTCTAGACGGATTAATGTAGCAACCACTACACATAATTTGTTATATGGTAGTTGAATAAACAAAACATGTTCTTCTAATAGAATCGTTACCTAGGACGTGTGCATGACACGGTCCTTAGGGTTTTGTTAATTCAAAGGATGCTAAAAGCATATGCAAACTTCAATGGTTGAAGTGAGCATCGCGGAGTTGGAATCTTCACTATGATGAAACTGTTAAAGGAGTTTAAAAGTTCATTAGAGACAATGAAGATGCTTGCATTTGCAAGAAATTAAGTGGGAGCGCTAAGACATGTTTCTAATACATTATGTGGAAGACATATTGTTGATTGGAAATAATGTATCTTTTATTAACACATATTAAGAATTTCATCCCGATGAAAGACTTAGGCAAAACCTAAATATTTGGCATCAATACGCTAATATGGTTGTGCCGTATACATAGACAAGATATTGAATGAGTTCAATATATAAACTACAAGAGAGGTTCTTGTCAAGACGTAAAGGATTGAATAAATTCAATATTGATGATATATTCAAGTGTATTGACATTTGGTAAAGTGAAACAAATAATCAAGTATAGATTGATACTTGATGTATGAAATCACAAAGAGTATTTATATCAATCATCTTGTGATATGTACAAATCCAGATATGTCCTATGCTCTAAATGTTGTGAGCATATACCGTAATGATTCATAAGATGATCATTGGACAATAGTAAGGATATTCTTATGATCTTTTGGAAGAACTAAGAGTATAATATTTGTAGAAGTGACAAATAGATGGTTAGTTCATTGTAAAAGTACTACATTGATACTAGCTTTGTCACAAAGTACAAATTAAGTTTATCTCAATCTAAACTAAGGGTGGCACAATATAATGGAAGGTGAGTTCCATAATGGATTTGGATGAGTTCCAAAGTTAAGACATTGTGACAGATACTACAACAAAAGGCCAAGTATATAACTGCTATTTTAGCAAGAAAAGAGGGCATTTGTGTCAAGTAGTTTGTTATCAAACTAGGTGTAGTTCACAAAGGATAATACTATGAAGATATATTGTGCGACAATATTATCAACATGTTTTAACCCCAAAGAACTAAAGGTCACACCGAAAGACCAAATTTATACAAAGCCATCTCATTAGAAAATGAGTGATGCGAGAGACGCAAAGACATGCAATTACACGGACGACCTAGAAGTGTCGATCCGGAGATCAGTTGACCACTAGCAATCGTGTACATACAACAATCGAAAGCCATAGGTGTTATATACACAAAGGTTTGAAACTAGATTATTGACTCTAGTGCAAGTGGGAGATGTTGGAGATATGCCCAAGAGGCAATAATAAAGTGGTTATTATCATATCTTCACACTTATGATAAATGTTTACATACCATGCTATAATTGTATTAACCGGAAACATTAATACTTGTGTGATTTGTAAACTAAAATAAGAGTCCCTAGTATAGCCTCTTGTTAAACTAGCTTGTTGGTTAATATATGATCATGGTTTCACGATCATGAACATAGAGATGTTATTAACAACAGGATCATATCATTAGGAGAATGATGTGATGGACATACTCCTATAGATAAGCGTAGCATAAAGATCAAGTCATTTCAATAGTTCAATTGCTATATGCTTTCCGATACATAGTAACCTAATTCCTTGACCATGAGATCATGCATATCACCTTACCGGATGGATGCTTTGATGACATCAAAACACCACACCGTGAATCGGGTGGCTATAAAGGTGGCATTAAGTGTTCGGAAAGTATTGGTTGAAACACATGGATCAAGAGGGATTTGTCCATCCTCATGACGGATAGATATACTGGGCCCTCTCGGTGGAATGTCATCCAATTAGCTTGCAAGCATGTGACCGGCTCACAAGGGATCACATATCACGGAACGAGAAAAGAGTACTTATCGAACGAGGTTGAACTAGGTATGCAGAGATACCGACGATCATAACCTCGGATAAGTAAACTATCGTGAGACAAAGGGAAATTGTATCGTATGTAAGTGGTTCATTCGATCGCAAAGTAATCGTAGAAATATGTGGGAGCCATATGAATTTCCAGATTCCTCTATTGGTTATTGTTCGGAGAAGTGTCTCGATCATGTCCGCATAATTCACGAACCGTAGGGAGACACACTTAAGGATTCGACGTTGTTTGAGTAGTTATGGTATTATGAGAAAGAGACCGAATGTTGTTCGGAGTCTCGGATGGGATCCGGGATATCACGAGGTGATCCGGAATGGTCCGGAGAATAAGATTCATATAAGGAAAGTCCTGCTTCGAGTTCGGGAATGATTCCTGTTTTCATCGGAATGTTCTAGAAGGTTCGATTGTCCCAAGACTCCGGGGAAGGGTACATGAATGTGTCATTGCTCATTGAATGATTGCATCATGTACTAAGTGTTCTTGCTGTCCCAAATAAAGGATTAAATTGAATCCTAAAATGAAAGTCAAATGTCCAGCTTGAAAGTCAAACCGCCAAAACAAGAAACTGTGGGAAACAAGCAAGAGGAGTTGGAACCAACCCGGAGGAGGAGTTGGACTCCTCCAGGCCGCGCCCAAGCCCTAGGCCGAGTTGGGAGGGACTCCTCCTCCTGCGCCAAGGACCCCCTCCCATATAAGGAGGCGGGCTCCTCCCAAGACACATAACTTTCTACTCTAGATCTCCGGTTTAGAGCCGTTTGGTTTAGAGCTTCTAATTGCTTTAGCCAGCGGTTTAGAGCCTTCTAATTGGTTTAGAGCCTTCTAATTGGTGTGTCTAATTACTAGACCACTAATAGCCTCTCTCATAAGCTCCACCATACCGCACCGGCTTAAGGCGAAGCTCTCAGGATCTCCCTCTACTCCCAAGCACCACGCCAGGTCGCGAATCGCGAGGAGAGTGCTACAACCTCCGCTGCCTTGGAACAAGGGAGAGGAAGGTCTTCGCCGAGTACCGAACGTGGTGACCGATCGGAGCGCCGCCGAACGTGCGCCGGAAGGATCGTCTACACGATCTTGAGATCGGAAGTGTACGACTACATCACCCACGAGAATCTGCTCTCGTTAACCGCTTTGGAATCTTCGAGGGTGAGTTCCTCTATCGACTCGTTGCTACAATCTAGTAGATAGATCTTGGCTTGTTTGTTTGTATGCGATAGAAATTTTTTTGTTTTCCATGCTACGAACCCCTACATCATCTTCTCCGTGTTCTTCGTTATCTTCGTGGTACGATCACTCGTCGCCTTTTCTTTCCTCGTTCCAGCTCCCTCCAGCTCCAGTGCTATTCGGACGCTACGTGGGCGAGTGATCCTTCGGATCGCCGTTCACTTTCTGCTTACTGTGTGTTTTTTGGTGGTTCGCTCATTGGAAGACGAAGAAACAGACATCGGTTTCCCGTTCGAGTGTTGAGGATGAGTTGCGTGCTATGGCCTTATTGACTACTGAGGTGACCTGGTTACGGTGGTTACTTGCAGATTTTGGGGTCTCTATTACCACACCCTCTCTGGTTTTGTCTGACAGTATAGGTGCTATTAGTGTTGCACGTGATCCGGTCAAGCATGAGCTTACTAAGCATATTGGTGTTGATGCTTTTTATACACGTGCTCAGGTGCAGGCTCAGGTTGTTGCGCTTCAGTATGTGCCTATTTCTTTACGAAGGCACGGACCAGAGCGCAACATGATTTCTTACTCTCCAAACTCAGTGTTGTGGATCCACCATGAGTTTGAGGGGGGGGTGTTAGATGTATATATTTGTATATTGTAGTTTCCCCATATGTTAGGGGGCTTTCTGCATATTTGCACATGTACCTGTACTATATATTGTGGCCTTTGGACCCCAAAGGAATACAAGTTGCCTATTACTAACATACATGATACAAAAATGGGTTTCACATAAAGATGCGGTCCAGATATGTGCTAGACATGTAAAATGATGAGCCATATGGATTAGCAATCTCGCATTGTTGTCGGATAATCAGTTGGGAAGGCACACAAATAACATAGAAAATGGAACACAAAAAATCATCCTATGATAGCCATAAATAGGCATGTACCATGGAGACCCTCCATCACCCTTCACACAAATATAAACATCAAAGCAAAGTAGTATACAACCAGCATGACACTGGAGACATCGGAGGGATAAAGTCCTCCATTATTCAAGCCTAGATAAGTTTCTTTGAAAATTACAAGATGACACCGGAGAGAGAACTTGTACAACACAACCCCTCTGATGATAAATGAAAGAAATCTATGTTTAATATGGATAGCCATCATCAGAAGCAAGACATTCTCCATATTCAGAGCATCTCGAAGAAAGCACCGCATGGATACATCAAAATCAATGTGGATGCTAGCTTTGATATTTTGTTAGGTGGGTGTGTAGTTGGGCTGCTGTCTTTAGAGAGCATTCAGGTCATATCATTCTCGTAGCTTGGAAGTTTTTGTCAGGTGCGTCTCTCCTGAAGAAGAATATATGTTCTCTTGTATTGAAGACCTAAAGCGGGCAAACCTATACCTGAACCACCGATGCTTGCTCGAGACTTCTTGTGCAAGCACTGCTATAGTTTTGGATAAAAAGGAATATATAAAATCCGTGCTTTGGAACTACATCCAGGAAGGAAGATTACTGAAATCTGCTGCTCTCTGTGGAAGTGTTCAGTAGCTCATGGCCTGGCTAAACTATCTATGTGTGTGTTAACAGAGCTATTTTGTTTCAACCCTTTGTATGGATTTAGCTATCTGTGATTGTAATGAACTACTTAATCTATAGTCGACACCGCTTGTTAATTATATCCACCTTTCCTTTTTTCATCTTCTGAATAAAATAAGACACATGCAAAGATGCCAAATGAGGTACATCAGCTAACAACAGAACTATGATTATAACTAATTACTTATCCATGGAACCGGCATGGATCATGTGCAGTACATAGTCCTGACTCCTTCCGTGCCTATGTTAATATATATATATATATATATATATATATATATATATATATATATATATATATATATATATATATGATAAATCTACTTAATTGCTAGTAATTTGGTCACGTAATCAACGGTATTTTTGTTGGGATATATTAGTGTCTAGGAATTTTTATACTGAAATCTAATTGAAACTGCATGACTACCACCTTCTTTTAGTCTCTGCAAATATATATAGGTGAACAAAAATGCGTATGTCTGATAATATTTAATTGATATCTCATAGTATTATATTAGTACTATGTCAAATTAAATGTGTGGTGATTGGGTAGGTAGTTTCCCCACGTCTTTAGCTATACATATAAATAACCAAGTATTACTCTATGATGACTATGTGCACCATTCCAAATATGGATTTGTAAACAAGTGAAGGGAAAAACAGTATAATCATATGTCATTTACTTAAACCAGGCCTTTTCTCCTTGCCTAAACGTATTGAGTTTGATTCAGAGTTTTGGCTAAATTTGTGCTGACAAACAGTAGCCATTGCACAAGAAAAGCAGTTGCGAATGTTTGTACTACATTATAGTCGCCACCAATCCCTAGTTACCGACCTTCTTATATTTGTCGAACTTGTTATATTTGTTTCTTCTTTCGAAATTGGTGTGCCTATGATCTGTGTACGCTACTTGATCTGAACCCTGCAATGCTCCAGCAAACGGAATACACACAGCTGGATGGAACGTCGCACATAGATCGTACCAAAAATTATCGATGCATAGCACTCTTCTTCTTTCACGCATGAGCTGATCAATTACCGAGTCAGCACATAGTGCACAATAGCTTTGGTTTAGAAGGTGAAAAAAAAGGAAAAGCCTATTGTGATATATACAATATTTTTATATACTTCCAAATAGGATAAACTACAAACATGCCATGTAGGACGTGTTGGTGTGTCTTTACACCACAATTTGCAAGAGTCGTACTTTTATTTTGAGCAACCGGTCCCAATTAGCTTTACAATCCGTCAAACCTTTAATATTTGAAGAGTTTTAAAAACTAAAGTAGATCGTTAAACTAGAGGTGTAACCTGTGGTACAAAATAAAAGCAGACTAGACAAACAGGCGAGCTTCGCCTCGCCGCATGCATAGCGTCATCACACAAAGGAAGCTTTGATTTTGTAATAGCCGGGAATAACTCGTATGTGTTCTTAGTGCTACTTTTCATGGTGGCATTGCGTCTCTTCTCTAACAACCGAGCCTTCTCAACAACCTCCTCCTTCTCTAACAACCGAGCCTTCTCAACAACCTCCTCCTTCTCACTAAGGGCGGTTTGGACAGCCAATCAGAGGATAAAATGTTAAAATATGATTGGTAGCTAATTACAGTTAAGATGAATAACACAAATGGCAAATAAGCTGAGAAGAGCCACAGCTAGCCCATACTTTAGAGATTCTTTTTTTCAGAGCAAACCTATGTTGTTTGATTTTAAACCTTAGCAGGAAAATGGAAAATCAGGTTCATCTTAAGAAACTCTAGTAACACAACATGTTGTAATCAACGGAGGCATACAACTGGGAATTAAAGGCATATTGAAACTCATAAAAACAAATGATGCCTTTAGGATAAAACTTTGAAACCTGAAAGGAGAAATATTATCGAAGGAGTAACATATCTCCTGCCAAATGAGTAATATACTCCTATCAAATGAGCTAGAGACTTCAGCTAGTGCAGTGGAGAGCAGAGCATAAGATTCAGCCAAAAGAGTATTGGTGCTTTTTTACAAACAAAAACTCAAAACACCATCTCAACAGTGGGGTCTGCGCCTGCTGCTGTAATTGGTATCATGTACCCAAATCACATCAGGAGGAAAGCTGTGTAAATCATACGAACCTCAGTTTGAAAAAAAACAGATACATTGAATCGCAATATTTTCGGTGCAACTCTCCTTGGTACACCTATTTGTATTAGGAGCCAATTTATCATCCATAACTGATTTCCAAGTGCATTCAACGCATGCTAGAAAGCACCAGTGTTGATTAGTTGCAGGTTTTCGACTGTAATTTTGAGCCTAAACATTTTTTTCCTGAAAAGCACATCCGTTAGAGCATATCAAAATTGACAGGAAACCACGCAGAAAAAATCAAATGACTACCAGGACTACATGAGTGATCTTAATGGGAAGTTATGTGCCATTTCCAGTTGATTTGATTCAACAACTCTCCTCACCAATCTTCTCCAATATGCATGATCAGCTCACCGGTAATATCACAAATGCTAGGCCACATATGCAATCACATGGAAGTTTACCTCTAATGCGAAGCAACAATATATGCACTGCCTGTTCCGATGCATACTCAAGAAAATCTGGTAAAAGAAAGTAACATCCCAAATAACAGATCATCGTATATTCTTGTTTTTAAATGTGTGGCCCGCTTGGAAATAGCAAAATACTTTCACCTTGAGAAGGAATGAAGCACAACACCACAAGGATTCACGACCAGCAGATGAAAGAAACATAGACAGAAAGACAGACCCAACACAGATATGTACATAAAGGACCTGTAAGAAAGGGAATTTCAGAGAATCATAACAGAGCACGCCTCCTAACAAAATGAACACAAAGAAGGTATTGATGGATTTTGCTTTGTCAAGACAACCGTTCATCATTAGGAATTGAGTAAAATAGAACAAATTTCTCACCTGGTTCATCAAAAGCTTTCTTCCAATTTCTCCCATCACAGGAATATGTCTATCCAGTTCCTACAAAATTGCACAAATGGTTATAGATCTAGAGAATCAAGGTTACACATGCATCTTTAGTTATCTTGACATATATTACGCCATGCATTTGCAACAAAAGTCAGAAATACACTTGCTCACCATTTAGTTCGCAATCTATGCACCCAAGTCTCCGCATGAAAATCACATGGCAAAACATTATTAAAATGTAAACATCTAACAGAAACTCATACGGCACATTCTCGCTAATCAGCAAGGTGAGTGTCGAGCCAGCGCTTAACAGAAACACTAACTTCTTTTCAATTTCCGCAAATCCGATCATGTTTCATGTATGGTGCTTCAAGGTAAAAGAACACATTTGGCCTTCATAAGCTCATAGATCTCACTTATGCCAGACCCATGAAAAAGAATCACAACAACATGCCACCAACTTGTCATCGATCAAACACATCTATCGAATGGTAACTCAATAAAGTATTGTAGTAGGTATCTTGTATACTACTCAATATTACCATGCAAGTCAACCAGGGGAGATTTTGCCAGGATATAGTATAATATATTATAATGTATGCACATACCATACGGAAATAAATCTTTTTTCTTCCTCCATCGAATCTCAAAGTAGTACCAGAGACGCGGATGCAAGGCAATCAAAGCTGCCTGAGACATGGACATCATGGCCCAAGTTACCACATGTTGCCGACCCTCTCGCTAGCAAAGGTTGCGACGACTTCGGTGTTGCCGGAGTGTACATATGGGGAGTATGCATGCTAGACTGAAGGCCGACAGGGAGAGCATGGAGTAGAAAACTGGGCTCCAAGCTTTGCAATGCTAAAAAAACAACAAGAATTGGTGTCACAAGGATCAACCTGAGATATTTCATGTTCTTTGTGAATAAAATACGGCAGATCATTCCGGGAACACGACGTTGATGTAAGCCAAAACTAACTCAACAGTCAAAGCACACCAACGAACACCTTTAGATGAGCACGGAAGGAGAAAAAAAATACAAACATAGGTGAATATTAGCGTTCTCTGCGCTGCCTACAAAACGTTCTGCACTGTGTAATATATCTTGTGGGATTTTACTTTTCTCTTTGTTTTAGTATTGCCAGAACAACATGCCATGTAGAAGAGCCAGACCACCCGCTTGGAGGTGGTGGAATCCAAACTCTAGTTTTACTGGGGTCTAACCGAAACATGTGAACCAAGACAACGCCCCCAAGAACACAATAGAAAAAAACTGAAATGTTCTGACAGTTAAATATGTGGCAGCTTCGTTAACTCCCGAAGTCATGAATATCTGAAAACAACGTTGATCGTAGTATTCTGCATATATAACTTATATATCTTCGGTCCCAACTAATTTTAACAGAACGAAAGAAAGACATGAGTTAACTCTGTCAGCAAAGTAGCATACGCTAAGTTGTTGTTTTCTGGAATTTCAGCTAGCATCAATGTGATTACAGGCAGAAACCAATAAGTCATGTGTATATTGCAACCACTAGCTTGAATAAACAAAGCGCCATAAACTGGACCAAGTAAACCAAGGACCAAAAAGAACTGTGTATAAAGCTTCCCATAAAATAAGCTCATACCTGCACAAATCTCATGGTCTATCTTTATCCTGAGTGTCAATAACAGGTTGTGTACTCACCAGAAACTTCAGTATGGAAAATGCAGAAATCGAACAGATTAGGATATTCATAGTGTACTTAAATAACATATTAGATAATTCTCTCCATGCTGACTTCTTGAATACGAAGTTTTGTACAATCCTTGTCTAGAGAAATATTGTCATGAATACATAAGCATGGTATAAAGTGGAGATTTCTCTAGAAGTCGTATAATGGATGATAAACCCAGATCTATGTATACCTACAACCAGAAGACATAAGATTTGTGTAAAAGAAACATGTCAGTGCTACCTAACAGAAACTACACTGCAGTATACGAAGTTGTATAGTTGACTATTTTTGTTAGTGGTAACTTTGTACATTCACAAGAATTAGTAAGTACCAAGAACATATATTATTATATTCTGAACAAAATTATCACTAATGCTTACATAAACTTTACAACTATGCTCGATTTCATTAAGGAAAATAAGAGTATCTAGGAGAAATGGAAACAAAACTACATAATGAAGTAGATAAAAGGCTTACTTAGGGCAATCTAATTGAACAAGGTAGAAAAATAGCAGCATAAGTATGTTTTAGACGATGTATAGACACAAATAAGAAGGGAAGACTTGAGAGCCAATATTACTCTCACAAAGGTAATTTTGGGATACAATAGTCATCTTTAGAAGATGAGCATGAAATTTTGTATAAGACTGAGTACGTGCAGAGTAAAGTTTTCCATCCATCCAATATATGAAATGTTACTTGTTAATTGTTATCACTAACATGAACCAGTCATATGTTTGAAAATAATAGACCAACAAGCAAGAGCCATACTTCGAAGCTCTTCGGAATGCTTCATAGCACTTTCATAGTCTCTTGCAGATAATAGATCTTCGGTTTGGTAGATCTTCGGTTTGGTTGAGGATGGAGAAATAATTTACCAATGATGTAAAAGGCTTGAAACATAGTGAACTCCGATTGTTTCTGCTCTGAGATTGTATATTATAAAATGTATTAAGCTAGGAGATGGTTTATTTTCATAACATAGAAAGGCGATTGACATGATGAGATTCATAGTTAATGGTTTTCGATGGTCTACCGTAAAATGTACAGTCGAGTGCCACAACCTAGAATCTTAGAAGAGTGGAGTAAGAAAAATTTCTAACCCAAGTATGTTTCAATCTTGTTCAGAATGGATACCTGACTTCCAGGGAATCTGGTTAAAATTATTTTTTGTGTTTGCCAGAACTACTTCAGCTTCATCAGCCTGCATAGTAACAGAGAAATAATTGGGATGTAAATATAAAAAAAGGTGTGCAAACTGGACGCACAAAACATATATTCATAATATTGCACTATTTATTGCCTAACCTCGCTTGATTTCAAACATCGAGAAGGTAAGTTCCCACAGAATTTAAAGGCCATTTCCTACAAGCGTAGCTTGCACACTCCAAATCAAAGCGAATATCAGAAGAGGGCTAATCAAGATCCACGGCTACGTAGTCATACATTTAGTCCTGACTTCATCTTCTAATTTTTAATTTGCTCAAATTTATGCCCAGCAAAATAAAATGTTTTTATTCTAAATATATAAACTGATGGGCATATATTTAAGGAGATGCAACTGCAAGAGTAAAGCTAAGAGACTAATGGCCCTGGGCGAAGCTAGAATGTGGAGACCCGTAATATGAAGACTCGAATAATTACCATATGTATAGTACATACTCCCTCAGTTCTAGTGAATAAGGCCTAGTATATCTTTGTTGGCCAAACTTTATGTGGTTTGACTTAAAAAAAAGCCTTATTCATTGGAACAGAGGTAGTATGAAGTATTACCATTTACCAATAAACAGTTAAGGTGCATCCAAAAGCATTATGCATATTAGAATTTGCACTTACCTGCTATTGTGAAAAATCACAACAAATTAAATATAAGGAAAAGAAAGTTCTACGGCAGAAATATGACTGCTATTGAATATCACCAATAGAAAAAAAAAATTCTTAGGGAGTACTCACATCAGTTTGAAGAACAAGATTACCTAATGATATGTTGAATGGTACTATCTTATTGGATGTTGGTCATCAAAGAAACCAAATCCTTCATCTGGGCAAGGGGTACAGTAGCTGCTACAAACACCACTTTACTGTAAAAAAAATCACAAACACACAAATACCTAACAAACGAAAACACGTGAATTCAAAGCAGAGATGGGACCTGTTCTTGCACGCATCACAACAAGCTTGGTGATCACCCTGGAGGGCTCGGACATCCTCATCTTCCAATAACAAGCTTGGTGATCGCTAGTGAAGAACAAGGTCTGGAAAACAAAGTTCGATCTGAAGACTTCAGAAATACCGCTCCTTTTGGGTGAGGCCCAATTTAGTGCAGAGCACAACTCCTAGGGGCCCCTTCGTATCTGGGGCCCGGGGCGGACACCCCTCTGGCCCTGCCCCAGGGCCTCGATGCCAGTGTAGACGCTGGGGGCGGTCTTCGACGCCCGTGTAGATGGGGGCGGTGACGGAGTGGTTGTGGCGGGCATAGAGAAGGAGGAGGCGGAAGAGTGGCCATGGTGAGCGGCGAGGAGGAGGAGGCGGCGGCGGCACTGGGACGGAGGACATGGAGAAGAGCCGCAAGAGAAAGTGGAAAGATCAAAATCACTCCCCTGGTCAAAGCGACGGAGGAGACCAGGAAAGACAATTCCCCATCCCGTGTACTCCTGCCTCCTGACCCACATGCAGTGACATAGACCAGCGTAGGCCCACGACCAGCCACACCATGCGCGGCAACTGGCCTCAAAACAGCCACAGATCACCATGCTTAAGCCTTTAGATAATGTATCGTATAAAAGGCTCAAAGACGGATAATCCAAAGTCTGGTTGTAATTGGGAGTATATGTAAATTCCAATAATATTTTTTTAGAATCAAAATTCAAGATAAGGGCTTGTTTGATTCATAGGATAGGAAAAGTATAGGAATAGGAAAAACATAGGATTGAGATGTCATGCCAACTTGAATCCTAGTTAAATAGGATTTTTGTTTGATGTAGCAAAAGAATTTTTCTATGATCTAATGTTTCTTTTCTATAGGAATTGCACTACAAGATTCCTATAGAATTAATTCCTATAGAATGGGTTTCTATAAATCAAACAATAACATAGAATTTTTTTTTTATAGGATTCAAATCCTACACAATTCCTATGCAATTTCTATGAATCAAACAAGCCCTAAGTGTGTAGAAGAAGGATTGTAGGCTTGGTAGCCGCGGAGCTTGTTTTAGTGGCCATCCCAAGAAAACACGGTTCTTGAGCAGAATAAAGAAATATTCATCTTGGGTCCTTGATAGTACAAGACCCCAAGGTTTGTAGAAATGGCGAGACATTTGGAAGTTCTGTTAATGCCAATTTTCTTTGCCAAAATGAGGGATAAAGGACATATAACCTATCACATACAACGATTGGAGGAATTCCTAGTAGTTGTGAACTCGTCTAGTGCATGCCCACAATGACCTGTTGGGATAAAACGAGCTCTCGCTAGCTGAACGTGGGCAGGTGCCAAATGTTGGCTCAAGATGGCTCCGCCATAGGTGATTAAGGATCTAGCTCACTATAGGAATGGGAAGCTACGCCGACGGCCGGTCGCTACGTCGACGGCCAAACGTCGGGGCCGTCGGCGTAGCCGTCGTCCAGGCCAGCCCCGCCAAGCAGTCGTCGGTGTAAAATTGCCCTCGGCATATTCTATGCTACGCCGACGGCTGCCCTCGGTGTAGCTATTTTTTATTTTATCTCATTAAACTTTGAAAAATCATAACTAAATCATTCTAATTCGGAAAAATACAAATAATATATCAAAATTTGCAGAAAAATAAGACCTATCTATCTACACTCAAATATTACACATTTATAAATAAAAATTAAGTAAAACATAAAATATTATATATAGTTTAAAAATGGCATAAAAAATTCAAAAACGATCGAAATAATGCGAAACCTTCGCGTGGTGTTATATTATGTGACATAGTTAGAAGGAAAAATATCAAACTTGGTATATTGATTATGTCTCAAAGAAACCTTCACAAAATGACCTATCTCATTCGAGGTTTATTGACTTTCGGGTCAAATGACCAATGTTATGGCTAGAATCAAGGCATAGTTTGTGATAATGTGCCCATATTGTGCATACACATGCTTAATGGGATGGCGAACAATGTTGCAGGAGGAAGTTTTCCTTTTCGTCACACCAAAAAGCCATTTCTCATTTTCCGAGCATAAGAAACGGTCGGTTTTGTGAAGCAACCACCAAATGGCTAATTCAAAATACTACCACCACATTTTACAAAAATACTATACCACCTTATACGGACAATGTACCAACAGGGGAATCCGAAACCTTTCCGTCCACCTTTGGTGAAAAAGACAAATTTCTGCCGAATCAGCAGGAAGTGGGTCAGA